>OX439041.1:77161208-77860716 GCA_949317995.1 Acholoe squamosa | reverse complement strand
ATGTTATGCCTGGAGGGATTAAAGATTACTGGAGCTGAAGAAGATGAAAAGACATAATATGTGTTATTTCATATGATATTTTTGGCAACATAAATCTATCATCTTACTAATGATAATTACATTAGGGGTATTTATGAAAATTATAATTGCCTTATATTCATCATTAATGTTGTCAATGTCTCGTTACATGTCATGAAGTGAGGTAACAGGAGTCCAGACAATTCAGTTGATGATCCAGCTTTATTGTAAGATTGGCATGATGAGTAACTGATACAGTGTACAATATAGTACTCGCCAGTCTGACCAAGCTATATCCTAAGCCAAGGCACCTGAGTGTCGTAGGGTCTAGGTTGGAGAAGAATAAGATGCTGAGGCTTGATCCTGACTAGGTTATATAGTCAGGAGCAAGCCCAGATGACGTCGTGTCTATTTCTGTACTTTCTATTTTTAGTATAGGGAGCGACTCAAATATGCTGAGTCGGTGGTTCTGCTCAGTCCCAATCTGTGGTAGGAGGGGTGAGCTGCTCCTATTGGCTAGGTGAATCTAAAAATAGTTGAGTTCTCCAGTGGGGGATCCACAGGAGGGAGCCTGGGGATTTCCCACTGGAGGAGGGCAGGTGTGAACTCTTCACCCTGCCAAGCTAAAAATAGGTTGACCTTGGTTTGAACTAGGGGGTAGCTTGGCCAGTTTGGTTTGAGTATGTCGTTCATAATTATAATACGTAGAATAGTCCATTGACATATCCCCACATTCCCACTCATCTCTGCATGAGGTTAAAGGGAGTATAATTATAAGGAGTGAGAGTCTATATCGAGTCCATTGACATGCTCAAGTATAAGATGTGAAATAGGGGGCTGAAAAGATGTTCAGCGCTGGGTAAAGATTGATATTACCAAGTTTCTTGTGAAAAGGGGGTACAATATTTGGTTCTACCGGTAGTAGTTGGTACAAAACATAGGAGCTTGGATAACAACTGATATTTTTCTTAGCTAAAACTACTTGAACTTGCATCCTCTCAATTGAGGCAAACTCTGTGAACTAATTCAAAATAATCTGGCTTGAATACCACAAGAATAGATGCTAAGGGTACTAAGACTGCTCTGGCTGAGCAGGGTAGTAGGGGCATGACTAGGTCTGTCTTGTTCATCATACATTGTCAAAATACATTTTCTATATCCAGTATAAAAATATACGGTATAAAATTACAAATACATCAGCGGTATAAAAGCACAGATTGTTTAAATAAGGTTTTAAATAAGGTGAAAATATGTACATGCTGTCCTTACATACAAGGTTTTAACAAATAAGTTAATGATTGAGCTGGGCAGTAGTGGTATCACTGCTAAGCTACATATATGGGCGAGGTGACGATCATCAGTGACATACAGTGAGATGTGACCGAAGATCTCTTTTGGACTAGCTTGTACATAAAATAATTGAAAACACAAACTTGCATGCAAGGAGAAACTGTTCACCCAGAGCCGAGAGGTTGGTGAAAATGTGAAATTTCTAAAAAAAAATTTTGGATTTTTGGAAAAGGGGGCATTGGCCCGAGGTAGTTGTCACTTGTTACTTTTGGGGTTGAAAGGCTTGCCGAGGTGGCATTCTGTAGAATTTTAGTAGTGGAAATTACAGGCTCTGGATGTTCAACTTCTTGAGACAATAAATATTTCAAAACATTTTTCACACATGGTTTTCTACTGAGGCTAAAACCCATAAATACAATGACATGGTTGGGCTTGAAAAGAGGGATGGGGGGCTCTGTGGCACCTGAAAGCTAGGGTTGATCTGCCAGCCAGGTCAACTCTAAGCTTACACAGAGTTTTTACAAGTAAATGTATGGTGGTTTATTGGTTAAGATGGTACAATATGAGTTTGGTTTTATTTTTACAATCGTGGAGAAATCGTGTAAACCTTGCAGATCGAATTAAAGGTCACATACAAATGAAAGCGGTACTGTGGTTCTTGGGGGGGGGGGCGTTTTAAATTGTGTCCCTACAATCGATAAATATGGAAGGAAGGTAAGAATAACACTGATTTGTAATTGAATTCGGAGGGGTTTACATGGCTTTCTGAATATTAATGTTTCCATGGTTTACTGTCTCCAGCACTGACACTGGAGGGGGGTAGGTTAGGGTGGGGTCTGGGGGTTCTTATGTAGAATCTGCCTCTTGCCCACTTCCTTCTGAGTGCAGCTCTTTTAATAGGAGTGCTGGGGTCTAAATCTATGTCTCTAAAATCCTCTTCCACCGAGGCCAGGTTGCCTGGTTCGGCAGAAGTAGAGGTTGAAGAGTCAGAGTCTTCAGACTCGGAGCTATTGTCATTTTTGTTGTCCTGGTGATCTAGGTTTGAGGTGCTATTGGTGAAGGTGGTGGTGGTGTAGTGTCTCTGGGATACTAGGGGTCTGAACCTGATGCCTGTGTAGGAGCAGGGGCAGACAAAACCCTCAGGGGTGCTGGAGCACAGTCTGCACCCTGCTATTAGGCATTTTGGCCTTGCTGGGGTGCGGGGGTTGCTCCTCCAGTTGTAGCGGGCCTCTGGGATGGGGGTGTCGGCCCTTCTGCTGCGTGTATTTCTGCCATTAGGGTTCGTTCCTGCTGAGTATTGAGGGTAACTGGTTTCCTGACCTGGGTATTTCCCGGCTGAGGAGGTGTCCTGTCTTTCAGGGCCGGCTTCGTCGGTGTTGGACTGGTCCCAGTCATCTCGCGTTGACCTGTTCAGAAGACAACATAGAGCCGAGAAAACAAGGCATTAGAGACCGTGTCAGGGTTGTATGGTTCACAATCAGGTCCGCAATAATACTAAGATTAACCCATGGTGCTAAATTTTTAGTCAAGTCGACACTTAGGAGTACCATACAGAAGCAAAGGTTTTGGTTTGGAGCTAGGCGGGAGGCCGTATCCAAGGACTCTATGTTAATTTCAATGCTACACACCTGGCGGCGCCAGCGGACGGTCGCTGGGCCGTACGCTGCTCCGTCTCGGATTTTAGTTCAGGAAAATAACACCAAGAGGCGCCACTGCGCCAGCGTCTGTACAGCGTTTGGTTAATGTATGGGATTTACGTTAAGGCCTATGAGTTTACGGTAAATGAGAGATGTAGACTTGCACCAACCCTTCAGGGTTGGGACGGGGGCTGGGGAGGTTTACTTTGTATTTTGGGTTGGGGGGGGGTTGGTTTGGTTTTGAGAATTTTGGAAAACGACTGGAACGGTCTGGATTTTTGAGGTTCGAAAATTGGGCCGAAAAATGAGCTTAAGGTTCCCGCGGTAGGGTCCACTATAAAAGGGGAAGACGGCGTTTTTGACGTCAGAAACTGCTGAAATATTGCAGAGGAAGTTCGCACCAAACCCCGGAGATTTTGAAGGAGGCTCTGTGTTGCTTCGGCAAAAAAGGAAAAGGATTGTCATGGAGGTGTCGCTCTTCATCCATGTCACGGAGTTGGGGACCGTTTGCCTGATGCTCCGCGTCGTTGAGCCGGTGGGGTGAGTCAAAATCTAATGGATGGATTCATTGTTAATGTGCTAATTTGTTCGTCGTTGAAAAACATTATGCTGTTTTTCACAGAGGGTGGCTTTGGTTTCTCTCCAGGGTGCGTGTGTATCTGGTGGTGGTTGGATGGGTGCCCTATGCGTGTCATGGTTTTAAGGGCCTGCAAGGGGGCCCCGGGGGCACCGGCAGCGGACCCTGTGGGGTTTCTGCTTAGGAGAGAGGTGAGTGATATTTCAGGAGTTTTTGAAATTTTGTGGGGCTATTTTTAGGTTTTTAATTAGGAGGGTTGAAATGCAACGAAAAATTTGAATCCTTGTAAGGGGTCGATGGGGAGTAAAGGGCTGTCTTGTTTGGTTTCAGGGATATTGATATGAAGGCGTGGGTCGGTTGAGGACGGGCAGACAAGAGAGCCGGGGAGTGAGAGAAGGAAAGAAAAGGAAGATGTGAAACCGGAGAAAAGGACTAGATTCCAGAAGGTGGCGAGGCCTAATGCGCTATGTGATTGACTGTGATTTCCCTGTGATTTATTATTGTGATTACGGCATCAACAGCCAGAAGGGCTCGGATCAACCTGTGATAAGTGACTTTGATAATATGCTTGATTCCTCGTGATTTTAATGTGATTGGCGCCAGAGAACCTGATTAATTTGTGATATTTGCTAATAATATAGAAAAGTCCACCACCAGTTTAGAGTTTTGTTATGGATTTTGGGGCTTGTAAATTGGGTGCCGGTGTTGTCTGAATTAGATTGGTATAGTGATCGGGGAGTGGTAAGTCGGGGTATGTTGCAAGTCTACTGTAATATAAACACGTGCATATGTTATTGTATTGGCGTGCACACCACGTGTGGACGTTTATTTGGTTATGCATATTGTCATGTGAGCGTGATCACGTGCGAAAAATTTGCATTTGGTGACTGGTTTCGGTACTGGGGACGCTCGGCGACGTCATGACGCTGCGCTTGGCGCGAAAATGCCCAGACGCAGCGTCAGCACTTGACGTCTGTGATCAGCTATACAAATTCAAAATTGGGTCAGTAGGGCTGCTATTGTATAGGTATGTGGCGGTATGTTTGTTTTAATGGGGCTATGTTTGTTATGCTGATAAGACTGACGGGGTATAGGATGGGAGTCTGGGATTAGATGAGGCTTGGCTCGGCATCGCCGGGCTGGGTTATCTGTGGGGTAGGGGGGGGGGGAGGTGGGGTATCCCCACATAGGATGTGTTATCCTGTGTGTGGCTATCCGGTCGTGTGCTGTGGTATGGTTGGTCGGTTCCATTATATGAGAAAATAGGGGTGGCCGGTGGCTGTAGAGCAATTTTGGCTACGAAGACATGTGGGTATCCCCACATAAATCAAGACACGGACCTTAAGGATTTTGAACGGAAAAATAAACATACCGATTTCTGGTGGGAATTTGGTAGATATATCCTCCCGGGTGGGGTCGAACACGTACATGTCCTTAGGGGGTTGGTAGTCCTTTGGTGTGAATTTAGTTAGCTCCACCTGGCCACTGGGATTTTGGGTACCCCTGGGCCTGGGGCTGGGGCTGCTGGGGGCCTGGATCCTGGGGATTTCTGGGATGTTGGTGTCTTCGATTGTCTCATATCCTGGGGTCAGCTGGAAATCTGGCTGGGTCTTGGATTTGATGACCAGGGTCATAACATGTGGCTTCCCATTTAGGATCCTGTAGAGGGGTAGTCTCCAGAAAAGGGGGCAGCGAGGGTATCTCTCGAGCTGCACCACTCTTAATTGAGCGCCAATTATGAAGCTGACCCTGGCCTTCCAGTTGAGATCCAGGTGGCGGCCAAAGGGCATAGTGAGGCGGGGCTTTCCAATTTTAGGGGCCTTAATGAAGGGTGGCCATAGGTTGGAGCCGAAAATCATGGTTCCCACAACAAACTCGTATGTTCTGCCCTGGGAGTGGATGCGGAGGACAAACTGGGGCAAGCCATCGGATTCGTCTTGCCTACAGTGTGGCCAGTGTCTGCAGCATCTGGAGATGAAGAGGCGGGCCAGGTACAAGATGATCAGGACGGAGCCGATTGCCCACATCACATCGTAGCGTCCAGGAGTCTGGATAAATTCCAGGCTTTGCTCCACGGGCTGTTGTGTGGGTGTCGAGGGCCAGTTGTTGTTGGCCTTGTTGATCAGATCCTTGAGATTCTGCCAAGTCGCTGCATCCGCCATTCTGGGTGTGTTGAGTGCTAGATGGACTGTCACCAACTGAGCCAGGCGTGACACGCGCATCTGGATCTGGCATGTCATTGCACAACAGAGGATGGCGATCAGAGGGGTCACTAAGTGGAACCAGATCGAATATTCCAAATGGTAACCAAGGTGTGTTAGTGAACTTGCTGACAGAAGAGAAGACTCATCTGACAGACCTTTGGCTGCTCGTCTGAGGGTGAGTACGCTTTTAATTAAGGGTACTATTTTTTGGTTGTGTAAGGATTTGAGACGCTGGAAGTTAGGTAGTTCCAGGGACCGTGGCACGGTTGTCATGGTAACGCCTGATATGTTAGCTGGAGGTGAACCAAAATGTCGCCATAGTGGTAAGTTTATGGGGCTCATGGCCATGGGTTCCAGTGTTATATTTTGTACGCAGGTTATATTTGAATTGATCATAACCATGCCTGCATTCTTAATAGAGCATAGGCATGGTACTGACATGACTGAGTATGCTGCATTGATCATTGGGATTTGTCCCGCATTGTGACACTGTAAGTAAGATGGCGATTTACTAGTGATCATGAGATATGTTGACCTAGAAATGGGTTTGATTAGGTTGGGTATGGGTGCAGCCATGTGTGCAGTGAAACTGCAGGTGTGGTGCACTGCATCAGGTAGGTCCAGGAGTAGGGACAGAGTGCAGGTGGGGTGTAGAGGTGATAGCAGGGGGAGGGGTAGGTTACAGCTGATGAAGGTGTCTTGTGTACATAGGTCTAAGTCTGCCTGCTGAAGCTCCATGAAATGGGCGTGGCTGGGAGACATGGCTATGTAGGGGGGTAGGGGCTGTACCAGGGTGTAACCTGTAGAGTTAACATCTGATGTGTCAAAGGGGACTGGAAAGGTTTCAGTTCTGAATAGGGTGTAAACATTATCCCCTAGTCCTATGGGTATGGGTAGTGAGATGAAGAGGGTGGAGGGGTCGCTCCACTGGGCACTTACTCGTCTTTTATAGTAATGACCTATGGGTATGTCAAGGATTGATATGCCTTGGTGGGCGCTACTCAAGGCGCTGGAGAGGTTGTTTAGGCCTGACCTGAGGGTGTCATGGGAAATTAAGTTGGGAGGGAGCTCGCCCTCCATTAAGCTGTTTATGGCACTTAATAAAATATCTAGATCCTCCTGAAGGTCGATTAGTGACTCAATTTGTGAGTTTGCTGCAGAAAATAACATGGAATAAAAGGTGTCCTGTCTGGCTTGGGATTCTAAATTTAAAATAATGTTTGAAAAGTTGGAATCTAATGTTTTTAGATTTTGGGCCAGCAGGGACAGTGCGTCGTCAGTATCATTTTGGAATTCAGATAGGATGTTTAGGGAATTGTAATTGTATTCTGAGATATTTAATAGAAAATGGGTGGCTAATTCAACCACATGCATTTTAGTGGCCAATCTTCTGTCAATGTCAGAAATGTCAGCGTTTAGAAGGTCAATTTCAGGTTGGGTTCCCAGGCCTAGGGTTGCTCTGAGAATATCGCCAATGATTTGTCCTGGGGCATTTCTGGCCTGACGGTTCCTGGGGTTGGAAATTAAATTAATCAAAAGGTCTAATGAATTTTGGGTTTTGTCAAATAGGGTGCTAATCAATGTGTCCAGATTGTTGGCTGTTTGGGTAATGTATGGTGGGGTGCCGGGCTTAAGTAGGGGTGACACTTTATCAGGTCTTTGGAGGTTGGGGGACAGGGAGATGTTCAGACTGAAAACTAGGGGGTAGTCCATGAAATTTGAGATTAGGGGCTGTGGTAACTGGGTAAACAGTGCTCCATAATTTGGTCTGAATACGATCCTTTGTGGTAACTCCTTGTCCTGTGATCCATTGGTGAGGTTGAAGAGGATACACAGCACTATTAGAGGTACTGCGGCTCTGTAAAAGAGATGTGATGGGGGGATTGAGTTTGTGAGTCATATCAGCAATTGGGTTATGTGGTGGGGGATTTTATGGTCGATTGTGTGGGAGGTGTCCTCCTGTGAAAGGGGACTGTAGGCACACCTAGGTGGGTGTAGTGTGGTTTGTTTAAACAGTGTGGGGGTGGTTGCTTGGCGAGGGTGTGAGGGGGGTATGATGGAGATGTGACTGGACCTGTGGTATTAGTAGGCTAAGACTAAATGGGGGGGTTGTGAGAGTAAAAATTTTGTAGCTTACCCTGTCAGATTTATTTCAGCAATGGGCTGTAGGTGGGAGTTTAGACAGGTTATTGGACCACATGTGGGTCTCAAGAATGGCTTTCTGAACTACTAATTCTATGGCGTCCCTGATGACCAAAGCTCTGCCCGTCCCACTAAAGTATCTGGGAAGGTCTTTTAAAGGCTGGTCAGAGACCAGAAGTGTGCGCGCGCACAGCAAGGCTATATAAGCGGCTGTTTTAGGTTTGAAGGTGCTCCAATCTGGAGAAGTTGGCATGTCACAACAGACATAAAGTAACATCCTCTTGACGAGGGTAGAGACCAACGGGTTTGATAGCGGCAGTTCCTTGTGGACTGCGGGGTCATTCAGGTAATATGCTAAATGTCTAGAAGTCATATTGAAGACCAAATTTTGGTGGTGTACAATGAGCTGCCTAAACTCAAAAATGTCTCTTCCTTCTTTCAATAATCCAACCGGTCCCAGGAGGTCGTAGATTGTCCAATTTTCACTGAAGAGAAGTTTTAATTTGAGTAAGCTACTTTTGAATAAGCTGTAAACCATACAGAGGGGTGAGTATAGGGGCACAAACAATTGAGTCAGGTATGGGGCGCGAAGTGAACAATCAAACTTTTTACAGGTATTCTAGTACTCACACTGCCATTGGTTAATAGAGGTACCTGGGTAGCATGACATCAGATTATGTCATTGACCATATAAGAACGACTGATAAAACTAGTACTGGTTAATGGGCACATAGGACAGGCCTACCTGGGCTTATTGCACGTCGTAAACGCCATGGTGATCCCTGGTCCAGGCACTTGTTCACTTGGAACGCTGATATGGTGTGATCTGGGTGATATTGTGGAGTGGCTAAGGTGGGGGTGGGCTAAGGCTTATAAACCCATCCGTGAGGGTGGCTATTTCTCACTTTTGGATATCCCTATAGTGGTATGTCTTGCCCTAAAAAGGCTGGGCCTGATTCTATTGGATGGCTGCAGTTTGGGCATATGTCCCTTATGCAAATTTGGAACCTATACCCCGGTAATAAGCTTATAATTGGAATTCCTGGGGTCAGGTTTGAGATAAGGCGGGAGTGGAGAGGTCAGTTCACATGTCTAAAAATTTGCTGACCATGAATACATGTGTGTGAGAAACATCATGCCTGGGGTACCGAGCTGCTCTTAATTGACAGCTCATAAATATGGGGTTCTACCTGTATCAGCGCCCTCGTGCTAAACAGAGGTACAAACATGGGTGGGCATGGGGGAATACGAGCACCTACAATAGGCGTGTCAACTGGTAAATAGGAGCCCTGAAAAGCTATCTAGCCGGTGTATGCATGATTTTTCTTTAAATGAAAAACATGTACCAGAGGATACACTGCTGCCGTGGGCAATTTATGTGGCTACCTAACCATAGCTGGACAAAATTGTGTGCATATGCTGCCCTTGAGTGGTTGACAGTGCGGCTGGTTGAGGGGTTTGATCCTGGGGTCTAACAGTGTATAATTGGGCTCATTGGGCCTTTGATAAATAATTTAAAGGAAAAAAAAAAATAAAATTGGTTTAAGAAAAACGAGATATATATAATGAAAGGATAAATATAAAAACAAAAGGAGTGCGAGGTGATAAGTTAAGAGGTGAGTGTTAGTAAATCTTCAAAGAAGAGAAAAAGGGGGTACCTGATGATATGGGGTGCCGCTGAGGGAATTTGTTATCATCAGGTCGGGGCTTTGAGGTCGGTGGTCACATGTGTAGGGTGGGTAATTGGCCTAGGTGTGTGTGAGTGCGGGTGTCCCTGTAGATAGCAGGGGTGTGGCACGTGGCCTGAGTGTGGGCCAACAGCCGTGGTGAGTGTTGGTATGTGTGTGTGTATGGGGGGGGGTCGGGGTTGAGGGGTGTTTCTGTGTGTGGGGGGGGGGGTATTTGTGCTTTCTCTATATGTGATTTTAACGAAATTTCATTGCTTCCTTTTCTTTGCCCTTTTCTTGGGTGATGGGGCAAAGGTGATGATACCTTTCTTTGCCGGCCTTCCTCTCTTTTTCTTGAGGGGAGGAGCTGGTGTATTGGTATCAGCAATTATGCTTGAATCAGGGTCGAAGAGAGTTTGTACAGGACCAGTCTGGAGCCTTTTTATGATGGCTTTGGCGCTGGCTCTAGTAATTGGTCTTCTCAGCCTGGACACATGTACTGCCTTTTTAAAGACATGTCCATCCTGCAACCTTTTTAAAATTGCAGTTACTGATGAGGTCATCTTAACTATGATGTAAGGGCCAGAGTATGTGGGTTGCAGCTTTTTGGTGGTGTGTTTCACCAGGAGGTTGGGTATATGTAAGTACACCAACTGACCAGTATTGAAGGTGGCTACCTCTGCAGAGGCGTCATGCTTGGCCTTCATCTTTTTGTGGGCCTTTATCATGTTTTCTGCTGCCTTCATTTGAATTTCATCCCTGAGATTTAATAAATGAGTGGCTACATTTTCTTTTTGTGCCGGGTCAACATCTTCTGTTGCTGTGATCAGTGCTAATGCAGCCTCTGTGGGTAGATGGGTTTGTTTTCCAAATACCAGGAGATTGGGTGAGTAACCCAAGGCACCGGAGACTGTGTTATTCATGCTAAAAATCACAGCTTGGAGGAAGGTTGACCAATGTTTTTGTGATTTAGACACAAAGGCTCTGAGGGATGATTCTATTGTCTGGTGTTGGCGTTCACATAGACCTTGAGATCTGGACCAGTGTGCGCTCCCTGTGACATGCTTAATACCAAATTTATTGCAGAAGAGGGCAAAGAATTTTGAAGTGTATTGTTTAGCATTGTCAGTGTTTAAAACTGAGGGAGTGCCATGGATGCAGATCACTCTCTGAAAGAAACCAAGGGCTACCTCAGCGCTTGTGTTGTCTTCTGTGCACCATGCTGTTACATGTCTAGTGGCATGATCTGTGACCACATGTATGTGGTGGGATCCATTAACGGCCTTGTTAAATGGTCCTATTGTGTCCATGGTGACGTGAGAGTAGGCTGTGAGTACAGGTTCACGGAGTGTCATTGGTGATTTTAGGTTTTTCGGCCTCTTTTTGGTGGTAAGGCATGTGTGACATGTGCCACAGTAATCAAACACCTGTTTGAACATTGAGCGCCAATAGTACCGTGACCTGATAGCTGCATATGTTTTCATTGAACCCAAGTGCCCTCCTAATGGGGAGCAGTGTGTGGATTCAATTAATGATTCTGCCCACTTTTCTGGAATCACAATTTGAAGGGAGGGGTCTAGGGATTTACCCATGACTGTGTCAGTGATTCTGAAAAGTACCTCATCTAGTATGATGAACTGATCATGATTGGCTAAAATCTGATTTGTCAAGCCTTGATCTGGTGGCAACTTTCCATCCTGAATGTAATTTAGCATTGATGAAGCAAAAAGATCTTCTTTTTGTGCTTTAATCAATACTTCTCTAGAGGGTGTGAGTGAGGGGTGCTTGCAAATTTTGGTGATAGCCCTCTCAGCCAAAGGTAACACTTTGTGTGACAGCTTGGCGCGTCTGGCATTGGCTGCCTTAACTGATACCCTGGGTGACCTAGACTTGGGAGGTCGACCTCTTGGCCTTGAACCAGCTGGCTTGACCTTTGTGGGTCGGCCTTGTTTGTTTACAGCGGTTCTGGACCGTGATTGGCTGGGGGCTGGGGGTGTGTCTTCCTGGGAGTTCTGTGACTGTGCCCTGGTCAAGACGCACAGCTCCGTTGGCGCTGCTAGTGAAGCTAAGTGGTTTCTTTCAGAGCTATTTTTCTTTGCAATTACACCTTTGGGTGGTTTGCCTGTGCTTCCCCAGATTTTACCTCCTTTTAGAATTGATCTAGGGGGTCCCATCTGGATTGGGTTCTTGGGTACTGGCTCGTTGGACCTAAAGACTTTGGTCATGGAGATATCAGAGAAAGTTAATTTCTTGGGGGGGAGAATAATTTTCCCCTGGGATCTAATTGGCACTGGGTCATCAGAGCTGGGTGGGTAGGATCTCCTGGATAGGAAATCTGCCACAAAATTTGCTCTGCCTTGCAGATACTTCACCTCAAAGTCGTAAGACATGACTGTGTCTACCCACCTGGCTAGTCTCCCATTAGTAATGTTCTCTTTTTTATTAAAAAGGGAGACCAGGGCAGTGTGGTCTGAGTACACTTTGAAGTGGGCTCCATCCACATAATGGTGGAACTTTTTAACTGCAAAGACGATGCCTAGAAGTTCTTTGTCTGTTATTCCATATCTCGTCTCCTGTGGTGTCAAACCTCTACCTGCAAATTCAATTGGTCTATAGAAACCATTTTCATCTACCTGTGTGATCACAGCTCCCAAGCTATAGTTGCTTGAGTCTGTAAATATGACAAATGGCTTGCTGTAGTCAGGGAATTTGAGGACAGCTTCAGTGCAAATTGAAGCTTTGATTTTCTCAAAGGCGCGCTGGCAACTAGTGGTCCATTTAAAGGTCCCTTTGGTGGCTTCATATAGAGGTGCCATTATGTGGGCAAAACCTTTAATAAACCTTTTGTAGAATTGTGCCATGCCATTGAAACATCTAAGGTCGTGGATGTTTTTAGGTGGAGGGAAGGTTTTGACTGGCCAGATTTTGTCTGGGGAAGGTGACACACCGTGTTGATCTAGAGAAAATCCCAAGAAATCCATCTTGGTTGTGCCAAATTCACATTTTTCTGATTTCAGTTTGATATTTCCCTTGATGAAAAGTTTGAGTACCTCATCTAGGTCCTGCAGGTGTCTTTCCCAGGTGGGGCTATAAATAGCCACATCGTCAACATATGCTACTGCATTTCTGTACTTGCATTTCATGAGCAATTGCTCCATGACATTCATGAAAGACAAACCTGAGGTTTTGAGTCCCATTGGGAGAACTTTGGCCATGTATCTGGTTCCATTGGCTGAAAAGGTGGTAATAGGCCTAGATTCTTCCGCCAGGGGAATTTGATGGTAGGCACTATATACATCTAATTTTGAGAAATATTTTGCACCTGTTCTGCCAACTTGTTGCATGAGGTCGTCTGCTCTGGGGAATTGGTAGGAAAAAGATTTGAGGTTTTGATTAACCCATCTGTAATCCACTACCACTCTCCAGCCTGAGGCTACAGATCTGTCCCCCTGAGGTTTGGGTACTAAGAAAGCTGGTGAATTCCATTCACAGGGCTTGGTACATTCCTCAATGATTCCCTGTTTTAAATGTTTATTTAGGAGCTCTCTTTGGAAAATTTCTTTATGAGGGGACATTCTGTATGAGGGCCTGTTGCAGGGCTTGAAATCTGGAATTAATTCCAGCTTGACCTCATTCTCAGTGTTGGAGCCAATGGCGCTGTCATCAATCACAAAAGCCTGCCTATTCTGTTCAACAATTTTACGTACCTGCGTTTTTTGAGTCTCAGTGAGCTGCTCACAAATTTTGTATTGTAGGGGTTCATTACCCTTGGGAAATTGCTCCAGGGGGTCTTCACCACAATTTATTGGAAAAAGCTCGCTGGCAGGTGAGACATGGTTCAGTGAATGATGAGTGTCCAGGGGGCCTATTGGTATAGCCTTTTTCATGTTGAAAGGTTTGAAAATACCTAGAGGTGTGTGTTTCTTCTTTAAATGCAAAGGAAAATCATTTGGATTTGCCACAGTTACCGGTATTAATTTTGCACTAGTCTTGGGTTTAACCAAGGCGTGCTTAATCAAGAAAGGTAGGGCTGGTTTGATATTTTCAGTGATGCCTGTCAATTTATTTAAATTTTCTGAACCGTTGACAATAGCATTGAGAGTGGTTTCAGAGTTTGGTGGTATTGTGATATTTTCAGCAGGCCTGATTGTGTTTATGGAGGGAAGCTTGGGGCCAAAACTAAGCTTAGCTTTGTACTTGGTCATGAAGTTTACTCCAAGAATGATGGGGTGATTTAATTTTGGTACAACATGTAATCTTGTAACAAATTCTTTGCCTTCAATTAGGAAGCTGAGTGTAATGGCATGGTTTACCTGTACTGTGGATCTGTCTGCTAGGAGGACATTCATACGTGAGCGTCTTCCATGTTTAAAGTTTGGGGTGTGTATTACCTTATCTGCCATTTTTTGACTGATAAAAGATAAGGATGCTCCAGAGTCTACCAAAGCTCTATAGGGGTGGTCATTTATGTCGACAAAGACTGCACCTTTAGTTAACTCGGTATTAATGTGAGAGACCTTACCTTGCTGCCCATACTTATCTGACTTGATTCTCAGTTGAAGCCGTGCCACTCTGCTACTGCTGTCCTCGTAACAGTCTTCGCTGTCTGAAGAGGAGCTGTCACCAAAATCCAGGTTGTTGTCCTTGGAAAAATCCATTTTTGGCCGCTGTAGGGAGTTGATTTCTGCATCACTTTGAATATCAGTTGGGTGGTGGCTGGCGGGGGGCATTCCAGATTTCATATCCACTGTGGTGGGGGCGGGGTGGTTTGGTGCTTTGCATCCTTCCCCTGAAACCTATTCTTCGTCATCATAGTCTGTGTCTTCATCAATGAAGTCTTCATCACCATCGTTGTGATCATGATTGTCTTCATCAATGTTATGTAGGTCAGCGTTGCCCTCAGGTTCCGTCGGATCACTTTCATTGTTATTCCTGGGGAATCTGCTGGGTGTGGGGTCTCTGGTCCTCCTATTCTGGTAAGGGGGACTATTGCTGTTTATGATATCAGCCTCATGTGTGACCTTTTTAAAGGAAACCTGTTTATTGTTTGCTGGGGCTGTGGCCACTGTGATGACTATTTTGTTGTCATCCCTGGAGGTAGGATTTCTGGAGGCGCTTTGTGATCTAGCTCTTTGCTGAGGTGGTTTATTTCTTCCTCCAGAAGCATTCTGAGACCTTGACCTTCTGAACCTTCTGTAATTGGGGTCAGATTGGTTGCTGGAGCCGTTTTGGGTCCTGGTCTCATACTGCCTGTTGTAGTTGCCACTGGGGTACCTGTCATACTTTTTATTGTTGGAGTATTGGTTTTCCTTTCTGGGTGTGCCACTATTGTTTTTGTTACTGTTCATGGCACAGAGGTCTGCTTGTTGGGTCCCAGCCATGGCCATTTTATGTGCTTCTATGCGCAATTCCTGTGTAAGGGCCATTTTTTCTGCATCAGCTATGGTTTTGGGCATGTCAGGGAGGATTACTGATTTAATTTGAGGCTTAAGCCCATTAATCAGGTAATCCACTTGAACTGACTCCTCCAGGTTGCTGTTTGCCAAGAGCAGGGTCATGTCTTCTAAGTACTGTTCCACTGTCTCATCTGGCTGTTGTGTCCTGTTTCTATAACCTTTGCTGATGGTTGCAGGGTCAGGGGTGCCAAAACGCTTCAGGAAGGCTGCATATACTGCCTCATTGTCATACATGATGGGCTTCTCAAAAATATTGGCGAAGAACCATTGAGCTGCCCTGCCCTTTAGGAAGGTGTATAGGCAGGAGGCGTGCAGGTGTTGGTGGCGGGGGTATACATTCCTGATCCAGAACTTAAATTCTGTGATGAATTTGGCGGCAGACCTGTACTCAGTTGGTTTGTCAAATGTCTCAGGCTTATTAAAAGAGCTGAGTTGGGCTGAGGAGAGTTTGTCATCACTCAAAGTCATTTGACCCAAACCACTGGCGATGTGAGATTGGCCTATCATTGGTATCATAGGGGTGGAGTGGTCGTATGCCTGGCGGTGTCCTGTTGGATGTGCACCTGTGCTTTGAGAATACAGGGTTTGCATGGGTATAGGCATGTTGCTGGGTGTACGAGCATGAGCAGGGATATAGATACTACCTGCCACTGTACCTAATGTGTTAGCATTGGCCTGCACTGGGGTGGTGGCTGGAGCTGCCATCTGGCGAGTAGCGGAGACACTAGGAATATCGTCTCGGGTTGACCTGTGTGAGGTGGGCGTGGCACCCAATAAACCAGCTGGAGTGTTGTTCTGGAAGGCGCTGGGTGGGCTTGACCTTATGTCATTGCCAGCATGTTGGAAACCTGGCATGGTAGGTGCACTGGGGGTCTGTGAGGCATGAGGTATACCCAAGTTTGCCGGTGAGGAGTGGGCAGGAGGGGGCTGGAGTGGGGGCCTGTGGCCATAAACTGAGCAAATCTCTCTCCTAACATCATCCATGTTCCTGTTGATGCGCTCAGAGATATCTGCTGCCATCATTTCAGATCTCCTCAGGACATCTGCATTATCTTCTGCAGCTCTCCTGTGTGATTGTATCAAGTCGCGCTCCATTTGAGCCCTCCAGGTGTCCATGTTGTCTAACCTGTCGTTGACCCTGTTTAGATGGCTGGTGTGCTCCTGGCCTACCCTTTGGATTTCAGCTGATAGGAGATTAATCTGGCCAGTCAGTAAATTGCTTAAGGAATCACTGACTGCCTGTGTACATTCTCTTACCAGATTCCTGGCCAGGTCGTCCTGATCATACCTGGGAGGATGTGTAGTGGGTGTCCTGCTGTCCATCCTGCCTCTGCGTAGGTGGGGGAAGGTGATTTCAGGATCGTCCTCAGAGGTTAGGCTGTCTTCTGAGGTGCAGTATGGGGTGGCTCTTCTCCTGAAGATCTGGGAGGTGGCTCCTATAGCACCTGCTACTGCTGAGTCTATGCTCCTCAATACCCTATAGTAGGGGGGTGTCTGCCTTCTAAGAGGTGAGGTAGACTGTGCCCTCCTTCTCCTGGGGCTAGGTAGGGGTGTATAGTCTGAAGAGGTGGCCCCTGTGTCCAGGTTTGGGGTATTGAGAGTGTTTGGTGGTGTTGGGGTGGCCTCAGGGGTCGGGGTATTTAGATATGACCTGAAGGGGTCACTAGATGTGGTGGCGTCAGGCCACTGCTCCTCTAGTATTCTATTAATGCGACCTAAAAATGCTGAGGGACTTTCACCACACTGTGTATTGTGAGTGTTGGGGGCTGGTGCCTCCTGAGCTCTATTTGTCCTTACTGATCTCCACCTATTGATAGCTGATCTTATCCTTTGTCTCCAGAGATCAGATTCAGGTGGTAATGTAGGGTCAGGGGGAATATAACTGTCCCAGGTGAGTTCAGAAGGGTTGGGGTGTGTAAAACCAGCTGGGGGTGAGGTGGTGTCTGTACCGGTAGCAGGCTGCCGAGGTAATGTAGGTATGCTTTCTAAGGCGGCCTGTAATCGTGGTGACCTGGGCTCTAGGTGTGAGTCTAGGTCTAAGTGGCTTGGTGAAGCTACAGGTGTAGATGATGTTTCACCTGGTAGACCAGCAAGTCTTAGGACTGGGGATTCAGCACTTGAAAAACCAGGTAAAGTCAGATTAAGTCCTGGTGCCTGTGATGTGAGTGGGGTGCTGGTCTGTGTACCGGTATTATTGTCATCAATTGTTGATGAGAAAGTTTTGTTTCTACTCACAGGTGTTGGCTTGGGTGTTAGAAATGATGGTGGTAGGATTGGATCCAACAGAAAGGCGTCAGGTGACGAGTCAGATGACGGAACAGTCTGCTGCTGGTCTGGGGCTGCTGCTGGTGCTGCTGCTGCTGCTGCTGCTGGTGGGGGCGCGTCTAGCCCTGGGGATGTAACGGCATCTTCTGTAAATGGCTCTTTGGTTGTTGTCTCACTTTGATTCATGGCTCATGAGAGGTGAAAACAATGGGACGTTACAAATAGGGTTCTCCACCATTGTCAATGTCTCGTTACATGTCATGAAGTGAGGTAACAGGAGTCCAGACAATTCAGTTGATGATCCAGCTTTATTGTAAGATTGGCATGATGAGTAACTGATACAGTGTACAATATAGTACTCGCCAGTCTGACCAAGCTATATCCTAAGCCAAGGCACCTGAGTGTCGTAGGGTCTAGGTTGGAGAAGAATAAGATGCTGAGGCTTGATCCTGACTAGGTTATATAGTCAGGAGCAAGCCCAGATGACGTCGTGTCTATTTCTGTACTTTCTATTTTTAGTATAGGGAGCGACTCAAATATGCTGAGTCGGTGGTTCTGCTCAGTCCCAATCTGTGGTAGGAGGGGTGAGCTGCTCCTATTGGCTAGGTGAATCTAAAAATAGTTGAGTTCTCCAGTGGGGGATCCACAGGAGGGAGCCTGGGGATTTCCCACTGGAGGAGGGCAGGTGTGAACTCTTCACCCTGCCAAGCTAAAAATAGGTTGACCTTGGTTTGAACTAGGGGGTAGCTTGGCCAGTTTGGTTTGAGTATGTCGTTCATAATTATAATACGTAGAATAGTCCATTGACAATGTATAAAGATTTGGGTAGTAAAGAAAAAGAAATCAAAAGCCATTGTTACCATGAAAGCCATTAAACAGGTGCTTATAAAATTTCTAAAAGTATTGAAGTCAGAATGATATCCCACCTTGGCTAATCCTGTCCAATTTGAATCTGTCTAGGAAGGCCTTTTCTGACTCCTTGGTGAGAGGCGCAGCAGCACTGGATACAAAAGTCACACTACTCAGGTCATACTTGTCCACCAGGGGGCTCTTAGATAGGAACACCACGATAGGGGGCACCAAATATATGGAATTCACCTGGAAAGTGTAAAGATGTGAATGCTTTTTTGTTTTTTTTGTTGTTGCTTTATTTTTGCTCAAGAAGTGCCCCACCTGCAGCAGTCACTGCTTTTCAGTCCTTACCTTTTTTCATGTTGCACAGAAGTGCTCATGTCAGTCAGCATAGATACTTTTCAATGAAATGAATGGCTCCTCAAAACAAGAGTCACACAGTAAGGTACCTCATTGTGCAACGTACAGTATTTTCAAACAAAGCAGATGGCCTTTCTTTCTAATGTGGTGAGTACAAGTTGCAGAGTCTAACCTTTTAAAGCTGGGACAAGATCTGAAATATATAGATTTTCCAATTTCTGCATATCTATCATCACCCCACTTGTGAAAGTGTCCTGCCAAAATCTCAATCTATTCAGTGCATTCTAACCATGTCAAATTCAAGCATACATGTGTGTAGAAATAAAATGCTTCCAGCATTTTATTCATGTCAACAATCAGTCTTGATTGTACCAGCACAGTGGCTCCATCTGAAGCCATAAAGCAGAGTATTCTATAATGGTGATGAATTCAATTTGGATGCCTGGCAGCAGAGCATACACCACTCAGTGCTGCCACCATGAGGCTGTCACCAGAACTAATCAACCAAGTGGTTTCCCTTCCCACCAAAGAGGATAGACCAGCTGAAACTAAAATCCAATGATGTGCACATAATGAGCCATATCGTGCCATAATAAGTGGCACCCTATGACTTGGGAATCGGTAAATATAATCCTCTGAAATACACATCAGACAACACTATATTAGCTTTTATACCAGCTTTAATGTAAGTGGGTGTACTTACATAGTGCCACATATGTGCAATTAATGCTACCGCTAACTCAGGAGTGCATTATACCCATTGGCCAGCATTATGCACCAATGAAGTGCTGGCGAGACTGCTCCCTGGCGAGACTGCCCTGCTAGCACTACATTCGAGCATCATGCCGACCCTGTGGGAGTTTTTGTGTATCAACCCCATGGGATTGGCATGATGCATTAATATAGTTCTGGCATGCTGGCAGGAGGCATGAATGCATTAGCAACCCTTAAAGGGTTCAGGGTGTGCAGAGGCCTGAACTTACCTTGTGGTCTTGTATGGTCTGCAGGAAGACGTCTGGTTTGAAGCCGGCGAGTAACACGCCTTTACCTCCCCACGACACCATGTGGAGCAGCAGGATCATGCCGAACATGTGGAACATGGGCAGGAACATGAGGATCGAGTGCTGGCCACCTGGCTTTAAAGGGGGTATGTTCTCTGGTATTCTGAAGATGGAAGTTGGTATTTTTAGACGTTGGGTTATCGAAATAAATTTGCTGGAGTTTTTATTCCTTATCAAGGTTTGACTAACACGGGCACAAATTCAATTTCAGAATTTGCAACCAATATTTAAATGTTGAACAATAACTTTCTCGTGAATCTCCTGCTATATCATATGATGCTTACATTAGTATATTGTGCTTGCAAATAAGATGATACATTTTGTGTGGGAATTGACTATACTCTTTTATATAATGAGACCAAATTAAATTTTACCACTTTCTTGAATAAACCTCCTGATTCATACTGCTAAAATAATCTAACTTAACCTTTTACATACTTGTGAGTATTACAGTTGTGTCACATAAGAGTATCATTAAATCATGATTTTATTCTGAGTTGAGGATTTTGGACTTGCTGAAGTGAAACTTCAGCAACCTTAAATTAATTGACCAGCATATTAAAATATGACAGTGTGACCTGTTTAGGCAGCCACGTGCCACCACCTTAATATGATAAGTAGTAACATACTGGAGCATGGTAACGTTGGCCACTAAGTTAAAGTGGGTCAGCATGACCCCTTTAGGAAGCCCAGTTGTACCACTAGAGTACATGATGGCTGCGACATCCTCGAATATATCGATAGACAGGTCCTTGGGGAAAGCTGAGCCATCATCTGTCATCAGGTCACCGAAGAATGTTGCATCTGGTACCTTCTCATCCAGCGTTACTACATGCTGCAATAGGGGAAGTGGGTTAGTCAGTTATAATAATTCAAAGTTAATACCTCATTAACTATGAAGGCAGAGTAAAAATAGTAGTATAATGGTAATCACACAGAAAATCTAAATCTAATAGATCATTTAATCTGTCACTATGGTGGAGGAAATTATTACCTCTATGTTCGGGATGATTACCTTTATAGGTTGATTATGACAAAGGAAATTAATGTCTTATTCTGTATAATACCTGGAATCCATTTTAGGGTATTATCAAGATTTGTCCACCAGCCATATATAATAGAGGACCACAATAATTGCCCACAGAAAAGGGAATTGGCCAGCTGCCTGTAGGTCAAGCTATGACATAGCTCCCATAGGAATTTGCTGACTAGATATAAAGATACAAATCTACAGACCTTGTTTAAAATACCAAATTCTAAGATAAATCTAATATCAAATATGAGTGAGCTCCCCTAGAGGCATTCTTCGCTACTGCTACACTATGCTACACTATTCATCCGTTATTCTATTTGTTTTTGTTTAAATTACAGACCTAATTCATGTCAATACTGAGGCACCTTCACTACAGTCAAGGTTGTGCCATCGACATACTGTAAACTGTAAAAAATGTAGGTGCTAAATCTACCATAAAACTGAACAGTGAACAACTGTAACTGTATTGCAGTAAGTCAGTGTAGTTATTACAAGAAGTCCCAGGTGGCAGTACAAAGTTACTCAAATGGTCATAGAATCTCTGTGAAAGTAAAGACAGATCTACTTTGGGACAAGCAATGTGCTGTTATTTTGAGATGTTGTTTTTACTGTGTAGGGCACAAATGTCATCTTTCATCCTCCTCCTGGGTGACAGCCCTCCCCACACTCAGGGGGCAGTCAAAGTCTAAATTTCATTGCAGAGAACCAGTGACCTTTTTTCCAAAAAAAAATACTCCAGGTTGCAGATCAGTGGTAATAGAAATCGCTGTGTAAATGATGGCAATGTTGGGACAGGGATTCTGCCATTATTTCAACTATATTTTGTCTGCAGTGTCAGCATCAAAACAAACAATATCTATGTCATTAAATTAGTGCCCCTCTAACATACTTAAAGGCACAAAGGCACATCACCCGTTTCATAGACAACAATAGCTAGTTTTATTCCTCAATTAAATATGTAAAATAAGTACACGAATTTTCTGATTTAAGCATAGTCAAAGAAAGGGTTGATGGCCTTCTGTCCATGTCTTTGAGAAAATTTAAGCAATTTCAAACCTTGATGAACACAACAGAGAAATGGCCATCAGTCTCGGCACAAGGTTGCTTAGATTTGCAGGATTCATTCAGTGAAAATAATAGACAGAACTAAAGGAGCCTGATGGGACTGTCTCCTCTGAGGTTGAATCCCTAGGTTTAGATCAATGATAATGTAACCCTCGTAATTAGCACCAGCATGACCCTGAACTTCACACTCTGCAAGACTGCAAAGGTGCAACCTATGCTTGAAGAGTGAGCCGTATTCCTGGTTACATTTCCTAATCCTCTGTCTGGAAGGCAAGGCATGGTGGTATATATATATATATATATATATATATATATATATATATATATATATATATATATATATATATATATATATATATATATATATGCTGCCTCCTCTACGGTGGTGCCCTGTAGATTTATAGTTCTGTTTTTATTTCATGTTTTACAAGGTTTGAATTGATCAAAGTGAACATTTTGAATGTTCATAGGTCTGCTCCAAAAGCGAGGAAACAGCAGCGATCCGTGGGCAGTGGAGATTGAGGTGTGGTAATCCTCTGTACAATATCATCTCTATGAAAAAAATGCTATTAGCATAAAATAATACTGAGTTCTTACCTCTACAGAAGTCTTGTTCCTGGTGAGGACCTCGTTCAGGGTGGAGAGGTTAGCGGCTATTGTGACCACCACCTTGGGTTTAGAGTCCAAAACCTGATGTTGCACCTCACCTATGAAGAAACAGACATTATTTCTATTGACTATCACAGCAGGAGTGCATCAGACCTTTCGGTTGTTATGATGCAACAATGACAGGTCACTAGCACTTCATTAGGGCATCATGCTGACCCTGAGCTAAACAGGGCTAGGGTCACATCCGAATGTAGCCCCGATGGGTCACTGGGTGATTGACTATGCATTGTTTCGATGGATATTGCACTCCCAGTACAGGAGGTTAACTTCATCTCAACGTTAGACTTTACAATTGATATTTTCCTGTGTAATTAGGTGGCCGATATGTTATAACTGGAATGAGGCACTTGGTCATGGCCGCTGGCATGGTCTGGACTGTACAGAGACATCTCGAGGCCTATAAGACCGCTCCATGTCTAAAGAGTCTAGAGAACGCCCACAGCCATGCCCCATGCCTTGTTCCCTAATTAAACAAGAGAATTAACACTGTAAACTCCAGCATGCACATTGAGTGCAATTGCAATTAAATGAGTGAAATTACCTGTGCAAATGAAATGTAGCCAGTGTGCCCTGAAACCCTGGAGGGTATTGCTCCTATTGTAAAAAGAGCTGTGAGTATGTGCCCTCTTTTCTAAACAAGTTGTGCACTGCTTCACCATTCAACTTGCACTCATCACATTAGTCTGAAAAGTCACCGGCCTTGTCTAAAATAGAGAGAGCTGCACTACCAGGTACCTACTCATGTCACATGCTCAATAGTTTATTATACTGACTGACTTCTCCCAACTAGTTAACTACTCAAATCCCCCATTTTTAGCACCGTACTTGAATGACCACTTGTGAGCAACAAAAGGGACAAGTTATAGCTACATGAAAAGAAAGGACTGGAAATCAGGGCATTTTTAGCCAGCTCTTCCTTTTACTATAGGAGCAACACCCTCCTGTCTACATAAGCCATACTTTACAGACCACATCAGATCTTAACTGCTACTTTTAGGATGCTTTTGAATGATATAGACATGATTATTGGAAGGAGAACCTTTTCAGGCCTCATCTCCCTTCATCAGCAGTCCTTATGGGGTTAATTCATAAAACATGGCCATACGAACATCATTTAGTTGAATTTTGAACATGAATGTATTTTCGAATCTTTATTTCTATTGCAACTTAGGCAGTTATATGAATTTTGAAGAGAAATGCTAAATGGTGCTTTGCTAATAAGAACACACACACATATATATATATATATATATATATATATATATATATATATATATATATATATATATATATCACTTGTTAGCAGGTGAGGAAAAAATATCAAATTTATACCCTGATTCATATGCCCAATTTTCAATACATTTTTTCTATGAATAATTTCTAGGTAACCCTAAACTTGCCTGACCAAGGCAGGTTTAACTACCCCTTCAGTAATAGATACTCTATTACTACTTATATTACCTGGGGTGTAGTTGTAGTTCACCCCTGAGAAGGTGGCCCCTATGGAGAAGCATCCAACCGCGGCCAGGCAATAGTTGACGCTGTTTGGGGCATAGAACGCTACCACATCACCCTTGTTAAGGCCCAGCCGGGTGAGGGCACTCCCTACTGTCCTGGATATATCATGGGTCTGCTGGTGTGTGTAGGTCTGACCTGACACACTTTCCACCTGTGGAGGACAGGAATGTGGATAAATTATTAGATGAAGGTCAAGTTTAAGGGAACTATTCATATAGTAAACACTGCAAAAATGGTGTTTAGATCCTAAACACAATTCTAAACATATTCTTGCAACGCTTTTGTAATCACATTAATTTCCTAAACATGTTTAGCCAAACAATGTGCTTTGTTCTAGGTTAAAACTTTGTGTTTAGATATATGAATTTTTGTGTTTATGAATTTTTTTGTTTAGATGTTTAAATTATTTGATGGAGAGTTAAGGTTTGCAGACAAGTATGCATTAAAAACAGAGATATATTTTGTTTGTTTTCTCATTTACTAGGGGGAGGCATCAGCAGGTATTTACTTGTCAAAGTCTCCAAAGATGTCAGCCACAGCTATATACATGTACATGTATTACACACTGCATCAGAATGAGAGACTTGAGAAAGTACAACAGCTTGGCAGGAAGGACATTGCCTTATCTATTCCAGAATAACATCAAATAGGTGTCAGTCATGGAGTTTATTGACTACTTTTTTAAATGCTAATGATGGTGGCATAAGGTGAATCTAGTCAATTTTCTATTTTCTATTGCCCTTTCTATTCACATGACATTCCCCATGTAGCAAGCCCACTCGGGGCCAAATTGGTTTTACCCGGGATAAGGTGGTTCAAAGCAGGCAGTATTCAGTACATGGGTTTTAGGTTCGGCAGATGCTGGGTTTCCAGTCAGGGCCACACAGGGCAGCCCAAATCGGGCAAACCCACTTGAGCCTGTTGGGCTCCCAACGGGCTTTGTCCTCAGCATACGGTCTGGGCCACATTGGGCCGCCCGATTTGGGCACTGGTCAGCTTTAAAATGGGCAACCACATTGGGCCCAGGATGGTTTCAAAATGGGCATCCCAAGATGGGTACTTAGCTGCATAAAGTCTTCCCAGTCTGGGGTGAGAGTGGGTTTGGACAGGGCAGCCTTATCTTCTGAACTGTTCTAAACTCTATGATGAGTGTTCCCCCTCCCTCTCTCTTTTTTGTTTGTCCCTCCCCTATCCATTCCCTACCCCTTCCATCTCCTCCTCATTCCACTCAACCTGCCCTGCCCTTTCCCCCTCTTACCCTGCTCTGCCCACATGCCCTGCCCTGCCCTGCTCTCACCCTGCCCTGCCCTGCTCTCACCCTGCCCTGCCCTCTCACCCTGCCCTGTCTTACTCTCACCCTGCACTGCCCTGGCATCTCCTTTGCTCACATGCCCTGTCCTGCTCTCAGCCTGCCCTGCCCTGCCTTCATCTCACCCTGCCTTGCCCTCTTCTCACCCTGCCCTGCCCTCCTCTCACCCTGCCCTGCCCTCCCCCCTCCCTTCCCTCCACCACTGCTGTAGGACACTTTCCCTATACCATTAATACACAGGTAGGTTCATAGTAGGGATCCAGATATTTAATGTAAAAGGCAACACTGACTAGTCCTGGAAAGAACAGCTTCATGTCTTTCTTTGTACTAGTAGGCTTGCAAGGTGTATAAGAGGACTAAATATAGAGGCAATTGAGAAACCAAAAATATCCCCTGCCCCTGTAGGCCAGTCCATGGCAGACTCACTACAAAGTGGTTTCACAGCACTCCAGGCAGAATTCTACTACCCATACCAAACTTATTTCTTTTAGACATAGGACAACTGGAATAGACTACTAAATCAGATATGAAGTAATAATGTGCAGACTTTCTCATAGTCTGGAAATACTTAGATGTTTCTAGTCAAAAGTGCATATCAAGGTCATCTGAGTAGTAGTGGAATAGCAACACCATTTCTATTGCACTGAACTTGGAACAAGAGCAGATATGCAGAGGTACAGTCATTATGAACTTGAAGGCTCTCTTCTCTACTCCTACATGGGAATTAGTGGGGGAAGATTGAGGCCAGAATGTCACTTTAATGAATCAAAGTGCCTTGTGTTGGCTGAATGAGTTTGATTCAAATGAATGGTACTGCTCTGCCTTTCCACTTGGGTAGATATTGCATTTACTGCTTTGGTGATGGGGGGGGGGTAGATTAGCTCAAGGATTTGTTGCTTATTGACTTTTAAAAAAAAAGAAAAGATTTTGGATAAATTTCTCAAAAAGAATTTTTAACATGTCACCACTAATTTTTCATCAAATCGGCCAGCCCACTTTAGGCCACACCAAAAACCCATGTTAAACTCACTTTGAGCCCAAATCGGTGAGCCCAATTTCAAACAGATCTGTGCCCGAATCGGTTAGCCCAGTGTGGCCCAGACCCTTTGCTGAGGACAAAACCCATCAGGCGCCCACTGTGTTAACCCAGTGTGGCCCACATCAGGAGCCCGCTCTGGCCCAGACTCGGGCCACACCATTTTTGCTACCTGGGTCTATGAAATGAAACCATGATAAACATGGGATTTGGGGACATTTGTAACAACAATTTATTATAACTGTGTGCAGATAGTCCATTCAAAGGTAGTGCTGCTACCTGGTGTGGATTCAACATCCAAGTATCTAAACATATTGATGTTTAAATCTAAACACCTATTATTCAACTGTCTCAACTCTAAACATCTAAACATGTTTAGCGTAAATGTTTATGTAGTTAGAATGAAAGTGTTCATTTTCTAAATGTGTAGTTGATGAGACACCTAACTGACCTATTTGTTTAGGTTTTAAACCTGTTTAGACCTAAACATGTTTAAAATCTAAACACCATTTTTGCAGTGTAGCCACGTAGCAAGGATACATTGGGCCAATGCCGGCTTATATTGGGCCAAGCATGGACGAGCATGGCCTAATGCTCCGTTGCTGATTGGGTAGCTACTGCAATGACTAGTGCAAGGGCCTCAAATTATAAGCGCTGATCTTAAATATTACTGCGGCTGTGGTACAGGGGTATAGAAAATGATGAGTGCCATACTGCCTAAATGTTCCACTGTAGGAAACCTTTTAGATTCGATATAGTGCATCAATGCGTCTTGCTCTTTGGTTGTCATGATGCACGAATGCAGCTCTGGTGAGGAGCTCATTGTTGCATCATGCCGACAAATCGGGTTGGTGCATTTAGTGATTTAGTTAACTCACCAGTGGGGTGTTTCAGAAGCCGGACATGTTAATGAACATTAAATATCTGTTTCTAAAACTGTTAGATTCTAAACTTACAACTGCAACCATTATCATCTCTCACCAGTCATATAGTTATATACACAGTAAGGTAATGGTAATGCTTTAGAAACACATGCAGGTATAAGCCTACAATCACTATTAAAACTGTTATCATATCTCCTTATGACCGGTTGTAAACATTACCTGCTTCTGAAACACCCCACTGGGCTGCTTTCTTCCCCCTCCCTTTTCACTCTCCCTCCCCCCCCCCCATTTTCCTGAGGGAGGCATGCCCCCCCTGAATTTACCAATGGCTTTCTGATAGATTTTCACGAACTTATAATTGTGACATTACATGTGTCTCTTACCAAGCTTAAGAGCAACATTCATGCATACCTAAAAGGGGTTGTTGTGTGTGAGTTATTTAAAAATTGAACATACAATTCTAACCTAAAAGACAAAGTTTTTTTTCTGTCAAATGGATAATAATAGCCAAGGAGCACAATGTATGACTTTAGAATTAATGCTAATAAAAGGTCATATCCTTATTGAAATTAAAAGAAAGATCTGCTGTACTCACCAGAGCGATTTTGTCCCCTCTGTCCTTGAGATTTGAGAAGAGGAACTCGTGAAGAGGAATCTGTGGTATTGTTACCTGATACTTGCTCCGTACAATCATGGTGCTGATGTTATGTAGGTGCCACTGTATCCAGAATAATGTTATGCCTTTAGGAACCTAAATGCATTAATGCCTCATGGTCGTCATGATGCATGAATGCAGCCCTGGTAAGTGACTCACCAGGGCTACATCCATGCCTAATGCTGACCCTATGGGGTCAATATACCCAATCCCGAGACTGTTTGCCAGCACTTCATTGGAGCATCATGCCTACCCTCTAGGAGTTGTGTATCAATCCCATAGGCTCGTTGTGATGCATAAATGTAACCGTTGCGAGTCACTCGCCAGGGCTGCATTCATTGGTGGACCATGCCAACCTTGAAAATGCTGAACTCCTATGTATTACCACTACCTATACTGCTATATGATAATGACACACCAAATACCTTATGAGGTCATGTGATTTGATCTGTTTTGGTATGGTGATCCTTGTAGTCCAATATACAATATTGAATGCTGTGAAGGTCTTAAAATATCTAGATGCTAGTAGCTGTATGCTCCTATCCTAAGAGATCTAAGAAAAAAACTGAGGACTACACCAAAGGCCTTTGGCAGTGTAGGAAATATATAAAGTTTATACTAATGATTATGGTCCCTGTTGTGAGCACAGTGAAGTCCTGGATACAGCACCTGCTATTCTAATGTTATGGTGTAAGAAATGTAAGGTTTCTGAGTCGTAACACTATGTACTAGTGACACCTACCAGACTCCTTGGGTGAGGATCTATAGAATGGGTATGTTAGGTTGGTATGCATGTTATATATACTCCTTTTCGGTCTTGGTCTGTGTCACACTGACTACACTAGATACTATGATATACACCTCCTCACCTCCCCCTTTGTGGGTCTCAGAATGGATACAGGTATCGTCCTGTGAATCTGGAGCAGAGTGTTACATTTATGACCCTGTAGGCCAAAAATATAGTTTCAGGTAACATTGTAAAATTTATATTTTAGATAAGTTGGAAGAAGAAAAAGAAGACATAACTGTTATTTTATTTTTACATCAGGAAAATGAGTTTGAACATAAGAATGTGTTAGGAAGAAAACATTGTGGGTGAATTAATTGAGTTCACCTTAAATGTGATGGTGCTACGATCATGTTATTTATAGTGTTGTGACTTGATACATATTTCCTTGTCATTTTGACCTTACCCTGCTTGCCTGTGTAGCCTAATTATATGCCCTACTAGTATCAAGATCTTCAATCATGATGCACGTCTTAACCTGATTGAACTTATGAAAGGAGGCCAGTTAGGATAATAAGCCCTTTAAAGCCACATTCTCCTAAGATGGGCTTTGCTTGATGCAGCCCTTGTGAGTAACTCATTAATACTACAATTAAGCGTCAGGCCGATTCCGGGGTCGCTACTCTCGCTGAAACATGAAGGTACCAACACAATTTTAATTGGCCTGGACCACGGGATTCAGGGTGGTATGGTTAATTTACCTAATTTTGACAGTTGACATGGGTATATTATGGCTATTTGCAACTGTTAAGTTAAAGGGAAACTTTCTAAAAGATCAACAGGGAGCATTGGGGACAGCCCCAGCCTAATCCCAGCCCATATCCAGGGTCCTAATATAGCCCATATCCAGGGCCCTAATATAGCCCATATCCAGGGCCCTAGTATAGCCCAGAGACTTATATACATGCAGTTTCACCATCACATCAGAACACAGGGTCATTGACCTGGCATCATACTGTACCTTAAAGAGTTAGAGGTAGTAGAATGGTACAAGTAGGTAAGGAGGACAATTTATGCAAGAACAAGGCCAAGCATGACTCAAGCTACACCTGTGACACACATGTATACGTATTGATGTTTACTCCATGGTTATCACGTTGATGAATGATTTTACGGTGCCGAGAGTGGATAATGAAGTTTGAATAGTATGCGCTACATTAACCCATTTTGATACAAGTTGTTATGTTGGCATATAGACTGAGGCCATTCCGCCCGCAGTGCAAGGTCCATAGCAGCTCTATAAAAATGCCCATAGAACACAGGTGAACGTAACACTTTGCGTCCTCCCTGTCCGGTCCACTCGCTGAGGAAGACGCTATGTTTTGACTTGACAAAAAAGCAATATGGCGGAGGACCGACCTCTGCACATGGACTCGCAACGAATAACATTGATTTTCATGGCTTCATAAGGTAAAAAATATTTAATCCAATGGTGGAAACCATGGTATAAACACCAAAGTTAACCATTATGGGTTCACTTGGTGATTCCAGTCGCTGAGGAAGACGCTATGTTTTGACTTGACAAAAAAGCAATATGGCGGAGGACCGGCCTCTGCACATGGACTCGCAACAAATAACATTGATTTTCATGGCTTCATAAGGTAAAAATATTTAATTCAATGGTGGAAACCATGGTATAAACACCAAAGTTAACCATTATGGGTTCACTTGGTGATTCTATCGTCAGATAAGAAGCATGAGGCCAGAGGCCGAATGCTTCTTATCTGATGATAGAATCACCAAGTGAACCCATAATGGTTAACAATGCCCTTAATACATGCTAGAGCTCTATAGTGGCCTATATAAGCGGCCCAGCACTTATAACTTTCAACCTGGCGCTACCCCCAGCCCCTTATCCAAGACCGACGCTTAATTGAAGACTTAGTTTATAGTGGATTTTTCAATTTCAACGCTACTGTACCCCCGGTGCTTATTCAAGGCAGGTTTTTATATAAAGGCCCGGCACTTATACTATGGTATATCATGCCTCTTACACCTATGATATAACCATAAAAGCTCTACCTGAAACCGACACAACCCCAGTGTGAGACAAAATCATGAGCAGAATTATGAGAGAAAAAAACTATCAGCGGATATTGAATAAATTCAAGAACTTTTAACTAAAAAGGATGGAACCGACACCAGCCCCCCACCCCCACAAACACACACTTTCCAATAATACTAGTAGCCGCATGTTTTGGCCTTCTAGGGTATTACTATCATGCTAATTGTTATAATGCATTATTGCTGACCCTAACCACAATGACCCTATTGCATCACACTTACCCTTACCATGCTGCCTGGATACATTACTGGTGGGTCTAAATAGAATCATATCATTGAGAAAACTATTGTGACGTGTTTCAGACATGAATGAAAAGGGTAAGGGTGATGACATGGCTCCTTTATGTGGGAATATGTTATCATGGAGAATGGGATTTAGGTTCTTCACGCCCTGGAGGTCCTGGAGTGGTGGGGAATGATCATCGCCATGCTGTACTTTAGGAACTGTCATTCTAAACACAAAATAAGGGTAGGAAACAAAGAGTTGGTTTTGCCTATCTATTTCATCTCCTCTCCACGGTTCAGCTGTTTTCTAAAGAGGGCTATAGGTCTACCCAGTGGGGTGTTTCAGAAGCCGGACATGATAATGAACATTAAATATCTGTTTCAAAAACTGTTAGATTCTAAACTTACAACTGCAACCATTATCATCTCTCACCAGTCATATAGTTATACACACAGGAAGGTAATGGTAATGCTTTAGAAACACATGCAGGTATAAGCCTACAATCACTATTAAAACTGTTATCATATCTCCTTATGACCGGTTGTAAACATTACCTGCTTCTGAAACACCCCACTGTGGTGACTCAGCATAGTAATCTATAACTGTACCAATGTGTGTATGGTGCATTATATCAGAGAACGTTCAACAATTGTGTCACTGCTTAAGGCATGCTGGATGGGGTGGGGGTCGTATGGGCTCTGGTGACAAGGCTATATACATGTTCCACATAGAAACGGTGTCAGGGAGGTGGGTGGGTCCTGAACATGTAACAAAAAAAAAACATTTGCCATCAGGACATACAGCTACACATCTGGCCACTATATTCACTATAATGCCTTGTTGTTATCCATAATGCAATATAGTGCACGCAATATAAATTCACAGTGGTTTACGTTTGCTGTTCACACACTGGATAATGTGTACTCTCCATAGGAAGACTAGAGGTAAATAGATTTTATGAAATAATTCCATATCGATGTCAATGATTGTACAGTATAGGATAGGTCAGTCCATACAGTCCTATAGTGAAGGCCAACCCCCCTCTACCCCCCCATGAAACTAGGTGACCTTGTGTGTTCAGTATTGGTCCCTATATAGGATAAGGGGGGTTATGGAGCTATCATGTATCTTCCTGAAAGGGATACCAAATGAAATGAAGAGACCATCTAAGCCAAAAAATCCTGCTGAATCCAAAAATATTGGTCTTTCTTATCAAAATTTGACCAAAAGTACCCGAAAATGATGTTTGATGAGGGAAATACTTTTAAAAATGTACAAAAATGATATTGAAAATGATTGCAAATCTTTAAATATAGAACACATAAATCAGAGTTAATACCTCAATCCACATACCCAAATGTCTGCCTATCTCTCAGTCAGGCAAGTTCTGGGCTTGTGCATTATTATGCCAATCCCACATACAGCATATCAATTGTGTACCTTTCACTCATCCTGCCTATCTCTTCAATCTGAAACATTGACAGTTCAATCTGGTTATCTCTTAAAAGGCCTAACTTATAATGCTTACCCCTCACCTTACCTTATCTCATTTGTTCCTTTTTTCCTTTTGTCTACCTATCCTCAATCTGCCTATCATTCATTTTACCTATCCCTCATGGTGACTATCCCTCAGACCATCATGTTTAATCTGCGCTGTTTGTCTGCTATATAAGCCTTTATTGTTTAACGGTACATTCCTTACCATGTCTACTATTTCAATTTTACCTATCCCTGATAATGCCTATCATGTAGCCTACCTATCCCTCATTGTGCCTATCCCCCAACTCTGCACATCCCTCATATTTGACTTGCATATCTGTCCCTAGGATGCATGTTTCTTTTTGGTTTTTTTTATGTTTGCTCATCTTACAAGGTACTCTGTGCCTATTCCTTAAATTGCTAATTGCTCATACTGCCTATCCCTCTTGCTACCCATCCTTACCTATCCCCCATGCACTCTATACAGCTGTCTTACCCATCTCACCTCTCTTACCTACCTATGTCACAATCAACCTTCATTATGATGACCATTTCTTAGTCACCCTATCACCTAACATACTGGTTACAGTCCACCTTATTCATACATCTACCTATCATCCATGCTGCATATCTTTCAGTTTACCTATATAATGATATGAATGGAGGATAGGCATAATGGGGGATAAGTATATTTCACAAGACATAGACCTGGAGACAGGTGGAAGAAATTGAACACAAGCTGAGATATGTATAGAGAGAGCAAGTTAGATTGACTGAGCTGACATGGTAAGAAAACCATATGGAGAGCATGAGGGATAGGTATTCAAAAGGATTGGTAGCAAGGGGGATAGGTAACATGTGCAATATCTAGTTTGAGGGATAGGCACAGAGAGTACCTTGTAAGATGAGCAAATGTAAAACAAGAAAACATGGGTGGTAGCGACAGATGGGCAAGTCAAATATGAGGGATATGCAGAGTTGGGGGATAGGTATAATGAAGGATAGGTAGGCTTTATGATAGGCATTGTTAAGGATAGGTAGGATCAAAATGATAGACATGATAAGCAATGTAACTGTTAACCATTAGGGCCTAAATAAACAGATGAACAATACAGTTTAAACATGGTGGTCTTAGGGATAGTCACATGAGGGATAGGTAAAATGAATGATAGGAAGACTGAGGATAGGTATACTATGGGAAACTTGGACCAGAGAAGATTAGCTAAAGTAAGGAGTAAGCTTTAGTATCTAGGTCTTTTGGGAGATAGCCTTACTTCAAGATGCTTTAGATTTAAGAGATAGGCAGTATGAGTGATAGGTAGACTAAGGGATAGGCAGTATGTGAGATAGGCAGAGTAATGCACAGTTAGAATACTTGTCAAATTGGGAGATAGGCAGACATTTGGAAATGTGCATTGAGGTACTAACTCTGGTTTATGTGTGTCTATAAAGACTTCCCATTATTTTGAATATTATTTTTGTACATCTTTAAAATATTTTCTTCATCAAACCTCATTTTCGGGTACTTTTAGTCAATTTCTGAGAATCATGATAAGAAATTTGGATTCATCAGGATTTTCTGGTCCAGGTGGTTTCTTCTTCCCCTTTAGTATCACCCTGATAAAGGAATACCACAGCTCCATAAACCACCTAATCCTCTACAGAAATCAACAATGAAGACACAGGGGTACCTAGTTTCATGGGGGGGGTAGAGGGGGGTGGCCTGTCACACTCTACCCATAGACTATGCTCTCAGTGACCTCTCCTATAGTATAAGCTTCTTGTCGATGTGGCGAACACGTATTTATAATGTTTTGGAAACGTTCCATCGATTTATCAAATGGCATTCTTGTGAATTCCTTCCTTCTAAATTTGAACCCCTAGGTCACGGCAGTTGTTGTGTTGAGGTTGAGGAGTATACAAAATTAGGGTAGGTAGATAGGGAAATTCTTTATAAGGCCGGCTGTAAATAAACCCTCTGTGAGACCATTTTGATTACATGCAGGATCTTAAAACTTCTACACTGCAAAAAAGGTGTTTAAAGATACACACCAAATTTTCTCAACACCAATATTTAAACATCTAAACACTTGAAGTGTTTAGGTGTTTAGCGTTTAAACACTTATTCTCAAACACCTAAACACTGAAGTGTTTAAGTGTTTAGCATTTAAACACTTGGTTAAACACTTCCTAGTTAAACGCGTTTAAAATTAAACGCGTTTAACACTTAAGAAGTGTTGAGAAAAGTGGGACAAATAAGTGTTTAACCAAGTGTTTAACTTCTAAACACTGACCAGTGTTTAATCCCTAAACACTGTTTTTACAGTGTATGCCTCAATAAATGCCAAAAAACAGTTTCTTTTCCCAAAAGGCCCAAAAAAATGCCAGGGTAGGGCCATAAAAATTAGGGTAGGTTGTCTTACGTGAACACAACACTTTAGGCCTCATGTCATGGCAGATACGACTGTTACTATAGAATAGTACTAGAACAGTTATATTCCATGGGGGGCATGGAATACAATATGCTTGTATTCAATGGGGTCTGCCATTTTGGATTTTAAATGGAACTGAGCTGTTTTAAATAATCTAAAAGCAAATTAACCCAATAGGCCATGACATAAGGCGTCATTGAAAACTGACAGCCTTATCTCGGTGAATACGATGCAAAAATATTCCATGGTCATGGACATTTGCTTATTTATTTATCATCTGCATCTACATAGGCATAGGAAGGAATGGTAGGTGGAGAGGACTATGCTGTTATGAAGGGAACATTATTCCAATTATTTTTGATGGGCAGCACTCATCTCCACTTCCAAGACCAATTTTTTTTACGTCAGAGTAACAAATTGGGTCACTGAGGACGGGTTACCGTTTCTTCATGGCCCTGTAGAGTTCAGCCCTCTGCGAGGTTTTTATGGGGACACTGATTCTCAAAATGAATCAAAATAAAACATCAAGATACAGGAATCTACTTTAAACTGAATGTTTGCAATAATTATTTTTGCCATCCTGTATGAAATAATTATTATCAAAGCATAATCAGCACGCTAGCTTGAATTTCAGCGAGCAGCCTTTAATATGCATCTACAGTTATTTTAAGATAGAAACACATTATAGTCATAACAGTCAAAGTTTAACATGACGATATGCAGTTACAAGATTATGAATGTGGACACATGGTCAGACACATAACACGGGTATGTGTTTGCTTGACCTAATTATATTATAAAACTACCAGGAACAAGAATATTGATATCAATAAAAAAAAAGTTAATCGATCAATCAATAGAAACCAGGCAAAGATTTACTCTGGGAAGACTGACAACCATATATGGAAACATGGCGCAGTTCTATACATACATAAGATCATATTGACAATAATTTCTCTGGCTTAATGAATGCTAGTGAGCACATCAGTCATACTTTATATTTCTTTGATTTAACATCAGCTTGCACCTTAAAAAAAGCCATCAAAATAATGATGGAATCCTTGTCCCAAAGTTACTAGAGATCTGTCCTTATTTTTTGGATTCCTTGGATGACCCTACTGCCAGCGGAGCCTCTTGTGAAAACTACACTGGTTCATTGTAATACACTGACGGTGGTTCACTGTTCAGGTTTATGAGGTAGATTCTACAGTTAATTCTTTACAATGTGTTTTAGGTTTTCAACTCAGAAACATGAATCAGAATGTATCATGTGGTCAAAAAATGTTTAAGGCTTAAAGTCTGGTTGTTGTAGAGGTTTTTTCTTTAGAGCCTTCATTTAGCTTCTTGACTTCACTGCGTATGATCTTCCCACTCAGTGTTTTGGGAATACTGTCAACAAACTGTACTCCTCCGGTCAGCCACTTGTGTCTCGATAAATGTTCTGGAACAAAATATACAGAAAATTTATGAATTCTAAATGACTTTGGAAAGTTTTTTATTGACATTTTCCTGGTACTGTTTGTTTTTAGCATGTAGGTAGGGTGGCTGGAGTATTTCTTTTATACGATATGATTGACAATTATTATGCACCTACCTATAGGCCTAATATCAATATCTAATAAACATGTTGTGTCAGGTCAGTACACTAAGTACAACCCAAGTTATACCTAATTGAAAATGTGTCACCACTGAACTCCTTCTGACAGATCTGAGTCTGCATACTTCACACACCCCAGTGGGGTGTTTCAGAAGCAGGTAATGTTTACAACCGGTCATAAGGAGATATGATAGCAGTTTTAATAGTGGTTGTAGGCTTATAACTGCATGTGTTTCTAAAGCGTTACCATTATCTTACAGTGTCTATAACTATATGACTGGCGAGAGATGATAAAGGTTGCAGTTGTAAGTTTAGAATCTAACAGTTTTAGAAACAGATATTTAATGTTCATTATCATGTCCGGCTTCTGAAACACCCCACAGGTATGGCACAGGTCTGCCACCTAGTGACTAGTGTAGGTACAGTTTATCTAGACCCTGGTCCCTGGAAATTCATATATCACCCTGATCTTCTCAATTTACAAAAGTTAATGCTCTTTTGGAAGTTGAGCCACTACATGCAAAACACCCTAGAAATTATGAAAAGTGGCATCTTCTACATGTATGTGTGTGTGCAGCTGGTGCAGGCAAATACACCCCAAAAACGTTGCCTGGCGATCTCTGGGGGTTGGCACTATCATTCTCATTCCAAAAACATCCTGTTCTCCTAGTTTAGAGCTATTTTTAGCAGTTTCCCACATTTTCCCCCATCATTATTTTTCTAATGATCCTTAACCTAAAAAGGGCTTTTTTGAAGTGCTTATTTTGATTAAAAGTTATTTGTATAGGTGGATATGAAATTTAGCCTGAAGATAGCCTTAAGAGAGTAGATATATGTAAATAAAAGAATATTGTTAAAATGTTGATTTGCAGTTGAATGGTGGCCACTCTCCCAAAGGTCAGGTTAAACAAGAAGGCATAGATAGAACTGACGCGAAGGTGAAACAGGCAGGTACCTTGAAGTTTTTCAATAGATTTCCCCATTATTCCTTGGGAACCCTCGGGGTTTCTGGCACCACATTGCAGTACATGCCCCAGCATTGGGGAAAAAAGTCTGAGTGTAGTAGCGGAGCCATCCACTCTAACCAGACTTTGGACAGTTTTGTCCCGCTGGAATCTATTCAGACCAACCGGCTAACTGACCAATTGATCAGACGATTTTAGATGTAGTAAAATTATGATGTAGGTCAGTCATTTTACACACAACTGAAGTGGTGGAATACCTGCCAAAAAATTAAGGCTTTTTGCTGGTTCCAGCCGGATATTTATGATGCTCTTGCAATACCAATCCACTATAAAAATACAGTTTTTGGAGTTTTCTTGAGGAAATCTATAGAGAATGCAAACTTTCCTTGTCAGGCCTCGCATTTAACACCCATTATTTGAAAGATAATTGTCCTGTGAATCCTTCAGTGCAATTTGTTTGCACATGTGGACACTACAAGCAAAGCACTCCACCAAATTAACCTAAACACAACTTTATTCATAAAAAAGTCACCCTTTCTTTCCACATGGGTCTGTAGGTGAGTGGAAGGTGCATGGCAATGTCAGGTGAGGGGTTGTGGTCTATTATAAAACGGCTGGCAGTGCTCTGCTGCACGGTAGAAGTGACCTTGAGTGCATTATAGGAGTACGTCTGACCAAGGTCACTGTAGCTGTAGACCAGTCAAATACCATTAATTGGTCTAAAAATACCTTGACTGAGTACTTGATTGCGTGGAATGAAATGTACAATGCATTCGTGCATTATAGGACGACAGACAGTCTCGATGTGAAGAAGATTGTTGTCTATTCCACTGAAAACCTAGAAGTTCTGAAACTAGTCAGCGGTGACCACTTTAGGTCCTCAAGTTGACGATACCTAAAACTACAGCTTTAGGTAGTCAAAATGACGACTTTAGGTCGTCATCCTGACGACCTGAGTCATCAGGATGACAATACTGACAGTACAGAGTCGTCATATTGATGACTCAGGTCATCAGGATGATGACCTAAAGTCGTCATTTTGACTACCTAAAGCTGTAGTTTTAGGTATCGTCAACTTGAGGACCTAAAGTGGTCACCGCTGACTAGTTTCAGAACTTCTAGGTTTTCAGTGTCTCTAAATATAATGATACCCACCTGCCAATTGGGAGGCTGATATTCAATTAACCGGATTCCATTTTGGATGACCTGTTAAGGATAGCTGATGCAGGAGGGCACCATGGTCGTCATGATGCATCATTGAAGTGCTGGCAAGACTGCTTAGCAGCACTTCATTGCAGCATCATGCCGACCCTGCGGGGACATACCAGCCGCATAGGGTCGGCATGACGCTTCACTCATGCGTCATGCCGACCAATGGGCATGATGCATGAATGCATCAACAGCCCTTAAAGGGTTAAATGGAATTGAAAATATCACCTTTTATTACTAAATCAACCTACCCTTGACGAATTCACATATTTCATCAGCGGTGACCTGGTGGTTGGGGCGGCGTACAACAAATGCCTTGGGCAGCTCACCAGCAGCCTCATCAGGTACTCCTATAACTGCTGTATCTATCACTGCTTGGTGCTTCATGATCAAGCCTTCCACCTCTGCTGGTGCCACCTGGAATAAACAGAAACGTGGGCATCTCATCAATCAACACGAACACTCGCAGGACATAGGCTTTTGTCAGCAAAATTGCTGCCAGGCCCGTAGACAATGCCACTGCTGGACCAAATGTCTCACTGTAATCTTGGGACCTTGGGCTACACTTTGCCTTTACGACTTGCAACTTGGACCATTATAAAGGTTTACACAGCCATTACTGTTTGTTAAGTTTTAAAGAGTTGAATGATTAGAATACAGAGATAATTTTTGTTTTCTTTCCTTTTCTTGAGGTGTTCGGTCATGCCGACATCAACCCAGGCCTGTAGAACAATACAAATACTGAATGGCCTGCGAGGGGAAAAATCTTTCTATATAGACTGACTACGAGGATATCCGATAGTTGAGTCTCAGAAACGACAATGATTTCACCGTCATTTTTACTGAGAGTCTTTGTAACACGAAGTTCTTTTACTGCTATCTGCGGCTTCATTGTAGAAACTTGATAATCGCAGCTCTAGATTAGTTTTAGAAAAGGCATTCTTTGCAAGGGTGTGGAGAAACCCTATCTGATTCTCCTTGGCTCTGCCTTCCAGTTCCACTATGACATCGACCCTTCTATGGCTAATGCTAAAACCTCTATGATGTACCTACAACACTTTTACAGCAATGTGGACAGAGATAACAGCCCTGAAGCATGCAGTGCTGAAGAATTCCTAGGGTCCCCGGCTTTCTAGTTCTATTAGATCTTGAAGTTTGTTATCTTGGTTTACAATTAAGCCTGTCCTCTGTCACTGCTCACCGACCACCATCGCTGCATGTGACGTCATGACCACATGACCTACTTGGAATCAGAACGTATGTCATCAGCTGCCAGTACCATTGCCCTGATGGCTATTATTACCCTGAAGCTCAAAGAGTTATGACAATTCCCATAGCGACAAGGCCAAGAATCTATCAGTGCGGCATGCTTCAGACACATTACAATATGTCCATAGATGACACCTTTATAGCCAGTGTGCACCTAGACGCCCCAGCAAATTGTCATGAGTCCTCGTCAACCTGTGTGAAGTGGCTCACACATGTCGCTAGATGGGACACAACATCGTTATAGCACAAGATCACCAGGAATAGCAATTGCTATGCCACATGAGTCTAACACACAGTGGGGAAAGATGACAGAATGAGTTATCACCCAAAAAGAAGTCACCATTGATGACCAATCATGGCGACAGATGACGACAATTTGCTGGGGCGCTACTGTGTTTGGTCATTTTCCTCATTCTGTACCACTTACCTGGAAGCCTTTGTGCTTGATTAGCTCCTTAATACGTCCTGATATGAAGAGGTAGCCATCCTTATTATAATACCCTACATCACCTGAAAAAAGTGCAATATCTTTTTATTTAATAAGGTAAAATATAATCGTGGTAAAAACTGTACTTGATTGCTCTAATTCCAAAAAGAAATCATGTCAATAGTTTGAGTGGTACTATGTATACATTAAATTATAGAACATCTCATCTTTTATGGTAATTGTACTAAGATAAAGGAGTGATCATTTTTCAAAAAAGAACACACAAAAAAAATTTTAACCCTCCCATCTCCAGTGGGTAAAATTTTCTCTACCCCCCTATAAGGGACAAAAATTGTGCGTGAATGTGCCTTTTTAACCTAAAGTAACACACATGGTTTTACACTAAAACAGGTGAAATTATTTTGATCCCCTCCCATCAGAGGGGTTGAGAAAATACTGACCCCCAGTCAAGGGGTGGAAAGAACCCTGCCCCCCTCAAAACAACCAGCCCCTTTGCTGTGATCCATAACAATGTGGCCAAAATACGTTTGAACCAGGTTCATTAAAGTTGTGTTATATGTTTCTTCTGTGTACAGTAATTAAGGATCAATCTTTGATTCTGACTGTATAATCACTTTGTAAATCATCCAGTGAAAGGTACGTATGAATCATATCTCATAATGTATATAAAATATGATACTTCTGATTAAAATGAAATATGAATATATAATTACATTGAACATTTCAAGAGTTTAAAAACCTACCAGTATGTAGCCAGCCATCTTTGTCTATAGCAGCCAAGGTGGCCTCAGGGTTGTTGAGATAACCCTTCATGAGCTGAGGTCCCTTTATCAGGATCTCCCCCTCCTGGTCCTCCTCTAAGGTCTTTTTTGTCTGTAGGTCTATTATCTGCAAGAGTTGATCACAAGGTAAAATCATAAAAAAAGGGTAAGGGTCTTTTTTCAACATTAGGGAGTGGGTGGTGAATTGGGGGGTGGGCAAACATTGATGAACCCCTCTTAAGGGGATGGGCAAAATAGTTTAAGATTTCTTTTTCCCCCTTTTTTTTTGGGGTTGTTCTTTTGTCAAAAAAAACCTGTGCATTAATATGGGTTCATGGATTACATTTGCACATGGTTTTCAGTCCCTCTGAGTTGGGATGGCAAAGAAATTTAACCTTTGTGATAGCTGGTGGAAAGATTATTTTTAATCTTCCATGCGCAAAACCGACCACCCACCCCCAACGTAATTACTGCCTTTTTTTCCGGCTCAAGTCATTACTTGCACTGTTGATGACACTTAAGGTTTAATTGCGTAGACTTCTTGATTACATTACTCAGACTTCCACTGATTCATCATCTCAAATGATTCACCTTTGTTACTCAATTCTCCCGCTTGAATAGCTCATATTTTCTTCATGTAGAAATTAACACAATCGTTTTCGTAGATTGATGGGGAATCAAACTTTATCATTTACAGAACTGGTTAAAAGAAAAAAAAAAATGTTACCATATTTTCAGGTTTTGAAATGAAGTTGGTCCTTATTGATAATACTTTAACACTGGTGTCTGGAATAATTTGCATCATATTCACTGAGGTGAGGCTGTCCGTATTCAACAACGCCTTATAGGTGGAGTTGAATGCGGACAGGCCTCACCGAGGTGAAGACGATGCAAATTTATTACCTGGAATGGACATTTGCATTTATGTCATAGCCTAGGGGGTAATTTTACCTTTAAATAAGGAAAAACAGCTCAGATCTGTTCAAAATCCAAGATGGCAGACACCCATTGAATACAGACACATTGTTTTCAATGCCCCCCATTGAATACGGCGGTTCTAGTACTAATCTATAGTGACGGTCGTATGAGCCATGACATAACTAAAAGTACTTCAATGTATTATGTGTAGTATAGTCCAACATATAGAATAGATTATAAGCAGTTTTATATGGACACTTACTTTGACACTGGTGTTAGGGATCAGAATGCCAGATGAGCCATGGCACGGCCTGCCATAGGGAAGAAGGGCCACAGATGTTGTGGCCTCTGTCAACCCATAACCTATGTGGGAGAGAAACAAAGCGTTCTCTTAATAAGGGAAACCTATGTTAACAAAAGATGATATGGGTGTACATAGTAAAGCGTGAGAATGGTGAACACAGAGGCCTATGCTATGTATTTCAGATGAAAGTGTAGTCCTGAGGGCTAGAAATCGATTAAGGCAGCCCCTTTCTTATTTTTAACCTAATAAAAAGTCCTGAGGGCTAAAGATACAGCTGCCTAGTCCTCAGGACTAATATCTGGTCCTCAGGCTTATACGCAAGAAATGATGTACATTTGTACTTCAATTCTATTATAGCACTACTAGTAGTAGGACTAGTAGTCCTGAGGACTAGGCCCATATATGCCCCCACCCAGCCCGCACACCTAATGTCTGCCGTGCCTGCCCCTGCATAGCTATGTCAGCGCAGACGCGGCATGCACTGTAGCCCTGAGGACTAGTTAAACCGTTGTCATCGGTATCCTGCGATCTATCAATTACCATGTTTTGGTTTAGCTTCATGGGGTTTGCTTATCTTTTTTTTAACCACTGTTACTTATAACAAATCCAACACAGGTTTCCTCGTTTAGATTGGATTGTAGTCATTGAATTAGAGTAAGAAGTCTTTATATACACCTTGATATATAGCATCGATTTTGAACCTGGAGAGGAAGTCGTCCTCTGTATCCTTAGCGAGAGGCGCTGCTGAGGAGAAGACCATCTTTACACTGCTAATGTTGTACTTAGCCACCAGGGGGCTCTTAGCCAGGAACACGACGATAGGGGGCACCACATACAGCAGGTTTATCTTTAAAGGTTTAAGGAAAATTATGTATGTTAGTACAGGAACAGGATAATAGGGGGAACCACATACAGCAGCTTTATCTTTAAAAGTTTAAGGAATAATGTGTATTTTAGTACAGGAACAGGACGATAGGGGGCACCACAACGTACAACAGGTTTATCTTTAACATGCAAAGGTATAAGTTATAAAGTATAAGGTATAAAAGTATAAGGATGACAGGGGGCACCGAAGAACACAACAGGGGACTCCACATACAGTACTGATCTATAAAAGGTAAAGGCAGGCCCATAGAGTGTACGGTTAGTACAAGTTATACCACGATTTCTGGGTTACTCAGTGCTTTTTGCTGGATATTCCCATGCACATACCTGTCGATATTGCACACCCTGTAGGCTGTAACATCAATTTTGTAAGGCGTGCGGTTATCCATGGATAACCCGCACGCCGTGTGGTTATCCATGGATAACCCTCACGCATCTCATGTCCCTCCATGTCATATGTTACATGTTAAAACCCACAAAATATTCAAGGCCAGGGTAGGGATCGAACCTGCAGTCTCACATCCCAATTCCAACTCCCTATGCACTGCGCCACAGGGACTGATGAGAAACGCTCGGTTCGAACCATGTCTGGATATGATACAAAGCCCGGGAAGGCGACGACTGCGAGCTGTCTGCTACCATAACCGCGGGACACATTCAAACATAGCCAAGCCAACATGGCCGCTGAAGGAGGAGACGCGGTGGTCTAGTGGTTAGCGTGTTGCGCTCAGCCGTTATAGGTATGCGGGTCGAGTCCCGGTCTGGGCGTATAATTTTTTTGCTGTGTGCGCTGTCGCTGTCCGCTGCCGGGTGACGAGGTATATATCTATTCTAACACAGTCCGGGCGCATCTTTTTTTTCGCCGTGTGCGCTGTCGCTGTCAGCTGCCGGGCGACGAGGTGTATTATACACAAACGCATTCAAACAAAGGCAAAGCCAAGCCTAGCCGGGTGCCGAGGTGTACAAACACTATTTTTCGCCGTGTGCCGGGGCTGTCGCTGTCCGCTGCTGGGCGCCGAGGTGTATGTACCTGTGTACACACACTATGGCTGGCTTCGAGTTTCCGGGGAGGGGGAATAATTTTTGTTTTCAACTTGAATTTATTGTTATTCTATTGATTATCTATTGGTTTCGTGGTATAAAATAAGTAGTCAATGGATAATTCATGACTCGTGTGTGATAATTACACTCGGCCTACGGCCTCGTGTAATTATCCTTCACTAACACACACTCGTCATGAATTATCCATTGATTACTTGCTCAATAAGGACAATAGCGGGTACCATATCTCCTTTAATATCCAACAAATTTGTCTTAAATGGGCAAAATTCAAGGTAAATACCAATGCAGGAGGTGGGTGAAAATCCTTTTTCGGGGGGCAGGGGGTGTGTTGTGCTTCACTTTAGCCATGGGACACATATTGTCCACATCACATTTTTTCACATTTTGTCCACAAAGGCCCAGTGCAAGGTGTCTATAAAAAATGTACTGTCAACAGACTATTTTTTACAGAGTGTCCATAAATACATTTTGTCTACAACCAACAACATCATGGTATCCACAAAATACACTCTGTCCACAATCTATCATCACAAAGTATCCACAAAACATGGTTTGTCCACATACCTTTGTCACAAAATGTCTAAAAACACTATTAGTCCACAAGATTTTACCACAGAGTATCCACAAAAAACACACTGTCCACATTCAACTTTAGCAAGGTGTCCACAAATTACATTTTGTTCACAAGGTACAATTTATCCATATGGAAACATTGTGATAGTTTGTGTGGAGAATATGTGCGCTGTGAATATCTGGTGACACATTCTCTGGGCATATTGTGACAGAAAACCTCAATATGATTTCACCACTTTGTAGGGCTAGACAGAAAGTTGTTTGCATGGTTTTGCATGGCAAAGGGGGTATTTTTAACACTCTAGATCCCACTCTGATATGCAGACAACCTGGCCTTGCCATGAAGGAAACACTGTGTGTTAACTGAAGAATTTGATAAAAAAAAATCAAAAACAAATGCAAATGATGCCGGCATTGCAGCAGGGCTAAAGGTGAAACCATCTAATTGTGAAGAATGATGTTCCTTGGGCACACAGTTAGAGAGGGGGGTGAGGTCAATTATCCATCCAAGTAGGAGGCAGGGAGAGAGTGACTTGCAATGAAGAGCATGTCTGAGGTCTGCAGTTTCTTGTGCCTAGCTGTTGCGTAGTGGTCAACCCTATGTTGGCAATAATTTGATTACTTTAGGTAATACTTAGCTATTTTATACATCATATTTACATATAACTAGAACGAGAGAAAGTGAAACAAAATACAATTTATAATCAAGCTGTCCAAAAATAAGTGGACAAGTGGTAAGTCGTGTCTTATATTGAGATGAAGAAAAGTACTTACATTACCTCTTATCTTCATGTTCATACATCATGTTTACATAAAGCTAGATAGAGAGAGAAAGTGAAAGAGCATACAGTGTATAAGCTAAGAGCTTGGGTCACGGTCTAGAAACACCCCCCTAACATCCAGATGAAATGAAGGAAACGTGACAGTCTTTTGACATCAACCAGGGATCATTAAGTTGTTGATGTTTAAAATTTAACATCAAGATAGTGTCGTGTCCCTATGTGCTATTTATAACATGGCGTCCGCGGGGAGAAGATTTAAAGGTATTATGTGTACTAAAAGTCCCCCTGGAGGCACGTTTTCCCCCTTGGCCCACATATTCCTACAGCAGAAACTAAGAATGTGCTTGGTTTCTTGAATAGATGTCCGGCAGCTGTGTTATAAACACAGCTTTGAGCAGGTTGGTGTGCAATTGATTCTGTATTAGAACCTAAGCCCCTCTTTATGGCATTACCCAGAATGCTAAGTAATTTTATCCAGATCATCTACTGCATATGTAAACCCTTGCTCTCTAGAAATTCTGTGAGGCTGAGAAATTAAAGGTGAATGTTGCTCATTTTGGGACAACTAGCACATAGTGTGGGTGCTTTCTGAAAGTATTATTTTTTTTCAGGGTCCTGAAGAACTGGTTCCACTAATGCTGGTTGGGCAATTCTTTGCTAATTCAACAATTTTTATACAGCAAATGTATAGAAAAGTATCCTTTGCCCACCTTTTTATTTATTACACACTTATTTCTCATGCTGTATGAATTGAGCCACACAATGCCTTGGCAACATTTAGATACATAATCAGGGCGGTCTAACTGTTAGGAATCACCAAGTACCCACTGTGTGTCCTTGCTGTATCTATAAATATCTGAAATACACCCCTTGCTAACAGCAAACTATAAAAAATTGTTCACATTCTTGTCAGGCACGATAGGGTGTTGACATAAAAGAAATGTCCACCAATGTGCTACAAAATGTCCACAGAGCACACATTTTCCACTCAAACCATCACAAAGTGCCCATGTGGATTTTAGCCTGTGGACACTTTGTGAATTTATCGTTGGATAAGATGAATTTTGTGGACACTTTATGACCATACACTGTGGACAGAATGTGTTGTGTGGATACTTAACGATCAAAACGTGTGGTCAAAGTGTGTTTTGTGGACAATTTGGGATGATAGATTGTGGATAATTAATAACTTGTGGACAATTTGTTCAAGTTGAATGTGGACAGTGTGGTTTCTGTGGATACTCTGTGGTAAAATCTTGTGGACTAAAAGCATTTTGTGATGAAAGTATGTGGTCAGAATGTCATTTTTGAACACTTTGTGATGATAGGTTATGGACAGAGTGTATTTTGTGGATACATTGTCATTGTTAGGTGTGGATAAATTGTATCTTATGGGCATTCTGTGAAAATAGTTTGTGGACAGTACATGTTTTTGGACACCTTGCGCTGGCTGTTTTGGAGATATTGTGAAAAAATGTGATGTGGACAATATGAAGTCACGTGGCTAAAGTGAAGCATAACAGGGGGAACTTATGCAGTCACTTGATAATAATATATTTGCATTTTTACTATCTGCTTATTACTTTGTAGTCAAACATTGCAACTCAATGTAAATCATTCACATGTAATTGATTCCATTATTGCAGTCAACACATTACCTTATATGTTTGTATAATGTTTAAGAACACATCAGGTTTGAATCCTGAGGTCATGATAGTCTGACCACCCAACTTCAGCCCGCCCAGGAACACGGTAACACCAAATGAGTGAAACAAAGGTAGGAACCCCATAACCACTGGAACCTTAGCAGGTGGACGGAATGCTTGGCACCTAGAAACAAAAATTAATGATTAGGAATGATTAGATTTAACCAAAGGTTTTATTTCATTCATTCTTTTGGATGGTGATATGCTTTCTTTAAGACAAAAAAGGGATTTCCAGATCAATTAGACAACAAGAACAGAAAATAGTTGTTTCTCACTGTGGAGAATATTGTACATTTAATTACACAGTAAAAAAAAAAAAGCTGATGAATCTTCCATGAGGGGAATTCTTGTATTCTGCACCTTGTACATGAGGTAATACAGCAATTTAACATTTTGGATCACTAGTTTGTTTTTTGAACATTAAAATGTTCATCATATCAGATACTAACAAATCCAAATCAACCAAAGGCAAAGGGTTTTATGCAATTAGAAACACAGTCAGATCTAATATCATGCCTACTTCCCATGTTATTACTTACAGTAGTTGCCCATTCAAACACCGGGTCAAAAATAATTGAATAAGCACTTGTTTCAAATAGGCGCCAGGTGTATTGAATCAATTTAACCACTAAAATCATCATTCAAGTACACACACAAGTCTCAAAGAAGTTGGTTTCTGCCCGAAAGAGATATAATACCCAAGAGATCCTTACGTGATAGTGAAGACATTGCACACCATATTATAATGTGTCAGCATGACGCCTTTTGGTAGTCCGGTCGTACCACTGGAATACAAGATGGCCACCAAGTCCTCGTACACGTTAAATGGCAGTCCATGTGGGTAGGACGATCCATCATCATTCATCATATCATCAAAGTAGAGGCAGTCTGTGACTGGGCTGTCCAGGGTGATAATCAACTGCAATGTTAAATGAAACCCATATATAATGATCAGTTGTGAAAATATTCAGCCATCTTCTTATTTTAGAATTTTTAAAAGTGCCACCCAAATAAAATGAGGTATACTGTACTGGCCCCTTTTAGTACCGGGGTGTCAAATAAGTGCTGGTCTAGAGTGTACAGGGGGATTCAAAACAATCTTAGGCACTAAAACTAGTATTCAAATAATTAGACCAGCCACTGCAGTACATGTGTTTGACTTTGAAGATGGTTATGAAGTGGTCAGTAAATATTGCCTTTAATCTTATAGTAAACAACTCTCATTTCATTTATCATACAAGTATGGAATTGGTTGCTTGCCTTGACATTAGTTTTATATTTGTCATTGTCCATAGCCTTCCTCAGGGTTGGTACATTAGCAGCCACTGTTACCACGGCAACGGCTTTGGAGTCTGTGAGCTGGTGACCCAACTCATCTATAAGTATAAATAGACATTAAATCTTATATCATATGTTATTGTCAAGTTTGATATGATAAAGGATATATGTTGGTTGATTTATTTTAAATCTCACATTACCAGGGTCTGGATAGATATGGGGCTAATTAGTCTTATTAACTGTTCTGATAAATATAATTTCGAATACAGGCTTAGTACTTAGTTGCAAACTGAAATTCTTTTTAACCTAAGCTGTAAACTACAATAACTCATCAACAGCAGCATAGAAATTAGATTATTTTGTAATCCGAAGATGGTAATACATAGTAATGTTCATAACCATTATTATGTATCACTATCGTATAAGCACTGGGCATTTGAGAAAGCGTTAGTCCTGAAAAAGCGCTGGAAATAAAGAGGTTGTGGGCCAGGAGAATCCACTATATGCTATGTCTTGAATGCCAGGAGAAGACTGATATTCAGTTATATGTGTTCAAGGGTGCTAATTCAGGCTACTTTTGAGTCCTTTCCTTTCCATCAGGACCATTCCCAAGATTGCTAAACAAAAAGTGGGAAAATGTGAAATAAATGGCTTTAAAAACATACTTAAAAGTAAACTTACATGCAGTGTAACCACTGTTAACACCAGTGAAGACCCCACCTACAGACACACATGCTAGGATACTGATGGCATAATTGCAGCTGTTAGGGGCATAGAAGGCGATGACGTCACCCTTCTGGATTCCATGTTTGGTAAGGGCGCTTCCGACCGACTCCATCCCTGCTGCCACCTGCCGGTAAGTGAAAGTAGTACCACTACTGGCTTCTACCTGTAAAAATTAAATAATTTCAACGCTTGAGATTGGTTTGGTTTGGTTGATTAATTTACCTATATAAATTGTAGTTAAAGATTAGGTAAGAGACTGTGGCGATAGTCCTTTCTTTTCTGGTTGGACAGACTTGTAAAAGCTGCTTGTCCAAAAAGCTTGACACAAACTTATATGCTGCTTGCCAAACACAGCAGTGACAACCGCAGTGATCGCATCTATCGATGACCAAATCTATGAGTTAATGATCGAATCTATGACGAGGGGTGATGTGGAAAAAACCATTACCAGGGCTTCATTCCCTACTCTTAGCCAAACGATTGCTAGTGTTCTTTTATTTGCCTGGTCCGATAGTCAAACCATGGTCTTTGATCACTCAGACATGGTTCACAGAGAAGCTTGAATCTCACTAAGACAAAAAGCTTTAACTTTTCAAGAAATGGACATCATTCTCTTCATAAGAGCCTCATGCTGGTCCTTAGAGCGTGTATCAACCCTGTAGGATCATAATGATACTTGAATGAATGTAGTAGTGTGTAGCCCTAGCAGGTACGCAACTGCAAGGCCTCCATGTGTCATGATTATCGATGGGTATGATGCATTAATGCAGCAGTGGTCCTTAAAGGGTTAATGACCTCAGTAGTATATAGGGGCAAACTCATCGCATAGGAACAGCAACTGAAATCGATTTGACCTACTTATGAACTGGAAGTTACCTTTTGACCTCGACCTCTCGACCAATCAGAATCCAGCATTTGACCGGAAGCCATGCCCATAACCATATATGGGCATGTGACCTAGTTTTTTTGGCTCAGAGCTATGATGTCATCACGTGATGATAACAGGTCATGACCTTGTTTTTTGAGCTCTGATTGACTGAGAGGTGGTTGCCATGGCAACCTTCAAAAATAAACAAAATGTGTTGTTTTCATGGCAATGTCACGTAAGGCCTTTTTTTTTTTAATAACTTGGATTACAGATCTGCCGGTGAGATTTTTCAAGATTATTGGTGAAAAAAATTGAAAAAAGTTATAACAGAAATTCTTGACCATTTTTATATCTACTCCCTGAAATATTATACTTATCTGTCAAAAGGTGGCTTTGGATGCCCGAAAAGTGTGTTTTGGGGCATTCTGGGTGGATTTTTTTCTTTTTTTTTCCTTCGGCTGATGGGATTTTTGTCCTAACTTTGGGCACTTTTTTTTTCTTGCCTGTGGCTGGCCAGATTATTGACTGAAAAAATCTGTAATCCAAGTTAAAAAACACAAATTGCCTAATCATGTGACGCCTAGTGGATATCATTGGAACTGGAGCCCTCCTGTGGTTAAGAAAAACTAGCGACACCCTCATGCCTGTCAACTAGTGGATATTATTGGAACTGCTTATAGCTGGGTTAAGTGGACCCCCCTTGTGGTTGAAAAAAATACTAGTGACGCCTTTATGCCTAACACCTAGTGGATATTATTGGAACTACTTATAGCTGGGTTTAGTGGAGCCTCCTTGTCTCATTTTTCTATATTTTACCTCTTTGTAACATTTGTGGTGCTAAAACGAATCTCATGTACCAGTACTGTATTTTGTGATTATAACTTCAACTTTTGTATTGAACACCATGTAACATATTACTTTCCTTTGCCTCTAGCTAGAGGCTGTGAAATAAAATAAATAAAAAAAAATCGAATTGGTTAGGAAGTGACATGTAATATCCATGTAACTTTGTGGGGTTGGGGAAAGTATTACCTAGTTTTTTGAGCATCAAGAAATGAAATGTGTAATTAACACAACAAAACACAACACAACATAAGATTTATTTTACTTGTATTTAATTTTGTTTTGTACATATGTGACAAAATGAGGTGTTAGCTCTTGTTGATTCATGGTGAATGAAAGCTCATACCTTAACAAATGGCGTCTATTAAGTTAGGTGAAACCTCCTTTAAACTTAATATGTAAAGAGCTTCGTCGGCATGACCCATGTTGTTTAACGCAACAATTAAACTGCTGGGATGAGATATCTTCTTGTATTTCCACACCTTAAGAACTTCATGGACAGGGTTTTGTACACTTCTGTCAGAGGGAACTGTTGTAGAGCAGAGGTTAAGCTCAGGAAAACTTAACTCCAATTCCATTCCCAATTCTTTACAATCTTCAAAAGGTTTACGAGCATCAGCTAGTTTTTTTTAGATCAGTGTAGACAAAGTGGTAAGTTCCACGTCACTCGAATGAAGCTGCATGAACTTACCATAAGAGAGTGTAGGGTGTCCATTTGAATTCCTAAAGAGACTCCTACAATTTTTACCTATTTTTAAACAGTGTGAAATGTGTGGGATACTTTGCTTTTTACCATTGTCGTGGTGGTAGGTAGGTTAGGTAGGTAGGTAGAGGTAGGTAGGGATTATATAGGATAAAGTAAAGTAGGGTAGGGGGTGTGTGTATGTTATACATACACATGTGTGTGTGGCACCCCCTTGCCCCCCTGTTACTTAAGGGGTGCGCCCCCCACCCCATACTTTACCCCTACCCCACCCTACCCTACCCCTACCCTACCCGCCGCTTTTGATCCTTGAGCATGTAGCACAAATGGCGTGGACAGCGTGTATCAAGTAAACAGGGTGTAAAACTGCTAATTTGAACATGATGATATGGGGGTTTAACAGTGTGATGGTGTGGTGGGAAAATGTTATGATGATGATGAGTGAGCTAGGAAGCAAGTGATAAAATCCATCATTTATTTTTATCCTTGTAGTTTGGTAAAAATAAAAAAAATTCCAACATCTTGTTCCTGGAGGACAGCATGCAAACAGGTTTGAAACTAACTACTAGTTTTTAACATGCTGATGGAAAACGTTTTTTTTTATTTACCTTACCATAACAATAGCTAGCAGTATGGAGCCGACACCATAAAGTTTACATACACGGATGGGTCGCCATAGAGTTAGAATAGATGCAAAATATGCAGCGGGCGCCATAGACTTAACATTGCAAAGAGGTTGTGCTGGAAGAATGTTATGATTGAGTAGGACTAGAGGTAAGGGGGGGTAAAATCCAATGACTGGCTTTGATCCTGGAACACAGGTACCATCGGGTTTGCAGCTGTCTTTTGATCTCCTGGAGCATGTAGTACAGATGGTCGTTAACAGCTTGTAGCATGTAAACAACATGTAAACTGCTAATTTGTACATGGTTATATGCAAAATGCAGGGGTTTATTTCTTTTTAACAGTGCAGTAAAGAGAGTGTTAGCATGAGTAAGTGAAATGATGCTGTATCATGTCTGGTTAGGTGCATGCCTGTTTTTACCACCCTTCATGTTAGCTCAAACATAAAAGCAAAAATGTTTATTATACAGGCACGGACCAGTGTCCAGTGGTTGTTGTTGTGGGGGGTTGTGGTGGGACTAGAGGTAAGGATAAAATCCACACTTGTCTTTTGATCCTGGAGGACATATGGCAATGGCAGTGGTGCAGCATGCAAACAGGATGGGATGTAGACTACTAGTTTTCAACATGCTGATGGAAACATTTTTTTAATTGTGTGCCATGTAAAAGGATGTTTAGTAACATGGAGATTTTCTTTTTTAAAAAAAATGGCGAGCGAAAAAAATATTAATTTAACCTGTGGGAAAGTGCCAAGTATTTCCCGAGAAATTCCCAAGTATCTCCCGAGAAATTCCTGAGATCTAGACTAGAGAACTTTCTTTATATTTGAGGATGCAGTACCTTTTAATAATGTACTATGCAGCCTAAAAGGGTTAAAATCTAATGTGTCTTATTCAATAGGATTGATAATGAGGGAGTGGTCATTATCTATCAACAGGGGCCATGGGGGTTGACGGGGGGCATGCAAACTTCTGACCCCTCCTGAGGCGTAAAAAACATTTGATCCATCTGGATAGGGAGGGGAGGGGGGAGTTGGCTTCTTTTAATGGAAAAAAACTCCCGTGCGACTATAGATCAAAGAGAAGGGTACAGTGAAAAAATGTCTATGCCTCCTCCATCATGATGGGGTGGAAATAATTGTTACTACCTTCACGGGGGGGGGGGTCAAAAAGTTTGCACATTCGCACAAAGATTTGCCACCAACTGTTGATAAATAATGACTACTCCCAGGATACCATGTGTGTTAATCTGTTATTATACATAATAAAATATTAACCGGTGGTGATCTATTTAGGTCAATGTACCGGCTCCACCGTAGGATGTCAGCTATGCCGAATAGTTGTGCTACATTCATTCAATATAGAGGACTGCTAACAAAGGAGACTGCAAGCCTGGGCACAGGCCTGGGGGAGCTCAATATGATTAGGAGGTATAGTTATAGCTTTGAGAGGTAAACACCATGTACTATAACATGGATATAACTGTAAGAGACTTAGAGAAGGGGTGTCATGCTCAATGTTGATTCTAAGAAATGATTCAATTCCCCTGTCTCTCGACCCCATATCTCTTGTCGATTTTAAGGAGTGGCTTGTATAATTTTCAATTTTACCCATACAGGGCCCAACATCACCAATATGACAAACATGTTGGATCAAACCATACTATATGAGCTTTGCATGTATGAGCTGCGCCTTTGATATGTGTGAATTGCGCATCTATATAATGTTTTCCTTACAGCAAAGTGTGCCTTGTATGTTATGACTGCCGTATACCTGGCACTACGAATGCACACAGCCACTGCGATTTGAGATACTAAAATTTAGTTTTAGTGTCAGCGATCGTAGGTAGTGCCATACAACTGTGCTGGAGGCCATTTTTTAAGGCACTACGACTGCACACAGCCACTGCGATTTGAGATACTAAAATTAAGTGTCAGTGATTGTACGTAGTGCCATACGACTGTGCTGGAGGCCATTTCTTAATGTACTACAACTACACATATTCACTACGATTTAAAAATGCCAAGAATATGCCAGGCTATTGTAGGTAAGGCTTGGTAGAGCAGTCGTACTGGTGCAGACATTACTTATTACTAGTGCATGATACAGTAATGGCATTAACTCAAGGCTTCTCATTACGGCTTAAAGGACAGCAGTTGTAGTGTGTTAAGAAATGGCCTCCAGAAAGATTAGCAATTACGAAGCAATAGCATAGAGTTTGGTTTGGCAGTCATAGAGCTGCAGGTACTACATGACTGTTGGGTTATTACCCTATATATTTAAAAATGGGTTATTAGATCGCTGGTCACTTTTTCACAATATATGACTGCTTATGCCTAGGAAACTCGGGGCCACTAGTAATGTCACTAAATTAGGGGTTCCTGTTACGATTTTAAGGTGAGCAGTCATAGCGTGATAAGAAATGACATTCTGAACTCGCTTTTCTGTTTTAATGGGCTGGCAGACTTCACTGGCAGACTTCGCTAGTCCACAGATAACCACAAGTGTGTCGCTCACCCATCAAGCAGGACCCCATAGTTCAGAGTCTATAAATCAAGGCTCAGGAGTCCATTTCTTAACACACTATGACTGCTGTCCTTAAAAGCGTAGTGAGAACCTAATAATTTGGCCTTAACAGCACCATGAACTAGTAGTCCCTAATGTCTGCACCAGTACGACTGCCCTACTAAACCTTATGCAATTACTGCATAGCTGCTAATCGTAGTGAGCAGTCGTAGGGCTGTTCCTATGATAGCCTGGCTTATTCTTGGCATTTTTAAATCGTAGTGGCTGTGTGCAGTCGTAGTACATTGAGAAATGGCCTCCTGAGCATCAGGGTTGCCAGTTGGGCTTGAGCTGCTGAGTAGTTAAGACGTACTTATGGGGATCCACCAGCCCAGATATAGGAAAGACGTGATGATGAGTTCAGACTCAATATTTATGAAACTGATGAAACCGATCTATTCCTACAAGCTGAACCAAATTCAAAAGAAATCGCTCTAAAATCATTGTGCTTCATATAGCTACATGAGAAGAAAGGACTGGAAATGAGGGCATTTTTAGCCAGCTCTTCCTTTTACTATAGGAGCAACAGCCTCCTCGTGCACCTTACACACGGGGTATAAAAGTACTTACCAATGCGGTAGCCTCTTCGCCCTCCCCCACGCTAATAAGTACAGCTTCATGTAGAGGGACTTCTGGTATCCGCAGTCTGTATTCACTATGTAGCACCATGATGTCTTCTCTGTTAGATGACACTGACTTCTACACAGTCTTTGTATGTCAGGTAGCCCTGAAAGAGATGACAGACAGATTTAAGTCATGCTCATTGAGCGGCACCATGCACTAATGAAGTACTGGTGAGAATGCTTGCCAGTACTTCATTAGTGCATTTGATGACCCTGCAGGAGTGTACCAACCCCATAACATTCTACTTCTTAGGCTAATATTAAATGTTCCGAAAGGATTATACCGCACTTGAAAATCATAATGGCCCATTTAAGCACTCAGGCGCTCATGAATTTCAATACCTCTCTACCCCCAGCCCTTATTTGAGACAGGCGTTAATTTAAACATTGGTTTTAGTGCTTAAGGTTGATTTTAATAGCTGTGTACCTGTCCCTTTACCCCTAGCACTTATTCGAGACAGACACTTATTTGAGACTCTGGAGACTAACCGTATGCACGAGTGCATCTTGCCCATTGGTCAGCGTGATGCATGAATGCCGACCAATGGGCATGATGCATCAGCGGCCCTTGAAGGTTTGAACTGGCTACCAAGATAGGCTTTCGATCTCCTAAAATATAGAGGTCAGAGCTACCTTCTGCATGGATTAGGAGCTCTGGTGCTATCATATGTGGATCAACACGGTAAAAGGTACGCCCAAGCACCCACCACTTTTACAGTGTTGATCCACATATACAGATCTATGGTATTGGCTTGTACCCAGCTAGTACAACTCGTGCAATTTACGTCATTCTTACGTAAAAACTCATGTTATTTACGTAAAAAAGACATCATTCAGATGAGTAGTGCTAGCAGGGTATAAGCGCCAGGCGCTCATTTATTTCAAGTAGCTAGGCTCTACCCCTGGCGGTTATTCAAGACTTAGATTATAGTTTATTTTGAAATTTCAACACCCCTGTACCCCCAGCGCTTAGGTAGTGTGTGGTTCCACTGTATAAAATCTAGGGCAGTGAACCAAATAGAGTCACACTCCCTAGGCTGATAGTAGATACAGATGGTATAAGCTACTGAATCACCCTCCTTATTATATGTAAAAGGTCCCTCCTACCTGGTATGGCTGACTCAGATCTAAGAGACTTTAAGGCCCTCGTATGTAATAGCAGATCTGGCTGTAGACACTGTTGTTTTGCTGGCAGGGCACGGTCCTATGTGGTGTGTGTGTGATGTGTATGGTAGTATAACTGATACTGTGTCTGGTGTGTCTAAGGTAGTGTATGATGAATGTAGGTTCCAGGTCACTGAGTTAAGTGAGCCACACCCCCCAAGCACTGACGTAGACTACTCCCAGTATCATAAAGCCCTGGGTCATGAAGGGGGCTGTAGGTTTTGAGTTATAATTGTAATAAAGGGAGGTTTAGCAACCAGGACATAGGAAATATAAAGCAGCATACTTAGGGAGCGTTCATTATTTATGGCAGGGGGGGGTGAGAATCTTGTTCAGCAAATACATGATAATGAAGTGTCCCCCCCATGTGAATATCCCAAAATGAACCGCCTCCCCCACAGAAATATCCAAAAATGAATTGCCCCCCCTATGTGAATACCCCAAAATGCAGTGCCCCCCCCCCATTGTGAATACCCCAAAATAAAGCGCTGCCCCCCACTCATTACCGCTCACTATAATACACTAAAATTGATTTCCTCAATAGAAATATCCTAAAATCACTCTTCCCCTTAGCACATGAAATGGCACTTTCCTGTGCTAAGGGATTTTCCTTTGAACAACAATGCTGGCTACCTGAAGGCACATAGCACATTACTATTTGTGCATCCCTTTATGTTGCTGCAAGCTGGTGTAGTAGAAGGTGTGAAAACTCCTGTAGACACAATCACTACCAATGGTGGTACCACTTACAATTATTGATAGTTGCCCCAATGGATGCCATTGTAAGTCCCCCTATATTCTATTTCATCAGACATACTAAAAAAATTCTGACCCCCCCCCCGCTCAAGGGGGGGGGGCGGTCAGAATGCTGAAGAGCCAAAAAGCATGTGCGAATACAGCACTGCAACGTCTATGTTAAATCAGGTTTGAGTGACGTACGCCAGGGTTGCTATCAAAACCTCTCTAATAGTATACTGTAAAATTAGGGAGTGATCATTATTTTACAACAGGGGGAGGGGGGGAGGCTGGTGGGTTTGAGGGGGGTAGAAGTTTGACCAGCGGGGTCAAAATAATTTCACCTGTTTTCAGCGAAAAAGCCAGTGCGTTACTATAGGTTAAAAGGTCGCATTTGCACACAATTTTCCCTTGAGAGAGGGGGTGGGAATCTTTTTGCGCATTCATGTGCAAACCAACCAGCCCTGCCCCCTGATGTTAAAAACTAATCACCCCCTTATCTAGGCACTTACCTAGTTTTTAAGACTTTGTACTATGTAGTCTATTTGTATACCATTGGATAGATCTTAAGAAAATGAGTGGATTTACCTTTTGAATGAAGTCATTATGTTGATTTAAAGGGATATTATGACCATCCAAAGGTCACAAAATGACCCCAATATTCTGCCACAATAGCCCATACTTTAATCAGGATTCAACTTTTGTGATCATGGTAGTTGTGGTAAGGATTGCCTAGAACATTTGAATGACTGTTTCTCTGCAGATATTGACACTAGAAACTTGAAATAAAAAGTAGAGGAAAGGTCATTAATGGGTGATTTCAATGACCTGCTGCCTTTGACTTTAAACTTTAAAGAAAAACCCTCAGTCAGTCAGAGAGAAGTCCTGGTCATCCGTCCTCCAGTAGGTGCCACCTCCAGGTGGTCCCTGCAAAGGTGGGCCTATAGATGGTGTGCAGTGGTGGTAGGTGTGAGAGCTAATCTATCACTCCCCCTCACAGAGTTTATAGGTCATGATTTTGTTGTTACTTAGAAAACATAGTGTTGCCTAATGGATAGAGAAAAACCAGACATTTTCTAGACCTTATTTAACCAGGGAATATGTGAATACCATTTTTATATATGTGAGATGTGTACTTCATACCATAAAATGCTTCAGAAGTTAGGCTTTCACTTCACCTGAGAGAAACATATTTTTTCCTCAACTTATTACACAAATACAAGCATATTAAAGCCCTATTCAATACCGTTAAAATGATACCCTAATTGTCCAAATCCACCAGTAAACAGTCTCAGAATCTTTAAATAAAGATATGTCAGCTTGAAGTTTCCTATTTTAGCTGCATCACACTTTGGGCCTCTGTGCACAGCAGACTCGCACACGGGAGTTATGTCAGTGCCTACCTTATAACATGAGCTGAGTTGCAATTTGATAGCTTTAACATTAAAGTCAATGATCATAGAAATGCCCTACGGCTGCTGTGTACACTGTGAAGACAATGTGGATCAACACGATAAAAGGTACTCCCGCGAGGGGGTGCGCCGGCATACCTTTTACCTCGTTGATCAATATTGTTGAAATAACAATGGAATCCTCGTCCCAAGTTGCCAGAGATCCATCGTTATTTTCACAGACATGTTGTTATTTTCACAGAGCTTCCTTGTACAAATGCACTGGCACCTGCTATATAGCTAAGGTGGTGCACTATTGAGTTTTACAAGGATCCCTGGTAGAGTCAATGGTTATTTTTTTACAATGTACAATTGGCACTTATTGTAGTACTTAATAACACAGGATTTGGTAGGGAAGCTGTACTCAGAAGTGGACATTACATGTAGGGCTGTACTGCCATTGCAGTAAGTGCCTGGGCAGTATGATTTGAGCTGTGGTAGCTGTTGTATGTTAGGAAATGCCCTCCAGAACAGGGTTCTCTCTTGTGCTTCATTTATTAATGTGTAACTCCTTACTTAGGTCAGATCCTGATATCCAGGAGGCGCTATATTTTCACTACGTTTCAATGTAGCATGGAATAGGCCAAAAAAACATTTTGTGTTTACAGTTACCCGACCTAAACTAGCAAAACAGGGCCGATCCTGAATTTCTTTTTTCAATTTTTGGAAATTTTGTCATTTTTTTAGAATTTTATCTTTCAGAATTTTCTTAATTTTTTTTTTTGTGGAGATCATCTTTTGGTATACGGTCAATAGCTTAGTTCATATCTTTTAAAAAAGCTTCAAATTTCTCGTGTTTTTCATATTACTACTGTAAACTTATAGAATCGGACGTATCTGCCTATACATTTCTATGCAAAATCAAAAAAAAAAAGATTATCCGACCTACCGACATTAGAGTTTTGTGCCATGTAGACTAACTGGAAACACACAAGATTAGTGACTCAACAGGGCCATTCTCATATTATTGGACAATAGTGCGTCACTAATGATCTAATTAATATCATGATAGCTTTATGTGGTCAAAATAGGTGCGTCATCACAATCACAGCTATGGCTTTTGCAGACAATTAATATATACATATGGGTCAGTCCACCGAAAGTGGGCACCTGGGTAGTTTTTGGTCTTTTTTTGGATATAGGGGGGCATAGGATAAAAAGTATTTACCATTCTTCTTATTTCTTGTTTCATTTGAAAGAAAACACCTTGGGCTTCAAAAGAAGAGCAAATTTATGTATGTCGGCCTGCTACTTTTTTCAGATATAGTGGCCCAAAGTTGAAAAAATGCCAAAAATTGCCTTTTTTTTTCAATTTCCACCTCACTCCAGGCTCTATACCATCAAGCCAAGCAGCAACAGACTGATATAATTTTATCTCTTCCTTAGTGGGGGGTCCTATCTAAAATTTTCATGTGGTTTTGAGGTGCTCTGGTTGGCATTCTTTTTCCCTGTTCATTTTTGTAACCAAATAAAGTTGATGTAATGGGCGTGATCAAAATAAAAGTACACTGGTATGCCTACTAAAACATGTTCCTCAATCTTCTTATTTCCCACCAGGATTAGGGTCCTCATAGGGTTTTTTCTGGTACAGAAGCTTAGGGTCTACTTGCAGGCATGACTATGCAATACATATTCAAGTATTTTCAAGTCTATTTTGCCCACACCCATTACATTCATATTTCTGCATCCAGGACAAATACTTTCAAAGTTTTCTTTCTTTCAACCAGCCAAACAGGAAGATCTATTGTTAATAAGTCATTTAAAAAAAAAATAATGGAGTCTCTACATGCCTTCGTTATGCTAAACAGAGGGGTCAACTGACTGATGTAATGGGCGTGAGTGTAATGGGCGTGAGCGTAATGGGCGTGAGTAAAATGCAGTGCAAGAATGTTGGTAGGCTGGATGCATTCCAAATGCATCCTATATGTATTTTAGATTATTTCTATTACCTAGAACAATGCTGGTTGAGGTTATATTACTGAGTGGCTGTCTGAAGCCTGGAAAAGTTGTTTTGCTCACACAGTAATGTAAATCATTTATTGTACATTATGTAACAGGCCATGCCATGTGCACGCTCTTAGCATTACCATAGTGGGCTGTATAATTAATGAAGCGCCGGGTCTTTGAATAAGAGCCGGTCTTGAATAAGGGCTAGGGTTTTGCATTATTGAAATTTAATTATACACTATAAACTAAGTCTTGAATAAGCGCGGGTCTTGAATAAAAGCAGGGGTAGAGGCAGGTTGAAATCTATGAGCGCCGGGGCGCTTATACAGGCTACTACGGTTACCTATTATTTAGAGCCAATTACATAAGGTAAGCAATAATTGTTAGGTATATAGATAGAACTAAACGACCGTGGTGTACGAGGTGGCCGATCCACCACGAGGAGGAGACCCCCCCCGAGGGGTGGATCAGCCACTGAGGGCACCAGGGGAGTTTAGTTCTATATTTATTTTATGTTTTTAGAGTGTCTAATTAACTGAAAATTAGCAAAATCCGTTACCGTAGTCCCCCGTACGAGCGGCGGTCCACCATTTTGAATGTTTACATGCACCCAGAACGAGGCTGCAGTGGTGGATCGGCCGCTGTGGTGGATCGACACACGTTATGCCACTGGGGCCCTGTGGGGGTGTGGCTATCGACGGCGCAATGCTATCTCTATGGGAAGAAGTTATCGACATAAAATAAAATTAATTAGTAACTATAGCAATTATCTTCTTAACATGTAAGTGTCAATTGTGCATTTATGTATCATGCTTGTCGCCTTGGCATAGTATATGATGCATGAATGCAGCCCTGGAGGACATTTCTTAACACCCTACGACTGCTGTCCTTTAAATCGTAGTGAGAACCTAATAATTTGGCCTTAACAGTACCATGCACTAGTAGTCCCTAATGTCTGCACCAGCATGCCTGCCCTACTAAACCTTATCTAATTACTGCATAGCTGCTAATCATAGTGAGCAGTCGTAGGGCAGTTCCTACGATAGCCTGGCTTATTCTTGGCATTTTTAAATCGTAGTGGCTGTGTGCAGTCGTAGTACATTGAGAAATGGCCTCCAGATCAGGCAAATCTATTGTCTAAGACTGCATTCGTACATCATGCTGAACCTACAGGGTCAATGCAGGTACGCCGAAAGGGTCATGACGTGAATGTAACTTTCGTGATATCTCTCGCCAGGGCTGTATTCATGCATCATGACATTCGATTTGTATGATGTTTTAGAGTCACATTCATCTGTCATAACACATGGACATAGTTTGGCTTTTGATCACTTAAGGCCTGCTAACTCATAAATACAATTTGTACATTATTCCCATTGCTTATATGACGACCCATCGATGCAATGTATCAAAGCTCTATTCAACCTGATATGTTATCTTTCCATTTAAGCAGGCAATGTACAATATAGTATTCTTAGAGTGTTACGGGGTGTTAATGCATTGATTCATCCTGCCCGTTGGTCATCATAGTGCATGGAAGTAGCCCTGGCATGATGCCCAAATGAAGTGCAGACTTGTCATCACTTCATGAGTGCATCATGCCGACCATGACACACTCCTACATCAGCTACCCTTCCCTGTGGACACATAATTTTGCATCAATATTGACAACTGGTTGTTATTGTGTTGACATATCAATGTTAAAATATTTTTCTCAATTCAACCATGATTCTGCATTTGTCAACATTTAATCAACGATCAACATTTATTCAACATTGCCATGTCAACTAACAATCAGTATTGAATCAATGTTGAAACAACAAGGAAGTACAAGCGTTCAATCAGCACTGATGGTTAGATGTTGAATCACAGTTGATTTGGTTTTGTTGTGTCAACTTTCAAATTCAACTAGATTTCAACCCTGATTAAACTGTAAATATGCAAACAGGCAAATGTTGATTCAACGTCGAACCATTGTTGATGTGCCCAGCGGTCTTTAAAGTGTTAACCACACCTGTATTACAGTTGATGGAGTGTCAGTAGACCGTTATAGGTATTGTACTTATCATATTTATTTTTCACCTTTGACTCTACCATGTAACCCAGTGTCCGAGTCTACCCACAAGCCAAGCCATACCCATAGACCAAAGGCTGGCAGTGTCAACTGCACTCAGTGACCCCGCCTCCTCCCACTGGAGGATACGCCGTCAATCACAAGCAGCTCGCTGCATGCTGGAAATTCCTAGCAGACAATGTTTAGACCAACTCCTCCTGCAGGAGGACATGCCCATTGATCATGAGCAGCTCACAGCATACCGGGAATTCCCAGCAGCTATATTTAGAACCATACTGAACTCTGTGAACCCCAGTGCTATGTTTGGGATCCCCCCTACATACCTGCACTAGAGTTCCCCAGTTACTATATTTAGCTCACCTGATACTATTTTTAGGATGAGCTGGGTGAGCAGCTCCTACTACAAATACCTGTGGAGGGAGCAGCTCACTCATCTGTCTACCTTCATACTTCATACCACACACACTCACATGAGACAAGAGCCCTTGGCTCAAGGGCTAGGCTTGGACACTGTTGGGCACCTTTATACTGTATCACCATCTATACCTCGTGGACTTCTATGAATAAAGTGGATATCAAACTGGATTCCTGATTCGTCTGTATTCATCCTTATTCATCATTTACGGACTCGTTGACAATGGTGGAAAACCCTCACGTATCATCCCACAAGTTACCACCTCTCATGAGCCATGGACAACAGTGAGACCCTACCAAAGGAGCCAGCCCCACAACGTATCCCTACATCTCAAGACAGAGATCAGCAAGAAGCCACCAGTACACAGTACACCACCCCGATAGACTCCTCGCCAGACGCGCTCCAGCTGGACCCAGTGCTGCCAGTCCATAGACGTACGCATAAACAAACACCTGTGAGTTCAAACACCCTACATTTTTCGTCCACCATAGTGGACACCAACACAGGTGCACCTACCAGTACACCAGCAGGAGCCCCACCACCAGGTTTAAACCTCACCCTACCTGGTTATTCACCTTCAGAATCACCACCCCTAAGATTAGGTGGTACCACATATAGCATGCCTGAAAATCAATCACCTGATCACCTCCACCTAGATAGCCATCTAGAAGAAGTCTAGGGATCCAACACCAGGCAGAAATGACAATAAAAAGACCGGAGATAACCATCCCGACAACCAATCTCCTGACTCTGGACAAGGAGATCAGTACAATGACAATATTGAATAGGACCCAGGGGAGGGCCACCATGCATCTTACGGCCCCGCCCCCCACATTGGACAATAAACTTGGAACGTCCCCCACATGCCATATTTCACAAATGAACAATGGAGCAGAATTAAATTCAGCAGAACAACAGGACCGCGACCCCCACCTTGTGAATTGTGATGAAGACTCCTCATCAGACAGTGGGGACCTCTATGAAAACCACCCTCCAATTAAAAGTCGAGACCAGTAAGTATGGGCAGCAAGGTAAGACCTCTTACATTAATACTGAATTGACTAAAGGTGCAGTTAATGTTGATGTCAATGGCAGTTCTTACAGAGCCCTAGTAGACTCTGGAGCCTCCCTTTCCGTTATCAGCCAGAAAATGGCAGATAAAATAGTATCAACCCCCAATTTCAGACATGGTAGGAGATCCCGTATGGTAATCCTACTGGCTGATAAATCCTCAGTTCAGGTCAACAATTCCATCACCATAACCTTCTTAATCGATAGCACAGAGTTTAAAACAAGACTACATGCTGTCCCAAAGCTAAATCACCCCCTAATTCTTGGCGTAAACTCTATGTTCAAATATAGGGCCAAAATTTCCTTTGGAACCAAATCTCGTTCACCACACTTCATAAGAGCAGCCAAAAAGGGCACAATCTCTTTCAGCCCCATGCCCTCCAGAAAATCAAAAAAAAAAATTCCTAAGCGTCCATCATACTTCACAAGACATTGTGTCAAAACACTCCCCACCCGCAAAAACCCCCCTCCATTAATCCCTACAGGCGCCACGCGCCCTAACCAAATTAATCAACCATTAATAGACCAACCACTTAAACATACTGACAGCAACAGTCACAGCCCAACGACCAACCCATTAATACTAACAACCATAAAGATTCCTATGTACCCAAAACCAACACTATCTTGATTAATTGTATATACAACTACCTACCCTTTCTAAGTGGAACGCCAAACACTGGCAAATGGATTATCAGATAATTAGGTTAGGTTGCCCACGCCACATACCGACCGCCCAAGGCAGCGCTGTATCCTCGGTTTGTGTATAAACTTCAAAACACACATGCGACGGCTTGTTATCACTTCAAGACCACTATTTCCAATGATAAGCCTATTGTAGGAAGATGGATCTCTGACACCCGTACCCCATGTTTACACCACTGTTTCCGCCAACCTTTAAGTGCTGTGGTGGCACATATACAAATCAATAACACGCCACCCTCAAGGTCTTTAAAGACCACAGGGTCGCCATAGTAACCATATCACCTTGGCTAGGGATTAACACCCCCCGCCAAGCTCCCCAATATTCTATTTTTAGACAATACCTCACTACCAACCAATCCAGGCATGGATAACCCTAATTTGCATAAGGGGCCGTACAACCCCCCTTGCATCCACCAATAATATTTGGCCTACGCCCCTTTCAGGGCAAGACATACCACCTAATGGGAGATCTTAGACTGGGAAGTAGCCAAACTCAGTCTCAGGTTCATAAGCGCTTGCCCACCCCCATCTGATCACAACACAACCCACAACCAATACCACCACACCTTAAACACAGCAACAAGTGTCTGGAAAGGGATCATGGCAGACCCATTGTGCAACCAGCCCAGGTAGGACTATCTCATGGGTCTATTTTTAGCATTAGGATTTTACTTTAACAGTCGTTCTAGCATTGTACATGATAGTAATTTTATTATCATGGTGCCCAGGTACCCCTATTAACCAATGGCCGTGTGAGCCCAAAGTGTGTGTACAATGTAGAAGAACTTCTCCACTATCCTATAATTTTTAACACTGATAACCCAACATACTAAACCTCTTCAGCCAAGCAAACTCCCCACCTTTACCTCTCCCCTCACTCACAACCCCCGACCCCTTGTAAATACTTGACCCTACTAACCTCCCATATTTTTGTGACTAAGCCAATGCTGTTTAAACAAACCCCACCCATTACATCCAGTGGCGGTAAGTTTCCTTTAAACCCCTCCTTTGACCCTCATGTGGGGATCAGAACAAACCACTGGCCACCCCTGACATCCCTCAATAATGGACTCTCCCGGCCACCCAGTTCACCGGATAGCCCCACCTAGAACCTTCATGTGGGGATGATTTCCACATCCTTTATAACTCTAGAACCTGTACATCAACTTATACTGCCTAATCACTGCCTTACTTGTCATTTTGGTATTTTTGTTGGTCGCCTTGTGAACCATACACTATTAGCGATTCTTGTGACTAAGAATCCCCCCCCCCTTTTTTTTTTCTTGCTCTGTTTCTCTATATGGAGGCCAGCGACTTGATGGAGGAGGCAAAGACATCAGCCACAAGCCAACATCCAACAACCTCAGCAGTGGTAGACCAGACACCAGGACTTACCACCAAAGGGTCTTGTAAACAACAATCGCCATAGAAAAAGAAAATAATCTCAATAATAATTCCTACAGCTTTAACATTCAAACTGTTATTAATTTATGGACCAAAAGTGTAGAGACACACTTTCCTTTCTGACCACCTATGGACACTACAAACACTGACCCAGTCAGCCTAGTCAACTGATTATAAAGCCAGTTTTTCTTGGTTTTTTTTCACAAGGCCACGATACATAACCAAAACAACACGCTGCATTTTTATTTTTATCCTTTTCTACTATTTAAGAACATTATGAAGGCCACAAGCCAGGCAGCAGGATTTTGTGATCTTAAGATGCCATAAAGTTCTTTCCTTTCACACCGTACTATTTCAAACCCAACCATGTCAAATATTTATGGGTTTTAGCTAGTTTATATTTTTCTAAAATTTTACAAGGAAGCACTGGCAGCCAGTATTTTCGCAGGATCAACTGAGATCAAATCTAAATATCAGCCAGAGCCACCTTCTTATTCTTGTATTAACCTTGTCACTCTCAACCAATGATCACCCCAGGTAGACTGAAGGCTAAACATACTAAATTCTCCATTAACTAAGACAAACCTTTTACCAAATAAGAAATCCTCCTAAAATTAAATTAACCACAACCAAAAAGCCAAATTTTTTTTTAGAAAAATTCCTTGACAATATTACCTAAACCTTCAGACTCCCTAGCCTTATCAGTATTATAAGGATTGATTGACCGACTTTGCCAGTCATCAATTACCTTACCTCTGTTTTTATTCATTATGTTGTATTGTATATTGGCTCAAGACCTAAATACTAAGTGCCTACCAGTACTGAAACAGACTTCAATAATAACTTGTCTACCTCAAGGTCTGCCTTATAGCCAACAACTGCATGCTTTAGGATAGCCTTTTCATTCCTTTATTTTTGTGTGAAACTTAGAACTAGATAAATAATCCAGCTCTTGTACCCCACCACGACCTGAATTATTCATGTTTTCCTTGCCAAAATTACAAACAACACTTCTTTGGCACAGTTTTCTTTTTGCACTGCTTATAATTTATTCATGTTCCACCAAAAATCGGTATTGAATATCGCCTTGGTACCACTGATTTTTAACTTAATGATAAGATGTAATACCTATTATTACACATCAGATACAATTGTCAGTAGACCTTTTTCTCACGAACTTCCTCCTTAAAACCTCGCGTGGAATCGAGTAGGAATGTGGGGATTTGTCAGTAGACCATTATAGGTATTGTACTTATCATATTTATTTTTCACCTTTGACTCTACCATGTAACCCAGTGTCCGAGTCTACCCACAAGCCAAGCCATACCCATAGACCAAAGGCTGGCGGTGTCAACTGCACTCAGTGACCCCGCCTCCTCCCACTGGAGGATACGCCGTCAATCACAAGCAGCTCGCTGCATGCTGGAAATTCCTAGCAGACAATGTTTAGACCAACTCCTCCTGCAGGAGGACATGCCCATTGATCATGAGCAGCTCACAGCATACCGGGAATTCCCAGCAGCTATATTTAGAACCATACTGAACTCTGTGAACCCCAGTGCTATGTTTGGGATCCCCCCTACATACCTGCACTAGAGTTCCCCAGTTACTATATTTAGCTCACCTGATACTATTTTTAGGATGAGCTGGGTGAGCAGCTCCTACTACAAATACCTGTGGAGGGAGCAGCTCACTCATCTGTCTACCTTCATACTTCATACCACACACACTCCCATGAGACAAGAGCCCTTGGCTCAAGGGCTAGGCTTGGACACTGTTGGGCACCTTTATACTGTATCACCATATGTACCTCGTGGACTTCTATGAATAAAGTGGATATCAAACTGGATTCCTGATTCGTCTGTATTCATCCTTATTCATCATTTATGGACTCGTTGACAGGAGTGTGACGACGATACTCTTACAATTGATTAGACCAGAGGATTATGAAGAAACTAAAAAAAAAATTACAGAATACACATACAGAATATATGTATATTAGAACTGCAAACACATGACATAATATCTGGTCGAAACTTTTCAGTATCAGTTGGACGGAGTTATACGCTCACTTGTATTTATCAATAAATGCTTCTATGTCAAGAATAAAGGCTAAAACATTTATTTTACCTACAATCAGCGTGTTTTATTTTTGCAAACAGGAAGTAGCTTGATACGGGTAAAGTTTTTGCCTGATACGGACACTTTAGATAGGAAGTAGCTTGATACAGGAATCCATGTAAAGCCCTGTAACTGCTCGTATCAAGCATGAAGCATTTATTGATAATGGTTCATATTACAGGGAAGGTAAATCAGATCCCAATTTAACCCTTTGAGCTCAAGTTTGCTAAATTGCTGTCATGATACGCTCCAGTGCGTACATCTACAACTGCATCATGCAGACCCTCTTGGGGTGAAACACTCACAGAATGATGCATCAGGCAGTGAATACCGTATTTCTCCATGTATAGGCCGGGCCCCGTGTACTGGCCTGCCCTTTGTATTGTCCTGGGTGGAAATCCAATTAGTGGTATGTAAACACGGATAGTATAGATCCGTGGTATATAGGCCTGCCCCGTGTATAGGTCTGGGAGGGGGCAGGGGTCAATGCAAACTCAATGAAAATTATATTTTTAGCATAACTCCACTTCTAAACGTAGTATTTACGGAATTTCTTCAGCTATGTAACGCTCATTTATATCTCTTATTCACACAATATATGTAAAGAGAAGTAAAATGATAATTAATTAAGTAATTATTGGAAATATTCGAAACAAATATGGACATAAAAGCAGAAGTTATCAGAAGATGCTAGGATGATTTTCAGGTATGGAAATAGAGGCCAGCCCCGTGTATATGCCTGGTCAATTTCTCAATTAGTACTTGTATTGGCTCAGGCCTGTACACAGGGAAATATGGTGATTTCTGGCAAGTTACCCACCAGCATTGCATTCCGGTATCAAAGGAAAATGATTTTGGAGGTCACAAGTGATCCTAAGAGGATGAATAATGCAAGTGCAGTGATTTTGCTATTCATAATTCTCAGTTTGATAATGATGCCAGTGGGGCGTTTCAGAAGCCGGACATGATAATGAATATTAAATATCTGTTTCTAAAACTGCTGGCTGCTAAACTTACAACTACAACCATTCTTATCTCTCACCAGTTGTATCTCAGTTGTAAACTATAACTTTAGGTGTTTCAGAACAAGATACAACTGAAGTTATAACTACAGTTATAAATACTTATGACTGCTCTGTGACTGGTCGTGGCTGTTTCTAGAGGCTGATCTGTGTGGACCTATTAGGTTCACATGAAACAAGAAATATCAGGTCTTCAGGGAGGAGAAAAATTATTCTGCTTGATGAGTGTATGTTATACTTCATTTTTTATTTGTTTATATGTAGTTTGATGCCTTCAAATGAAGAAAAATGACATAATCATCCTATGGTTAGTAAGAGGTGACTCTTAAAATCGTAGTAACTTTACAGTCTACAACAGGTTACTGCTATAGTGCAGTTAGTTACTATAGTGACAAATTAAAGTAGGTTTTTGAGTGTGATCTGTAGCTTATGTTACAGCTATGGTTAACATTTCAAGACCTGCAGACCATTACTACCCCCCCCCCTTTCATCCCCCCCCATGTCATTCCTGGCCCCCTCCACCCCTAGACTGAAAAATCACCTGTGTTCTGTACCTACATGTAATTAGGAGATACAGAGCACACACAGACGTCGCACATATGAGGTCTGCCACCCCCCACCCCCCCTTGCACAATTAGAGAGAGACTGATGGCCGGCCTGCTAGCCATTTCTCAAGAGCTATGAATTGAGTTTTCCCACCACAAACACCACCTATGATCCAGTCCAATCATAGTGTGGGTTAGTCCATGACCCTATAATACCTACAATTGCCTATACAAGTGCATGGCTTTTCTCTATATATATGCACCAGTCATAGCGATTGACCCTGCATACTCAAGAATTCTCTTCCGATCCAAGTCAGCCTGGTACGATTTGGAAGAGCCCAAAACTTAGTGTCTGAGAAATGACTTCCTGGTCATGGTCACCAATAGCTGCCACTACTAACCCCCCCCCCCCCACCCTTGGACTATATGCTATGATCTGCAAAGTAAGTTTTTATACATGTATTTGTATCAGCAGGCATATAATATCACGTGGCATAGATGGATTTCCCTACTAGATATGACATATAATAGGGGTTTCCCACATATTACACTGGTTTTCTGCCTTCTACAATTGAAACTATAACTTACAACCAGAGTTTTAGTGGAAGTTACAGTCTACAACTGGTTCAGTCATAAGTGGGGACTTACAACCGCTGTCTGTTTCACAACAACATTAGCTATAGCACTTATTTTAAGTTATAAACTAGGTAACATGATAATCTTTGTTTAGAAACACCTGCGGTTTTAAGCCTACGCTCATTATTAAAACTGCAATAACCTCTCCCTACAACTGGTTGTAGACATCATTTCCTTCTGAAACACCACACAGGAACGATACGTCTATATAGCAGGCACATAAGCACACTAATCAGTACAAGCAATCAGTAACATATACCGAGGTAAGTCTTAGTTGTGGGGGGGGGCTGGTGGGTTTGAGGGGGGGGTCAGAATTTTTTTAACCCCTTGACCAGGGGGGTCAGAATTTTTTCAACCCCTCTGATCAGGGGGTCAAAAAAATTCCACCTGTTTTCACTGGAAAACCCCGCACGTTATTATAGGTTAAAAGGGCACGTTCGCATGCAATTTTCGTCCCCTATGCGTGCCCGCGCGCAAACCCACCAGCCCCCCCCCCCCCGTTGTTAAAAAATGATCACTCCCTAAGGTGAGAATAAGGAAGGATGTTATTGGGCAAGTAGAGGAGATGCTTTCTACACAAAGAAATAGTCGCTAGGCTCTTCTAATTGAACAGAATAGAAGTCAAAACCTGTCAAATTTTAATTGTCAACTCTGGTACAAACTCTTCATTTTTGATGACATCAGATGATCCAGGCACATGGCCCCAAATGATGAACCTAAAGTGACAGGTCATAATGGTGACCCTATAGCCACACGAGTTGTCAACATGTAGAGTCAGTGCAAGGTCTGATAAATTAAATCTGACAGGGCTTGCCTCGTTTGTTTGATGCCGCTCACTTTAAAACCCCTATTTAAAAGTATAGGAGGTAGTTAACTTGTTGTCATTAACAGAGTAACCATAGACTGATGAAAAGTCCGGTAGTGACTATCCCAGCCTAATGTTTTGACCCAAGTAGCCTGTAGGGTCTTGCCAAAAGGGAAACGAGATCCAAAAGAACCATGCACGTCTGTAGCAGTGTTGTCTCAAGAAAAATAACAGATTCTTCCTCGTCATCTTTTGGCAAGACCCTCCAGATGACTTTATGTACATTAGTCGGACATTAGTCATAAGGATATTCGATCATTATGTTCAGCACTCAAATTAATGATGTCACTGTAATAAGTGCCAGAAAGTAGCTATGATTCAAAATTGAGTGTTTCATTGATTACAGGTAGGTGCTCTCTACTTGGCCACTGTTTTACAGTTCTCCCTCTGTGTTTAGTGTTGTGTTCATGTTTCCATGCACGTTCAGGACCACAAGTTATCATTGGTGGTTGGCACTTATAAAGAAGGCTGGTAGCGGCATGCTGCCTGTCGCCAGCTCCTGTTGGTAAATTTAGAGTTAAGGTGGCTTAGTCCCATGGCTCAGATTCAAATATCAATCTTTATTTAAAAAATGCCCAAGGATGTTCACAACCACATAGACCATACTTCCTCTTTAATAATGGTGGAGGCAGGAGATTTTATAAACTACTTCCCTTTGTTCACAAGCATCATGGCAGTGACTAGGCAAAATGCAATATGCAATACTTAAAGAGTGTCATTGTCCGTGTCTACATAGTATACACAGTAGGCTGGGTGCTGATTTTACATAATGTGGTCTGAGTGAAACAGGGTCAGGCTTATAGTGAGATAAGCGGACAGTGAAGCCTTCAGGTACTAGTACTCTAATGACTCCAAGTCACATAATGTTCGCAGGTGTATCAAAGTGAGCACCAATTATGTCTACTTTGCGGTGCTATGCATATGTGGAATGCCGATGTTTCCCAGTCATTATTCGCAGTATTTTTAATTGTTTTTATAACTACTTTAACTATGTAAATATAGGTTGTTTTGGGGTTTAAATGTATGTACATGCATTCGACTTTCTATGCTACGAAAGGGGTAAATTAGCTTAGATAGATATATACTCTATTCATTATGGTGTACCTCTGAACCTTTAGATTCCGTTTGTCCTTATAACTTTACCACCGTGTGTCCTCAATTTCAGGAAAACGTCATGTCGACCTGTTCCATTCCGGTCCAGTGAACAAGTAATCAATGGATTATTCATGACACATGTGTGTTAGTGAAGGATAATTACACGAGGGTGTAGCCCAAGTGTAATTAGCCTTTGCTAACACACACAAGTCATGAATTATCCATTAACTACTTATTTTATTCCATGAAACCAATAGATAATCAATAAAGTACCAATAAATTCAAGTTGAAAACAAAAATTGTTCCCATTCCCTGGCACTCGAAGCCAGCCATTGTGTGTACTCGGCTTGCTTTGAATGCGTCTTGCGGTTATAAATGTACGTACACTATCAGTACACACATCTCATGCCCGGCAGCTGTTGGTTTAGTCTGAATGCGTCCCGCAGTACCATATATCCTCGTGTTAAGGCCTGGTCAATTTGCCACTTAGTAAGGAGGTTTAGGTACTAATACAAGCCTGGGTGTATAAACAGGGAAATATGGTATGTAGCTATGGGTCAGTCGGCTTGGCTTTGTTTAAATGCGTCTCGCAGTTATGGCAGCGGGCACACTGCGAAAAAAAGATGCGCACGGACCCGGACTCGACCCGCATACCTCTAACGGCTGAGCGCAATGCGCTAACCACTAGACCACCGCGCTCTCCTCCTTCAGCGGCCGTCTTGGCTTGGCTATGTTTGAATGCGTCCCGCGGTTATGGTAGTGGAAAGCCCGATGTCGTTGCCTCCCCGGGCTTTGTATCATATCAAGACCTGGTTCTAGCCAACCCCCTCTCGTCAGTTCCTGTGGAGCAGTGCATAGGAAGTTGGATTTGGGATGTGAGACTGCAGGTTCGACCCCTACCCTGGCAATGAAAATTATTGTAGGTTTTAACATGTAACTTATGACATGTAAGGACATGTGAGGCGTGCAGGTTATCCATGGATAACCGCACGGCATGCAGGTTATTCATGGATAACAGCACACCTTGCAAAAGTGATGTTACAGACGTCAGGGTGTGCAATATCGACAGGTATGTGCATGGGAATATCCAGGAAAAGCACTGAGAATCCAAAAAATCGTGGAATAAACCAAAATAATACACAAAACCAGTTGTTGCATGTCAACTTTGGTGCACAGGGAGTCGGAATTGCAACCTCCAATACTGGTGTATCGGTAGGAGCTATACAAAGCATTTAGAAGCTTGTATCATTGTGTAATCAAAAACGTCCTTATGTTTAACCTGCTGTTAAAGGGGCAAGTAATGCTTCATATGAATGCAATATATAATGAATAGACTTGCACGAGTTGGCTTCAGGGGGTAATAGAAGCATGAGCCGGAGGCGAATGCTTCTATCAAACCCATGAAGCCAACGAGTGCAAGTCTATTCATTACATATTGCATTTATACCACTTGTACAACTTGTCTATGAAAAGTTTTGCATTTATCGAAACGCTCGAAGGTGGTCTCTGCCATTTTGGATCGTCGTCTTCCTCAGTCGCTGCATCCTATATACAAAATGTTACGTTGACATCACCGCCAGGCATAGCGGACACGGGCGGCGTATGAATACAAACCACTAATCCAACCTCCAGAAGGAGAGAGTTCTACCTGTTGGCTTCACATTTGCAATCATGGCGACACAACCTCTGATGTCTCTCTTTGAAGAGAATGATTTTGTAGAAGTGAAAATAGGAGAGGAGTGGATCACAGGTGTTGTAACCGAGGTTATATTTAAGGGATGGAATGAATATGATATTACACTTCTGTCTGATGGTACAGTAGTCAGAGAAGTGGCAAGGAAAATGAAGAAATCCGATGTTCTAGTTCAAAATTTGACAGTTGAAGAATCCTTTGAAGAAATTATATGCACACCTCCACAACCAGAGCCTGAAGCCGGTCCGTCACATGCACCCATACCAACTCCAGCTCCCAAGCCTAAAAGGTTTGCAAAATTACTTGAGGAGGATGTGGCAGCTATAGAAACATCTGCAAAGGCCAAGAGAACCATAGACCAGACCCGCTGGGGAGTGAAAATTTTGCACGGTAAGTTTGTCTTTGTTTACATTTCATTGTTGTGATAATCTGACAGCGAGAAAGTAGTCCGTGCGCTACGTACCTACGCTACGGTTATTTTTTTTATCATGTTCCAGGATTGTAGTTGACATTATATCCGCTAGGTGGCAGCACCTTCTATGGAGTTTAACATTGAAAAAATGAACTATACAAAGTAGGATATAATTTTTATTAATATCAGTCCATTTCTACAGCTATATTAGAATAAATTCAGTGAATAATAAGTTGAATTTTTGTTTTTATTTAAAGAATGGCTTATCGAGGTTGGAGAGCCCCCAGCTTTTGAGGAACTAATGCCCAATACCTTAGCAGGTCTGCTAAGAAGATTCTATGCAGAGGTTCGTCAACAAAATGGAAAAGAGTATCAGAAGAAATCCCTTCTGTGCATAAGGGCTGTTCTACACAGACATCTAACAACCACCCGGTACTCAGTAAACTACAATATCATGTCGGATGTACAATTTTCTCAGCCAACAGCACACTCATTGGTCGGTCATATTAAAGTGAACAAAAGGGCTGGACTTGACCTGTCCAGTAGCTACCAGCCTATAACTGATGCGGATGAAAAGAAAATGTAAAGTAGTGGGACTCTCTCTAATGAAAATCCCAGCGTATTACAGTATAAGGTCTACTACGAAATGGCATTACACTTTGGGAGGAGGGCCAGGGAAGGATCTTATATACCATAGGTGAACATTTTGAATTTACTCCATTTCAAGGTCTAAAAGGATACATATTTCAACAAAAATTGATATATGATATATCCTTACCATGCAGAAAAGATAGGACCCTTTTTTCCCTGTGAATAAGTCATATTTCTTGTTTGATGTGGTTGAAATAGGTCTACACAGATCAGCTTCTAGAAACAGCTGCCACCAGTTGCAGACCAGTCGTAAGTATTTATGACTGTAGTTATAACTTCAGTTGTATCTTGTTCTAGTTATAGTCTACAACTGAGATATGACTGGAGAGACATAATAATGGTTGCAGTTGTAAGTTTAGAGGCCTACAGTTTTAGAAACAGATATTTGATGTTCATTATCATGTCCAGCTTCTAAAAAACCACACAGAGAGTGGCAGGGGGTTCGGCCATGACGTAATCACGTCAACCAGATGGACTGCATCGCCCCTGGCAGCACTTCATTGGTGCATCAAGACAATTAATGAGCATGATGCACTCCTTCATCAGAGGCCCTTAAAGGGTGTATATGAACACTTGGTAACATTAATACCTTGCGGATGTTCTCAGTATTAAATGCATAATCTAGAACCAATTACATTTGGTAGGTAGCAAGTATTATTACCAATTACATTAATTGTCTTGTTTACCTTTCAGGGCCACTCCCATCGGTCGTCATGAAGCATAATTGCAGCCCTGGTGAGGCCAAATAAAAAAAAAGGTTTGTTTGCAGTAACCCGACCGACCCTAGCAAAACAGGGGCAAAAACTTTTTTTTTGTCATTTTGAAGAATTTGTCTCATTTTTTTTTCATATTTTAAACAAATGCTTCATTACTTCTTGAGGATTTTTCCTGTATCCTTTCCGTGTTCTTCCCCTCTCCCGCAGTTGTCATTTTCCCATCATTAATTTACAATGAAATCAAAGAATTTGTGCCCTAACATTTCCTATATAAATGTAAAAAAAGAAAATTTAAAAAAAATCCGACCTACCGACCCTAGCTCTTTGAGCTATGTTACTGGAAACACACCTTTTATTTTTCTTGGCCTGAGTAACTCATTGTGGCTGCATTGATATAGATGTATCAAATTGACAAGGGCTGTATTCATGCATCATGGCATGGGCTGCATTCATGCATCATGACAAGCCCTTTATCAATCATGGCTCACCAGGGGTGCCTTAGTGCATCATGGCAGTGCTTCAGGAGTGTATCAACCTCACAGGCTCGCCATGATGCATTAATGAAGCAGGGCCACACTTACCAGGTCTCTATGCATGCATCATGGCCACCAATGGGCATGATGCAATTACACTTAAAGGAACTCTGATGCAGGAATGTATCATGCCCACAGGTCGTCATGATGAACCAATGAAGTGCTGGCACGTGTGCTTGCTAGCACTTCATTGGACCAACAAGCTGACCCTCCGTGGCAAGTTATTCGCCCGGGCTGTGTTTGTGCATCAAGGGTTAATGTATTATTGGACTTTGAAGGGTTAAAAGGATACCTGCACCTGTTGTAAAGTGAGTACAAGATGATGACAATCGTTTATAACTAATGACAAAATGACTCTGATCAGATCATTAAGGATTCTAACTAGAAAGGAAATAATACCTCATGTTAACCCTTTTACACTTTAAGGCAAAACGATGATAAAATATGACAATGTAGCATTATTTTGATACACACCCTAACTGCATTTATGCATCATGCTGACAATCCTGGGTTGATGCACTCCAAGAATTGTGCATCATGAAGTTTGAATCTACTAGTTTGAGTAACTTGCATCATGATGTCTAGAGAATGTGAACTGGAGGTCCTTGGCACTTCTAAAAGGATGAATGATACAAGTGCAGTATTTCACAATTAATAACTCTCATTTTAATAATGACCTATGCCTTATTTCTCATTTAACAATAAACCAATTAATGACGGCAAGATTGACCAGTCACAAAGGGCCAAATGACATAAATAATAAAGGATGAAGGGACCTTTAGGCCTAAAGTCAGTGTTTCACCTTTTTTTACCCTACCTGGCAAAACAGTCCAAATTTCACACAAGGAACAAGATATTTCCGGCCAATTTGAGGTAAGGTAAAACCTTGAATGAAAAAAAACTTATTTCTACAAACTTATAATATGTAATGCATATAAACTGACCTCATCCATAGGTCAACCCCCCCCCGTCCAACTTAGAATCAGAAATCTGTATCATAAAGGAAATAATATCTCAGAAATGGCCTCCTGACCTACTTAGCCTAATTATTCTTTGACCATGTGACATGAAACCCATAGGTTAACCCTTTGGCTTAATACATATTCATACCTGGCTTAACAAAGCATGTTAAGTGCATCACCTGGTTGCTGACCAGATTCATGACCAGACGCTAATCAAGGTATGTGCTACTTACATTAATCCTATTTCCTGACTCTAAATGAAGATGGTTTTTGACATTATAAAGACCAATAATGCAAAATATATGTTACTTCCAATAACACTGTAAAAACTCATGTATAAGGCACACCCCATTTCTGCCAAGTATGCACTTTTTATGCCATCATAAAATAGTTTTTGAAAATTCCTGACCAAAATAAGATAAAAAGGGCAAAGTTACACTCTGCTTGGCCTTCTGAGGTAAAATTGAATCATACCCAATTCCCATGAATCTTTGCTTTTATTTGTCCTTTATATCCTCAAGGGGTAACGTAATGGCTTGTTTAAGCGCTGGGGTCTCAAATAAGCTGCAAGGACACAGGGGTGTTGAAAACAATCTTAAGCACTGAAAATCATAGGGGTTCAAATTAGCGCCCGCCTCATATAAGCACTAGGGGTCTAGAGATATCGAAATTTAATAAACACCCGGGTGCTAAAACGGGCCATTACGGTATAACACTTCTTCAATTGTATTATCTAAGACACCAATGCTGTACTGATGAGCTACCTCTCAGTGATTCTATTTGGTGTATTAAGGGTATACCTTTATAAAAAAAATATCAAGATATATCATCTCAAAAAAGCATATCTGACCCTCCAGACCGCCATCACTCATTGTGGGGCTCTAACACAACAAACGGGTTCCCTTTTGTTGGGCAAGAACCATGGTCGGGCCCTTGAAAAATCGCCACTCACTCCAAGGCTCAATATTAGGGTTAAGGCCATCTGTGACAAATCAATAAATCACTTAATGTTACAGATGTGGTCCATCCTAAATGTCTCAGTACTCATCTTACTGCTACTGATGAAGGGACAATTCTGCACTAAGCTGCCGCCTGATTCTAATATTCAGCCATCGACTCAAAATAACCAGCCAGCGAGCACTACCTCCGACATCACCGTTACATCCACATCTCTAACAACTATCGGCATCGGATGGCACTACTCATGGGACAGGCAGACATCAGGATTTAAACCAACCAACACTTGAAGGAAGTTTTGGAAATTTGACAAACAAAAATGCCAGTAAAGAAGTGTGTCTTACTTGGTGGTCCAACCAGAAGAGGTGGTTCTATCCTTGTAAGGCTTTTGGGCATCCACTTCTAACCAACAACATTGAGCTGAGGCGATGTGTCATAGCTGCACGAAACAAGTTTTGGTTGAAATCAAGTGTACAAGTGCCAGTCCTCCATTTGCATCCGAAAGGTGCAAGGTGTGGGGAGGAAGGAGTGAAGTATGCAGAGGTTTGCATTGTAGTCGGTTCTGGTCTCAATGTGAAACACAGCTTTGTTATGGTAACAAAGGTGCTGACCAAGGGAATTGAGAATATTGCAATCCTGCAAAATGAACTCCATGGAATGAAAATCACAAATGACAGCTACTTCTTGGCATTCTCTATGATGCCAATCACAGACTGCCACAATGTTGCAGGTGTTATCAACGAAGCTGTGAAGAAAGGCCAGAATGTGAGAATTGCCCAAGAAGCCTATCTGCTTGTTATGATGACAATTTGTTTGGTGGATGTAAGAGAGGGAGCTGTGTATTCACACCACTGTATAGCTTCAGCTCATGGCACCAACTGCTCTGAGGCAGACTTCAATGTAGTTTTGAGGGGCTATACTCGGGACGAGTGCAAAAGCATGAATTATGAGGGCTTCTGTCTTGTAGAGACTGTAAAGGATGATACAGGGAATATGGCAACGATCTACCAGACCTTTTTGGATTATGTCACCAATATTCCAGGTACTGAAGATGATATGACCCTCGATCTGATTGACAAATGCCTGGAGAAATATCCAAGTAAAGTTCAGGGAAATCAAACAAGCCTCATAAAAATAGATATACCCATAAAGGATGAATTTCTGCTGGACAATGGTTGCCCAATCTATGCTGGATTCTTATCGTACCTCAGCATTAATGGGATCTTCAGAAAGATGTATATTGCGCTGATTTGTTTAGCATTGCTAGGGCTTATAACAAATGTGCTTGCAGCTCGATCCCTCCTTAAACCCGAAAACAGAAATCTTTCAGCCAACATATACCTTCTGACTATAATCATATCAAACATCACTGTGGCCATTTTGGAGGGGATTGAATATGTCTGTGATGTTCTTGGAGTTTTTAGTCGCCTTGCAATGTGTTATATACTACATGTGGTCATTACTGGACTTAGTGATCTCACAGTACTTCTGATGCTAGCTTTAAGTGTAGAGCGCTGCATTGTTGTGTGTCAGCCATTACGGAGAGCATCATGGTGCACGGTCTCACGGACCGTAAAGGTGAGTCAGTTACCATAATACCCCATGTGTAACATGTGTCTCATACATGAGTACTTATTGATGAGGAAATGTTGATGGGGAAATCTTACCAGGGTCTCCCAACACAATTTATGAAAGACATTTATATGCAAAGGCTGCATGGTCAACAACCCTGTACTATTCACAACAGATACATTTGACTCTGCCACCACTGATATCATGGAATCATTACAGATCCATGAATTTTATGTAAAAAGGGGTTGGCAGGCGCATGGATAAGGATATATATTCTTTAAACATGACTAGTATCTTCTCACTTATTGCCAAGGTGATAACATGTTATCTATGCATAGAACATATCAGTAGAGGTCATTTGATATGTCAGCTCAATGGTACTGAAGCTGGGTATATCTGCTCAGTTGCTCTATAAGTCTCAGAATTAGGGTCCATGTCTAAGCCCAATTGTCTATACGTCTACTGTTATATTGATCCCGCTATCTATTCTATCCCAATACAGACACCTTCCTGGTTCATACATTTTCTGCTCCTGGGATGTGGGATCCTTGTTCAGTCACCACCCTGGAGTATGGGGTCCTTCATTTTGGTGCATGTGTTGATATGCATATGGGAGGCATTTCTGTACACCAGGTTATGTGATATATTCAGGGTGAAATTATTTTGTTTTAAGGTGTGAGTATAGTTTAAATGGTGATACATAGTACTAGAGTAAATACTCACATGATAGGAAATGCCACATTGTTCTTGGATATTTTACCTTGTAGTGAATTCTAATATAAAGTATGGCCCCATACACAAATCCTTCTGCCACAATGTTTTATATTGAGGAGATTTTTTCTTCATTACACTCTAACATCTTTTGGCCATTTAGTGAGCCTCAAGCCACAATGTTATAAAACATTTTATATTGAGGGAAATTGTTCTTATAATTGCATGATACGCTATGGTCCCTTTAGTACTGAATGAAACTCAACAGACAACATCTATTGACCTGTAGTTTGAATTCCATCACAGAAAGGCATAGTTTTTTCAGTCAATATAGGATTGATCCTATCCTGGCTCTATTTTAGACTGACAAATTTTTTGCCATCCCTTATATTTATGGCACAATTGGCCATCTCCTCTCCGGTCAGAAAGCTTCACATAACGAAGGTTTCTGACAGGGGAGGTTTCTGACCGGGGAGGTTTCTGATCGATGTCTTGATGAAGAATACAGTGCTAGTGTACAACTTATCTTTATCTTCAGCCTTCCCTTCCTTTTCCTTAGATGGACATCTTTCTATCCCTACTGTTTTTCCTTACTTATTTGCCTTCTCTTCTTTGTTTTAAGGGGAACCCACTTCTTCTAGAAGGTCTCTGACCTGATGGAGGTTTCTGACCGGGGAGGTTTCTGACCGGCTGTTATAAAAACATAAATTGACCTGTAGTTTGAATTACATCACAGAAAGGTATTGTTTTTTCAGTCAATATAGGATTGATCCTATCCTGACTTTATTTTAGATTGATAAATTTCTTGCCACCCCATATATTTGTGGCACAATTGGCCATATCTTTTTCCCGGTCAGAAACCTCCCAGGTCAGAAACCGCCCCGGTCAGAAACCACCCCAGTCAGAAACCTCCCCGGTCAGAAACCTCCCCAGTCAGAAACCTCCCTGGTCAGAAACCTCCCCGAACGTAATTACATCAAACTGGTGAGACAGAGCCAAAAGTGTGGGGTTTTGGAATGACAAATAATTGGGTTCTATCAGTACCCATCCAGTGAACTAAAGAAATGCTTTCTAAATGAATGTTTCACATAAGGAGAAGTCTTACGTAATATTATATTCAATAAATAATACAATAATAACATAGTTTCCTAAAGTTGATTACAGTTTTGTGATCCTGCCATATTGGTATCCTCTTAGCATAGTATGCTAATTAGGTTGCTCATCTAACATAAATTTGATAATAATCTACATTGATTGTGTAACACCAACAAGACATGAGGCCATACCCATTCATGATTATATGGGTTGAATCCTACTGAGGTTGGACAGAATGTGTCAGTTCAGGGATGGGACTAACTCAGCACCCCATACCCCTGATGACGTACTAATATTGACTGGCCTAGGACTCCATGCACAGATTTTCAAATGGAGATTGAACAGAAATCTCCATTCATAAAATGTATATCCTTTGGACTGGTGCTTTCTTTCAGGGTAATTCTTAACACATTCAAATTGTTATGGGTAGCAAAAGTGACTGCAAGGTAACTGCAAAAACACAACTCCATAAGTCTGCTAAGCATTTCATTCACATCTCTCTTTCACCAACTTCAATGACCAATGTACCCAATTCTCTTCTGGCTCAAGTTAGGAAATATTGATTGTTGGTCGACAGAAAAGTCAACATTTTGAGAAAGTTTTCACATACCTGTTGTAATGAGTTCAGGTAATGTCATTAAAATTTCACAATTTATGAAAGACATTTATATGCAAAGGCTGCATGATCAACAACCCTGTACTATTCACAACAGATACATTTGACTCTGCCACCACTGATATCATGGAATTGGTACATCAATATAGATCAATATGAATTTTATGTAAAAAGGCGTAGGCAGGTGCATGGATAGGGATATATATTCTTAAGACATGACTACTATCTTCTCACTTATTGCCAAGTTGTTGGTATTTTATAGGGTGATAACATGTTATCCATGCATACAAAATATCAGTATAGGTCATTTGATATGTCAGCTCAATGGTATCAAAGCTGGGTACATCTGCTCAGTTGCTCCATCAGTCTCAGAATTAGGCTTAATGTCTGGGCCCAATTGTCTATTGGTCTACTGTTATAATTTATTGATCCGCCTATCTATTCTATCCTAATACAGACACCTTCCTGGTTCATACACCTTCTGCTCCTGGGATGTGGGATCCTTGTTCAGTCACCACCCTGGAGTGTGGGGTCCTGTCATTTTGGTGCATGTGTTGATGTTCACCAAAATGACACATAGGAGGCATTTCTATACACCAGGTTACGTGATATATTCAGGGTGAAATTATTTTGTTTTAAGGTGTGACCATAGTTTAAATGGTGATACATAGTACTAGAGTAACATCTTTTGGCCATTTAGTGAGCCTCAAGCCACAATGTTATAACACATTTTATATTGAGGGAAATTGTTCTTACATTTCCATGATACTCCATGGTCCCTTTAGTACTGAATTAAACTCAACAGACAGCAGACAGATACTGCTACATCACCTAATTGACACCCCCTTGTGTTTTATCCCTACTTTGTCTCCGCATTAAGACATTCCTTATTGATATTCATCAGACGAGAGGAAGTTCCTGGCATTTGGGCACTGTAGTCTTTAGATTACTGTTATTTAGGTACACACATCAGTATGTTTTGGGGTTCACTGTCTAAAAGTACAGGCATCTTAAGGGGTCATTTTACTACACAAATAAGTATGTTTTGATTGTGCTAAGGATATCCTACCAATGGGAACTTGCTGAATGGGAATCCCCAGTCCAGGCCAGGGACAAACCCATAACCCAGGATGAGAACTTACATCAACTTACGTGATTTGGTCTTTTTTAGCGCCTCCCACGCCGCTACGCGGTGGTACCGCGAAGCAGTACGGGAGTGCGCTATGATGATTTCATTTGCCCCATGTGATGAGGTCTTACAATACAAAATTACTGAATACCGACATTAACGGCGGGAGGCGTTTTTTTACGCGGTCACAACCGCATTTCTTGTTATAGTTTGATTAGCAGATGAAGGATTCTATACTTAGGCTATGCCCAGGGCATTGAATCAACATTGAAAATTAGTTGAATAACCAATCTTCAGTGGTGATTCACTGCATATGTTTGTCAATTGTGTCTGTCCTGGGTACTGAGGAATTGTCACATAGGATCCCACAGTCCATGGCAGGGGCTGACGAAAGGCCCCATAACCCATGAGCAGGACTGACATGAACTTGACTGGGACTGATTTAAGGACCCATACCCCAGGAACAGAACTGACATTGATTCACCTTGTTGGTCTTTGTACAGTAAGACTTGACAATCCAAGCATCACAATTAGATTTAATGAAGAGCATGCTTTTTCATTTTTTCTCTTTTTTTTATGTCTAAAGATGGGTCAAAGTAGGGTCATACAGATCATTGATAGTGCAGGCTTTAGAAAAATTCAGCATATGTCAGTTAACTAACTGCGACTTCTAATTTTTTTCTGTCCTTTAGTTCTGCTACTATCTGCTCTAATAGTCAACACTCTTTTGAACCTACCAATGCATAGTCCCAAGAAACCTTGTGTAAGAGGAGCACAGAGCCGGTCCCAGGCCTACTTCTTCTAAAAATAAACTGGAAAAAGATGGCTAACCCGGAAGTTTGAAAACCGGAAGTAGTAGCCTTCTTTCCAGATTTTGTTTATACTTCCTTGCTGTCCCCTGAAGTTGATTTAAAACCTCTTGCATGTGTTTTGTTAAATATGTGCGAAGGGAGCAACTCTTGATAAATGCCGCATATCAATATATTTTGATAATTTTTTGCATAATATCAGCAGGTTGTCTTTGCGTAGGTCATGTGTCACTCGGGAACCAGCATCCTCTCAGCGCCACCCTTGATTAATCTAGGAACTAAAATAATCTTGTCTCGGTTCTTCTTTTTTTTTCATGTAGAAGAAAAAATAGATACAGTTTCGTTTCCAAACATAGATCAACTTTCAAACCACTATTTCAATGAGTCTCCCTGGAAAATTCCTGCCCTTCCATTTCGCGGTCTTTTCGTTGTGGTGTTCATGGTGTTGTCGCAGACAACAGGAGAGTGCCGCTCAATTTCATGAGTTTTCTGTCCTTTAGAAATATTTCTTCAGAATTTCTGATCATTATTTTTGTCATATGTAGACCCAAGTTTGTAATACAGTAACTTTATATTGGTTTTTCTGTCTATCTGCAGCAAAATCGGAAGCATCAGACGAACCTTGCAGACAACTGTCCTTCAATGTTCAAGTGTACGGCCGGATCTATGTCAAGGTAAGGTTTTGTGTTGATTTGCTGAATCCATGATCATTCACTACTGGTTTAAATGTTAAAATATCATCAAAACATGTATTTAAAAACATGTTCTTATAAAAATGGTTTTATTTTAGGTTAAAGAAAACACGTTTTTTTACGTTACTTTGACGTAAAATAAGCGTAGATAAAAAACTTTCTTATTTGATTTCAAATTAGTTGAAAAAGCAAACGTTTTTATTTGGTTGAAAATTGGTTGGAAAAACCTTTTTAAAAAACCTTTTTATCAGAACCGAATAAAAACTTTTGCAAACAGTGAAAAAGCATTTTTTGCGAAGTGGGTACTGTTTAGAACCTATAATAGAGCCTAAGCTAGTGTGCCTACACTCAAACCTAGCACAATATGGCGCTAGTAAGTACCAATATGATCCTGAACTTGACACCCTACAAGCATGTCTTTCAACCTATGCTTGAAGAGTGAGCAGTATTTCAGGTTCCATTCTACTTCCATTTCCTGTCCCTGTGACTGAAATCAGCATGGTTTGACTGGCCTGTGCTTGGGGAGTGACAGTAGAGTAATATAACAGTACAGGGAGAGAAACTAAATCCTCAGCTGCCAACCTGCTGCAACTCCCATAGTCGGGACAGGCTTGTGTCAGTCTATTTTCACATCCTCTAGACGGCGCAACATACAGTATTTCTATGTAGACACCAGATCGCAGTGCAAGCTGACAAACATATTACAACAAAAAGGGCTGAGTCATTTATTACCAGTGGGGGGGGGGGAGGGGCATTTGGAATAGATCCCCTTTCAGTGGGGCAAAATCCCAAAGAGGATGTACTGCCTGTTGGCAAACCCAAACCACAGCTTCAGGATTTGCTAACATGAACATCATTGGCACGCATGCAGAAACGCGTAATCAATGCGGATGCCCTTGTTTTTATATACGGTACCAGCTACTACCCGGTAACAGTAGACCTACATTTTAAAGGGGGCTTTGAAAATCGCCATGCTAGCTAGCCCTTCTTCAGTAGTAAACTAAAAGTCATAAGTAGTATATACATGCAAACTGAGCGCAATGGATTAGCTACTAACTAGGTCATGACCTACTGGTAGACCGGAAGTGACCTAGTTTCAGCCAATCAGAGGGCTGGATTTGACAGGAAGTGACGTCATAAGGTCATGACCTAGTTTTTTCGACCAATCAGAGAGCTGGATTCCATTTGACCTAGTGACCTGACCTAGTTGCATAAATTAAAAGAATTGTGCAATACCTAGGGTTGACCTACTTGCAAACCGGAAGTGACCTACTAACCTACTTGCAAAAACGTATGACCTACGTATGAGGGTGTATTGTGCAATCCTTGAAAGAAATTACACAATAACCATGACTCATGTTCTGATGCAATGTTCCTATGGATTTACGTAATACTTATGACTCATTATTTTGATATTAAATTAAATGCAACAAAGACACAACTCAGTTTTTTCAATTCAATCTTTTTATTATTTCTTCCTATCAGAGTACATGCTAGGTATGAAACATTATAATCAGATATGCTTGCAAGCAGAGTACATGGATATTATATGGAAAATGAATTCTTGTTGCAGTACCAACTGCACCCGGTCTTAGCTGGAGTAGGACTTTGACTACGGTCCTCTAAGGCCCGCATTCTCTCCATTAAATCCTTCAAGGCCTTTCTTCCTATGTCGTTCTCCTCCAGGGCTACCACTTTGTCCATTAACTCGGCCATGATCATGAGAATCTTGTCTATTACTTCCGCCGTGCTCTGAAGCACGTCTATCACGTCCAATTCACGTTTAACTTTCCCTTTCACCAAAAGATTGCTCACGTCTTCTTTGACTGCTACTTCTTCTGGACTCATCTCGAAATTCATTGCCTCTTCTTCTCTCTTTTCCTCAGCAAGGGCCTGACTATTTTGTCCATTAAGTTGAAGGGGACCTGAGAAAACCTTTTCACAGTGTGGTGTGGGTCCTTGGTCCGACATGTTTCTATGAGGAAGTTTATGCAGTGGGCTCCACACGTTTTAGCGTAAAAGTTTTGCACTTGTTTTCTGCTGAACGACCCGTGACCATCTGACGACTTTTGCATGAACCTCTGGTGATATATAGTAAATGGAGGTAAGCCATAGGGATCAAAGTAGAATACATTCCTGTCATGAGAAACGTAAAATGCCACCCAGTGCTGACCAGGTTTAGAGCTTGGATCTGTATTACTGACGAAACATGTAGAGGGAATTGGTTTCTTAGGACATTGATTACTGGCAAAAGTTCCCAGGTAGAAACGCCTTGTGTGTGGATGGTTTTTCAGTGCACCTGTTATGTCTGAAGTTCTCATTTTTTTCTCAGTTCATGTGGTAGTCTGTGACAGGAAGACAGTCAGCCGTCAGTTGGATGTTGTTGTCGTAGAAGGAACACAAGACGGCAGATATGGCATGAGTAGTCGGGGCGGCAAACCTAAGGGAAATGCCCAGCTTTCCTTGCTTGATGAGATTTATACGACTGTCTTCAGGTGCTCTGTCTGGGGTGAGGTCGAAAACAAAGAAGGAATACCCATCTTTGAAATCTTCCAAAGTTATGCCACAGTCTTGCCCCAAAGCCGACAGCCCACTGTCTATGAACATTTGACTGTAGGCTCTGATGCAGTTGCCTGTTTCGAAGTCGGTCTTCAACTCAAACTTTTGATTGTCATATCTCACGCATATTTCCTTCACGTTGAAATGTCTGCAGTTGAAAGGATTTTCTGTCTTAGTCCCAGCAGCTGCTGTTTCCTTTATCATACACAAGACTATCCTGGTGGGGATCTGAGTAGTGTCAGGTTGAGTCCAACTGTAGTCTTGTGAGCCGCCGTCCAAAGTGTGTTTAGTTACTTTACACCTGGCTATGTGATAGTTGAAAGGGCCCCAATGTGGATTCCTGACACTGCTGACGTGAGTTTTCACCACCTCGTCGTCGACACATTTTTGGAGAAGTGTCATTTCAGCTTTGGTGATTTTGACCCAGTAGTTTTGATCGGCTGCTTGCATCATGTAGTAATTGGGCTGATTTTTTTCGAATATGAACTTGATTTCACAGTTCGGAGGCAGCACCTTGCACTGTTTAATTAAATCCAGGTGCGGCTTCATTACTAAGGCATGTTTGTTGCGGGCACTGAACTCTGCTCTCCGTGCCGTCCATCCAGCATTTTCGCCCGCTCTGGCTTCCATGTGACCACAGGTGTCTTTCATGTACTTTTGACACCCTTTCAACCGAGTCTCTTTGTCTTCTTTGTTGCAACAAATTGTGTCCAAAATGTAGGCCTTGAGACCATAGTCTTCATTGTTGCCGGTGACTTTCTCCCCATTTATCAGCAACTGACAGGAAGCAAAGAGAGCGTGTGCCAAGTTGTTGACTGGAGCAGCTTCTATGCCGACGGCAAGGTGAGTTGTTCCGTCTGCCGCCACGGCTTCCAGTTCCATGTACAACTCAGTTTCTGAGAGGTCTGTGTACAGGTTGCTTGGTTCGAAGGTGAAGTCAAATGATTCAGTGTGTGGAGTCAGGGCATTGTTGGTAGTTTTGGTTATTTTTTGACACTTTAATATGTCCTTCTGAGTGACAGGCAAGGCGTGTAGGTCTAGTTCACCTACTGCACATACCTGACCCTTGGGATGAAGGAGACTCATGACTAGAACAAGGTCCTTCCTCTAGCTTGTCCTCTACCTCTGCCGCGTTGCCCCTTACGTCCTCCGCGCTTGCCGGTTGCTCGTCGTTTGACTGGAGGAGGTTCAGATGTACCTTTTATGTATCCTTGAGCAGAAGAAGCAGCCCTTTTGAGTAAGTTCTTCCCTGTTGCTTTACTTCTCCTAACTACACTTTTCTTGAAGCCTTTTCCTGATACCACGTCGGACAATACTCCAGCTCCTGTTGTAAGCAAGGCTTTGCCTGCAGATTTGGCAGCTGATCGTCCTATTTTACTTAAGAGGGGAACAGCTCCTCTCAGTAAACCACCTATTAACGAGCCAAGTCCGTGCCCTCTTTGTCTGCCCCTGCCACCGTACGCTGGTAAAGCACCGTTCCCAAACTGTGATTTTCTGTAGTATTCAGCGTACTGACCCCTAGGGGCCAGGTATGGAGGTGTTCCATAGTAGTGAAGCATGGTAATATGCTCCTATCCTTGAAGAGGTCTGAAGGCAAGTACCACCGACACTGATCCGCTTTCAAATGGTATCGGTTCCCCAGTCTTGTCTCTTAAGTATATCCCTATCTGTCTGAAGGTGGTTTTAGTGACTGGAAGATATATCAAGTTTTGGAAACTTATGGTTTGCATGTCACCGTTGTAGCGATTTATGTTGATTTGCCTCAGAAGGGGTGCTTTAGAGTCACCCACAAGACTGTGCTTGACTATGTCAGAGTACATGAAAGCACATCGACTTTTGTACTGAAGGTCTACCACGTAGGGGCTTTGTGTTTTTCCACTTAGGAAAACACTTCCGTCGAAACCTAATTGTTTCCCTAAGTTTTCTGGGAGTTGCATGACCACACCAGGAGGCAAGGAAACTACACTTTTCATTGTGTATTTGTTGTAGTGAAAAACGGTGGCTTTGTTGTTTTTCCTGTAGTTTCTTAGTTTTCTCACCAACATGCTCTGTAGTTTATTTATGGTCCTGTTCAAGTATCCTATTAACTCTGAGTTGCTTTCCAGGTTCACACCTTCTAAGGCAAACATATTGTAGGTACTACCTTCCTTGAAGTAATACTTAGACAGGTATCTGCTGATTTCCTTGAAGCGTGTACATATTTTCACAGCCTGTAACTGACTGGGAGAGAGAGGAGAAACATTAGCAGAGTCTGTGAAGACGGCCTTTTCTTCAAAAAAAGAAAGAGACCTTTTTTCCCTGTCATCCATAGACATCACTTCAGCCACAGCCGACGATATTTCCCTTTTCTCTCTGCCTGCCGTGTCACGCTCCCCCTCATCCTCCTCCTCCTCTTCCTTCTCCTCCTTCTCTGGCGTGGGTTGGTTAGAAGTGAATCCTCCAGATGGCGTCTCAGTCGCAGCAGCAGGAGTTGGTGAACTTTCACTTTCAGGACCAGCAGGAGGAATGGTTTCAGTCAATCCCACAGGGTTGACATGACGTAGGTTTTTTGTTATTTTTACTCCTCTCTTCAAAGCAGATTGGGCTGATAGATTTGATGTAGAGCTTGAAGCTCTACTGAAGACACTATGGGCTCCTTGTTTTTCCACAGGAAAAAATTCTCTTCTGCGTTTGTTTAATAAAGCTACTACAGAGCGGAGGTTGTTTGTCAGGTCGTTCTCTCCCTGTGCCAAGAGAATGGGTTCTTCTTTGACGTTGTACCACGTGGTAGGACAGGTTATTTCTTGAAGAGCACACTCTAACTGAGTAGGAGAGTTAATGTATTCTGCCAAAATTGTATTGTAACTAGTTAAAGTGTTGTCAGGAAAAACGTTCATAGATGAGTTACTAGGTAAAGTTAAGGTAAACGCCATTTGTTTATGTTCTTGACAGGTTCCCAAGAGTTAAACTTGTCTCCATAACCCTTCCACTTGATCAAGGCTTCTCTTTTCTTGCCTTTTCCTCTGTATTTTACTATTTTTTCTATGTTGTAGCGTCTTCCGTGACGGACTTGCACCTTCTGAACTTCAGGTTCTTAGAAGCTTCCTTTTATCTCTTCTCCAAGGAGATCTTTCAGGTGGTACCCTTTGGGCAAAATATCGTCGACTGTGTATATTTCCTCAGTCCAGTTAGGTTCGTACCCTCTGTTAAATGTTTTCTTTGTTTTCAACATTCGCACTTGATTTTTTCTCTTCAACTGAAGGACAGGAACTTTTTTCTTTTGAGGTTGATCGTACAACCTGTAGAACAAGACTTCAGAGTTGTCTTTATTTATGTCTGAAGGGGCAGCTCCTAAGGTTTTGTGGTAAGTTAAATTGTAGGACTTAACCAAGTCGGGCAGCAAGTCAACCCATTTGTAGTTATTGAAATGAGAGAAACATCTCCACATTTTTCCTTGTAAAGTAGAGTTGAACCTTTCGGCTAAGGCACACTTCACGTCATCGTTCTCTCCTGTGAAAAAATTGATGTTTTGATCTTCACAGTGTTTTTTGAAAATTTTGTTGACAAACTCTTTGCCCTTGTCAGTTTGAATTTGTTGAGGTTTTCTTTCTTTGCTCATTTTTTTGAAAGCCTCTGTTACGTCATCAGCTCTCTTACTTTTCACAGGTTGTCCAAAACCATACCTTGAAAAAACATCTATTCCCGCTAGAATGTACTGGTATCCTTTGTTTTCCTTTGAAAATTCTCGCATGTCTATGAGATCAAGTTGCCACTGTTTGTCTATGCCCCATGTTTGTGTTTTTCTTCTTGGAAATCTTCTCTTGTAAGGTTTGTGTCTGGTGTAAGCGTCTACATCTTCCAAAGCTTGTTCTATGTTTTTTTTCTTTGTTTTCTTGAAGTGATGACGTTGAAGTTTAGATACACTGGTGAAACTTCCAGGTTGTTCAGGATCTGTGTAAAACCTGAGGACATCTTTTTTCAAAGCCTTGTGCGCCATATAAACTTACGTCCAGTTCCTTTTTGACTTATTTTCCTCTTCTTAATAGGGGGAGCTCTTTTTAAGGGACTGGCAGCAAAAGAAGGACTGTGCCCTGCAAAAGCCGACTTGTTTTTGACAAATTTTAAGGTGGGGTTCAGCCTTTTAACTGCTCTCATGAAAACCTGGCTTCCTTTAGGTTGGTCCTTTTTCAAAGACTTTGGTCGGGCAGCAAAAGCTAACAAATCTGTTATGTCAGTTCCAGGCACACGTTCCCCGTTAACATATATTTCTCCGTCTCTGTTCCAATTCAAAATTTGACTTCCGTGACGAGATAATTCTCTGTAGAGATTTTTAGCAGTCGTTCTGTAAGTTGCGGGTATTCTTTCTTTTATGTCGGCGTCCATACCCTCTGTGTTGTCTCTTGCACGAGGTTTAAACGCTTCCTCCCCTTTGAATTCGTCTACACTCTCTCCGTCTGAATCGTCAGGAAGTGGTGGATCGTCTCTAGTCTCTGTGAAAGTGTCGTCATCGTCGTCACCGTCGTCGGTGTCTTCTAAAGAATAGTTCACACCCCTAGCTGCTGCTGCTCCTGCAGGGCCTTGTCCTACTGCTCGACCAGGATAGGGACCTTCCCTACGTAGTCCTAAGGCCTTGGCTTTTTTAGTTAAAATTCCCGACTTTATTATAAGTTGATTGTACTGTCTTAACTTTTCCTTCAGTTTGAGGTTAGGAGAGTTAAGCACCTCGTGTGCTTTACTTTGAAGGTGGTTCAGGACTTGAACCAGGCAGGAATCAGGAGTTAAACCTTCTCTTAAAAGTTGAGTGCTGTAGTACTGGTCTTGAACACTAGGTCCAGGCTGCGGAGGAGAGGAAGGACTAACAAAAGAAGGGCTTTTTTCTCGGGGAACGAGATCCGCCCTTACGAGGGCCATCCTTGAATAAGACATGATTTTTTATCGACGTGCTCCTATGAGACCTGTAATCAGGGGTAAGGCCAGACCCAAAATGGTTCCCAAAAATCCACCCTTTTGCTCAAAGGTTTTCCTCTTCTGCTTAACGGTAGCCTTGTGCCTTGTGACTGACTTGAGTTCTTTCTTGTAGGGTGATAAACGTTTGACTGCGTCTGACTCGTTACGCAACAGGTTTTTGTTCATTACGTTGACGCAAATTTGACTCATCAACCTAATGACCTCATCGCTGAGGCCTTTGATAATGTGGGAACACTCTGCCGAGGAACACTTGGATATGTGTTTCAACAAGTGGTAATGTTTCCTTATTGTTTTAAATTTTCCTCCAGAAGCAGATCTTTTGGTCACCATTCTATCTTTTTCTTTTCGAAGCTGAAGCTTGAGGAATGAAAACCAAGGTGTTCCAAGGAGTTGTTATGCTGTTCCTTACCCTAAGCTCGTTAGGTGTGCTCTGCTTAAAGTCCAATAGGATGTATGAATGTTTCTCTTTGGTTTCTGAGTTATATACCTCCGTCAAAAAGGATTTCTGTCCTGGAAAGGCCTGTTTGCTGATGTGCCCTATTTGACTCATGTCTCTAGGGTTTTTAAAAACAACTAGGTAGTGGGCATTTAAGCTCAAGGTTCTGAAGGCAGGATTGTTGAAAAACAAGTTTTGAGTAATGAAAATTACACTTAAACTGCGATGGTGAGAGCCCACAGTGAAAAGTTTCATTATGGTGGGAACGTACTCGGGATCCATGAGATCGTCTATTACGACCAGTCCATGTTTAGTCACGTCTCTTTTATCCTCGAACAAAAAGTCTTCTGAAAGAAGACCTTTGTTGAACTTAACCCCCAACTTTACCATTTCGTCGAATCCATCTTGCCATTGACTGTAGCAGTAGTATATGTCGTGTATTTTTGGAGTTACAAGCTCGTCTACGCCTTTAATCAACTTGAAAACAAGTTGACTTTTTCCACAAGAAGTAGGTCCAGCTATGATCATTGTGAAGGGGCTTTGTAGACGTGGGTCAAAAATGATCTCCTTTTCCTTGTGATCCATGTTGGACGATATCTTAAACCAAAGTGACCAAAGGAGCGACCTTGTCCTCTTTTAAATCAGTAGAACCCTCGTTCAAACCTTCGACGTAAAGAGCTACGTCAGAAAGTCCCATGTTGTATAGACTGGCTACAAGGCAGCTTGGATGAGATATTTCTCTATGTTTCCAAACCATTAGGACTTCGAAAACAGGATTTGTCACACCTTTTTTCCCTGGAACAGGGGTGGATATGACGTCAAGTTTGTGGTCGGTCAATCCAAGTTGAGTTCCCAGTTTCCTCCAGTCAAGCATTTTTAACTTGTCTGCCAGGTTGACGAACAAAGTGTCAACTTTCCACTGTTCTGGAGGTATTTCACAATGGTCCACTACGTTGTAATATCCCATGTACCATCTACAATAATCAGTCAGATCGTAACGACCTATGTCACTTAATGCATGTCTTAATACCATCCACTTGCAACGCACGTTCTTTCTGCTCCATGAAATAAGCATTTCTCTCCCCATAGAACGAAGAGACGGTGTTTTTTCCATGTAATCCATTAAACTTAGTCTAAGTCCTAAGTAAACCCCTAATCGAGGGTAGTCTTTTTCCCATATTTTTTCACTGATCTTGAATAACAACTCGTCCGAAAGGTGAAACTCCATAGCAACCAAAAAAAAGGTGTTCAGCAAGTAAGGTAGGCAGGTAGGTAGGCAGGTAGGTAGGCAGGTAGGTAGGCAGGTAGGTTATGACAGGCTAGAAAGCATACAGTTAACTTATATAGGGTAGGGTAGGGTAGGGTAGGGTAGGGTAGGTGGGTGGGTAGTTTAGGTGGGTGGGTGGGTGGGTTAGGTGGGTTATTTGGGCGGCCAGCCCGGGCCAAAAAGCCCCAAACCCCCCATACTTGAGGGGTGCCCCCACCCCCCCACCCCATAGTTTTTTAAACCCACCCCAACCCATTCCTACCCTACCCTACCCTACCCTACCCTACCCTACCCTACCCTACCCTACCCTACCCTATATTTTCCTACCCTATTCTACCCTATTCTATATATCTCTTCCATTCCCTTCCCCCTGTTTAGGTAAGCCTGTTACATCGTTCTTCGTTCGTTTAAATTTGTTATGACGTTGAGTGTAAAGCGAGCTGATTGTGGTGAAAACAGTGAGTAAGGGAGATAAGCTGGGTGCACCACATAGCCAGATAAAACCAAACTTTTTCTTTCTCCTCTACACTGAAACGATCCAGGGACGATGATGGGATGTGAAATATGGGGCAGGAGGAAAACAAAATTTTGGTTTCTAAGCACTCAGCTAGAAGTTCCAAAATAGACATGAAGAAATGAAGACGCTGGTTAAGTTGGCGGGGATTTTCTTTGGCGTGATGCTCTTCTGCCGCTTTCAATGCTTCCAAATGGAAGGGGTTTTTCAGTGGGCCCTTTCCCTTTCTTCCATGCTTCAGGGCATAACCCAAGGTTTCCACCGCTGAAAATTTCGACAAGTTATGACTCAAAACCATTTTCCTCAAGGTTTTTCTGTCTTTGGATGTAAAACTTGATTCTACTGAAGAAAAAACTAAGTATAATTTTTTCCGGTGAAGAACAGATTCTTTCAAGTATTTGCACACGTACCTGAAACAAATTGAAGAGCAACATATAATTTCATTTCTTTCCCTCACGTACGTTAGAACTTGAGTGTCGTCGGGGTGACGTTGTTCTAATACACGCTGCAGGGAGTAACGCGACATGGTAGGGTGAAGGTTGTTGTGTCAAATAATGATGGTTTAGTCCCCGTTTAACCTTTATAGGAAACCTGTCAGTCTTTCCTTATCGCACTTTCCTGAAATGATTTATTGCTCAATGACGAAACAAACGTCAGGGTCAGTGCCTGAGCGTTTTGAAAAGAGGGGAAAACATGTGGAAGGGTGGGTTTAGCCCAGGGGCCTTATCCGGAGGATCATTGTTTATTTTTGTTCAGTTTTATTAGGAGGACCAAAAATTAGATACGGGGTAGGCTGTTACCACCTTCAGCTGACCTTTTTCATGGGAGGTAGTTATTTCAGTTATAACTCTCACAACATGACAGCACCCATGGTAATTGTGTCCAATCTCTGTCCTGAATCCTCTTTCATAGAAAATTTTGGAACCTAGAGAGTGTGTAATTTTGTCTGGGTGAAGTAAAGTGGCTTTAATTAAAGCCTTCACCATAGTAGAATCGATGAAAACTGAATTACCAGGCCCTCCCCCCAAAGGTTGATCCCTTAGAAAAAAGGGTTTTTGTCTGTCTAAGATGAATTTTTTTGAACTTCCAGAGGAAATGCAATGTCTCGACATCAAGTGTACCATGGCACCATGTCCCAAAAGAACACCTGAAAAAAAACTTTCCCCATTTTCTGAGATAAGTTTTTTCACAGATGGCCCACAAGGAACCAATGCAGTGGTTTGGTTGTGCAAGAAGCATTGTTTGAAGTTACAGTTAGGAGGGATGTAAAGATCCCTGTTCAAATTTTCAGGACAGAATCTCCACACAGCCCACACCTTACCTTCTTCTATGCCCCTCCTGATGTCTGAAATAAACACCTCCTGACGCCTTTTGTGACCTACGGTCAAAGACAAAGGCAAAGGACAAAAGTTAGCCATGTCTGCTTGAGAGAAGCTAGTTCTGATAAATGACGAATGGTCTGCGTTAATCACAGAATGGTAACAACAAGATTCGTTTTACAAGCCTCCCCCTGAACGTTGACTGAGCGTTATCACGTTTTTTTTTATTTGAGTTAAGTTTTTTACTTTTTTCCAAAACAACACTGTCTAAGTGTAAAACATACTATGAATGGAAAAGCACGGTTATCTACGACTCATGGACGTGGTTGTACGTTATCTGAACGACAAGGGAACGTCCCAGGATCGTATCAGGATAGATACTATAAAGAAGGCTTGAGCTGCTCAATCTTCATCAAACCTTTTCTGACGTTTGTCTGCTGTTCGCCGTCCTGCTCCTGCACCTTCCAGCCCTGCCACCCTTTCATCTTCAAGGAGAACAATGCCTGGTCGCATGAAGACGGGACTTAGTGTCAGGAGAGGAGGAGCTAAAAAACTGGCTCCACTAACTTTTACTACTTCTAAACAGACAGTGGAAAAGACGTCGGGCATCGCCCCTCCTCCTACCTCTCCAGCCTCAGCTGATAAACCACCTGCAACTCCTGCTCGGCTTCCAACTGAAGTGCCTGATGCAGGAGAACAGGAAGCCGCTCTTGCAGCTCTTCATGGCGAAATCACTGATTTCCTGGATCGCGTCCGGGATCGCACTCCTCAGGAAGCTGGCGACGGCGATTTTGACATCAGGGAATACATCAATCCCCCGGCACCTTTGAACTACCAACCCCCCACTGAAGCACCTACGTCCGCCTCTTACTCGCCCGTGACTCCGGAGGAACCTTCTCCCCAGGTCAGTCCAACAGAGGTTATAGACCTCACAACCTCATCACCGGCAGTCAACCCCATAGAAGTGGTGGACTTAACACAAGGGACACCTTCACCTGCTCACCGCGGGGGGTATTCACAGGTAGAGGTTATAGATCTCACCGGCCCTTCTCCTCTGTGCTCTCTCCCGGTTCCGGTAGAGGAGCTGCTTCTTAAAACCCTGCCGGAAAAAAGAAACTGTTCCGGTGAGAGAGAAGGGGAGCCTAAGAAAAAAAGACAGAAGCGCGCCTACCACAAGAAAACCCCTGTCTCTATCCCTGCTTCAGTTTCCTCAGCGACTTCATCCTATGGTGCCGAGCCAATTGGTTCTGTCCCAGGTGTTGCTTCTTCTAAAGACAAGTCACACAGGCAAAAGTTTGGGGAGGGCACTGCCCCCAGTTCTTCCAGCAAGCTTGTGGGCTTCAGGTCAGTGCCTTTGGTGGTAAAAAAATGGCCTGCTCGATTTGGTTTCCAAGAAAAGTCACCTGCCCCCGACCAAGTTTTTTATCCGGAAGGGGATAACAACGCCTGCATAGAAATATACAGGGAACCTAGCATCAGGGGAGTATGCTTGAGGACCTACCTGGACAAACCTTACGAGCGGTGCTTAAACCTAGAGGCGCGTGAGTTCAGGAACTTAGTGGACCAGATAGAGTGCATCCTTGGAAAGTACAAGGAGTTACACCTCCTAGCTGCCCTTGGAGAGAGGAAGGTGGATAATCTTTTGTTGTCCTTGAACCAAGACTGCACCGACCCCAGTGGAGGCCGGGCTATGATCCTGGTAAACTTGTACAAGGGAACTCCTAAAGTTCACATAGGAACAACCAGCTACGTGGAGGAGATGAACGCCTCGGTGTCTTCCAGCTACAGGATGCCCCCCTCAGCCACACACTGCGGACACACTGTGTCCCCCTTCATTCTGGAGGACATAAAATCACGAGTTGGTCCCTTCCTAGACGAGACGACCGATTTCTACTCTGGGTAAGTGGTCAACTTTGTATAGTGTCTGGTCAACAGCTCCTTGTATAGTGCTTTTACATTATCATGTATATCAGCTAATTCGTAGTTAGATTTAAATCTACTCCATCTTCAGTCAACATAGCCCAGCGTAGGTTTAAGTTCTAAATGTACTCCATGTATACTTAGGTTAGGTTTTAGTTATAAGTTTGTATATTAAATATAAAGTAAAACAAGAAAAAGAAACCTTAAAAAAAAAAAATGCCGCCCAAAAAGGTAAAACAACTTTACACCGTCAACTGTCCAATGTGTAACACCCCTAGACCTCCACGTTTGGTTACTGTAGAAAACAGTGGAAAAACTCTATGTAACTCAGATTCTTGTAGAAGAGAAACTTTTTCCGACAGCTTAGAACTTCCAAAAGAAATAGAAATAAATTCTTTGCATAAAAGCAGTTACCGTGACAACTTCAAGTCCATAGCTTCAGGTTTGGCTGTGCTTGGTAAGCTTCAGTCCATTTTCAACGTAAGAATGACAAGTTTAAACAAAGACTTGGGAGCCAAACAGGTAATAGATGCGCTTACCTCTATTCATAGAAATCAAGTTATGGCTTACAAAGTGGCTGTCTCTTTTGGAAGGTTGTTGTCTTCCTGTAAGGAGGAAGAGGAAGAGAAAGTCATGTACTTTCATGCTTCTGCCAACAACTCGTCTTTGTTCTATGACAGTGAAAGTCATAGAGACCCTTACATTTTTATAAGGGACGACAAAGACTTTGCAGAGTGTTTAGATTTAATAGAAAACAACATTAAAGAAGACACTCAAAGACCCTCTACTAAATGGAGTGTAATAGGCAACGTGAACGCCAACATCACCCTTATAAGGGCTACGGGAGGAGAATATCTTTTAGGTAAAATGAAAACTGTTCCACCAGGTTTAAGACAAAGAGGAATGCAACACTTTCACAGAGACCCTAAAACCAAAAGGGGATACAAGGACAACTTGTGTTTCTTTAGATGTCTGTCTTTCTTCCTGTATGAATCTTTAGAAAAAACTGAAGAGCTTTTCCTTGAAGCCTATCCAGGGGTGAACAAGGAGACTTTTGAGGGTGTTGACATAAAAGATTTAGACAGGTTAGAAAAGATGTTTGAAGTTAACATAAGAATTTTTTACCTTCCCTCTTTTGGTAAAAGAAAGGGACGACCTAAAATTATAAGGTCAAACATGTGTTCATCCAAAAAAATCATGAACTTGAACTTACACAGAAACCATGTAAGTTTAATAACTAACATGGGACTGTATGGTAAAATGTACCCCTGTGAAAAGTGTCATAAAGTTTTCACTTGTAGTTTCCTTTTGAAACAACACAATGGGGTGAAAAAAGATTGCACCAAAGTCAGCTTCAGGTACAAAGGTGGAGCTTACAATCCATCCAAAACAGTTTTTCAAGTTTTAGAGGAACTGGGAATAGTTTGTTCACCTGAGAAAAAAATATACCCCTATAAAATTGTTTTTGACTTTGAAAGCTATTTCGTCCAACCTGAAAGTTGGTCCCCAGAAAATGCTAACACTGTGATAGAAAAAACTCACATACCCCTTTCTGCCAGTGTAGCTTCTGATTTTCCTGGGCATACAGAACCAGTGTGTTTTGTCAGAAATTCCAACAGGGACGACGATCCTTTGGTTAAAAATGTGTTGGAACACATAAACAACTTGGGGCAGTTGATAGGAGAACAGGTGAAAGAGAATTTTAGAGATGTTTTAGACAAACTAGACTCTCTAGAAGAAAAACAAAAGGAACTAGAACATAAAGCTAGCAAAGTTTTTCCAGCAAAGAACAAAAAAAATCCAAAAAAGAAAATCTCCCATGTTCTTGAAGTGAAGGAAAAACTTCTTACCTACATAGAAAGAGTCCCTGTTCTAGGTTTCAACTCTGGAAAGTACGACATTAATTTGATAAAAAAGGAATTTCATTCTTTTTTTATAGACACAGACAAGACAGAAATGAAAACCATAAAAAAATGCAACAAGTACATAGCAGTCTACACAGACCATCTTCTTTTCCTTGACATGTTCAACTATTTGGCACCAGGTTATTCCTACGCAAACTACCTGAAAGCCTTTCTAAAAGGGAAAGCTGAAAAAGGTTTTTTCCCTACGAGTGGATGGACAACATAAGAAAACTCAACAACAAAGCTCTTCCTCCACGCCACTGCTTCTACAGTTCTTTGTCGGGTGGTGGAATAAGCAAAGAAGATTATCTTGAATGTAAAAAGGTCTGGACAGAAAACAAAATGAAAACTATGAAGGACTACTTGATATATTACAACAACCTGGACGTTAAACCCTTTGTTTTAGCCATAAACGAGCACACAAAATTTTTTATAGATCGTGGGGTAGACATGTTTAAAGACGGTTTAACTTTGCCAGGTTTAACCTTGAAGTTTCTTTTCAACAACACTGCACCTAATGCCACACCTTACATTCTTTTTGGTGAGAAAGAAAAGGATGTTCACTCCTTGCTCAGACGCAACTTAGTAGGGGGTCCCTCTATTATTTTTCACAGACATCACAAAAGTGGAGAAACAAGAATAAGACAAAAAAAATACGGGCCACAAAGCAAAGTATGCAGACACATAGTAGGGGTAGATGCTAACAGCTTGTACCTCAAGTGCATGGGTGAAGAACACTGCACAGGTTATTATGTGGTGCGCAGGAAAGAAAACGATTTTCAAGCTGTCTGCAGTCAACAGATTAGCTACTCCGCCACAGAATGGTTGCGATACAAAACTGTGACAGACAAAGTGAAGATATTACACCAATACAACTACGGGGAAGTAGTATTGGGTTCAAGGAAAATAAAAGTGGACGGCTATGATCCAGCTTCAAAAAAAGTATACCAGTTTCACGGGTGCTACTGGCATGGACACATATGTCGCCTCACTAAATCAGTTTTGAGAGACCCCAATGGAAAGGCATGGTTAGAAGAAAAAAACAAAAATACCATTTTAACTACCCTATATCTTCAGTCGTTAGGTTACCAAGTAGAGGAAAAGTATGAGTGTATGTGGCTGAAAGAAAAAACTGAAAACTCGTGCAGAAAAACAAAAAGTGAATGGGAAATTAAAAGACCATTGTGCCAAGGCAGAAAAAGTCAGGATGAAATACTGAGAGGGGTTTCTAGAGGAACAACTTTTGGACTTATCCAGGTAGACATAGAAACACCTGAATCTTTGAAAGAAAAATTCAGTGAAATGACACCTATTTTCAAAAACTGTTTAGTAGGAAAAAATGACGTAGGTGAACATATGAAACGTTACCTGGAAGCAGCAGGTAAGCTGAAACAACCGCAATGCCAACTTATAGGCAGCTACCACGCAGAGGGAAATTTGTTGGGAACTCCTCTCTTGAAGTGGTACCTGGAAAAAGGTTTGGTAGTTACGACAGTACACCTTCTCATAGAATACACACCAGAAAAGACTTTTTTACCCTTCATGGACGAAGTGACCAAAGCTAGGAGGAAGGGAGATGAAAACATAGACTGTAAGATTCTGTCAGATCTGTACAAACTTTTGGGAAATGGTTCATACGGAAAAACCATATGCAACAAACAAAACTTTGTTCAAACAAAGTATCTTCACCCCTCTAAGGCAAGACGTTTGGCCATGCACTGGTCAGTGCAAGATGTGCAAGACATAAGTGACAACACGGTAGAACTGTCCTGTTTGCCCACCTCCATTACCTACGACCTCCCAGTTCAAATAGGGTTCATGGTATACCAATATGCCAAACTTAAAATGTTGGCTTTCTATTACGACTTTCTCCTTGAATACATAGACGAGAAAGATTTTGAAATGTGTGAAATGGACACTGACAGTTTTTACTTTGCTTTAAGTGCAGAGAACATAGAAGACGTAATTATTCCTGAAAAACGTGAAGCTTTCTTCAGAGAACGTCACAAATGGTTGCCCTCTGAATCATGTGACAACAGTCACCACAGAGAGACCTATGTTCAAACCAAAGTTTTGGGTGAGCTGTGGCTGCCTCAACCATGCTGTAAGAGCCGACTGGCGTTTGACAAGAGAACCCCCGGGTTGTTCAAAGTGGAGTGGGGAGGTGATGAAATGACTGCCTTAAACTCCAAATGTTACATAGGCACAGGAGTGAATGTGCCCGTTAAAATGAGTTGCAAAGGTGTAATTCAAAAACAAAACCCCCTGACCACTGACAAGTACAAAGAAGTACTGGACAGTGAAAATGTTGTCACGGTAGTCAACAAAGGATTTAAAGTAGTTAACCACAGCGTTACGACTTACTCTCAAAGGAAACAAGGTCTAACCTATCAGTACATAAAGAGACAAGTATGTGAAGACGGTGTAAGCACCCTACCCCTTTCTATATAAAAAAAAATGGTTTCTTTTTCTAGTTTCACTTCCAGTTGTACATTTTGTTGAAAGAAAAAAAATTTTAAACAAATTGTTCAAATGAACATTTTTCTTCATAGAAAACAGTGTTAAAATGAAAAATGTTCATTTAAACAATTGTTCAAACGAACATTTGTTTAAATGAACATTTTTCCCCATAGAAAACAGTGTTAAAATGAAAAATGTTCATTTGAACAATTGTTCAAACGAACAATTGTTCAAATGAACATTTTTCCCCATAGAAAACAGTGTTAAAGTGGAAAATGTTCATTTAAACAATTGTTTAAACGAACATTTGTTCAAATGAACATTTTTCCCCATAGAAAACAGTGTTAAAATGGAAAATGTTCATTTGAACAATTGTTCAAACGAACATTTGTTCAAATGAACATTTTTTTCCATAGAAAACAGTGTTAAACTGGAAAATATTTTTTTTCAAATGAACATTTTTCAAATAAACAACAAAGGTAAAAAATGTGTACTGTATCATGAAAAAAAACTGACAAAAAAGTAAAAAAAGTGAACTGTATCACCCAAAAAATAAAAAAAACTTTTCACAAAAGTGAACGCTGTACATGTTCACCACAAAAATAAAAAAAAAATCCGGCGCTGAAGAAATTAAGTTGGAACAGAAAAAAGTGGTACCAGATTTCTTGACTCATAGCGTCACGTTCACCAGATTATTAGTATCTGGTTAGATTTAAGCAACCATTTTAACATGGAAAGTTTAGAAGCTATGCTTGTGGAGCAAACCACAGAAACTCCACCTTATGACTATTACATGCGTCCAGTTTTACAAAGTGTTGCTTCATATAATCAAGCTTCTTCTATAACACCTGACAATGATATAAGTTCTGTAGCATGTGGATGTTCAGAAAATTTCTTTTGGGAAATAATACCTGCAGAAAACATTGGTTATTTTAGAGGAGCTGAACCAGACACTGTTGACCACTGTATAACTAGTGTTAAAATGTACAAATATTTCTCTTCAGCTTTTTGGGACGCCTACAGAAACTGCATGTACTATTGTCGAGTGAAAAAAGTTAACTTGATATTGCATGATTGGTGTATAGGAGTATATCAATTGCACACTGAACCTGGCTGCCCAAGACACTACACAAGGTACACTTTAGGAAGTGTAAGAAAGTTTGCTCTTACTCTCCAAGAGTTAGAATGTAATCCCATAGTAGGAGTGTTTTGTCAGTGTAATTGTAAACTGGAAGTATCTGTTATTGCTAAAACTATTTGTTTCACATGTCTGCAGGTCTCACTGGAACTTCACGCCTTAAGTATACCTGGAGTGAGAAATCATTTCTCCTTCGAGGTAAACTTTAAGGATGGTTTTTTATCTGGTCTTTTACCTGGACCCAAAAACAGTCAAACTTACTTCCTGGCCCAGGCTTTGTTCGAGCATGCTATATCTAACATAGCCAAACTTAACAGTTATTGTTTCCACAACACATGGAAAACTAGTCTCACTGGTCAAAGCTGGTATCAAGCAAGTAAATTCACACACAACAAATGTTTCTGTAGTATATGTGCACGCCCCGGAAATGGAAAATCTGTCTTCATCTGTAAATATTGTGTCTAATAAAAATATAATCTGTTATGTGAAATGGATGAGTTGTGTTTTATTTTAATGCATGAAATGAAGAGACATAACAAAATGAGTCATAAGTATTGCGTAAATCCATAAAATATTGCATCAGAACATTGTGTAAATTCTTACAAGCATTGCGCAATGCACCCTCATACGTAGGTCATACGTTTTTGCAAGTAGGTTAGTAGGTCACTTCCGGTTTGCAAGTAGGTCAACCCTAGGTATTGCACAATTCTTTTAATTTATGCAACTAGGTCAGGTCACTAGGTAAAATGGAATCCAGCTCTCTGATTGGTCGAAAAAACTAGGTCATGACCTTATGACGTCACTTCCTGTCAAATCCAGCCCTCTGATTGGCTGAAACTAGGTCACTTCCGGTCTACCAGTAGGTCATGACCTAGTTAGTAGCTGAAGCATTGCGCTGACTTTGCATGTATATACTACTGTCATATATTCTGTGCTCCTGACATGGCATAGCTTTTGTAGGCAAAAGTCCCCCTTCTCCCACTTGCACAGGTCAGTCACAATAAAAAACAACTGTAGACTGGTCCAACCCATAACCTAATTTTGGGTCGGGGGAGGGGCTCATTTGGCAAAATCAGTTCTTAGTGAGGGGCGGTAAAGAATCTGAATGCTGTTAGGTAGTTTTCCCACATCCATGAAAACCCACCACCTCCCCTCTTGTACATATAATGACTACTTTATTATACACAACACAACAGCCATGTGCTTTTGTGTGGACAAAGGAGAGTGGGGACTAGAAACTTTTTTTCCAACAGCACAAACAAACAACTTGTGGCCTAGTGTTGCCATATTTTGGTCAAAAATGACCAAAACAGGGTTGATTTGGTGAAAATATATTGGATTTCTGGTTGGACAAAGGAGAGTTGGGACTAAATTAGTTCCTCATGCACACACCAGGGGCAACCTTCACATGCTCTTACACACTACCCCCTTTCCTTTTCCGGCCCAAATATGGGAACCGGAAACAGCGCATGGAAATCAGGGGCACTTTCATGCAACCCGACCAGGTTAATCCCGTCAACGTGTGGTACCCATCAAGCATAACTCACTGCTACAACCAAGATGTACCGAGCTACGGTGGCCCAGCGAAAGTGGCCCAGGGCATGGGAGTGGTTAAACATTAGCCACTAGCTGGTCTGGAGCTGGTTCTGGCAACACACACTGATAATATGGGACCAGCATGTCCCTGGAAGTGAATGTTAACCAGGGACAAGGTACCCGTCATGGTATGTCTTATCATTGGGTTTTACCTCAACCAGCAAAATTAAAAATGGCGGCTCCACTAGGCCTCCATACTGAGTCCTATAGTCTGGAACCACTATGCCTTGCTCCTTCCTGTAATGTGAGTGAGTGAGTAATAGATGTTTAACGCCATTTCGACAGCTAAGGTCATATTCATGGCAAGAACTACATTACACAATTTCAGAGGAGAATGTGTCAGTGCCCGCGCATATGTGCACCACACACATCCTGAGGGGATAGTAAAGAGGAGATATAGACCCTTTTAAGTGGGCTAGGGAAGCCCTCCTTCCTGTAATGTGGTACCCTGTCGGTTTATACCTCAGTGCACCAGAGTACGATGGGACTAAGAGGCATGCAGACACGCAGGTGCTGTCCACTGGTGTGGTAGCTGTGCACTATAAATCAAGCACATGTCACTCTGGTTTGGATTGAATTCACAAACACATGTTAGTTCTCTCCTGATTTAAATGATCCTAACCATTTTGGTATGTTCAACCTATCCCCAATCCCCCCCTAAAAAAAAACAAAAAAAACAATGATAGCATATATTATTCCATAGTCACCCGAACTACACAAAGTTTTTGCAATTTTAATTCTGTTTTTGGTTTGTTTTTTAGGGGGGGGTTGTTTTTTAGGGGGGGAGAATAATAAAAAAAAAATTGGGGGGGGGTTAAACCCACAAATGCTTGGTTTGTCTTTTCCTAGGGGTTGCCTAAGATGGAAGACAGCTGCATGGGCTTCTTGTACTGGCCTTTTTAATTGAAAAAAAAACACTTTAAGATCTCAATAAGCCCAGGAGGTTAATTCAAAACATCCCGGGATCGCAACCTCAGCGATCTTATTCTACCTTATCCTATTAAGCGATCTTAAGATTAGACTGCGTTCACATTTCCTAGCCAGCACTAAGATCGCATCGATCTTAGCCTCAGCCCTCCTACACTATTCCAAGAAGTACTGACTGGGCACAGGGGTAAGAGTCCCAAAATAAAGGAATAGCTGTGGAGCCACTCTTCTTCACAACAGTGTTAATACCATCGTTCCCCGTCCCCATATGGGCTAACAAAAGAGCACAGGGTGCAGTACACCCCCGTACAGTATTCAAGAGTTCTTCCTATGAATGTATGATTTATGCTTGCCTATTAGAAGCATTGTGCCCCCCCCCCAGGACAAAGAGAGCGAAGGGTAGAATTACCTTACAGTGCACTTAACGCATGAGTAGCCCTACACTGCAAAACAGGTGTGTGTTTATACATACCACACTATCTACATGGTGTGTGATTCCTACACATCTATGATACTTACAGCTAAACACCATCAGATTCTAAACACTTATCCTTAAAACTACACACCTACTAATCACACACCTAAACACTTACACACCATAGTGTTTAGGTGTTTGAGTTTAAATACATCCATCTCTATGTGTTTAGTCTTAAACATGTATTTGAAAAATAAACATCAGGTGTTTAGCCATCTAATAAGAATCATAAGCAGATAAGATAAGTATAATATGTGTGAGGAGGCAAGTTAAAAGGACAGTCCGAGGGGGATTAGTACCAATTCTGGCCACCAGGGGGACACCACTATGGCCTAAAAGGGGGAAAATATACCAAAAATAGTTATATACTACTTTTTATATAGATTACAATCGTCCTAAAGGGAAATTCCCATTTTTAAGGAAAACCTTCCAAATTTGGAATGTAAATAGAACGTTTTTTGGCATTTGAGGGCAGAAATCAGTGCTCTTGTTGATATTGGTTGCCATGGAAACATTATTTTCACTCAAAATTGAGGAATCAAAAAAGCCTATTGGTAGCCACACCCACAAGGATCGGTGTGTTGAAAAGATGGTAAAAATCTGATAATCAGATCAAATTTTATGAGAAAAAGAATGTGAAGAATATGACAATTTCCCTAATTTGCAGAATTATGCCTAATTATATATATCTCATGAAATATACAAGGTAGACCTTATTTGGGATTTGAATAGGTCGGTAACCATCTAAGTTAATAGAACCGTAACTCTGAAACTAGCAGATATATTTTCTCATGTAATATATCATTGGAAAGTTCATGGCCTGAATTTAAAAATTGACTTTTTCCCTGAGGGACCCTTTTTGCTTGGCTATACACATGTATGAAATGAGTAAAACGATAGTATCTTCGTTTTTATAGTTTTATATCACCCAGTTTCCCGATGACTTCCCGATGAGTTTTTTTGTGTTTTTTTCCTGTTTGGTGTTTTTTTACTTAAGAGGCATGATGCATGGGAGGAGAGGGTATAGGGAGGTATGGGTGGCCTATCGCTTCTCCCGTGTCCAAGCCTCCAGGGACCACCCCCACCTCCCTACCCACTCCTCCTACCTCTTCTCACATGTACAAGCCTCCAGGGACCACCCCCCCCCACCTCCCTACCCACTCCTCTTACCTCTTCTCATGTGTACAAGCCTCCAGGGACCACCCCTACCTCCGTACCCACTCCTCCTACCTCTTCTCACATGTACAAGCCTCCAGGGACCACCCCTACCTTACTACCAACTCCTCCTGCCTCTTTTACAATTTTACTCCTATCTGTATTGTGTGTATCATTTCTATCTTGCAGTTTTACCATGGAAAAAGAATATGGCGGTATCCAGCTACAGTAATTAAGATTGAAAAGATGATGAAAAATAAATGATGGATAATAAAAATGAAATGATTCAGCCATAGTCCCCCTCCCACCCTGGTGAACAACCCTATGGCCCAAAGCTAGTGTCTCCCTAACCTAAACATGATGTATCTAAACGCCTCCCAGAGCTAAACACCATGTATCTAAACGCCTCCTGAAGCTAAACACTATGTATCTAAACACCTCCTAAAGCTAAAAACTATGTATCTAAACACCTCCTAAGCTAAACACTACCAATCTAAACATTTACTGATGTTGCACACCTTAAAGCTAAACACCTATCAAAACTAAACACTTGTTAAATCAAACACCTGATATCTAAACATGTTTAAAGTTAAACACGTTTAGCCAAAAAATGTGTTTAGAAAAGTGGGACAAGAATGTGTCTAGCTGTGTGTTTAGATCCTAAACACTGGTGTTTGGTTGCTAAACACCAACTTAACAGTGTAAGAGCACTCAAGGACACTCAGCAAAAGTCCTGCCTCCCCTCTATATGTATGCAGCAGGCTATTCACTCTTTCAATCGGGAGTGTTTCCTGTAAGTGCTCTTGTACTCAGGTGAAACCACTATGCAATTCTTTCACTAAGATCGCAGTGATCTTAGTGCTGGATAAGGAATAGTGAAGTGATCCCAGGAGCTTAATTCAAAACATCCTGGGATCCCAACCCCAGCGATCTTAGTGTAGGCACATATCATAAGACCTGGCTGGTCTACCCTATGTAATGCAGTGGTTGCAGGCCTGTCCAGAATAGCTAGTCCTGGGATCACTTCACTATTCCATTTCCACCACTAAGATCACTGCGATCTTAGTGAAAGAAATGCATAGTGGTTTCACCTGAGTAGAAAAGCACTTACAGGGAACACTCCTGATCGAAAGAGTGAATAGCCTGCTGCATACATAAAGAGGGGAGGGAGGACGTTTGCTGAGTGTCCTTGAGGGCTCTTAGGGCTACTCATGCATTAAGTGCACTGTAAGGTAATTCTTCCCTTCTCTCTCTTTGTCCTGGGGGGAGGGAAAATGCTTCTAATAGGCACGCATAAATCTTGAATACTGTGCGGGGGTCAACTGCACCCTGTGCTCTTTTGTTAGCCCATATGGGGATGGGGAACGATGGTATAAGCACTCTTGTGAAGAAGAGTGACTCCACAGCTATTCCTTTATTTTGGGACTCATACCCCTGTGCCTAGTCAGTTCTTCTTGTAATAGTGTAGGAGGGCTGAGGCTAAGATCGATGCGATCTTAGTGCTGGCTAGGATATGTGAACCCAGTCAACTCTTAAGATCGCTTAATAGGATAAGGCTGATTTATTCCTAAGATCGCTGGGGTCGCGATCCCAGGATGTTTTGAATTAAGCTCCTGGACTTGTTATTCCAGACAGGCCTGCAATCACTGCATTAGATAGGGTAGACTGGCCAGGTCTTATGATATGTGCCTACACTAAGATCGCTTGGATGTTTTGAATTAAGCTCCAGTTCTGTCTAAAAGCAGAAAGCAGCAGGGCATTTATTCATAACTAAAATGTAGTTAGTCTCTCAAACCTTGGACAGTGCGTATTCTGTAAACATGCTAAGTAATGGATTAAACTGCTAACAAGAAATGCGGTTGATACCGTGTAAAAAAGATGACTCGTCGTCTTTTTTACGCGGTTGATACCGCATTTCTTGCATCCTAGGGTGCACATGGTATCCAATTGAATGAATTTTTTTCATACTTAGGTCATGAAGATATCGCTCAGGTTAAGCAAAGCTCTCAATGTTTGTTCAATTTCAAAAACTATAATTTTAACTGTTTTCTTTATTAGTCAATTAGGTTTGGAGGCCAAAAAATAAGGAACTTAAAAGTTAGTAAACATTTCACACCCCTCCTATCCTCCACAAGATTTTTACCACATGTAACCTGAAACACACTTCTTTTTTTTTGTCACATTGCCTGGCCCTATTCTAGATCTTATGTTTCCGAGGACATTTCACACCCCTGATGGTTAAAACATATGTAAGACATGTGATTTAATTGTGCTTATGTATGGATTCAATATAGAAAGCACATCTGAATTTTTTTTTTCAACATTTTTTCTTAATAATTTTCTTTTTTAATATAATTTTCAATCAAGTGTAACATGGAAAGTGTCATAGATATGCATGATTAATGAAGATAGGTGATAGATGTGGGATGGACCCTGGTTTAAAAGTTGGGGCCATCAGTCTCATTTTCTAGGGCCATCGGTCCCACTTGGGGCCATCAGTCCCCAGGGCCATCAGTCTCTAGGGCCATCGGTCCCACTTTCTGCTGGCAATGCTAAAGATAAAACATCTGCTCGGAGATTGAGGGATATGTATGGTAAGTGTATGCGATTAGCTGATGTGTTTTTGTTTTTGTCAAATTTAAGCCGGAAAATAATGAAATTTGTTGCCTTGACCCAGATTTTCACCAATCAGCTGATCGCCTACACTTGCCATACATATCACTCAATCTCTGTGCAGATGTTTTATCTTTAGCATTGCATGTATACAGAGCCGCTAGAATCTAGAACAGCAGGCGGATGGCCCCTAGATTATGACAATCTGCCACGAGTAGAACGGTGGCGAATTTTTTTGTAAAATAGTCTTTGTAGGTACACTTGTCACTCTGATATTTGAGAGGGGGAGACAATTTTCATCAACCAAATCGGGGGCTCTCCCCCAAAACCCCCTTGTCGTTTTTAATCTACATTTGGTCTCCATCCTGTCTTCATGAAAGGTCAGATACTACATTTAATCTACAGCTCTCGACAAGATTGTACACGACCTTGACCTTCCCATCCGCCCGCTGTTTCAGATTCTACGGCTTCGCGAGTATACACCCAACACTTCCCTATACTTTCAATGCTAAAATTGGCCTATGTTGACCAAAACCAAGAGGCTAATATAAATTAACCCCTGAATAATTTTTAATGGAAGTACGATGGTAAAAAAGTAAAATAACTCTTTTTAATGTCAATAGTACCGCATATCTGAGTCAGCCGACGATTGACTAGGCGTAGCCGATAAACACTAGCAACAGTATGAGAACACAACAATGCGAACATTTTTTATTAAAAACAATACATTTGCAAATAACTTTGTGATTTTCACACTAACCCTGAATGTTTGCGGCAGTAATATCATATTAAATAGATTGGAAATCTTTTATTATTATTAAAAACAATTATCAAGTTGCGTTCACAAAAATATTGTAGACTGAGGCCTAGTCTGAAGGAGGCAATGCAATCATCATAGCTGACTTCGCCGCGGGCACGCCCGGCTCTTCGGACTCACTGGCAGCCTCCGCCCGCTTCTCGTTGTCTAAAAAATGACCCCAGGATGTAAATTCAAAAGATCATTGGATTTCTACCCCTGCGATCTTAGTGTAGGCACATATCATAAGACTTGGCCAGGAGGTTAATTCAAAAGATCCTGGGATCGCAACCTCAGCAATCTTAGGAATTATTCTGCCTTATCCTATCAAGCGATCTTAAGATTAGACTGCGTTCACTTTTCCTAGCCAGCACTAAGATCAATCTTAGCCTTAGCCCTCCTACAGTATTCCAAGAAGTACTGACTCGTGCATTGGAAGGGTTACGGCGACAAGTTCAACGAGTGGATTCCTGTCAAGCAAATAACATAGGAGGAAAAATAAAATGATCATCACCCTCCCTAGCAACAGTTCTATGGACTATTACCCTGAAAACACCTTGACCACTTTCCGAACACGCTTCGACTCGCTGCTCCTTCTGTCAGAGGAACACGAAGCGGCTCTCAGTGAAATCATGCTCCCGACAGAATGGAGCAAAGTGCGAGACGCTGACATGGTCATGGTCATTCCTCTGCACACAGTGAACTCGCTGGATGAGGCGAGAAAAGTTTTGAAAAGAGACGAAAACGCCGACGTCCCAAACACGAAACAGATCGCGGTGGACTGGCCAAAGGTGAACAGGCTGATTGACCTGAAGAAAATCCTCGACGGCACTGATCCTCTGAATGAAATGGAGGAGAGCTTTTCTAGCAAGAACCCAACGACGGAGCTCTTAGAAAAAGCGTTAGAGGACCAGATATTGATACCTGGAAAGAAGTCGAAGCACCACGTCGCTTTGAGACGGGAAAAATCGCAGTTAAGACTTTCCAGAAAAGGCAGAGAATGAGGAGTCTGCTGGCGCGAAACTTGGTTCTGAAAATGGAGCGAACAACGAAGGTGTGAACATTCAACCCGAACATATTTCCTATGCCATGGCGACCAACTCTAAGTTTGTATACCATTAACGTGCCCCGATTCACGGTCGTGATCATCACCGAGCATCTGGCACACATTCCAGGATTCGGGAAGAAGACTTATTTCGTGACGCCAACCACTGCCCTCTACATCATAGACCCCTACGGAGACGTGTACTCTGTGTACGTGTACACCGACGCCATTCAAGAGAGACCCGTTGGTGACATGCACGTGCCTCTGTTACGCTGCATCGCAGTCGACAGAAGCGGAAAGCGAAAAGGGGGAACACGAGCTGTGAGTTTTCCACATTTGGATTATTTTTCCTTGAAATCCAGAAGGTTGGACGAGATCGGGGTCTACTTAAGAGACAGAACCGGCCAACCCATCCCATTCATGAGACACGAGGTGACGGTAACACTTCATTTGTGACCCGTAGAGCATTAACTGAAGCGGTGCAAACATGATACGCAACCGACCGCCGTACTTTTCGTCGTCGTCCAAGTGTACCGCCGGAGGACAGGGGTACAGAGATTACTACAATGTTCAGTTCGGTGGCGATATCGACGTATACAGCGGATGACCTTTCCAGAACGGTCACGGTTTCGGAGGTGCGCTATTGGGTCTCATACGCTCGGCCACACCGCTTTTAAAGACCGTGGGTAAAACACTCTTCCGCGCTGGCGTGGGTGTGGCCAAGGACATGATAGCGGGAGGGACTTTCAAGAAGAGCGTGAAAGAAAGAGGGGTAGCTGCTCTGAAGAGTCTGGCGGGTAAAGTGCTGTCTCCGGGGGAAAAAAAAAGGGCGACCGAACATCGGAGGAGGAGGGGCTCTTTCACTATCAGTAAGTCGCAAGAGTACACGTACCTGAACGAAAACTACCTGCATCTAAAATGCGAGGTCCTGAAACCAAATGGCGAGGCTCTGTACGCCGAAGACAAGGTGGCTCCATTGAACAACTTGGCTCACTCGCTCTTCAAGGACGTCCAAGTCTCCATCGGAGGTTTTAAAGTGTCTAGCAACACCGAAACCTACCCCTACAGAGCTTACCTGGAAGATTTACTTAACTACGGCAAAGGGGTGAAGGACAACATCGTGAGCATCCAAGGCTGGCACCAAGACGCAGCTGGTAAATTGGAAACCTTATCCGACGAGAACCTGGGGTTTAAGGCACGCAAAGAACTCATCTCAGACGGGCGCTTTCCACTGATGGCGAGACTCCACTTTGACCTGGCTCATCAACCAAAGTTGAAACAAGCTTTGCCTAGTTTCTATCAAGATTCACAAAGCTAAGCTCTATGTGCGTCGCGCACTGGTAGCTGACGCTGTGGTGGAAACGCACGAAAAGGCTGTAATAGAACAGGGTCCCTTGGACTACCCAGTCAACAGAGTGGAGGTGACAAGCTACGCCGTCCCTGCAGGTAACAGAGATCACACCTACATGCACTCCAACACAGGTCAACTGCCATAATTTGTTTCCTGGACCACGACGCCTTCAACGGAAGTAATGCCAAGAACCTGTTCGAACTGAAACATTGCAACGTCAACTCGCTTCAAGTGATAGTGAACAACCAGAATGTGCCGAACGATGTCTATGTGCCCAACTTTGCTAAAAAGGAAGTGGTGAGAGAGTACCTGGCACTACACACGGAAACGGGGATGTACGAGCATTTGCGCTCGTGCGACATTTCCTACAACGATTTCCTGAACGGGTACACGCTCTTCCCACTGGATTTAACTCCGGACAGGTGGCACGACGGGTGTAGAGTGAACATTATAAAAGTGGGTCAACTGAGGGTGGAGCTCAGTTTCGGTGTGGCGCTGGCGGAGACAACAACGGTGCTCTTGTACTTGGTGTACGACAACGTCGTCAAGCTGACCAGAGATCGACATCCCATCACAGACTACCATATAAACTGAAGACGAGAGAGTCGTGCATGAATACAGTCAAAATAAACAGAGTGTTGAAGGAAAATGTTCACACAAAACATAATTTCCTAGGGGTTTTCTCTTGTGACACTACCCCCAAGCACCCTGTCAAGGACACTTGTTTCGTGAGTAACACGGATTCTCAACATTTACCAGGTCGACATTGGGTGGCGTTTTAAGTGTCGGGGACAGGAGAGGCATACTACTTTGATTCATTTGGTTTCATGAGGGCAGAGTTCTTATCTTTCCTGAGACTTCTGCTCCGTTTAAGTGGCAAAGAAATCGTATTCAACTCCAAGATGCTTCAGCTGACACCTGTGGACCTCATTGCATGCATTCTTGATCGAAGCATGTCGAACAAGACACCCCAAAAAGAGTGTGATGCAAATGAGCAGAAACCCAAAACTGAGCGACCGGTCAGTGAGTCAAAGGCTCGCGATGATGACGATGATGTGAAGACGGAAGAAGGGTGCTGGAAAGATGTGCAAGTCATGCAGACAAATATCCTTTGTCTGGCCGAAATGGTGTTCGGTTTATCCAAACTTGTGCAGAGTATGTTGGAAAAGGTCGACTGTGGGTGCACTGACAAAGTGTGACTTTGCGGTTTGCTGAAAGGTCGAGCAAAAAAGTAAAATTATTGATTGAAATGTTGTTTCCTGAAAATAAATCAACTTATTTCGTTGTGTTTTTATTTCCTACATATGTTATGACACATAAAAATATACAAAACCTTATTTGCATAATTAGCCCCACCCCTTAGGGATCACGTGACTAATCCCCTAATTAGGTAATAATGGCTACTACTAGTCCCCTAAATAGGTCACGTTACCATGGTTACCAAAATGCTGGCGTCTTATTGGTTGAGAGGTTCCACATGACCCGCTAATCCCCTAAGTAAGTCATGTTACCATGGTTACCAGAATGCTGGCCTCTGATTGGCTGAGCGGTGGTTGCTTATCCCCTAAGTAGGTCACATTACCATGGTTACCAGAATGCTGGCCCCTGATTGGCTGAAAGGTGGTCATGTGACCCCCTAAGTAGGTAACATTGCCATGGCAACCGGTCACATGACCAAATGGAGCCCTCTGATTGGCTGCAGGTCGAGTGAGTAATAAACAGTACTTAACTATAGTCCCGTTCCGATACATACTATACTACAAGTCCCAAAATAAAGGAATAGCTGTGGAGTCACTCTTTAAAACAGTGTTTATACCATCTTTCACTGTCCCCATATGGGCTAACAAAAATGCACAGGGTGCACTTGACCCCGTACAGTATTCAAGAGTTGTTCCCATGAATGTATGATTTATGCTTGCCTATTAGAAGCATTGTGCACCCCCAGGACAAAGAGAGAGAAGGGAAGAATTATCTTACAGTGCACTTAACACATGAGTAGCCCTAAGAGCCCTGAAGGACACTCAGCAAACATCCTCCCTCCCCTCTTTATGTATGCAGCAGGCTATTCACTCTTTCGATCAGGAGTGTTCCCTGTAAGTGGTCTTGTATTCATGTTAAACCACTATGCAATTCTTTCACTAAAGTCGCAGTGATCTTAGTGCTAGAAAAGGAATAGTGAAGTGATCTCAGGACTTGCTATTCCTGGCAGGCCTGCAACCACTGCATTAGATAGGGTAGACTGGCCAGGTCTTATGATATGTGCCTACACTAAGATCGCAGGGGTAGAAATCCCAGGATCTTTTGAATTAACCTCTTCTCTCAATTAGTCACTAGACACAGTACAAATGACGTCAGAACGGCCTTCAGACAGCGACATGGACATATGGACAGACACAACGTTCAAGAATGTCGTCACGTGATCACGTGATCAAGAATCATAACAATGGCCTCCTGTATAAACAGACACAAACACTGCAGATCTGTTGTTTTGTCTCTGATTTTCAGCATTGTAACGTCTCTATCAATTTTAGGTATAGTAGGATTTTGATCAAGATAATTTAATCTACAGATAAGGACCCAAGTGAGAGAGCAGTGGCATTCCCTTTTAAATGCAGTGAATAATCAGGATAAATCAAGATGCTAAGATAACCAATCGGGACCTTATTGACCGAAGGAGGCTGGTCGTGCCCTGCCCACCATTGAGGCCTTCTCTGGCCAGTTAGAGACCCCTCTGGCAACAACTGGCTTGGCAAGTCTACAAATGGCTCAATGGGTCCCAAAATGGTCTTAGGGGCCCCAAGTTGCAAAAGGGGCTCAGACTGACCAGACGTGGTCCCATCTAGGGGCCAAGCTGGCTGCAGGGGGCACAAACTGGCTGGAATGGGGTTCAACTAGCCAGAGGGGTCTCAAACTAGGTGGAGAGGGCCAAACTGAATGGAGGGGACCCAACTGACTGGAGTGGGCGCATATACCCAAGAGTACTAAAAGGGGAGGCTTTAGTACCTCTCATGCATTGGAACATTTAGTACTTTTGTAAAATATCCTTTACTATAGGAACCATTGGGGTTAGTTCCAGCCCCAGGGACAAACATCATGTGCCTGAAGCATGTGCGACTGACTGATTCTTGCCCTTAACACTATGGGGATTTTTATCACTTTTTGACCTTGAAGGCCGTGATCGTCGTCAGGGTACAGGTGTAGGCAGGTGTATGGCTAGCCTCTTTTTGAGTCCAATTAGGTCATGAGGTCATGAAGTCACATGCAGTGATGGCAGGCTGCCATTGGGCACCTGTCAGCCGGCCATCAGTGGGCATTGATAGTGGAATCTAAAAGAGTAGGGCAGAAATATAAACCAAAATAACAAACTTCAAGATTTCATAGAATGAGAAAGCGAGGGACCCTAAGGATACTGTTCTAACACTCGAGTGCAGTTGGGTCGCATTTCCTGCAATCTGATTGGTCGAGAGCAAATGTTGGGTCAGGGGACCCAGTGAAAGCACTTCCGGTCTCACTTCCTGTTTGTGGATTTCCTGTCTTATTTGTGAATTATTTTGAAGTTTTTTCTCGTGTCAGAACGTTAACTCGGGCCTCGGGTCAGGGTACAAACTTGCATCTTTGTGCTTTGTTATTACGGCCCCACACCACCAATAATTGACTGATAGCCCTCAGTTTATTTTGTCAGTTTTGTCAGATGACGATCACAGCCTTCAAGCTGAAACAGTGAAGAAAATTCCAAGAGGGTATCTGTATGACCTGCTTTATGGTGTGTATCACCGGAGCATGACACATCTATATGTAGTAAGTCTATACATGTATAGTATACCTTGTAGCTATCCTGGTATCGGACACTTATCCACATGGAGAACACGTTCTTATGCACTCTCTCTGAGTAAACTCTCCTATGACTATATTATGACTGCACTGATACACATATTATGTGTATCGTATATTATATCATATACATATAGTGCATAGTGTTGTGACAAAGTCATTCAGATGAGGATACGCTTTGGGGGCATTTTTGATTCAAATATAACATAAAAGTGACTGGACTGTCTCCTGGAGGCCAGGAGGTACGTATGTTTACAAGCATCATGGGTGACAGTGACATCCAATTTATGTCTATGTTGATTATCATCATTTTGGTATTGATATTTTGATAATTTTGAGTAATCCTTAATGACCAGGGTATGAACTATCTAACAGTGATACAACTTTTCAAATACTCCAAGGGAAATTAGAGCCCTTTATCTATTTACTTTCATATCCAGACCCTTTCTTGAATAATTGTATATCATAATCCCATGAGGTACAGGTGATTTGATCTGATAAAGGGGGGCTTCAGAGGGGCCTTTTAGAAAGCCTCCCTTTACCTTGTATGTGTAAGTTAAAAACACTTTCCCTATGCAGTCTTGAACCCACATTCTGTGATTCAAAGTCAGACATGCTAACCATTATACTATTGAGACTGCTGGTGATTGTAGACTGGACCACCATATATTTATCATAGCTTTGTATCACAACCAGTGTAGACGATTAAAATCCTCTTTTAGGCCTCTACAGTTTATGTCAAAATATGCTTATATTTATGGTTTTACTGTTACATAAACTTCAGTGGATGGAGTATAAGTCAGAAAACCTCCTTTGTGCTGGAGGTTCTGCGGACGTTTTCCATTACACATACTATACAGATAGTGGTTGTGTGTCAGGTAGATGTAGGGGGTGTAAGGTAGGACTAGAGTAGTGGTGTGTACAGGGGTGTACAGGTCACGGTGGTGTATATTTTGCTGTATGTAGGACATGACCACTATAGAATGGGCCATTTCTTAAGGCACTACGACCACACACCACTACTACAATTGAGAATCCCAGGAACTAGTACAGGTGATCGTAGGAACTGCACTTCTGCCGTAATAACATACGGTTTGAGCCCCGGGGGGGGCACTCTCTATGTGATGTATACACATATGTGCGGCTGGCAAGGGTACTTTTTCAAGGAAAAGTCCCTAGCAAGCCTCCAGTTTCAGCCACAAATGTCCCTAGCAAGGGTCTACTTTTGAGCAAAATGTCCCTAGCAAGGGTCAACTTTCGGCGAAATACCCCGATTCAGGCGGAAAATTTAGAAATTTTCACGAATATTTTCACGAAAGTTTTCATGAAAATAGCATGAACAAAATACAATTTTCTCCCAAACAAGTTCATTTTAAGACATTTTGCGCAAAATCTAAGACTATTATGTACAAAGTTCCCTAGAAAGGGTAGGGTTTGGAAGAAAAAACCCGCGAACAAGTGCCCTAGCAAGGGTAAGGGTAGTCGGGGGTTCAGCCACACACCCGTATAAAAAAAATTGAAGTGCCCCCCCCCCCGGGTTTGAGCAGTCATCCTGGTGCAGGCATTAGTAACCACTAGTGTATAATACTGTAATGGCATTATTGTAAGGCTCCTCACTACCATTTGAAGGACAGCAGGACAGAACCACTGAATTTAACATGGTGACATCAGTGTTTCTTAAAACATGTGACATGCCTACACGAGAGAAAAAATATACGACACAACACAGGGATTCCTTAAGATTGACATGGGGCTTGATAGGGCCTTAGAGTGACGTGTGACATGAATATTTCTTGAACTTGATCCTTAAATACTGACATCCATAAGTGACACTGGCTCGTAATCTTCCAGATTTTCAATATCATTCTCTCTACAGATTTACATAAGATGGCTGCAATCATATTGGTCACCATGGTAACACTGTTGCCATGTTCAGTGGCTCTGACAGAGAGTGAGCTGTCCCGGTTCACAGCCAGGACTCACACAGAGAAGAACTCTAACACTCAGGGTACAGTGACAGTAACTACCGAAGGTACCAACCACCGTCTTGTCTCTAACGGTATACCCGATCACAACACGGGCACATTCCCTGGTAGAGGCAACCCAAATAACATCCAAACGCAGAGTTATGATGTAACGTAAGTCAATTAGAGGAATATTTTCATACTACATAATTTAACATATTCTTCTCATTTTGATAGAAAAAAGGCCTTGGGCATTTATGGACTGCCTCGGCATTAGTCTATGAAAAGAGGTATGGTAGAGTAAGGAGCATGAGGTGTTGCCTGTTCTGTGGTCTTCTTACTTGTGAGAAAGATTCTTGGACAAAAGGCACATCTGAGCATGCTCAGACTGTTACCAACTGTTTCAGGTGCAGTAAAGGTAATATAGCTATATACCACTAGGAGGGGCTACTGTACTGAGTCTAACTGGAGGGTGTTGCGAAAGGATAGGAATTCAATTCTGTCAGAGGTGCTATTCCCAAATGGGAACTGACTACCCTCAGGCAATGACTTCTCCCCTGTTTTGCAGCAAGGTAAGAGGTTATAGAATTGATTCTTAAGTTTTCAGGAATAAGGGAATACTGGCCAGTATGACTCACACTAAAAAGATTAATTCTGAGTGTAAGGTGAGAAGTTGGTTCTGAGCAGCAGAACAGCCAGGAACTGGAAAGTGAGTTATGACAATGAGAATCCGACTCCAATTCTTTTCGCAATAGCCTCCAGATCACTCCCATATGTGGAGAGGTTGGACCAGGGGATCACTGCCCGAGGCCCACAGTGATCCCCAGCCCAACTCAGACATACAGGGAGTGATCAGTGTTCTACCATAGCCTTCCAAGATTACCCCCCCCCCTTGTTAAAAAATTCCAGTCCTGTAAACCATACAAAATCACAAGGGTCAGGTAGTATGACAAACTAGTGACCCAATACAGAGTCAGGTGTAAGGCTGGCTTGGTGTGGGGTTGTTTACCTGCACTCCTGCATGTAGTAGTACTACGACTAGTAATACTATACTAGGCCTAGGCTATTATGTTTCATTCCCTGTTAATAGGAATGAATGGATAGCACCCCCTGATTAGTACTATATAACTTGATCATTTTTACAGTGGGCCCTTCTTTTAGAATTAGATATAAAATATTTTCATTTATAGACTAAACAGGGAGGCCAGACTTGGAGAGTAGGCCTAGAACTGGGTGGTGATCCAGCAGATCACCTGCCCAGTGCCTCATTCTGGTTAACATAGGGCTCAATGGGATCAACCTGCCCAGCTCTACACAGCTATGGTAGAACAATATATCATGTTGTGGCCAGCAGGGGACATCACTGTTTGTACAAAGTTATATATGTATTAGTGCTTACTCGGGACCGGACCGGTTCTCAGGAGCGCCATGTGCATGCTGATATTAGTGATATCCGGTTCTGATCTTGCACCTGCACCTGTTCCTGGCAGTTGAGGTAGTTTGGAAGTATGATACCCATCTGAATATCCTGGGATATTCCAAGATCAGAACTATCATGCCCATGCACATTGATGAGTCCTCGCTATATGTGAGAACTGTTACATTCAACACTATGATTCCTATGGGTTTATAGCAAGCTGTGGCAATGGAGTCAGCAAGCCAGCACTCTGTTTATGTATCAAGGTATTGTCCTGATACCGATACATGCCAAATCTACCTTGCCACAAATCTGTCCAATATCAGGGTACGTCCATCTGATCGGATCAAACATGATCTTTTCTGATCCGATCAGATGACCCAGTTAGGTAAAGCTGGTATTCCACTACCATCAGTCGCATTTTCCCTAGACCAATTATTTTTAATAATGCAAAAGTATAGAAAATAATCGGCCAGCTTAGCGAAAATTCGGGTGCCAGACAGCAGTGGAATACCAGCTAAAGCAACCCATGTAGCAAGCCCGCTCGGGGCCAAATTGGTTTTACCCGGGATAAGGTGGTTCAAAGTGGGCAGTATTCAGTACATGGGTTTTAGGTTCGGCAGATGCTGGGTTTCCAGTCAGGGCCACACAGGGCAGCCCAAATCGGGCAAACCCACTTGAGCCCGTTGGGCTCCCAACGGGTTTTGTCCTCAGCATACGGTCTGGGCCACATTGGGCCACCCGATTTGGGCACTGGTCAGCTTTAAAATGGGCAACCACATTGGGCCCAGGATGGTTTCAAAATGGGCATCCCAAGATGGGTACTTAGCTGCATAAAGTCTTCCCAGTCTGGGGTGAGAGTGGGTTTGGATAGGGCAGCCTCATCTTCTGAACTGTTCTAAACTCTGTGATAAGTGTTCCCCCTCCCTCTCTCTTTTTTGTTCGTCCCTCCCCTATCCATCCCCTACCCCTTCCATCTCCTCCTCATTCCACTCAACCTGCCCTGCCCTTTCCCCCTCTCACCCCGCTCTGCCCTGCCCTTCTGTCACCCTGCCCTCCCTGGGCCTCCCTAGCCCACTTAAAAGGGTCTATTTCTCCTCTTTCCTATCCCCTCAGGATGTGTGTGGTGCACATATGTGCAGGCACTGACACATTCCTCTGTGAATTTGTGTAATGAGGATCTCGCCATGAATATGACCTTAGCTGTCGAAATGGCGTTAAACACCTATTACTCACTCACTCTCACTCCCAGCCCTCACCCTGCCTTGCCCTGCCCTGCTCTCACCCTGCCCTGCCCTGCTCTCGCCCTGCCCTGCCCTGCTCTCGCCCTGCCCTGCCCTACTCTCATCCTGCCCTGCCCTCCTCTCACCCTGCCCTGCCCTGCTCTCACCCTTGCCCTGCCCTGCTCTCACCCTGCCCTGACCTGCTCTCGCCCTGCCCTGCCCTACTCTCATCCTGCCCTGCCCTCCTCTCACCCTGCCCTGCCCTGCTCTCACCCTTGCCCTGCCCTGCTCTCACCCTGCCCTGACCTGCTCTCGCCCTGCCATGCCCAGCTCTCACCCTGCCATGCCCTACTCTCACCCTGCACTGCCCTGGCATCTCCTTCGCTCACATGCCCTGTCCTGCCCTGCTCTCACCCTGCCCTGCCCTGCTCTTACCCTGCCCTGCTCTCACCCTGCCCTGCCCTCTCACCCTGCCCTGTCCTACTCTCACCCTGCACTGCCCTGGCATCTCCTTTGCTCACATGCCCTGCCCTGCCCTCACCCTGCCCTGCCCTGCCCTCATCTCACCCTGCCTTGCCCTCTTCTCACCCTGCCCTGCCCTCCTCTCACCCTGCCCTGCCCTCCCCCCTCCCTTCCCTCCACCACTGCTGTAGGACACTTTCCCTATACCATTAATACACAGGTAGGTTCATAGTAGGGATCCAGATATTTCATGTAAAAGGCAACACTGACTAGTCCTGGAAAGAACAGCTTCATGTCTTTCTTTGTACTAGTAGGCTTGCAAGGTGTATTTGTGGTGTGGGGGCAAACAGGTCCCACACTTGGCCAGGTATAAGAGGACTATATATAGAGGCAATTGAGAAACCAAAAATATCCCCTGCCCCTGTAGGCCAGTCCATGGCAGACTCACTACAAAGTGGTTTCATAGCACTCCAGGCAGAATTCTACTACCCATACCAAACTTATTTCTTTTAGACATAGGACAACTGGAATAGACTACTAAATCAGATATGAAGTAATAATGTGCAGACTTTCTCATAGTCTGGAAATACTTAGATGTTTCTAGTCAAAAGTGCAAATCAAGGTCATCTGAGTAGTAGTGGAATGGCAACACCATTTCTATTGCACTGAACTTGGAACAAGAGCAGATATGCAGAGGTACAGTCATTATGAACTTGAAGGCTCTCTTCTCTACTCCTACATAGGGAATTAGTGGGGGAAGAGTGAGGCCAGAATGTCACTTTAATGAATCAAAGTGCTTTGTGTTGGCTAAATGAGTTTGATTCAAATGAATGGTACTGCTCTGCCTTTCCACTTGGGTAGATATTCCATTTACTGCTTTGGTGATGGGGGGGGGGGGGTGGTTAGATTAGCTCAAGGATTTGTTGCTTATTGACTTTTAAAAAAAAGAAAAGATTTTGGATAAATTTCTCAAAAAGAATTTTTAACATGTCACCACTAATTTTTCATCAAATCGGGCAGCCCACTTTAGGCCACACCAAAAACCCATGTTAAACTCACTTTGAGCCCAAATCGGTGAGCCCAATTTCAAACAGATCTGTGCCCGAATCGGTTAGCCCAGTGTGGCCCAGACCCTTTGCTGAGGACAAAACCCATCGGGCGCCCACTGTGTTAACCCAGTGTGGCCCACATCAGGAGCCCGCTCTGGCCCAGACTCGGGCCACACCATTTTTGCTACCTGGGAAGCCCCCTTCTGGTCATCTGACACCATGACTGCTCCACTACTGAAATATGACTGATATTACATACATTATTCAAGATCTTTTTCACATCTTTTTTGGTTGTAACTGCCTTTCATTTCTTTTTCATTCAGGTTTCCAGCTTTTCCTTCAGTGGCAACCCAGCCCACATGTCTACCCAAGGGTCCTATAGCTTTTACTATAAATGGCATCCCGCTGTTCAATCCCTTTAACGCCTTTGGAGAGAACGCTGTGGAAGGCGAGACAGCAGAGGTGTTTGACCTCTGTGATGGCCATCCTGATATGAGAGGTATGCGTTTCAAATCTTAAACTCTTAACGATCTAACTGCCAACCTCAGGTTCAGGGGCATTTTAGATGCTGCCTTAGGGCAGCAACGGCCCTTAAAGGTTTAAGGGGCCGCTAATGCAGTATTGCATTTTGTCCATCGTTTGGCTTGATGCAGCAATGGTGTTTTTGTCTGTCTGCTTGCTAGCATTTCATTGGTGCATCAAGCTAAAATTCAAAAACGTTAGGCTGGCAACCAAATTGCATTAATGCATGATAAGCATTTAAAGATTTGCCAGCTTCATGATAATCAAAACCCTCAAGATCACTTACAGTTAGTGTATCCGATGATGGCATTTTTAGTCTGTATCTTAATTCTGCTTCAAACATCATGATAATTTATACATAAATTTTAAGTGAAGAACAAATGTACTTTATCAGCAGAGAGGGTTCAGTTATGGGGAACTATACTGTAAAAAAAAATGTTGTCGAAATAACAATGGAATCCTCATCTCAAAATTGCCACCAATCCGTAGTTATTTTCACCACAATTGAACAAATCTGTACTTTCAGGTGTGTACCATTATCACCAGGCCCCTAAGTGTGTGTACAATGGAGGGAATGACGAGTTTATCGGTGTCGCTTTGGATGGTTTCCCCATCTACGGAACTAAGGTAGGAATGAGGGGGGGGGGACACCAGCCGTATGGACATAAATCATGTGCCTTAAGCTCACTGGTGATAGTGAAACCACCTGCTTGGAGGCGGGTGATGATGCACTGATTTCCTGCTTCAACCCAGTGATGCTGGAGAGCCTCACTCTGGGTGCATGATGTCACTGTGGCAATGTCAGTGGCCGTCGGCCGCCCGTTGGCTGCCAGTGTGTAGTAATAGTGGAATTTAAAAGATTAGGTTATGAATTATGAAAGAAATAACGGCCATCAGTGAGCCGTTTGTTTATTTTGCACTCTCCACCATCACTGCCCTCATGCAGGAAATCACTCCCAAAATCACTCGCCTCCAAACAGGTGATTTTGTGATCACCGGCGAGCTAGAAGTAGTTTGCCAAGTATCAATAGGGGATGGGGCACACACATGCAGTAGAGTGTTGTTTCTCAAATTACAGCAACCGATGGGCATGGTGCATTATGGCAACCGATGGGCATGGTGCATTATGGCAACCGATGGGCATGATGCATTATGGCAACCGATGGGCATGGTGCATTACGGCAACCGATGGGCATGCTGCATTACGGCAACCGATGGGCATGGTGCATTATGGCAACTGATAGACATGGTGCATTATGGCAACCGATGGGCATGGTGCATTACGGCAACCGATGGGCATGATGCATTACGGCAACCGATGGGCATGGTGCATTATGGCAACTGATAGACATGGTGCATTATGGCAACCGATGGGCATGGTGCATTACGGCAACCGATGGGCATGATGCATTATGGCAACTGATAGACATGGTGCATTATGGCAACTGATGGGCATGGTGCATTATGGCAACCGATGGGCATGGTGCATTATGGCAACCGATGGGCATGGTGCATTACGGCAACCGATGGGCATGATGCATTATGGCAACTGATAGACATGGTGCATTATGGCAACTGATGGGCATGGTGCATTATGGCAACTGATAGACATGGTGCATTATGGCAACCGATGGGCATGGTGCATTATGGCAACTGATGGGCATGGTGCATTATGGCAACCGATGGGCATGGTGCATTATGGCAACCGATGGGCATGGTGCATTATGGCAACCGATGGGCATGGTGCATTATGGCAACCGATGGGCATGATGCATCATTGAATCCTATGGGCACAATGCATTAAAGTAATAGCAGCCCTTGGAGTAGGCTAGCCTTGTGACGTCCGCAAACACTGCTCTTCAAACTCATGTACACAGGGAGAACAGATATACACTACAAAAGTTATATGCTGCCAAATTAATGGCGGTTCTCCGACAACTTAAGGACAAAGACTTCATCATTGTTTTTAGAGAGTAGCACAGTACTTTACTGTACTGCCACCTAGGGCTTCATTGAAAAATTACACTGCTCCACTGCATTATGAATTTTTTGCTTCAAAAGTTTAAAATACCAATTGTTTCTCTGCAGGATGCGAGTGGTAATGAGTTAACGAGTGCGGAACTGGATGAGTGCCATGGGGAGGTGTATGATGGTACAAAGTACCGGTATCGACTGACAGCTGACTTCCCATACATTATGGCATGTTTTAAAGGCACCCCTCAGGGCATCAGTAGGAGAAGGCTGAGGGACCCTGACTGTAAGGTTATCACTGGTACAAAGATCATCCATGAATCTAGTACTACTACTACACCTAGTGTTGGTAGAACTTCTACTGAGACCTCCCTAGGCCACAGGACAATGCCTGTAGTGCTTATCATATCAATAGCTCTAGGGTTTCAGTATCAAATTATGATGATATAGCACCACCTCTATGTTATTACTGGCACAGAGACCTGTTTCATAAGCAGTCTTTATTTAAGATCAATCGTTCGACTCTATGAGTGACCACTTAGGATCAGTCATTTGGGAATGACTACAAGTGTTTCAGAACAAGATGTTACTCCTATTGGAACATAAGACTGGTCCTTTAGGAACAGCTGTCAATTAGACATAGGAGCAGTAATCAAGGTCAGTTGTAAGGTCACTCACAGGCCAATTATCCATTTAGTAAGATCGATCACCTAGGTGCAGAATACGGTTTTACTTCATAACTCCATGATAGAAAATGGTATGAAAAGTGGGAATAATTTTTATTTGATATCTGCCTGACTTCATGCATTAGAAAATGTTGTGGAATCCCACTTGTTGATAGGATTTTTCACATTTATGTGTACCCTCAACCTTCCCCATAAATCAGCTACTTTATGTTGGTCGTAAGTCACTCTTACATTGACCCTTTACTAATAAGTTTCACTCCCCATTTAGTTTTGAAACACTTCCCCTAAGCCTAAGAAGCCTAAGATCAATCTTAGGATGGCCATAGGGGTGAGCTTGCTTGTACACCAATCTTACTTGTACATGGTCCTTGTGAAACAGGTCTCAGAGATCAGACATGAATCTAGTACTACTACTACACCAAGTGATGGTAGGACATCTACTGACACCTCCGTGGGTCAGAAGACAATGCCAATGTGGTGTTTCACAAGCCAAAGATAATAATGGTCATAAAATAGCCAATTCTAAACCATATTACGATTATTGTTAGCCGTGGGGTGTTTCACATGTTGGCAATATTTACAACCAGTCATACCTAGATGTGATAACAGTTTTAAGATCGGTTGTCTTATGCTAGCAGGTGTTTCGTCAAAGGTAATCACAATATTATAATATATTTCTCTATATGACCTGACCAAGATAGGAGTGGTTGTAACTTTGCAATAAACATAATTTGGATTTAGAAATGGATGAATTCTGACTATTGGCTTGTAAAACACTGCACAGTAGTGCTTGTTATATCAATAGCCCTTGGTATTTCTTAGAACAGTATTTATAATATAGCACTGTGCCTGTAAGGCTATCACTGGTACACAGATCTGAGAGCTGTTTCATAATATTGGTATAAGAGCAAGATCGGTCATCCTAAGATTGATCGTAGGCTTCTGAGGCTTAGGGGAAGTGTTTCAAAAGTAAATGGGGAGTGAAACTTACGAGTAAAGGGTCAATGTAAGAGTGACTTACAACCAACATAATTAGCTGATTTATGTGGAAGGTTGAGGGTACACATAAATGTCAAATATCTTATCAACAAGTGCAATTCCACAACATCTTCTAATGCATGAAGTAAGGCATATATCAAATGCAAATTCCCACTTTTATAACCATTTTCTATCATGGGATTATGAAGTAAACCCTTATTCTGCACCTAGGTGATCTATCTTACTGGCTGGATAATTGGCCTGTGAGTGACCTTACAACTGATCTTGATCACTGCCCCTATGTCTAATTGACAGCTGTTTCTAAAGGACCAGTCTTATGACTCATCTTATGTGGTCACTCATACAGTGGAAAGATTGATCTTAAATAATGAAAGCTTGTGAAACAGGTCTCTGAGAGTCTTGGGTTATACTACTACACCTAATGAGGGTAGAAATTCACCTCCAGGAGGGCATTTCAAAACTATATAGAAATCGTTTCGAATTGCCTTGCAGGGGTCATAGGACACTGTGTCTAGTGCTCATTATATCAATAACCTTTGGTATGTGTTTTCTAATGAGATCATATTGATGTAGAGTACTGGGATGGAGGGTTCTGGCCAATGGGATCCTCTGATATACTTTAGATTTGAAATGCCTTGTACATGTACTCAACATGCTTCTTTATATTGTAAAATATTAACACTAACTTCACATGATTGTGTTCATTAATTGTCATCTACTTGTCAACTTTACACCGATGGATAAATTGGTATCTTATAGCATCAATGCAAGCTCCTCTAGTACAAGGAGATTGAATACTTTAACTGCCAACATTAAACTTAACGATCAACTATTACAAGTGGTACCTAGCTATAAGTACTTAGGTGTTATATTGGACCCACTTCTCCATTACAACTTACATTTAAGTAACCAAGTTAAAACTATAGCTTATAAGACTTATAAATTATCTCTACTAAGAAGATATCTAGATGTCAAACTGGCAATTCAAATATATAAATCAACTATTCTACCCTATATGGAATATGCAGACATCTGCTTCATGTCAACCTACGATAAGTATCTGGACCCTCTTCAATATGCCCAAAATAGGTGTTTAAAAATTTGTTTAAAGGTTCCACATTTAACCAACACAAAATATGTGCACAATACCACTGGAGTAAATATGCTGGATGATAGAAGAGATGCCCATTTATTAAATTATATGTACAATAGATCGAGATGTGATATGTACAGAGATAAGAGAAATCTAACTACTCGTCTACATGATGCCCCTACTGTTAAATGTATTACCCCAAATTGTCTTTCTTATGCTAGGAGTGTTGAATTCCATGGGGCCATTGCTTGGAATTCCTTATCAAGGTATCGAAGAAACGCCCCAGAAATCGCCAAATTTAAAAGTGATACAATTACTCTTATGAAAAGGTTATTGCCCTATGACGAGGATTAATTAACTACTATTATGATATGTGTGTATGTGAATTATCCATTGAAAGAAGGTTCATTGTTACAGATGTTTTTGATTTCCTGATATACCCCCCTATGTATTTTCTACTCCATTAGTATCTATGTATCAAAGTGTCATAAGTTTCAGATATTATCTATAAGTCAGGTAGGACCAGAAGTACCAACCCACACACTCTTGTGGGGATGAGGTCCTCTGCCTTCTTTTTTGTCTCAATTTGAAACCTATTTTATAATATTATTGACCTTCACTCGTTTCTTGTTAAAACAACCTGAACATTTGTATATTTACCTTGAAATACTTGTGATTATTAATAATATTGTTTCTACTGCTAACAGTGTACGATGAAATATATTTAGGCAAATAAATTGAATTCAAAACAAAAAAAAAGCTCAGGGATTTCAGTGATGGGATTACTATACAAATACATAGACGTAAATTCCAATTTTAGATTCTCTAAAGAGTGGTGATGATAAAATCTGTGATGGAAGTGTGGATATGGATATTTAGATTGATTGCCCTCTTTTCGGGATTAGCCTGCCAATATCATGATATCTAAATCAATCAATGGTCTAAGGGCATGAATATTTAGCTGCAACAGATTCCATGAATTAAATCTGTGCACATATTTCTTTTACAAGGAGATAGGCCCTCCAAATGGTCAAGCATATACATTTAACCAATAGACTTAAACATGTAAGAATATGTGATTCAAGACAAATGTATTGATTTAACTGAATAAAAGGCATGTCTGATTCCTGAAATCGGGTATTCCACTGCCATCGGTCAGCCGAGGTTTTGCTAATCATATTTTTGATTATGTAAAAGTATAGAAAAAATCGGTCAGATTAGTGAAAATACGGCCAACCGATGGAGGTGGAATACCCGCTTAAGTGTATCAATATTGCTTATGTGCATCAATATATTAATGAAGAAGTTACAACAGACAACATACAGATCTATCATTTTACAGGATTAGATATTTTTTCTTCATCTTTAACTTCCTTGATCTTTGCATATTTTGCTTCTGGTAAATTACTCATTATTCCATATGTCACCAAATGTCACGTCACCCTGGAATAAACATCAGCATGGGACACTGTCATTCAATGGGACCAGGGATGAAAGGCTGCCACATCCATGGTGATGGTGCCATATCTTAGTTCTGCCTCTATTGACTCATAATGTTGACTTTAACCCTTTTAACAATTAGTCCAGACTGCTTATAATTGGCATAGCATAAGGGTTGGGTAATAATAATACATATGTATACTCCTGGAGGGTCGGCATGATGCACCAATGAAGTGCTTGCGAGTAGCCTCGCCAGCACTTCATTTGTGCATCATGACGACCAATGGGCACGATGCATGAATGCATCCACAGGCCTCAAAGGGTTGATGGGTGTTAAAAGAAGTAAAACCTCTCTAATCTTTTAAATTATTAATGCAACATTCCTGTTGATCTAATTTCCTAAACTTGTGACATCATAAATCGTCGAAAATTTGTCTGGCCCACGGCCACCATGATACATATTATGTGTACCATTGGTAGGTTGACACAACAAACACTATCTGCAGCCCTTAAAGGTATTATTGTTTTACTATATATTATATAGCACCAAGCTGGTGATGTAATTATGTGGTGTGGGGGGGACGTGCTACCGATTGTCGATTGTGAGGAGTTTGGCCAAATTTCATGTAGCACACAATGACACTGTTTGATCACTTTGTGTTGAAAAATATCTAAATGGTCCGACATAAGCAAATATGCCCTCTTTTTGACGCCCCAAGTGTTTTCTTTCAAATGAGACCAGAAATAAGAATAATGATTTTATTCGACATCCACCCAAATCCATTAAGACCCGCCCCCCCCCCCAAAAAAAAAAAAAATCATAAAGGGACAATCTAAAGAAATTGATCTAATTGGCCGTAGCACTGGTTGCACAGGTGTATAATCAGTCAGAATAGCCCTAGAATAACACAAAAATTGGTCGGATTATTGTTAATCGGACCAATTTACCCCTATGGAACCAGTGCTTAAAGCGGGTGTTCCACTGCCGTCGATCAGCCGAATCTTTGCCAATACTAAAGTATAGAAAAATCGCTCAGATTAGTAAAATCACGGCTGACCGACAGCAGTGGAATACCCGCTTTGAGCAGCTATTCCACAGCCTGTCAGTCGGCTTAAATTAAGCTAATCTGGCAGATTCTTTCTATACTTTTGCATTATTAAATGTATTCGGATTAGCGAAAATTCCGCTGATTGAGGGCAGTGGAATACCCACTTTATAGACAGACACTTTTAAAAAAATGTTGGCCTAAGCTGTGGTGACAGTGCTGATGCTGAGGGGTGATGCCTGGACACGGATACTTTGTCACATGTCTGAGTAGAAGTAGCGAGTACAGACACACAGAGCAGGGAGCCAGGGACAATACTTATCTACATACATGTAAGTACATTAAGTAGTTAATACATCCCTCATCACATGGGGGGATTGATTTTGGCGAGCTTTCAAGTTGAATTTGTGAGGCTTTTGTCGAAAATCACCGAGAGTGGTTTCATAAACAAAATCCTGTCTTTAGTGGACAAAACGAAGGGCAGGGTTTTGACATTTTAATGGCTTACCTCCTAAAAAATCTAAAAAAAGAATTTGATTTACAGACATCTAGACCGGGCCTGGGTGCCAAAGGTCTCAGTTGTCGTTTCTCCTTTGGCTGGGCATGGATAATATAAGAATAGCCAACAGTATTTCCTTTGATAATTAATTCATCATTTGCTGTATTTTGTTCATTTTGATTTTTTTTTATCATAAGATAATCATATGGCATTTGGCATTCATTGGCAAAGAGATGAGCATATCTTCTATATATGTGCCCTTCTCATGGCGTTAGAAAAGGTAGGGAGTAGGAGAATAGGAGAGGTGGAGGGTTAATATAGGGAGTGGGAGAATAGCAGCGGTGGAGGAGTTAATATACATATCCTACATGTAGGGTACCTCTTATCAGAACCCGCCATCAGCACTCTGGTATTGAGATGATTAATTTTGTCTATCAATAGGCTATAAGGAACTTCTGTCAGGCCTCTCAAGGAGGTCCCATTTAGCTTGTTGATCCACATAATTATGATTCTTCCTGTTTGCCCTCTATACATTCTGCAGCATAAACACTTTATAACTGTCCTTCCACATGTATCCTTTATCGGCTGATGCTACCGTAGTTGCTTGTGTGTAAGGCGCACCTCATGTATAAGGTGCACCCTGAATTGAAGGAAATTGTATAAGGTGCTTTGAGGGTGTATTACCGGTGTATTACTGTTATACCCCGCCTATGAGGTACACCCTGACTTTAGGGGCATTCTATAAGGAGCAACAAGGTTTACAATTTCATGTTGCGAACGACAGTTCCTATAATAAAGCATAGGCACGTCCGTTGTGAAGAAACTATATCACGTTCTTCACGGCACCATTCTCGACTGAGACATCATCAAAATATCCTCGAACCCATTCTAAAAAATAAGCATTTTCGGACAGCTATAAGCTAAAATGAAATCCCATGGGACTATTCGGAACAGCATCAACCCCACGTGTGAAGAAACTGGAAGTGGAGGCACTTTACCATGCAACTCTGTCTAATCATTTCATGTTGAGAACGACCCTTGCTATAGAAATGTATGGGAATGCCCATTCCTCACAGTGGCGTGGAGCAAACTGAATGCCACTCTCCATGGACTAATTCCCCACTATGACGGCATCAGAACAGCCTCAAGCCCTGTCATATAAAAGTCAGCTTTGAGGGGTTTTCTTTTTTCACCAAGCCTACTTGAGATAACTACAGAGATCCACTTGAAATTGCTCAAAACCGAATTTCTTCTCACTAAATAGCATTCAGTACTTCACAAGTCAAAACGGTGTAGAACACTGCTTTAAGGCTATCGAGTGAAGAACCAACCACTTCAAAGAAATTTTCGTGAAACCGCTGTTTGTATCCTCACTTATAAGATGCGCCTCATACACAACAGTCTATACGAAAAGTTTTTCACCCCACAGGCCATTCGGTCCTGCAGATCTTATTGTTCTGCAGGCCGAGACGGATTTTAGCAGGACTGGAGCCATTAAAACCAAAATGTAACCCAGGGTCCTAAGATTACAGTCAGACATTCGGTCCCACATTCTGGTCATTTCTGCAGCCATGACAGCGATTTTGACAGCAATGGCCTAGGCCCCATGAGTTTTCGTATTGACTGACACAAGGCATTACGGTAGATGACAACATGACCCGGTTGGCGCACCCAGTTCTCCTTGATATATTCATACACACACAATGACATCATGTGGGTATCGTAATGGACCGTTTAAGCGCCAGGGTCTCAAATAAGTACCGGGGGTCACTGAAACCATTCTAATTCACTAAAAATAGTATTCAAATAAGCGCCTGTCTTGTATAAGCACCAGGGGTACAGTGAAAATGAAATAAATCAGCACCCAGGCGCTTATATGGGCCCTACAGTAAGGGAGTGGCCATTATCTATCAACTGGGGGGGGGGTGATAGGAAGCGTGAAAACTTTTGATCCCTCTTGAGGGGGATGGGGGGGGGTAGTATAAAGAATTTGGCCTATTATCAGCAAAAAAAAAATAAGTGTGCAATTACAGGTCAAAGAGGGGTGTGAAACTTTCCGTACCTCTGGTATAGGGGGTGCAATTACCGTCAAGGGGGGCATAAAATTTGATTGTCTGTGGGAAAACTCGCCATCCCCATCCACCGCCCCCCCATCCCTGTTGATAAAAAATGACCTGCTTAACCGAGTCATATATATCATCATCTTTGTTCTTCCTATTGAGCAGTACAAGTTTCTGGAATGTGCACAGAAATAGTTCGTGACAAGTCAATGCTGTTTTGGCTCATTTAATCTCTGGGTCTCAACTAAGTGCCCGTGTCAACTAGTCATTTAATCTGCACTATTCGGAAGATTACTGTGTTTTGAATCTCCTCTTGTACAATGTTTACATTTGTGTGCAGTGCAGGCAACGTTCTAAGCATTCTGCTAAAATGAACCTCACTAATTATTAGTGAAAGTAGGTCTTTCTTGTTACGTGAGTGAATAAGGAGTAGCTATAAGGCATTTGTTTATGCACGTACACTGTAAAAAATAACTGTTGAATCTACCAGGGATCCTCTTCAAACTAAACAGTGAACCACCATAATTGAATACCAGTGAACCAATGTAGTTTTTACAATGACGCCCTAGCTGGCAGCACGGTGGTACACAAATGTAGGCCTACAAGGAATCTCTGTGAAAATAATGATGGATCTCTAGCAATTTTCGGGCGAGGATTCTGTCATCATTTTGAAGACACCTTTTTTACAGTGCATATTAGTAGTTGTGGTGAGGCTAAGGTTAAAGGTCATCACAATGAAATCAGCTGCCGAAGGGGGACCAGTTACAGGATACCGCAGTGGCCCGAATAAGCGCCCTCACACTTTTTTATTTCAATCCCGTTGTACCTACGGCACTTATACGAGACAGATGCTTATTTTAAATATATGTGTTTTCATGCTTAAGATCCATTTCAGACCCCAGCGCTTATTCAAGACCCATACTTATTTAAGGTCCTGGCATTTAAACCAGTCATTACGGTAGTCTAAGCCAATATGTACAATGTATCCCTAACATCTGCATGAATGTGCACTTTTCCTTCTTTTTTTTCTAGACTTCAATCACATATGTTTCAGTTTCAGTCCCTTAAAGACAAATGCTACCCGGTACACAGAAGCCACCTGGTGGCAGAAATCAGAACTCATCAGTTATACAATTTTATTGATTTTTCTCAATCTAAGTGGATCACTTTACCTCTACATATTTTTTCCAGTGCATTTTCAGTGACCATTTCCATAAACTCTTATCCTTTTTTATTGATCTGTCTTATATGAAAATATTTTCATTTTTGATGAGAATGTTATATCTTATTGGTGGCCGTATATATATATATATATATATATATATATATATATATATATATATATATATATATATATATATATATATATATATATGTATGTATATATATATATATATATATATATATATATATTTATATATACAAACACATGTATATATACGTCCAGGTATATAGTCTAGTCTTCTGAAAGAACAGAGGGAGAAAAGGGGGAGAGGCAGGGAAAAGGACAGGAAGGGAGAGAAGTGGGTATGGAAGGGAGGTAGTTATATCTTAGAGAGACTGGAGAGAAGGGTGTAAAGGAGGGGGAGAAGAGAGGAGGAAACTAGAGGTGGGAGGGAAGGGGATGGAGTAGGCAGAAGAGGAATAAGGAGACATGGGAAAGATCGAGAAGGGAAGGGAGGAAACGGGGAAGGAGGGAGAAGGAGGAATTAAAGGGACAGGAGTAGAGGGAAAAGCTAAGGAGGGAGGAGAAGGGGTAGAAAGGAGAGAGGAGGAGGGGAGACAGGACTGGATGGCAAGGAGCAGAGGAGAAATGACATTTTCTTTGGGTAGCATACAATGAAAACTTTCATACGAGTGTAGATCATAGAAAACTAGGCATGGTGCAGATGAGATCAGACTTTTCATTGGCCCAGGCCCTAAGAACAGAAAGCTTTTCATATGAGTCCTCTCCCATAGAATACAAGTGACTGGGGTGCTTCTGATCACTATATACAAGTTTAAGATGTTTATATGTTGTTTGAATTCCCATAGGACCCTATAGATAAGAGAAAATTAATATTTTTTTTCCTATTCTTTATACATCAAAGTAATACTACATAGAGTTATTTGTGTTTATCAATAGAAGATCTAGCATTGGTCAGCCTGTAGCGTTTGTCTTTAAGAGAAAGGACCATTTGATATGAACGGGGAGGAGGAGGTGGTAAATTTCGGGTTTTTTTTGGGGGGGGGCTGGCATTTTTTACCGCTTTTAAGTATAGTTGGGGGGCATAAAAGGTCCACTCATTTTTAGCAAGAAAACAAGAGAGAGAACATGCCGCATGTGCAAGTTGGCATGTTTAAAAAGAAAAAAAGGCAAAGTATTTTTTTGGTATTTAGTGCACTGGTACAGATAAGTTGTTTGCATGCTGACAAGCAATCCCACTGCCACTATACCCCTAAATTAGCCTGGCCTATCGAGTCGTCTCACAGAGCGTATACTCACCCAGGTATCTTGCCAGAACTTCATTGGAGCATCATGCCGACCCTCCGGGAGTATATATGTATCAACCCCAAAGGGTCGGCATGATGCTCCAATGAAATTCTGGTGAGCAGTCTCGCCAGCACTTCATTTTGCATCATGCCGACCAATGGACATCATGCATTCCTGCAAAGGGTTTACACTTGAAATTGCTAGAAGAGGTCTAGATAGCAACTTCTTTTTACCTCAAAATCCATGGAAGCCGTGAAGGGCCACACCACAAAAAAAATTATTCAAAATTCTTACTACCCTGAAGATGAAGTCTAAATAAATATTGCTGTCAAACATGATATTTTCCCGTCAAATGTCAAGTAAGAAAATATTATGCCGTCAACTTATAACTTGACAGTTGACAGGGGGAAAAATCATGTTGACAGGAGATGAGAAACATGACTTTTTTTCTCTGTCAACTGTCAAGTTAGAAAAATCTGCTGTGAACTGTCAACTTGACAGTTGACAGCAAAAAAGATCATGTTGACAGCAAAAAGAAAGTATGCTTTTTCCTCTGTCAACTGTCAACTTGACACTTGACAGGGGAAAAATCATCTTGTCTTGTCTACTGTCCACATGATATTTCCCCTGTCAACTGTCAAGTTAGAAAAAATTCTGCCATCAACTGTCAAGTTGACATTTGACGGAAGAAAAATCATGTTGACAGCAGTTTTTTTTTCTACTTTGACAGTTGACAGGTTGAAAAATCAGGTTTGACAGTAGTTTTTCATATTCCATTTCATGTTGTTTCCATATTGGGGATAAAAAAAAGTACAAGTTCCCGGCTTCCGTAAAAATGAGCACTAATGTCAACCAACAGCCAAAGGTTCACAAACTCATGCACAATGCTCTTGTGGAAGGGTAACTGTCATTTTACATCACATACTTAATGTACTTAAATAGTTGTCAATAATTCTTACATTATAACCTTTTCTTGCAGGTTATCAATGTCAAGAAACTGAAGGCAGTTGCAGAAGTTCGTTGAAGACACCTACTCAGTAGATGTTTTTAATATGGTAACAGCAGATTCAGTAGAAAAGTGAACCAGAGATGGGACTACAAAATAATCAACTGAGATAGGCGGTCCAACTGTGATGCATTTCATTACAGACATGAATAAGAAACATCATTTCTGATTGGACATCATGAGATATGAGATGAAAGAATAGTTTATGGTAACCTCACATAATCAAAGACTTGTTTGTATCGTTAGGAATTCTTTTGGAAGAACAATAATTATTGTAAAGTGTGCTCAATGACTATCGCATGGAGCCTTCTTTAAAAGAAAGCATAACAATCTCTATATTGAAATACACATTCAAACTCTGACTGGTCTGATAGTGCATTATTAAGTGTGTAGAAATCTGGAGGATATTTTTTTAGCTTCATATTTGGAGACTCACTATGGGATTATTGTTGACAAAGATTCTTACTAAACGCACCAGTGGTGCCAATCGACAACGGCCTGAAGACTTTTCAAATACACTATACATATCAAAAGAGATGCAGGCTGACAGTGCAATTGCCACTCCCAAAAGCAATTCCCTGCAGGATCTAAGAAAACCGCCTGTGCGATACAGCATCGGAACCAGACCTAATGACTCACCACGGTTACCTCCAACAAACAACCCCCAAAATGACAATTCCACTGCCCTTGAACCCACATCGGAGTCATATATGATCGAGGATGGCGATGATCCTCCTGCAGGTTCAACGGAAGCATCATTATTTCGTCTGTGGGACCATGACAATCCGGACCAGCAGGAACTGATCATTCAGTCCGAGGAGTACAAAGACTTACTGAAAGACAAGCTGACAGAGTTGGTACACTCAGTGGAGGTCAAACCGATGCTGCCAATACTCCGGCAACTTGATGTCATCAACGCAGACAGACAGGAGAGAATAGAGGTATGTACATGCACTGAAAAAAATAGATTTTTCAAAGCAAGTCAGTTATAAGATTGAACACAAGTGGTCAACAAAAGAACACTTGCAAGTATGTGTGACAAAAGTAGGTATTTCATAGTGCAACAATATTTTTGATCAAAGCAGGTGCCTGACTTTTATTGTCAGTGGAAGTTGAATGGTGAAGCAGAGCGTATCTTCTTTGGAAAAGAGGGCACCTACTCTCAGCGCTATTTATCATATGAGCAACACCCTCCTATAAAACCTTCAATTGTTGAGCTCCTGGTGGAGTGTATACCTCCTCTGAAAGGTTGCAGCTTTTATAACAGCGTGGCTTTTACATATTAGTTTACGGTCATGTCTTATACCAATATCAATATCACCCCCTAGAGGAGGTTACTCTTCAATGCAATGGATAACTACTGCTGCAGGAGTACATATAATATTGCCTTACCACACATTTTCTCTAACATGTTCTACTTTTAAAGCTGCTGGCGACAAGGGGAGACATGGTGGAACGGATGGTATCCATGGTCGAGAAGGGCCCGCTGTGGCATCTACACGGGTTTCTCCGGGGTCTTGCCGTAACTAACCAGGACTACCTTATAGCAGTTCTTGGTCTAGATCCTAACATCTATACAGACCCTCCAATAGACCCTCCTGTGCCTGACTTCCCAACACCATCCACTGCTGCTGAAACACTTAACTTGACCGATGATGACGCTGATGAGAGACAACGAGAGGAGATTCCTATGGGTCCCATTACTGGTATGCAAAGTTCCTTTTTGGAGTATCATTGTGTGCCTGATTGCTAATGGCGGTGCATTCCTAATTTTTCCAGCGATCCGTCATTATTTTCAGAGATTCCTAGTTTATTTGTATACTGCCTTATTGCCACCTGGGGCTTGTTGTAAAAACTACTTTGGCGTTTCAGTTATGACAGTCCATTGTTCCGTATTACGAAGATCTCTGGTGGATTCAACATCTATTTTTTCACAGTGTGGTCATTCTAAGAATCTATTATATTGACCAGTTGATTTGAATTGTTGAGGGTTAGCCCATTATAAGCCAACTAAATCTCACAGCTCTTTTTACAATAGGAGCCAGAGGGGACACTTACTTCAAGATATCACTGGGCCTATCAGTAATGATGTCCATACTCACTATGAAACAAAGGCCATAGTTCTAACTCCCACACTTGGGGACAAATAGATCATTTTTGTTATCCAATACATAACTACACAAGGCATTTAGGCAATGGTTCATGCGAATTAGATGACTTGGCCTCTGCCAGTATTTCAATAAGCGAGGTATAATAAATAATACTAGGTCCAAGGTGAGGTGCTCAAATCCTGTAGCTCAACATGACATCATGAAGTTAATGTATCTTAGGCCTGTGCAGCCATAACAATTTTTCCTTCTATCATATTTCAGTGTACATATTCATAACTATCATTCTTATTTCAATGTTTCCAGATGGCGAGGCAACACCTGATGGACAAACGAGGATAAAGCGCAGAAAGCGAGGATTACTATTGTGTTGTGGACGGTCAAAATCAACGTCAGTTTGAGGGAGCTTTCAATGATTCATCTCACAGCAATGTACAAGCCTGTGTTTGGTTAGGTTTTAGACCATTGAAACAATTCCATGGATACCCCTTGGTTCATATAGTTTAAGAATACCGATCTTCGCTATGTACCAATTCTGTACCAGCACTGAACATTAAACATTGAACACCAGTTAGCGATTTATTCTAGAATGTGAGTGAAATCACTCTGTGTCAGTCTGAGGAACCCTTGGAGTACACTATGAGAAGTTTAGATCGTTGTTAAACTGGTGCACGGATAGCTAATGGCAAAAAGACATAGATAATATGCCACTGTAGGACAATCAACAATGAGAAAACATCGTTCTCGTAAAAGTATTACTGGACAACCTTTGCTGCCAACTGGGTCAAGTTGAAAGCATCTGAAGAAAAACCCTAAATACACCATGTCACTCTATGTCTAGCCTATGAATTAGCATAACACTATTGTACACGAATTTCATTATCATAAATAAGCGCTTGCAAGGAAAGGCACCAATGCCTTAGCGGATTGCTTTTGGTTTGTCGATATTTCAAATGGCCTTTCAGGCTAAAATTTACCCGTTTGGATAGTACTGAATCATTTCTATGGCTGGTGAGATAAACTATTTGGTTTTTGGCCATATTTTCACCATGCAGAATAAGTCTGCAGGGGAGCTCTTGTAAACTCATGCATTTAAGCTGCTACTGATGCACAAACCACCTAGTCATTGTGCCTTTAATATGTAATGAGCCTAAACAGTCATGTAGCTTGTATATGAAAAGAAAAGACCACCCTTTTTTCATGTTGAATTATTTTGGTAGTTTTTGTGCTAGTAAACAATATTTTGGCATACTAGGGGTAGACACTAATGCTGGCCCGGGAGCCACTGGCTCATAGTTTTGGTTGTGGGCCCGTAGTTATCTCAAGAATGCCTTCCTATGGGCCCGGGATGGCCCACAGGATTTGACAGAGGGATCTCTGTCAAAAGATAAAGAAAGAAAAAATCAGTAAGAATCTGGCTATTCTGACTAAGTTATGGTGTGGATTGATGAAGGATACCTACAATTTTCTCTTTAAAACAACGCATATTAGTTGCTCCAGGCCCACAGTTTCAGCTCCGGACCCATAGATTTCTAAAGCTATGGGCCCCGGTGGCCAGTGGCCAAAAGAGTTAGTGTCTTCCCCTGCATTACCATAAGGGAGAGAAGCAGGCCTTTCTGCTGCATTGTATGACGTCACAATTGACCAAATGCAGCAGAAATGTGACTGTACAGTACTGCTACACTGAAAACATGGAAGATCTGAAACTAGTCAGCGGTGACCACTTTAGGTCCTCAAGTTGACGATACCTAAAACTACAACTTTAGGTAGTCAAAATGACGACTTTAGGTCATCATCCTGACGACCTAAGTCATCAGTATGACAACTCTGTACTGTTAGTATTGTCATCCTGACGACTCAGGTTGTCAGGATGATGACCTAAAGTCATCATTTTGACTACCTAAAGCTGTAGTTTTAGGTATCGTCAACTTGAGGACCTAAAGTGGTCACCGCTGACTAGTTTCAGATCTTCTAGGTTTTCAGTGTAGACTACAGTGAAATGCTCTTCATAACTTCCCTTGGACCATGGGTGTTCATTTTCTTTGATAAATGTCATTAAAAACCCAGGAGAGAATTTCTAATTGATATCATCAAAGTTGTGCACTTCAGTATTATATTTATAAAAATGTTTTACAGCAGCCTCCATACATATTCCATGCACTGCCTGCTGCATTTGATCAATTGTGACGTCATACAATACAGCAGAAAGGGCTGCTGCTCTCACTTATAGTAATGCATATTTTATCAAGTATACATGTCAAAATCGTGTTTACTAGCACAAAGACTATCAAAATAAGTCAACATGAAAAAAGGGTGGTCTTTTCTTTGAATATCTTATCAATTGACTTTTTTATGTATTATAATTATCAACGACATATTCAAACCAATGTGACCAAGCTCCTTCTGTAGAACCCAAGGCTACCCTATTTTTAACCTGACAGGGTGAGTGAATCACTCACCTCCGTCCTCCTCCAGTGTTCAGTTTTACAAGGATCCCCGGTAGTTATTTTTTGCAGTGTAGGCAGAGCAAAGGATATTTCAGTACAAGTGATCCCTCTATCTAATTTGACATCACAAGGATAAATACCAAGGATTATTATGAACTGCTGTTCAAAGTGTCATCGGTTCTTCTTTGGGATTGATCTTACAGCTCAAATTTATTGCCAATACCATAATATCTTGCGTATTTATAAGGCGCGTCTTATATGCGAGGATGAACACACGATGTACCTTATAGAAGCAGCAAAAGTTGGGGAAGGCTTTTCTCTAAAATATCTATCATATTTCCCTATCCCTGTACAGAGGTAAAAGAGGATGGGGAACGCACCAAAATAGCCATATGTCTTTGGATTTTTGAGATTAAAACAAAAGTTATGTCACTTTTAATATTCTGTATTCCATCCCCAAATTCTGTGTGCGCCTTATACTTGGGTGCACCTTATACCCAAGGTAGAGCCGTAAATAGATCTTATGGGTCTGATTTCCTCGTCTTTCTTATAGTAACTTGTTCCCACAAAACCACTATGTGTCAAAGCTGTCTTTTTCAATTGTGTAATAGCATTAGATCTTAAAGGTGATCGGGAATAATCAACACTCATCATCTAAATTAGCAACTTAAAGATAATAAATGATATAATGACAATACCTCAAGGCAGCAGTACGTTTGAATTTAAAGTTTGAAAATTGAATTGACTGATTCTCATGCAAACCCTATGTAGGTATATGTATGAGACAGTATGTGCAAGCCTATGATTAGCAGTGGTTATAGGGCCCGGGGGGGACACTCACTTTATTTTTGACACAAGTGTGCGGCTGGACCTATGACAACCCTCACCCTTGTTAGATAGATTTTACCAAGAAAACTGTACCCTCGTTTGGGCACTTTTGTGACAATAAAGTTCTATTTCCTTAGATTGGGAAAAAAAAGTCCTGAAAACTCAGAAAATTGTGATAAAAATATGGCAATTTCATAATATCTCTGGCATTTTTGGTTAAAATTGGAGTCTTGTTAGGGGATTTGGGGCAAATTTTTACCCTTGTAAGGGCGGTTTGAGGCTGAAAATGGTAACCTTGTTAGGGTGATTTTGATAAAAAAAAAAAAGTGTCCTTGCCAGCCGCACACATGTGTCAGCAAAATAATGAAGTGTCCCCCCGGGGGTTAGGGAGGACCCCCTTATTTAGATTTGCTTCTTACATCTTTATTAGGTGACCCAAGGACAGAATACAAAGGGAAATGATATCTCTGACTCAAACCTCCAGATGTCTCTTGTCCCATGAGTTTTAGATAAGACCAGCGAGCCTCGTCCTCCCGCTGTTACATACGTTGTCTGTCTGTCACTGTTTACTGTGCTGATATCATCGTGACAATCTCCATAGTGGGGACAGAGAGCTGGTTGTAAAGAGAGTTGGGTGCAGATTGGGCAGTGAGTTGGACCTGGATATCTACTGTAAACTCTCACCCTCGATTAGTCGTCTCCTGTTGCTGATCCATAAGGGAGTGGTCATTATTTATCAAGGGGGGGTGGGTGGGGGGTTTGGAGAGGGGGCCTTCAGAGCCCTCCTGAGGGAGGGGGGATAAAAAAGTTAGACTCCTCCTGAGGGGGGTAAATGATATACCTATTTAGGAAAAAATGCCCACGAAAAATTCTCCGCCCCTTCGGCAGGGAGGGGACACAAAAGATTTTCTTTAACATCGAGGGGCAGCAGCGTAAAAAAATGTCCTCTCGTCCGCACAAAAACTGACCCCCCTGTTGATAAACAACAACCACTTCCTAAAGGATGTACCAGCAGAGACGATAGGGGTGCCAATGGCTCCAATGCAGAGACGATAGATGTGCCAATGGCTCCAATGCAGAGACGATAGGGGTGCCAATGGCTCCAATGCAGAGACGATAGGGGTGCCAATGGCTCCAATGCAGAGACGATAGGGGTGCCAATGGCTCCAATGCAGAGACGATAGGGGTGCCAATGGCTCCAATGCAGAGACGATATGGGTGCCAATGGCTCCAATGCAGAGGGGATGGGGGTGCCAATGGCTCCAATGGAGTTCTATGGTAAAAGTGTGACAAAGTGTGTGTCCAAAAAGGCCCAAAAAACGTGACATACTTTCTGGATCATCCCTTAAGGAAAGACTGGGTGGGACCTATATGTATGGTAACCGTATTGGCCCGTATATAAGCTCCCGGTGTAGAATGAGGGGTGTTGACATTTCAAAACACACTTAAATTTAAGTCTTGAAAAAGCGCCGGTCCTGAATGAGTGGCGGGGGTAGAGCTCACTTGAAATTAATGAGCACATTTACACAGGTAAATATGTTATCCTACATTATGGAGCAGTACTAAATCATCAAGTTTTCAGCCTCAGGAGGCCTTTTCTTAAACCACTACGACTGCATACAGCTACTACGACTTCACAACCTCAAAGTTAGTGCCAGTGATCGTAGGGAATGCACTACGACTGCTCAGTGCGATCACTCCTTATGTAGTAATCACATAGCATTTGGTAGGGCAGTGGTAGTGCTGCAGGCATTACATACTATTAGGCTGTAATGTCACTGAATTAATTAAGGGTCACCACTACGACTTGAAAGTAATCAGTAATCAGACTTGAAAGTAATCAGCCTGTTAAGAAATCGCCTCCAGGAGGGGCTATAGAGGGCCGCATGCAGCTTGTTCTAAAGTTTCTGCTGTGGCTTTAAGGGGGAGGCGGAATGTGTGTGAAGTTGGGGGGGGGGGCAGGGCCCAGAAAATTAGGGGGGATAATTTGATGGAGACCTGAATTTCCATCTTGGGGGCCGAAGGTCCCAGACAATTTTGGAGGTTTTATACTTTGAATTGCTGTATTCTGAATGGATTTTGGCTAGTATCAGAGAAAATTTAGAAATTTTGCCTTGATTTTGCTATATTCTTTAGTTCTCTAGAAAGTTGAGGGGGGCCAAAACATAGCCAAAACCAGCTTCAAAGTTGAGGGGGCCCTGGCCCCCTCCCCCCCTGTTCCTCCACATATGGTTTATAGGCCTACATGAGTGTGGCATATAAGGGGTAGTTTACAACGCCATGAATTAAGTCTTAAGCAGGTGATCACCATAGCCGATTGACAAAAATCCTCCCGATTGTGATCAGATTTTAAATGGGTTTGAGAGAAATGTTGGGTCAAAATTCACAATTTGTTTATGGTAAATTCCCAACATGATTCTCCACAGTTCTGGCAAAATTTGATGTTTTAATTAGACCAGAAGTGCGCGGAAATGCATTGGGAATTTATTCTCGATTCAAAATTGGAAATAAATCCGCTTTGGTGGAACACCCGATTTAGGAAGAGGATTTAGTTCAACCGATAAGATGGAAATTGTCAATCCACTGCTGTGTGCCTATTCTGTCAGCTTAATGTCAATATTCCATACTCTTTTATGGAAAGATTGTCGTCGGAAAACCGAAAAGCTCATGGAATGGTGACAACAGGATGATTGACAGAAAGACCAACAGTAGTGGATTCAATACTTTTAATAATCGCAGATTTGGGTCTTTCTTTAGCAGTGTTAGATCGGGTTTGGGCAGAAAAAAATGGCCCAGCTGGCCCAAAGTTTAATCTATTCCTGGCAGTCAGCTGCCTCATTGCACAAGATGGCCACGGTGGGCCCTCATAGACTGTGGTCACTTTAGTGAATGTAAAATAGAACTAAGAGATAAGAAGACAGTGTGTAGATATATGTGTATCACCCATACTGTCATTCAAACTCTAACTACACACAGAAGATGATATTTACCATAACCCTGGTGCTGAGCGTCCTGCTAGTCGCTGTCGTAGACTCTTCGGTATGTCTTTGTTTCTATGATCTAATATGACTTGCACTTAAAAAGAAATTCACACTTAGAAAATCACCTTAATATATCACTAAATCTTTATAACATAAAGATAATTCCTACATATTTTTGCCTTTCAACTGATATTAGCTAAATATCAAAAATGCTCAACTTACAAAAAAAAAATAGAGTTAATTGTAAAATAAACAACAAATAGAATGGGGAAGAATTTCTCAGTTCATAAATGTTTCATGTGTTAGTGAAGTGTTGAATTTATTTCATGTATGTTTGGTCAGATATGTTGAAAGCTCTTTTAAAACGGCATAAAAAGATTATTATTTATACATTTTCTGATTTTTTGTGGTGTTGTTACTGACCGTGAGATATGGTAGTTGGTTATCTCATGGGTGTGTGAGATAGTTTAAACATATTACGAGTTCACATTCAGTGTTCTGTGAAATATAATATAGTTACTAATTATGCATATTTGTACCGTAGAGCCTGGCAGGACTGAAGGACAATGTAGGAACTACCGCATGGAGTTCAGAGGGAGGAATAGCCAGGTAAAAAGACGTTTATTGGGTCAATAAATCCAGAATAAACTGGCCATTCTCTCATGTGTGTAAGCTCTGTTCAATAGTTGTATACTATGCCTACTGTAACAGCCACCCATTTAAAACATACAGGGATAGTTCTTTTTTTTTTTTTAATTTCATATATTCATTTAAAAAAAAAAAGTCTTATACTACAAACATCCTTAAAATCTAACAAAATGCAAAATTTTCTAAGATGGCAGAAAATTGAATTTGTCTAATTTCTCAGTGTGCAGAAAATTAATATTTCAACTTTCAAAGCAGCCAAACTTGCACTTATGAGCTAATCTCATCCTACTACTGTTTATGACAAACAAAATATCAAAAGAAATATTACATTTCAGCCATGCTTTCAAGGTGTTCAGTCCAGTGATACCAGGGACTGAATGGAAGATACTTGGACAGAGGTGTCAGCTTAACCACAATGAGAAGAGCGACGCACCCATACGCCGCTATCGGGAACAGAAGGCCGGGAGTGACTTCCTGCGTAAACCTGACGGCTTCCAGTTTATCTGGGATGACAGGGGGAGTACTGTAGCTATGGATGGGTCGGTGTGGAGGGTCAACTGTCCTGTCGGTAAGTGGGATTTTGCTCATTTTACTTACAGTTTTCATCCCTTGGTTTGTGCCAATAAGCCTGACCATTTTGTCATTGATGAAATTATCTGTGGTAACTGTAGAGAACCATGTGACGGTTCCAGTTTATGAGCATGTACTCATACAGTACTGGGGGTCTACCAAGCAGCATTCTGCATCTACACTGGGAGTGCATCACCCCCATAGGCTGAGTCTGATGCACCAATACAGCAATTTTGACTTACACCCCAGGGCTATGGGCATCCTGATGGCCTGGAACAATAGTGGATTAGTCCACTATTCTGTCCTAGAAACCTGACCAGAAATTATATAAGGCCTTAAGATTTTATTCTCTTGCATGGCATGAATATAGAATGGTGAGAGAAAAAGTCTTCAAGACTAAATAAAAGGCTCCACGGTTGAAAACTTGTTCTCTGGCATGGTATAAAAGAGAATGGTGCAAGGAAGATATTCCGAGAGTGAAGGACCAAACCCCTACTATAGTTCATATCACTGAAAACGGAACAGCTTTTATCTCAGCCATGTGAGATTTATGTTAGATTTATGTCAGCCATTTTAGATACAAAATGATATAAGGTGTGGAAATCCCAAAATTTCTGCAATGATATTCTTTATGCCACCACCTTTAATATTGAACACCTATAACATATGCAGAATGAACTATGTGTGAACGCATCTCTGGCAAGCATAGCATCAGACCAACAATGAAGTCTTGCCAGACTTATTATTGTGTTAAACCTTTCCTTTCCTTCTTTTGTAGAAATGTTGATTAGTTAACATATTACAGCAAACATTTTACAACAGAAATTCTAAACTTAGACTAATCATAATTCTCTACTGATAACAGGCTATGTGTCTCTGGGGGATGTCTTCTATGCTGCCAACAGAATCAGCTCACCCACTGCCTTGTTTAACACTGTGTCCTGTGTCAAAGCTGACCTGGTAGAAGACTGTAAATTTGGAGGCAGGATCTGGATCGACAAAGGCACCTGGGCACAATACGATCTGTCTGTTTGGGAGGTTAAGGCCTCAGATGCACAAATCTCATATTTCTACTGTAACAACAACCATGATGGACCACCCGGACTCAAGCCAAAATGTCTGAAGAAGAGCGCCATCTTGGACCTCATGTTTTATAATGGTTCTTCATAAAATCAAACAAATATGCCAATAAATGTGTCCATGTTTTGATTAAGTGGATATTGCCCCTGGTATATCTCTTTGTAAATAATTCCAGACGAGCTGCAAAAATCTATCTTTAATAAATCATTCCATGACACCAAAACATGGGCCATGTTGTATTTATTAAGAATTAATTGACAAATACCATCATGGCTTTATCTATCCTTCTGCAAATTCTATATAATAGTGTATGTATGACGCAGCTGTAGTCACTCACTCAGTACGTTCGACCCCTGGCTTTGTAACTTACAGAGTTCCACTCCAATTAACAACTGGGTTTACTTTAGTAAGGCCAGACCCGGACACATGTGACACAGGAAGTCAGTGACATATGATTGTAACATAGGAATGGTGCACTGTAGGATACAAACAGAGGTCTGAGGCTCTGTCTCTTACACAACAACCTGCCCTTACCCATTTATGATGTCACAGACTGGTAGCCAATCCGATAACCTGGCAGATTACTCAAGTAACTAACGCAAGTCAGTTTGGCCAGACTACCAGGTTCGCAAGAGGTCGTAGGTTCCAAAATGGCCTCTATTTATACCAGGGGGTTGAGCAACTCTCTCTGCTTGCACTGTTTTTTGTCCACTTCCTTTGATCCCATGATGTATGCCTCGCGAATTCTTTTTCTGATATCAGAAGCGACCATTCCCAAATGGACCCGCAGCTATCAGTGTCAAATCAGTGAAAGGGGGTTGAAGAAATCACAACACCAGCATAGCCGTGGATTGCACTGATTGGCACAGGAGGGAAAGTGCAACAGCCCAGCCTTTTTTTACCTCACACTGTCAGACTGTGCCAAGCTTTTAACAGTAGATTGCTTCTATTTTTGGAAAACAGTTGTAGTTACTGCCAGTACAAATCCAATGACCAACAGTGGGTTCTACTTTACCAACAACAGTGGTCTTTATAGCACATTTATAATTGGGGCTGAGAGTGCAGGCTTGCTTCTCCACCGCAAGGTATGAGATATGAATATGGGTAATCTGAAAGTGCTGGTTACGAATATGCGGTGCTTATTTCTGTATCTAGGTGGGCACAAGGTCAAAACCAAGGTCAAACTCACAATGCAATCCATGCATAGGGTAATGAACTTAGAATAGATATACTAAGGCCCTCTGGTATCAATTGGCTGAACTAAATGGAAGAAAACCTTCTCACTGTCCATATACAAAAACAGCTTGTGACTTTTGGCATACACTATGTGTGGCCCATTGACCACTTTTACTGGTGTGACTGTACACACATTGACCATGCTACCACTCTATAAAGAATGGGGCAGGTTAACAGTTGGATGCTACTGTAGTTATTTATCTGAGAGAGATGACAGAGAGAGGACCTGTTTTACTTATACTACGTATTAGGTTACCAATAAATACCATATAGCAGCCCTTGGCTGCAGACATAGCCTAAGTTACCCCCGATTAAGAGGACATTTAGCGGACAAAGACATGAGAGTGAATTTTCCCGTTCACATAGTCCTTATCACTTCTCAATGCGACTCTATATTTAGTGCAGTCACCAGTGAACAGCCATGTCCAGGAGCATGTTGCTCCTATGGTAAAAAGAGCTGTTAGAAGGTACCCTCTTTTCAAAAGAAGTCATGCTCTGCTTCACCATTCAACTTGTACTCACCACATTAGTCTGAAAAGTCATCTGCCTTGTTTAAGACAGAGAGAGCGGTACCTCCTCATGTCACACACTCTATAGTATAGTATACTGACTGACTTCTCCTAACTAGGTATTTACGCAAATCCCCCTTTTTTAGCACCGTACTTGAATGAACACTTGTGAGCAACAAAAGGGACAAGTTATCACTATATGAAAAGAAAGGACTGGAAACAAGGGCATTTTAGCCAGCTTTTTCTTTTACTATAGGCAACACCCTCCTGGGTTGTACAGCTAGTGGACAGAAACCATTGTCCTTTGTCCTGTGATGTCTTGCAGCCAGTATTTGGCTAGACTCTCTAACACAACGCCATCTCGTAGTGACAACGACAGCAATCCTTCCTACACAGTTGCATGTACTGATGTTCTTGGATTCTATTTCATGTTGAATACCTGGGAATGTCAAGTCCTCACGGTTGTTTACTTCGGCGGTGGTAATGCATCAATGTAGCCCTATTGCGGTACTCTTTGCATATGGTGATAGGTGATCTTCAAATCGACTCGAAGTCCTGAAAGTGTTATCGTGTAGTGTCAAGCCCCCTGATAATCAGTCAATAAAAGATCTAGCTGGACTATGCCTAGGACAAGCAAAAACCCTTCTGCATGGTGAGCAGAAAGTGTTGAACTGTCCCAATTAGCTATGGAGCTTTGGGCCATGCTTGTCCATGCTTGGCCCAATATAAGCCGACATTGATCTGGCATTTATCTCTTATAGGCCCTATTTGAGTTTCCAGGCATAAGAATTAGAACATTCTTAATCATTATTCAGTTCATAAACCTACAAAAAGTTGCCACTCTTAAATATTTTCAATAGAATTTCAGACATATAATTGAGTAAGGTAATGAAAATAGACTGTGTAATAATTGTTATCTTAACATGTTAGAACTGCTCGCCTTCAAATCGGAGTGAGAAGCATTGCCATTACATTCCTAGAGGTCACCAATGCTTGTGACAACACAACTGTACTATCAAACCCTATGCAATTATTTACATAATTGCTACATAAATTGCTACATAACTGTTGATCGTGTAAAGCAGTTGTGGGCAATTAACTAAGATCACAGACATGAAATACAAACACATTTTGAAAAACACCGACCCAGTCTGTGATCCAGGGGGGGGACTCAATTCAAAAAGGTTCAGGAAGCCGCTGTCATATATTTTTCTCTACTGATTGCACCAACCTATAGCGGGATTTGCAAATTTCTGAAAAGAATTGGGAAAATTCTGATGATAAAGGTTTTACAGCTCTAGAGCTTTCCATATGCTTTTTGAATCAAATTGCTCTGAAAATTACCAGCTAAAATAATTATCCCCAGACAGTCATTTAGAGGATGTCAGGCACAAATCACCAATCGGCGTTGTGCGCAAATAGCGCAGCGCAATTTGAGAATTGTGCAGGATTGGAGCCATGCAAAGCTCCAATCTTGCATAAAGCACCAATGTCAGCGTTCTGGCGAGCAGGTCTTACATGAAAGACTTGTTGTATGAATTTAAAGTGATGAAGATGTACATGGCCACACTATCGATTGACAAACATAAATCATTTTCTCCCAAGAACACTGAAATAATAGATCTTAGAAAATCTTTATCAACTTTATTTAAAACTCACACCATTAGTGCCAGGTGCAGAGTGAAATTGACGATATGTGCAGATTGGCGAAATGCGCCTAACAGAGTACTAATTGGAGTAGTTTCTTGCATGCTCACAGAAATCAAACTGCAATGCTATAGGGATTCCCATCCAGTATACTTAACACCCACGCTCAATAAATATAATTTCAACCCTTTAAGGGCCACTGATGCATCAATGCATCATGCCCATTGGTCGTCATGATGCACCAATAAAGTGCTGGAGCATGATGCCGACCATACAGGGTTAATACATATACTCCGGAAGGGTCATCATGATGCACCAATGAAGTGCTGGTGAGCAGTCTCACCAGCACTTCATTGGTGCATCATCACGACGACAATGGCCATGATGCATTAATGCATCAGCAGCCTTTAAAAGGTTAATAGTTTCAAATTTGCAGTTGCAGTGTGCAGTTATATTGCCTTGAGAAATACACCCCAGAGAGAATCAGCCACCTGGCCTGTCATATTACAAAATACAGATAAGGAATACATCACCATATTAAAACCCTATTATCACATTCACCGTATGTCCACCACAGTTACCTAGTGAACATGCTGCTAGCTGTAGGCCTCCTGTTCCACCTCCTTGTTATTGTCAACTCAGCTGTGGGTATTCTATATTATTTGACATTTTCTTTTCCATACTATAAAACTTATACTTATCAAACTAAAATACATCCTTGACGGAGGGCCAATAAAGAGTATTAATTGCTGCCATCTTGTTAGTGCCGTGTAGCACTGAGGAGAATCCTTGCATTATGTTTTTGGAATCCATTAAATGGCTGAGGGGGATGCGACCAGGTTTTGGAATTTTGCTTATATATAATGTTACCATCTTTCATTCAGAGTCTAATAGGGGTGAAGGATGGTGTTGGACAAGTGGCATGGAGTGAAAAAGGTGGAATAGCCAGGTAAGGGCACCATCTTTTCTTTCGTGTTGATATGCCCAAGATACTGACAGCCCATAGGCTTAACACTGCAGCTCCGTATCACACACACCCCATGCGATAACCTGCCCCTGTATCTCATGGCCACTAAAACCACCAAAAATGAACATAAAACATGTAAATATTTATCTTTTTATGTAATTTCAAAAAGGTTTTGACCATTTCTGACTCAAATAACATGAAATAAATACAAAGCTGGTGGCCGGGGGGGGGCTACTGACCCTTTGATGGTACCTGCCGTCAGCCAAACTACAACCCCATAAATTCCCAGGATCCTATTAGCCCCATTTTCACTGATATAAGTCACCAACCCCGAAGTTCAGGGGATTTTCAAGTTTTCTTCGAGTAATAATTATCATTAACTTTAATGATAATAAAGAAGTCCGGGTGTGAATCATAAGCACTTACTTCATCAGTATTTTTTTTGTAAAGTGTCTGCCCCCTATATTTGAGGTGCTCAAAATTGCCATCCCCATTTATTTTGTGTCACCGCCCATACTCCTTGAGGATATTTCGCTGGGGGATTCTTTTGTAACTTAAGTAGCATTCCCAGGCTGATGGGCTCCATAAAAAAACTTGCACAATTTATATGGTTAAATGCATTATAAGGACTGATGTATAGTGTATTGATGCATTTGCAGCCTTTAGAAGGCCGACAAAATGACTTCTATTTTTCATGTTAAATATCTACAGCCTGATGATGCAAACAGACCATCAACAGTGAAAGTAACACACCTTTAGGTGTAGCAGTGGCGGATCTAGACGGGGAGGGGGCGCAGGGGCGGCCCCGCCCCGCCTTTTTTCCTGTACTTTAGAGTTTATTTACCTCTTTTCATCCAAGAATTTAGCCCAAATTATGTGGTAAATAAGGGGGCCGGGCCCCCTCCTTTTCAAAATCCTGGATCCGACCCTGATTAGTTCCATCTTAAAGCTGAAGAGGGAGCCGCAGTCCTGCACCTACTTCAAGTACTTATTGCATCCGCTTCAGTACTTTAGGTCTTTGAGTACAAAATCATTTCTTACTATGATGCGTGTGTGTTAGCAAAGGATAATTACTCTCGGGCTGCACCCTCGTGTAATTATCCTTTGCTAACACACATGCGTCATGAATTATCCGTTAATTACTTGTTCAATATATAGCTAACCTAATCTTGTCTTTCCTCATCTCATTTAAGAGATAACATTCTAAGCTTTCAGAAAATTATTAGTTTAGGTCTGTAGGGCAAAAGTTCTTAAAATAAGCAGGTCGCAAAGTTCAAAATTTACTCAGTGAGGCATCTGAGATGATAACTAAAAGATCCCAATAAATGCATAAATGATATCTATACAATATCTTTAATACCCTCTATCTAAAGCACCTATAGGGGTGCTAGGTTGACAGAAATATCTTTTTTACAGGCCAACTATTTCCTGATTTATGGAGAAAAAATCAGTTGTGGACTGAGTTTCCATCTTGGAAGCCTCATTAATGTCTCGGACGCCTCACCAACATCATGTTATCTTTACCAGATAGATCTAAAGTGTTGATATATGTGGCGTTATTGAACAACATTGAATAATTAATGCTTCTGTAGAGGCACAAATATTCAGAAGGTTTGACCCTCCAGAGGGCAGGTCGCTGGATACCGTGCGCTCTGGTTAGATATCGACCAATTGGCATGTTGTGGAGGAACTGTGTTCACCAGCTGGCTCTGTAGCTTAGTTGGTAGAGCATTTGCCTGCAGTGTGAAAGATATCTGGTTCGTAACCAGGCAGAGCTTGAATGCTTTTCCGTGCCCACTACGCTGTCTATGAATGATGTCTATTGATGCTGCTTGATACTACTGGGGCTTATAACAGGGTTCCAGAAATATTGAGGCGTCCGAGACATTTACTCATTTTTCAAATATTTTATTACTGTGGGCCTCAAAGCAACAGAATTGTCTTGACTATTGTTTATTCAGATAGGACACATATTGGCCTGATAGAGTAAAGATGTGGAGATGATATTTAAACGTGTTTTCATGAAGCAAAACTAGTGTAGACTCAGGAAAGTGTAAAGAAAAATATGAAATAGAACTGTTATTTTTGAAGACATCATTCATAGACAAAATGCTTGAAAAATGATGGTCAATTGACATGAAATCCAAGTGTTGACTCTTTTGTGTTTAACTTTATTGTTTAAAAGGGTCGTGAAGATATTGAATAGGTGTACCATTGCATATAAAATAATTTCAGGGTTTTGAGGCGTCCGAGACATTAACTATTTCTGTGTATTCAGGCAGTGCCATGTAAATATGGTACCATGCACACTTAAACCATGATGTTTTTTACATAGCAGATATACTGAAGATATACTCCAGTAATTTCAGTAGCAAATAGAGTAGTTTTGTTGAACATAGGGTAAAGTTGGTGATGTCAAGCAAGAAATGTGAGATTTTTCAATAGTTCTGACTTTTCCTCAGCCTGTAAAATAAAAAGTTGATGAGATAGCATTATCATACTGGGTATACCTAGTTCCCAACACTGTATATACTTCCAGATAGAATAAGGAGGTGCTGGGATGTTTTATAACATATATTAATCAATTTCTAGAGTTATTGTCTTGGACGCCTGAAGAAAATGGCTAACCTTTATTCGACCATGAATAAAAACTACAGTTTTTGGAGGAAGCCAGTCCCCCAAGGGTTTTCATAAAGCTAAGATGTTATATTATCAACAGGATTAAGTTTTATTGTGTTATTTTGACTTTGGTTATTTTGCACTGTTTGCCCCTGATTTGTGCACTTTCTCTGCATTTGACAAGTATATATATATATATATATATATATATATATATATATATATATATATATATATATATATGTTTCATCACACAATAAAATTTGGAGACGGTTATAAATTGTCCATTGGATGGGAGCAATCACAAAGGCTCACACCTTTACATACCACAATACTGAAACTAATGGAGCACACATGGAATCTCAGATAAGCACATAATTATTCTCATATTACACTTTTTTCACCAGTAAACGGTTTAAGGTATTCAGTCCATCGCTGCCTCCTGGGGCTGCATGGAAGATGCTTGGGCAGAGATGTCAGCTTAACTACAATGATCGTACTGATGTACCAATACGCCGCTACCGGGAGCCGACTCACAATGCCAGCACCTACCTCTGTAAACCTGATGGCTTCCAGTTTATCTGGGATGACAGGGGGAGTACTGTCAGAATGGACGGGTCTGCATGGAGGGTCAACTGTCCCTTCGGTAAACAAGTTTATCCATCTTTTGGTTTATTTACCTCAATATGAACTGCTATTGTTGCATTTAGACCTATATGCCTGCCATTCTGACAAGAGGAAATAATGCTATTGTCATTATCTTCATATAAGCATTAAGTGCATTGGCACATAGCACTCTTTCTTTCAAGGTTTGTGTCTCTTGGTGATGTCTTCTATGCAGCCAACAGAATCACCTCTCCGTCTCCACTGTTTGGCTCTGTGGCCTGTGTCAGGGTGGACCTGGTAGAAGACTGTATGTTTGGAGGTAGAATCTGGTACGACAAGGGCACCTGGGCAAAATACGACCTGTCTGTCTGGGAGGTTAAGGCCTCAGACAAGCAAATCTCATATTTCTATGTTAACAATCATCATGATAGCCCACCTGGTATCAAACCTAAATGTTTGAAGAAGAGTGCTATTCTAGAATTGATGCTCTATTAAGCTCTATGCAATTATACAGGAGAATCATATGTTTTTATAAAAGCGACTTGGACGTTGCCCCTTTTTAAGCATACATCATGACAGAACAGTAAGGTTGAAATTTAATCAAATATTGAAAATGACGATGAACAGCATGAGTAATTGACCAATAAATTATAAGATTATGATATGACTTTTGAGTAAATTTATTGCACATGCTTAATCTTTTTCTTAGCAACGCATTTAACAGCCTTCTTTGCCTGTAAAGGCTTGCCATATATAACTGCTACATATGTAATGAAGCATCCTTTGGCTCAGCATCAGACTCTGTAGCTCTTTGATACACTGTAGAGTGTTGGCTGTAGCTCTTTGATACACTGTAGAGTCTTGACTGTAGCTCTTTGATACACTGTAGAGTGTTGGCTGTAGCTCTTTGATACACTGTAGAGTTTTGACTGTAGCTCTTTGATACACTGAAGAGTGTTGGCTGTAGCTCTTTGATACACTGTAGAGTGTTGGCTGTAGCTCTTTGATACACTGTAGAGTGTTGGCTGTAGCTCTTTGATACACTGTAGAGTTTTGACTGTAGCTCTTTGATACACTGTAGAGTGTTGACTGTAGCTCTTTGATACACTGTAGAGTGTTGACTGTAGCTCTTTGATACACTGTAGAGTGTTGGCTGTAGCTCTTTGATACACTGTAGAGTGTTGGCTGTAGCTCTTTGATACACTGTAGAGTCTTGATTGTAGCTCTTCGAAACACATATTCCAAACTTGAATTTAACTCTTAATATGTTGATTAAAAAAACATTCTTAGACAATTTTGCCATCGGTTTGCATTGGCGATGATTTTGGACCATCAGCCAGAAATCATTCAGAAATTGAGCTGCGAGGAACAGCTCAAAATTTGCAATCGTTTCGCATCGACGATGCATGGTTTGGTGGCAGCAATGTAAAACGATGTTTCATGATGCTGTCCGACAGGTGGCCAATGATATCAAACTGACTTAATATCATTGGCCACCTATTGGGCTCTATGACTATCGGCCCAACGATCAAAACTGATTATTCTTTTCCCTTGGAGGCTTGGTGGAAGAGGTAGAAAAAGGGGGATTTTTTTTCTCACTGAAATGTCTCCTATCAGCTCCCTGTCAGCCTGACAAAATCGATAAAAATTATCAGTTTTGGTTCAACGCTATAGGCACTGTATACAGCCTTGATGGCATCTCTTTAAAATACTCTATATACAACCATGGGTGTAGCTCCTTTAGACAACGGATCCAGACTGTACTATATCTCTTGAAGAGTCACCCCAGCTGGGGATGAGTCCAGCTGGGACCTGTACAGATAGACCTAGGGGTGATGGGTGCAAACAGAAGGTGAGGTTCTGTTTGACACTGCCAGGTGGCAACACTATACACCATTAACCGTTACCTCAGGATGTGCCAATTACCTGACCCCTGTGTCAAGGTCACACCACCTTAAATGATGAACCTTTAAGGGCTATGACTCTTAGCTACAGGAAACGTGGTCCAAAAACCCGCTTGTACCCCCCTTTTCCTAGACCAAATTTGCTTGCCTGTTCCCCCCCCCCTTGACCACCCCTTCTGGATCCGCGCCTGGTGGGCATGATGCATGAATGCAGCTCTGGCGAGTAACTTGCCAGGGCTAAATCATTGCAGCATGGCGACCCCATGGCATTAATTCACTCTACCATGATGTACTGGTACAGTAGCACATCATCCTACAGCAGGGGTAGACACTAATACTGGCCCCGTGGCCACTGACCAGTAGTTTTGATCGCTGGCTAGGATTTTATTTTTCAAAAACAACCTTCCTAGTGGCCCAGGTGGCAAGTTGGCTTTTCGCAACTAAACTCTAAAATGTAGAAATATGGTACTTTTGATGGGGTTTTCTTTGTACAAGGGACATGAAGAACAACAACTTGTAGGCGAATTTTTCTAATAACGTGCCCATATTGTTCCAGGTTATTTATTCATTCTTCAATAAGATGGGTATCCAGCTTTAAATTCAGGGCAAACAGATTTAGCAGCATGCCAATGAAATACTACTGTCCCGGGTGGCCAGTGGCTAAAAATGTTAGTGTCTTCCCCTGCTACAGGAGCGGCTTCATGTATCAATACGGTCCTAGTAAATATAGTCAGCAGGCCTTTTTTGATGCCCCATTATATGACCCGCATAATGCACCAAAATAGTATGCGGTAGCCTGTGGCCTTTAAAGGGTCAATTCAAAGTTTTAGTCAGCAACAACTCCTCCTTACTCAGGTTCCACTGATTTTTGCCCAAGTGTTTCTAAACACAAGTGTATGAGAAACATGGTCCCATGAGGTACCAATTGAGACAGCTGCTATCTTGATGGGGTCTAAATGGTGTCTGACTAGTCCCCAGTGTCTGTTATCTACTGCTGGTAGTGTTTGCCTCTCAATCTGATGTTGTTCTCTTGTCGCCCCTAGCCCCGCCTCCTCCAGTAAATCCCTGAAATCAAATAGTAAAAGAACATATAGAGAAATATATCATCTTGTGACTTGGGACAGTTTCATCTGGTACCAGAGAAAAAGCTGTTTTCACAGCAATGGCTGTTTTTCCACGTTGAGCTGAAGTTGTCACTGATAAGCCATACTATTAAAACATCTTAACATCTGCAGCTTTCAGTTATATACTAGAAGAGGGGATGCGTTGACAAGGGATGATTCATGTGCAATTTACTAATTTACTGTCAAACTTAAACATCAAAGATGTATCACTTAGTGAAACCAAACCATACCTTTCTTATGTTATAAATAAAAGATATTTTGGATAATGTCCAACATATTTGGTCAAGCAAGCATACTAACCACCCCGGATGTCAGTCGTGGCAGTCAATACGAATCAGAGCTCAACCCTCGAATAATTATAAGCTGTGCCTTATATGCGAGGTATTAAAGTAATTAGGCCAAAACTATTTAATGTGTTTCCGGTAACATGATTCAGAGATCTAGGGTCGGTGGGTCGAGTTTTTTTTTTATTTGATTTTGTATAGGAATGTATGGGCAGATCTATCTGATTCTTTGATGTCACAGTAAGACCATATGGGAAACATGACAAATTTGAAAATATGCAAAAGATACGTCCAGTGAAGCTGTTAACTTTACACCAAAAGATCATAATACAGGAAAAAGTGATGAAAAATTCTTAAAACTATACAATTCTAAAAAATTCGAAATTAAAAAAAGTAAATTATAGGGTCAGCCCTGTTTTGCTAGAGTCGGTTGGGTGACTGGAAACTAACCTTTTTTTTGTGTATTTGGCCTTACTCTGGCATCAATTTTAGTGAGGATCCAGTTTCACCTGGAGTCCACCAGGTGCAGCACCATGTGTTGTTCCTCCTCAGGTGGCACTTCACAGTTTGGAGTAGATTATGCGAGCTGGTCCTCTGAGGCCATTGAGTTAATAGAAAACACATGCAACATTGAACAACTCCATCAGATGCCTTATTGCTATACTTGAGCACCATATGATGCCTCAAGGCTCATTCTTTATTTCTTACATCAAGAAGTATCATTACTGCTTCAATCAGCAGTTTGCCATACACTATAAAAAAAAAATGTCGTTGAAATGATGGTGGAAACCTTGTCCCAAAGTTGCCAGAGATCCCTCTTGTTGTTATTTTCACAGAGATTTCTCGTACATTTGTGTGCTACAGTACTGCCACCTGGGGTTCTGGTAAAAGCTACACTGGTTCACTGCTGTACAATTATGTGGCTTCACTCTTCCATTTCACGAGGTTCCATGGTAGATTCAACCATTACTCTTCCCCTTCATTGGTTGCATATCCAGGAGGCTATTGCAAAAAGAATCAGAATTGGACTTTCACAGTTGTAACTCATCTTCCAGTTCCTGGCTGTTCTGCTGCTCAGAAGCAACTTCTCACCTTACACTCAGAATCAATCCTCTTAGTGTGAGTCATAATGGGAAGCATTCCCCAATTCATGACCACTTCAGAACCACTTCTATAACCAATTACCTTGCTGTAAAACAGGGGAGAAGTCATTGCCTGTGTGTAGTCAGTTCCCATTTGGGAAAAGCACCTCCGACAGAATTGAATTCCTGTCCTTTCGCAACACCCTCCTGGGCATTTATGTCTGCATGAAACTCACCACCCCTTGATAAATAATGATCACTCCCTAAGGGAAACAGATGATCGAGTGCATAATGTCCATTGCATTGGTCATCATCGTGATGCAGCAATATAGTGATGGTGAGTCTGCTCACCAGCACTAAAGTGGTACATTAAGGCGAACCGCAGATGGGCCAGACTCGATCGGTACCTAAGCAAGTCACTCCCGATCCGATCGGGCACATCAAACATGTTTGATATTTGATCGACTGGATCGGACATCCCCGCAGACACCCCCGATGTCACGATCAGCCGACCCAGTCGGCCCTGTCTGCAATTCCCTTTATGCTGACCTTCTATGCAGCCCTGGCAAAATACTCTCCATGGCTGAATTTAAGACCAAAGGGCATAACGCACTAATCATCTACCATGGATCCCCCTCACTCTCCCCGAGAGAAATCTATAGCGGTGTGCGCACTGTAAAAAAGAAGTTGCAGCGGAATTCTTGTCACAAAGTTGCCAGAAATCCCTCATTATTTTCACAAAGAGATTCCTTGTACCACCGTACTGCCACCGGGGGCTTCTTGTAAAAACTACACTGGTTCACTACCATACGATTATGGTGGTTCACCAAGATCCCTTGTAGATTTAACAGTATTTTTTACGTGTTAGAAAGAGGGGCTGATGCATCAGTGGTTCTGATGATGATGTTTGCAGTGATAGTGGAACTAAAAAGATTTGGAATTAATAGTGCACCATATAATCATACTCCAAGCTCTGATAGAACTAGAAAACTGGGCAGCGCTAGGGATACTGTCCCTATGCCATTCATCAGTGACTGACGGCCTTCAGTCAGCTGTCTGTTTACTTTTGGCTCTCCAGCATCACTGGATTCAGGCAGGAAATCAGTGCATGATCACCCGCCTCCTAGCAGGTGACCAAGTTAGTGTTTGTAGGGGACATGTAGGAACCTAGATATAGTGGTATAGTATCAACAATATCAGGTTTTCAAAAGATTTAGATTTTAGATTTTTTCTAACATATGGATGGCATCTAGAATCCTTGGTTATTAGACTAATTTCGCGCTCTAAATACCTAAAATATATAGTTAGAGATTTCAGAGTTATACAAAATTATGTAGGATATTATATATGATGTATAAACTGCTACGTATTTAATATGTTAAATATCTTAGATTAATTTTCAGTAAAGTTGACTACATTTACTGTTGGAGAAGGTCAATGTGGTTCAAATATGCAAGAGTTATAATATCAAATGAAAGCCCCTCTACGAATCTGACAATACCTAAATATTACGGAAGCCGTGGAGGGCCACACCTTGAAAAAAATTCAACTTGAATATTTTTATCTCCAATGTGGAAACAACATAAAATGGATCATAAAAAACTACTGTCAAACCTGAAATTTCACCTGTCAACTGTCAAAGTACAAAAAGAAATCTGGTGTCAATATGATATTTTCCCCAGTCAACTGTCAAGTTGACAGTTGACGGCAGATTTTTCCCTAACTTGACAGTTGACAGTGGAAAATTCATGTTTTCTTATCTGGTGTCAACATGATTTTTTTCGCTGTACCACCTACAGAAAATATCATGTTGACAGCAATAATTTTTTTAAACTTCATCTTGGTGGTTGTAAGAAAATCGTGCTGATTTTGAAGTGCATGTTTTTTTTGGTGTGGCCCTTCACGGCTTCCATAAAATATTTCCAATGTGCGTCTTCTTATCCACTTTGTAAGGATGGGTTACCTAGAGTGTGAAGAGCTAGATGTGTGGGGAGCATGCCCCACTTAACAAGATATTGAGAATTTCTCAGGAATTTCTCGAGTCCCGACTTGTGAATACAACAACAATAGAGAACTTGATTTTCCCTGGAAATTCGGACACGCCATAACATCTTATTCTCGAGAAAGTTCTCTCAAGATGCTCCAAGGAAAGAATCCGGATATTCCCAGGAACTGGACATGTTGTTTTTTTTCCTCGAGTATACGATGTTCTGGCATGTCCAAATTTCCAGGGAAAATCATGTTCTCTTTGACCAAGTTGTGAACATTCCCAACTAATGTCCTGTTCAGTGGATGTTGAGGTGTTGGTATAATTGCTTGCTGGTTGGAAACATTACAGGGAGAAGAAAACAAAAGGGTGAAATCTTCTCAATCCCTTTATGTAAATAGAATGTGGGAATAAAAAATATTGAGGTTTCTGTTTGAAGGTCAGAGGGTACATGTTTTCTGATCCCCAACCTATGCACTTTGAACTGCTTGTATAAGGGCTATGAGGATTGTGGAAATGTTAGAAAAACTTGCCATTTGACTTGATGGCCTTTACACCTCTGCTGTGAGTGTACCCTTATGATCTGTCAGAGCCTTTTTTCTGATGTGGTCCATCCAGTCTCATTCACATTAATGGACCGGGGCAAGGGTATGCCGAACCTACCCTATTGATGGCTGACAGCTGTACCATTTATGTTGAGAGTCTTTCTACTGAGATTGGATATAATCAACAGATGGAAAAGTGAAAGAGAGAGAGAGAGAGAGAGAGAGAGAGAGAGAGAGAGAGAGAGAGAGAGAGAGATTAAGGTCAAAAATCATAGAAAGTTGGCTTTTGCTATTTTTGCACTTCTGCTGGCCCTTATCGTTATGATTTTAATTTTTTCATTATTTTTTTGGGGCTTATATTATCAGACCTGATGAGTTCTTTGTGTTACACATAGGTTTATGTGGTGGGAAATCGATATTTCATCTTACAGCGCCTCAAAATAGGCCAAATTTGACCCAAACTGGGGGAAAAATGATAAAAAAAATACACAAAAGTGAAAATTTTCAGGATATACTACCAAATATGTGTAGTTTCATTTATATAACATATATTTTGTGGTTATACATTGTATCAGGAACAAAAAACCCTCCTCTGGACATATTTCTTTTATATTCTGGGAGCATTTGAAGTTTGGTGAAGGTCTGTGTCTTCCCGAATCATTTTGCCTAAAATAACACCCCTAAACTAAGTCAGTAGGGCATATGGGTTCAATATTGTATTTAAAAAATAGAGGAAGGTAAGGTTAATATCTGTTAAAGAAAAAAATTAGAATTCCTTGGTTAACTTCATTCTGAGGATGCTATGAATGGCTTCCGTGGAATATACCCTGTTTTTCTCGTCTGACCAAAAAAATCAATGATTTTGCCCCTCCTGTGTAAAGTTGATATATTTAACTGTTCTAAAAATGGCAGTAATTTTCCCCTAGCACACACCTAAGTATCCAATGTGTAGAGTATTTGATTATTGCACACCCTGTGCAACAGCAGAGCTGGGAAGTGGATTTTTGTCTTCCCGAATCAGTGTCTTCCCGAATCATTTTTGAGTAACATACCATGTTCAGGACTTGATTTTCTACATAAATGCCCATTGTATTATTGTGAAATTCACAGATCTAGACTAGTTTGACCTGTAGATTACAGAAATCAAGGTTTATTGATGTCAGATGTGTGCTCATTATCATGAAATGCACATGCTTTTAATAAATGTTTATTGCGATTCTGTTCACTTTTCTTGTTTCAAAAAAAAAAAAAAACACAATAATTTTGCCCCTGCTGTGTAAAGTTTATATATCTAACTGTTCTAAATATGACAGTAATTTTCCCCTGACACACACTTAAGTATCCAATGTGTAAAATATTTGCTTATTGCAAACCCTGTCCAATAGCAGAGGTGGGAAGTGGATTTTTGTCTTCCCGAATCAGTGTCTTCCCGAATCATTTTTGAAAAATATGCCATGTACAGGACATGATTTTCTATGTAAATAATCATTGTATTATCATGAAATTCACAAATCTAGATTATTTTGAGGTGTAGATTACGGAAATCAAGGTTCATTGATGTCAGATGTGTACTTATCATCACGAAATGCATGTACTTTTTTAATAAAGGTTCATTGCAACTCTGTTCACTTTTCTTGTCTGAAAAAAAATCAATGATTTTTGCCCCTCCTGTGTTAAGTTGATATGTTTAACTGTTCTCAATATGTCAGTAATTTTCTCCTTACACACACCTAAGTATCCAATGTGTAGAATATTTGCTTAGTGCATACCCTATGCAATAGCAGAGCACGGAAGTGGATTTTTGTCTTCCCGAATCAGTGTCTTCCCGAATCATTTTTGAGAAACATGCCATGTTCGATTGAAATTCTTAGGTTTACACAGATTTTTCCCCCATTAAAGCTATATACCACTTGAAAGCACATGTCTTAGGAATTGTCTTCCTCATAACTAATAGTTCCCACCTGACTCTGCCTTCCTTTTATGAAGAATAACAGATAACAAATTTTCTTTGCCCTGAAATTTACTTACAATCCAATATCAGCCCTGGAGGATAATGACCCATTGGCAAAGCAAAATCAAAGAATATCGAGCTAAAACTCTATGAACCCGACCTTTAGACCCAGGAGTATAAGAATAATGTCAGAACTGTTGATTAATAATATATTTCTACTCATATAGGAGGCCTTAAGGCTAAATACCCCCATGAATGATTCGGGAAGACACCCTTTCAAGGGTATATAGTTTTGGGGTGTTGCCATAGCAATGGTTTTCATATTTAACTCATAATATTTTGTGAGGAGTTACCCCACCACCCATACACTATCCACAAAAAATATCTTTGAGGTACTCATAGGTTTGATTTCAGACCCCCTCCAGGGCCCCCCAGGGGCAAAAGCTCCGTTTCTATGACTTTTGACCTTAAATAAACCAAAATGGATTCTTAAGGATGCCAAAAACTATACTTTATTGTTGACAGAGAATGAAATTCAGTAAAAAAAAAAAAAAAAAAAAAAAAGCAAAAAGCATTGATTTCCACCCGACTGTACACTTGGTCTACACTGACAATGACCAAAATGATTATTTAAGGGAAAATGAAAACCTCAATTTTAATGTAAAGACTACGGTGAATTCTAATGAGTCTGATCCTGATTTAAATACAACTAATCTATGACACTATTACATCCATCTTTGCCACCACTGTATTAGTGAGGCAAATAGAAAATTACTCCAGTGACCATTACACTGGTACACTTTAATAGCCCAAAGGTTATTTTATCCTTGAAGGGCTGACTGAACTTCTTTGAGTCAAATCCATCATAGATCCATTCAAAATTCAAGAAACATTTTAAGCTAATGGCTGAAACGACAACCATCAGCAACCAGTACATCCATCAATTTAAGATATAGAATTAAATAATTTCATGAATTACATTGGCAGAGGGTACCGTTGTTTGCTGTCACCATCTTTCATTGAGGTTAAAAAGCATAACATGATACCCACTTTGTGTTACATATAAGAATATGAGTGAGCAGCATAGAATAAACTGTAATCCAAATCTAAACTGTCGCCCCTGGCTCAAACTCTTGACTTTGACAACTCTAGATGGCCAGAGAAAGCTGGCCCTACCTGACAAGCTTTCGGTAAAAGGCTGTGAAGTGGTCAAAAGAGGTACACCTTCAATAAGAAAAGTCTGTGCCAGGTTTGACTCTAGATGGCCCAAGCAGATGGCCCTATCAGACGCCCATTGAGCTAAAGGCATTGAAGTAGTCAACGCAGTCATAAAAATTGTTAATATGATGAGGCATCTGTGCCAGTTCTAACTAGTTAGATTTGTCAGTTTTTGCCTTATTCACATTATGCTGCCAACTCTGGAGGCCATAGCTTAAAGGTAGTAGATAGGATATACGCAAACGACACCTGGCGGCAGAAAATGAAACTTGATATTTGCTCATATTCCTAACTTATAAGTCATGACCCGTCTTTATCAACACATAATGTGTGACGAATTGACATTCTACCCATTCCTATCACTTGATTTTATATTTATTGTACCCATAGACTTAGTATACTAAAGGAATTATTGGTAGTTCATTCATTCAGGAAATTTCCATTTTACTTGTTACCCACTACTATTTAATATCAAAATATTTCTGATGGTCATAGCCATGCATACCTTGAGTTTGGTTAAGAAATTGTTGGAGGTTTTTGCTGAGTGTATTTGAATGGAGAAAAGAATTCAGTTACTCCTAGGCCGGTATAGTTAAGACCACCGGACTTCAATGCCCTCCAGTGGCCAAACGGGCCTGTGACCTATGGTTTTTATCTTTTCCACATCTTACCTAAGTGTCAAATTAACATCCATGAAAGTAACCAATAGAAACTGTTGGTCAATTTTGAATCAGCCAGATTGCATCTACTACTTTTAACAAGCTACGCCTGCTCCCTTTCAAATCGTAGTGGGAACCCGTTTTTTAGTGACAATACAGCCCAATGGTATTGGCCATGTAGTTGCTGCAGCACTACGTCTGCCCTACCAAAGTCTATGTGATTGCTACATAAGTTCTGATCGTACAGAGCAGTCTTAGGGCCTATGATCTCTGGCGCTAACTTTCAGGTTGTCAAATTGTAGCGGCTGTATGCAGTCGTAGTTCCTTAGGAAATGGACACCTGAAGGCCCTATGTTTTCAGTGTAAAGCTAAAGGTGAAGGTTGAGGTTTGATGCTATGAAGGGGTTGCCAGTTGGAAGAACAGAAATATAAAGAAGAAATCCTCTCAGTATTTGCTCACAAAAACCTACTTCTCTATAGGTCACAGTAGTATGCAGGTAATGGGACATCTAAATCAACCATGAGAAGTGTCGAAATATTCTGCTCTTTCGACACATTGACACATGCATTAATGCAGTGCTGGTGAGTTACCCACCAGGCCTGACTTCATGTATCAGGATCCTGAATCTAAGACCTCCCATAGACTCTAGTTCATTAAAATGCCACTAGGGGGCTTCCCGCAGCACCACCCCCTACAAGTGAGTGCAGGCCTGGTACTAGCCTGAGTCGTACAGCCTAACACTGTTACCTGCCAGCACCCAGTGGACCTGCTCTCACTCTACCCAGGCACCCTGTGTTTTACAGAAATCTAAGTCTTGCCAGCACTTCATTGGTGCATCATGACGACCAATGGGTATGATGCACTCCTGCATCAGCGGCCCTTAAATGGTTTATGGATTAAGGACCGGGCCGGTATGTTACAGATACCTCTTCAGCCACGGAAGTCAGGATGTCCGAGTTCCCGAAGTCCCAACATCATTTTCAGCATCCAATACAATAACCTTGCAGATACAAGAGGATCGAAAAGTCAAAGTAGGAACCCGTGGACAGTCACAGTTTTAATGCAGTAACCAGTGGTATACTATAGGACAATACACAGGACACCAGTGTACCGTTACCCTCTCTTACACCACTACCCCCACAGTGTGGCAGCACTGGTAGTACACATAGATATAAAGAGAGTGGAGGGGTCTAGTCCTACCCAGCCCCCATCCCTCTATCAGCCCAGATGGACGTATAACCTATATTTGTCAGTACATCATTACAGTACTATAGGCCATAGGATGACACTATAGTCTGCTAATATAGGGTTGTATATGATGATGATGGGATGTTTTAGTGTGTGGTAATCATGATGATGATTATGGAGTGAGTGACCGATAGGAGTGGTACATATACTTGGACTTACACTAAGAGTTAAGGCGCATACATGTTTTAGGACAGGAGGGTAGGATTTTTGGATGTTAACAATGGTCAAGGTAAGTTTGGATATTTCTATATTCAAATTTATATATTTGAATTTAGTTATTCTGCATTCAGCACAACACAAGGGACAAATCAAGAGTTATTTGCTTTAGTGTAGGCATCTTAGTATAAAGTTTTTTGTTCAAGCTGCACGTTGGCAACATTAGTTCTTACAAGTAACCTTTATCTAATTGTCCATATTGGATAGTCAATACTTCAGAGGCGTGTTTTAGCTCTGGAAATTGGAGGGTGCACAACTCTACAAAGCCAAGGGTGAAGCATTTTCTTACCACACTGAAAACATGGAAGATCTGAAACTAGTCAGTGGTGACGATACCTAAAACTACAACTTTAGGTAGTTAAAATAACGACTCTAGGTCATCATCCTGATGATCTGAGTCATCAATATGACGACTCTGTACTGACAGTATTGTCGTCCTGATGACTCAGGTCATAAGGATGACGACCTACAGTCGTCATTTTGACTACCTAAAGTTGTAGTTTTAGGTATCGTCAACTTGAGGACCTAAAGTGGTCATTCAGATCTTCCATGTTTTCAGTGCATGAGATCTAATAACAGAGTGAAACATGTCTGTAGCACATTTGCAGGAATGCAGTGCTTATTAAGTTAGAGCACCGCCCATGGCAACTACGTACATAAGCTGGCCTAAGTCATTCATAAGCTGGGGTTATACCATGGTTATCACGTTTTTGAATGATTTTACGGTGCCTGGAGCGGATAATGAAGTTCGAATAGTGTGCGCTAAATGAACCCATGTTGACACTTGGATCAAGACGACATGATAGCAAGTTGACAGTGAACAATTTAATTTGAAAATAAAAAACTCTGGCATTAGAAGCTTAATGCGTATAGAGGATGAATGTAGACATTATATTCTGTTACCTACCTTTAATTCACCATGATTTGACCTGTATATATTTAAAAGGATTGAAGATAGAAAAATCGAATCGAGCGAAATTTTCGCCATCATGTTGACTGTGTAGCGGACGGATTGTTTACTGCGGTGAGACACAAGTTGTCACGTTGGCATATGCTCTAAGGGTATTCTGGCCGTCGTACGCACTGCTTACAAGCGGTTCTACTATGAAAATGCCCCTGGGACACACGTTGACATAATATTTTGCGTCCAGGCTACGGCAGCCTACGGCATCGTGCTTCTTATCTGCCCATAGAATCACCTAGTGCACCCCTAATTGTTATATATGCCCTTATTAGACTTTGATAATAAGAATCTTACAAGCTGATTTTGAGTCCCATTTTTCACTATGTTCTCTTCAATTCATGAAAACCATATCTATAAGATGTTTGAAAAATCTTAACCCAGGTAACAAAGAACGTTAATCCAACGTGGATAAACGTTTTTTATTGGTCAATCTTCTTAACGTCATGTGAAAAACGTTGAAATGACGTTTAATTTACCTCATCCTAATAACCTCAAATGGAAAATGTTCATTTGACATTGAATAGACGTTCATGAAAATGAGGTTTTTCTGCTCAACATTGAATTAACGTTCAGGAAAAAAACGTCATTTTACATAACATTAATTCAACGTTCAGTGAATAACTGATGTAAACTAAAATATACATAGATATCATATATTTTGGCTGATAATCCAAAAGGAGGTATACCTAAAGATAAAAATGGTTTTCAAACATGAGGAGAGTGAAGAATAACCTTGATATATGACATCACCATTTGAAATCTGTATAAGATCTATTGAATGTGCTATTCTGTCATAGTGTTTGCTGCCCCTATTAATGAAATACTTGACTTATCTTAATCAATATCCTTTTCTATCTAATTTTCTGTTGTAACTCAAACAATTGGTAAGCAGGCACCCTTGGAACAACAAATCATCCAAATATATACATGATTTCATATGATAATTACCATTTTCATTTGTCTATGGGGATTAACACTGTTTTGAGATCATGGACATTTTATGAAGAATCAAGACACAATTATGTCATGGTTGTTAAAAATTTGCAAAGAATCAGTGTTAGAGCACCCCATGGTATACCCCTATGTAATAGATATTCTGTATATTTGCAGTAAACAAGAGAAATAATAATAGTACTGGTCGATAATAGGGAATATTTGCACCATGTGCTGTTGAGAGAAAAACGTTAAAAAAACGTTTATTTAACGTTTTTCCTGGTTTCAGTATATCTCACCAGGTGGCCTCAGAACCAAACACTGTAGTATGATTGTCATTCCATATCATATTCAAGTAAACATATCAAAATAATAACAATATGATTTAGATTATATTAACCATGACTTCAGAATTCAATTATGGAATCTGTTCCAACTTATGACACATAAAAAAATTTATACCATATCCACCTAGAGATATCATATTTGGCCACACACCTTATGGTTAGAGATCAGAGAGAGACATAACCCCCTATCCCATGTGTACTTCTATGTATACAACATGAAATGATGGACTGCCCTGATGATTATACCCAATGGCAAGCTTATGGGTATGTGCACAGGAATATATGAAGTGATGATTCTGAATTGAATAAAAAGTATTACAATAACAGAGAAATTAATGACACATTATTTCAACGTTATTTTGAGGTTAAATCAACACTAAATCAATAGTAAATCAACGTTCATTAGGTAGATAATAACATCAAAAATAGGTTGTTCTTTTGTTAAGCCAATTAACGTTGTTCTATGAACGTCAAAACAACGTCAAATGAACCATCAAATGAACGTTGTTTTGAGCATCAAATCAACGTTTATTTGAGTCCACGATTTTTACTGCAATTTAACGTTGTTTCCCAACGTTTATTTAACCCATTATCAACATTAAAACAACGTTAAATTGACGTTGAATTGTTACCTGGGAATATTGCTCACATTGCCCACAATATTGAATGGTAACATCAGAAAATGAACCTTTAACCATTGAAACAAATTATATGATATCATTATCATTGTATGAGAAGAAAGATAAAAGAATACATATAACTGGAGTGTACTACAGGTGGAAAAATATTCAGTAGTAGTTGGGTGTGGAGGAGTAAACCTGGTACCTTTGTAGTATGGAGGGGGTACATTATCTACAAGACACTCCCTTTTGTTTATAGTGCGTGGTTAGCCTGACTCCTATTATCCCTCCCTAAAGCTTTCCCAAAAAGAAAAGAAAAGACAAACAACACTCAAAAGGTGTAAACATGGAGATCTAGGGGGAAAGGAAGGGTCCCAGAACTCTTTCCCACACTTCTGCCTGGAGAGTGTTACGAAAGGATAGGAATCAATTCTGTCGGAGGTGCTATTCCTAAAAGGGAGCCAATGACTTCTCCCCTGTTTTGCGGCAAGGTAATAGGTTATAGAATTGATTCTCAAGTGGTCATGAATTGGGGAATGCTTCCCAGTATGACTCACACTAAAAGGATTGATTCTCACTGTAAGGTGAGATGTGGGTTCTTACCAGCAGAACAGCCAGGAAATGGAAGGTGAGTCACGACAGTTAGAATCCAATTCCGATTCTTTTCGCAATACCCTCCAGTGTATGCACGGAGCACACTATGCAGTAGTAATTAAGCTTTTAGTCTATCTTATGGAAATGAAAATATAACAGGTAGCACCTGAGGGCTGAAAAAGTGAAAGAACGGCGTCCATGAATAAAACCTCATGGAGAAGCTAAGTGATTTCAAATCAATATTTTAACGGTGCGGTAGAAATACGCATACTAATAGAATCGGGGGCAAAGTACTCTCAGATAAAACCTATAGTCCACTGGGCCTCTTCGGCCGTCTTTTGTGTAGGGAATTTATTGCCAAAATTGGCCGTAGAGGCCCAGTGGACTAAAGGTATAGCAGTAACTGTTTAATCTACTAGGCATCCTCAAAAAATTGAACAAATACAGTGAACCATCATAATTGTTATACCGTGTATCATGGTAGTTTTCACTATAGAGCCCCAAATGGTAGTGCCATAATGCACTTTATTTTATGTGAATAACCTTCCCGTAGAGATAGCATTGCGCATCTGATCGCCTCACCGCCAGTGGCATAACGTGTGCTGATCCACCACTGCAGCCGATCCGGTACCGCAGCCTCATTCCGGGTGCATGTAAACATTCAAAATGGCGGACCGGCGCTCGTACGGGAAACTACGGTAACGGATTTTGTTGATTTTTCCTTATTTAAAGCCTCTAAAAACATAAAATAAATAGAGAACTAAACTCCCCTGGTGTCCTCAGTGGCTGATCCACCCCTCGGGAGTCGGCCACCTCGTACACCATGGTCGTTTAGTTCTCTCTATTTATACCACAGTGGACAAGTAAAACAAAGGATGTCAAACCTCCTGTATATAGCATAAATCAAACTATAGTGGCATAAGTACAGATGAATACCTTCTGCGCTGAAAACCTGGAAGATCTGAAACTAGTCAGTGGTGACGACTTTAGGTCCTCAGGTCATCCTGATGACCTAAGCTGTTAGTATGATGATTCTCTATTGTCAGTATTGTCATACTGAAGACTTAGGTCATCAGTATGATGATTTAAGTTGTCATTTTGGTCAAATTTGTAGTTTTAGGTATTGTCAACCTGAGGACCTAAAGTCATCACCACTGACTAGTTTAGGGTCTTCCAGGTTTTCAGTGTGGCTGTGTGTAGGTAGTATGGTAACAATGAGTGCAATATGACAGCCCCTGTTGTTAAAAGTTCTGCTTACAGGTAGACACTCAGTGTTTATCCTCTAAATCCATGTGTCCACAGGGCGACAGAATTGGTGAGTGACAAAATTTCCGACAACAAAACCACTTTTGTCGTCCATTTTCGACCATAATGTCTAACATGTTTGATTTTTGTTGTCGGGAATGGAACATAATCCCGGGTGGGAAATCTAAAACATTTATGCTAAATTGTTTGACAGTTGACATCCCAGACAGTCAGCCAACAAGATGGATATACCAGTGACAATGGTGACACACGGTTACTTTTTACCTGTGCTGACAATGTGTATACACTGAAAACATGGAAGATCCGAAACTAGTCAGCGGTGACCACTTTAAGTCCTCAAGTTGACGACACCTAAAACTACAACTTTAGGTAGTCAAAATGACGACTATAGGGCATCATCCTGATGACCTGAGTCGTCAGGATGACAATACTGACAGTACAGAGTTGTCATATTGACGACTCAGTTCGTCAGGATGATGACCTTAAGTCGTCATTTTGACTACCTAAAGTTGTAGTTTTAGCTAGTTTCGGTTCTTTTATGTTTTCAGTGTAGACCCAGAGTTATGCTCTTTCAGATTAAGTTCGCTATTTGCTAGTATCCTCATCGACACAGGCTCCATTGAAAGCAATATTGCTTTTATCACTGACCGAATTCCATTATTTTGCAGAGAGAAGATGGTTTATTCATTTTAAAAAAAAACTGTTCATCGATATCCATTTTGGATGATTCTTTCACATGTCTCTATACATGTCCATATCAATATCACACCCATCAAAATCATATTGAAGATTAATGAAACATTGATATGTTAGTAGGCAATTCGGAATATTGAAATTAAGATGTAAGAAATTTTCTGGAAATTATGCAAAGTCAGAGACATAGTATCGAACAGTAGTCATACTCACTGTTCAGGGGTATTGGTCCTGTAGGGCCGCCCACCTGTGTCCCAACCAGGGTCAACTCACCGGTGCAGAGACAGTTCAGTTCAGTTCTGTATTTTTCTCTTTCTTTTTCTGTATATGGTGGTGTGCGACTCATGTAATCATGAGTACCACGGGAACAAGAAGGCGTGCCCGGAGTGCACTTGTCTCAACCCACGGTGGAAGGCAGGTGATCAAATGGTTGGACCTAAAGCTCCAAAAGGCTCACAAGGGACCGGGAACACAGCCGGGGCCACAGACAAACTGCTCATAGAGGACTGAACAAGCTCTGTGATTTCAATTTTCATGGTGTGGTAGACATATGCAATCAGGGGCACTCTAAAAAATAACTGTTGAATCTACTGCAAATCCTCGTAAAGCTGAACAGTGAACCACCAGCATTGGAATGCGATGAAGGAGTGTAGTTTTCGTAATGGAGGCCCAGATGGGACTGTGTTACAAAGTATCTATGATAAAACGATGGTGAAATCATTGCCTCAAAGTTGCCCGCCGTGAAATTGACACCATTTCCTTACTGTGTTGACATGAAATAGGAGGAAGGTAATATCAATAGAAAAGCTAAAACATGTACTTCCCAACAATACAGAACATGTCAAATTGTTTATTCTACAGTTGATGCCAAATACTATCAGTCAGAGAGAGGGTTACCATAGTGACAGTTGTGTACCAGGATTACCCATCTCTTCCTTGACCATGGTAGTACAGTGATTATTTACCTGTCCTGTGAGAGTGTCTATAGATTTAGAGTAATCCTATTTCCCATTATAGGGGGCCTAGCCTACACTGCAAAAATGGTGTTTAGATCCTAAACACAATTCTAAACATATTCTTGCAACGTTTTTGTAATCACATTAACTTCCTAAACATGTTTAGCCAAACAATGTGCTTAGCTCAAGTGTTTAGAAATGTAGGTGTTTAGGTTAAAACTTTGTGTTTAGATATCTATGAATTTTTGTGTTTAGGTGTTTATGAATTTTTGTGTTTAGATGATTAAATGATTTGATGGAGGGTTAAGGTTTGCAGACCTGTATGCATTAAAAAAAGAGATATATTTTCTTTGTTTTCTCATTTACTGGGGGGGGGGGGATCAGCAGGTATTTACTTGTCAAAGTCTCCAAAGATGTCAGCCACAGCTATATACATGTACATGTATTACACACTGCATTAGAATGAGAGACTTGAGAAAGTACAACAGCTTGGCAGGAAGGACATTGCCTTATCTATTCCAGAATAACATCAAATAGGTGTCAGGCATGGAGCTTATTGATTATTTAATGCTAATGATGGTGGCATAAGGTGAATCTAGTCAATTTTCTATTGCCCTTTCTATTCACATGACATTCTATAAAATGAAACCATGACAAACATGGGATTTGGGGACATTTGTCACAACAATTGATTATAACTATGTGCAGATAGTCCATTCATAGGTAGTGCTGCTACCTGGTGTGGATTCAACATCCAAGTATCTAAACATATTGATGTTTAAATCTAAACACCTATTATTCAACTGTTTCAACTCTAAACATCTAAACATGTTTAGCGTAAACGTTTATGTAATTAGAATAAAAGTGTTAATTTCCTAAATGTGTAGTCGATGAGACACCTAACTGACCTATATGTTTAGGTTTTAAACGTGTTTAGACCTAAACATGTTTAAAATCTAAACACCATTTTTGCAGTGTACTGATGCACACCCAAATTAAAAAGTCGTGTGACCACTCTTTGACCAATTAAATCGTCGCAAATCTTTCGCTGGGTCCCGCGAGTTTATCAATGATCTTTGAACCGGTACCCATGTTGAAATTGGCCATGCTAGCTAAAGGTTTTTATTTGAACTTAATTGATTTTGAATAGCAGAGATCTATTCTTTCTTTCTTTCTTTTTCATTTGAGAAACAAGAAAAATGTGGCAAGGACCACGGATAGGAGTTTCCACAGATGACGTCACGGCGACTGCATGACGTCACTAGTGATGTCATAGGCAAACAGAAAACATAATGGAGTTGCACGGTCACTATGCTCCCGGCCGCTTACATGGCTTGCAACTCAAAATAAAAAGACATCCGTTTACATGAAAGTCGCCCATTTTTTACCTTGTTAGTACAATATACCACATGTGGCACCCTGAGCAGATTGAGAGTATACCCTTTGGGTAATACAGGTCAAAAATGACACAACATTTTGATAATTAGTTACTAAAGAAAATATAATTTTATCAATCCTTTTAAAGAGAACATACATGCCTCAATAACCTTCTATAGTGACCGTACAGTGATTAGTGTAATTTAATGAGAAGCTATGGTGTGGTATGAGGGGTTTCGTATAAGGTATGCAGGTGAGAGATGAGCACAATGCGGAAGGTGCTAGGGTACCTGACAGTTACCCGATCCAATATTAAGGATCATTATGTATTCTACACAAACCACTTGCATCAAACTCACAAAACTCGTTTCTCCTCCAAAGGCCAAAGTGAAACCAAAAACGACAGATCCTGACCTTTGCACTTGATGTTAATTGGGTTTTTTCACAGATTTTAGCAGAACAGAACGATTGACGTATGCCCCACCGCCTAACATCAGCTGACTGAAAAGGTGACTAAATAGACCATTGAGTGGACACTGAACCATCTGTGTGCTTTCAATACCTGTCCCACTCCACTCTCTCTCTCTCTCTGATTTTTATAGGGTAGTTTGCCAATAACTTGACCACTGTAGGTACTTTAAGTCTTTTACCCCAACCAGTTCTTTAGAGATGGTATTTCTCAGAATTTAAGTAAATTCAACTGAGATATTCCTAGTCAATGAGGTACCATTAAGTGCTCACTGAAAGGACTTTGATACTTAGGGTCATCTCTAGCTACTATCAAGCCAGAGTGGTTGAGTAACAAGGGAACTGTCCTACAGATTCATCTACATTTATGTCGCCTTCCTCTCGAACAGATTGTCCATATAGTCTATGTGACTATACACCATTGGTCACACCATTGGTTCCATTCACTGTACTAGCCAGGTTCGGTCCTCCATACTAATACTGCCTTGTCAAACAATGGAAACTACTGCCAATCACTGTTACCATGGTAGCCGTGGGCGGGTCATTGCGGGATGAGCTAATAGTCTGGGGTGACGCAGAAGGTGAAGGGGAAAACAAAGTTCACAAGGGTCTGGTAATCCAACCAGACTCTTTGAGGCATCTAACCCTCTATAGACTGTATACTAGAGACTGATAGTACATTGGTGTGTTGATATATGCATCGAAGTGATCATAATGAGGCATGATTATAAAACTATGATTAGGGCTTCATTCATGTAAAGCAGCACAGGGGTTTAGGAAAAGGGGGGAAAGCCGCCCCCCTAATCATGAAGAAGGTGGGACCTGAGTATGTCTGGGCCCCCCCAAACTTTGTCCAGAACTCATAAACAAAATGGTAAAGAAGATAAATCTTTGCATCTCAAATTAGATTAAGATGGGATAGGGAAAATGGGGGTCTGAGCTTAAAGTCAGATCCAAAAATACCAAAAAATACAATTGTTATATACATATGTATAGACGTCATCACGCTTCAGCTGACAAAATTCACTCAGACCCCAATGAAGATTTGCTTCCTATGCCTCTGCAGTATGATGCCCCAATGAAGTGAGAATCAGACTCGGCAGCAGTTAATTCTTTCATCATATAATGCTTTCAGATCCAAAAATTATTTAAAACAAGGGTCGATGCCTAAAAGTTTCTCAATTGTCATTGTTATGTTTCTATGTAACTGTAATGAGAAACTCAAGTGTAATGCCCAAGGCCTTCTTAATATTGGCCAGACAGAAGGTGGCTGGATGTCGAATCCAGAAGCAGAAAAATCGGAAACTAAAGAGAAAGGCAAGGCGGATGGACAACAGCAGAACTAGACAGTAAATGGGGCATATTATTGGGGATGTATAAAAGATGAAGGACACAGGGAGTACTCCATTCAGCCACTGGTACCATTGGGTATCGTACGCTGGAACTTCACTGCAAAAATGGTGTTTAGATTTTAAACGTGTTTAGGTCTAAACACGTTTAAAACCTAAACACATAGGTCAGTTAGATGTCTCATCGACTACACATTTAGGAAATGAACACTTTTATTCTAACTACATAAACATTTTTGCTAAACATGTTTAGATGTTTAGAGTTTAAACAGTTGAATAGTAGGTGTTTAGATTTAAACATCATTATGTTTAGATACATGGATGTTGAATCCACACCAGGTAGCAGCACTACCTTTGAATGGACTATCTTTACACAACTATAATCAATTTTTGTGACAAATGTACCCAAACCCCATGTTTGTTATAGTTTCTATTCATTGAATGTCATGAGAAGAGAAAGGGCAATGGAAAGTTGACTAGATTGACCTTACACCACCATCATTAGCATGAAATAATCAATAAGCTCAATGACTTACACCTATTTAATGTTATTCTGGAATAGACAAAGCAATTTCCTTCCTGCCAAGCTGTTGTACTTTCTCAAGTCTCTCATTCTGATGCAGTGTGTACATACATGCACACTTAAATAGGTGTGGCTGACATCTTTGGAGACTTTGATATGTGAATACCCCCCCCCCCAAGTAAATGAGAAAACAAACAAAAGACATCTTTTTTTTAAATGTATACATGTCTGCAGACCCTAACTCTCCATCAAAGCATTTAGACATCTAAACACAAAAATTCATAAACATCTAAACACAAAAATTCATAGATATCTAAACACAAAGTTTAAACCTAAACACCTAGATTTCTAAACACTTGAGCTAAGCATATTGTTTGGCTAAACATGTTTGGGACATTAATGTGTTTACAAAAACGTTGCAAGAATATGTTTAGAATTGTGTTTAGGATCTCAACACCATTTTTGCAGTGTTATCTCAAACAAACATCCTGTACGGGAGGTCTGTATAGGGCTGCCAATTTCTTCACCTATTGTTGTTTCTGGCCACGGTTCCTTTCATACCTTGCCGCCCATATAGTGTGAGTGAGTAATAGATGTTTAACGCCATTTCGACAGCTAAGGTCATATTCATGGCGAGAACTATATTACACAAATTCACAGAGGAATATGTCGGTGCCCGCGCATATGTGCACCACACACATCCCGAGGGGATAGGAAAGAAAAGAAATAGACCCTTTTAAGTGGGCTAGGGAGGCCCGCCCATATAGTGTCCCAGCAAATTGGCGTGACTCCTCGTCAACCTGTGTGAAGTGGCTCACACATGTCGCTAGATGGAACACGACGTCGCTATAGCACAAGATCACCAGGAATAGCAATGGTGGTGATCACATGGCCTCACCTCAGATGGCGAGGATGGTGATCACTCACCTCGCTAGATGAAACACGCACCTCGTCATAGCACATGTTCACCAGGGATGGCGTGGATCGTGATCACTCATCCTCACCAGGGATGGCGACATGAGTGATCACTCATCCTCACCAGGGATGGCGACATGAGTGATCACTCACTTTGCTAGATGAGACGCACACCACGTCATAATGCACATTCACCATGGATGGCAAGGATTGTGATCAGTCACCTTGCTAGATAAAACGCGTACCTCGTGATAGCACAGGTTCACCACAGATGGTAAGGATCTTGATCACCCACACTCACCAGGGATGGCGACACGAGTGATCACTCACCTCGCTAGATGAAACGCACACCATGCCATAGCGCATGTTCACCACGGTTGGCGAGGATCGTGATGACTCACACTCACCAGGGATGGCAAGGCGGTTGATCACTCACCTCGCTAGATGAAACGCACACCACGTCATAGCGCAGGTTCACCATGGATGGCGAGAGTGGTGATCACTCAGACTCACCAGTGATGGCGACGCTGGTGATCACTCACCTTGTTAGACGAAAAGCTCATGATCATCGACATTGGTAATCATGCAGCCTCACATCTGCCAGATCAAAGTATGTTTTGCCAGAGAAGGTATTGCCATATGTATCTTCCCTCTAACCACAGACAAGGTGTTCATGTTGATATTTACCTATGTATTTTTCCTGTAACCAGAGAAAAGGTGTTTATGGATAGTTGCTTTCATTTTAGAGATACCTCTATCTAAATTCAATTGATATTCTCTCTATATAATCTTGTTTGATTCAACTCTGAAGTATTACATGGAAATCAGTGTGAAACAAAGCACATTTGATACGTATGGGACTTATACTTCATGCCCACACTTCCTAGATAGGCTACATGTTGAACAGTAGTGCTGTCTCACCAACTTTTGCAATGGTGGTGATAAGTTGCCACTGTGAGTGAGAGTGACTGACAGATGATGCAATCCTCAGAGAGCATTGACTTGGAGTGACACAAATTCACGCATTGAGTGAGACAAAGGCTGGCAATGGTGGTGATAAGTTGCCATTCTGAGTGAGAGTGAGTGACAGATGATGCAATTCTTAGAGAGCATTGACATGGAGTGACACAAGTTCACGCATTGAGTGAGACCAATGTTGGCAATGGTAGTGATAAGTCGCCATTTTGTGTGAGAGTTGATGCCAGTGGCACGGGAGTGGTACATAATCACACAGTGAGTCAGATCCATGTTGGCGATGCTTGTGATAAGCCGCCATTCTGAGTGAGAGTTGACAGGCAGTGGCACATACTCACGCAGTGAGTTAGATCCATGTTGGCGATGGTGGTGATAAGTCACCATGCTTTGTGAGGGATGACAAGGGGTGGCACATACTCACGCAGTGAGTGAGATCATGTTGGTGACTGTTGTGATAAATTGCCATGCCATGTGAGACTGACACACAGTGGCGAAAGATGACGCAGTGAGTTATCACTCAGAAAGGAGTCACCATTGATGACCAATCATGGCGACAGATAACGACAATTTGCTGGGGTACATGTGGTCTGGTGTAAATATGCTGAACAATGCCTAATCATGTAATTACCACCTTACATTCCTTGATGATTTCCTGAATACTGTATGATCCAAGAGCATTCATAACAGTATTCAAATTTATAGCAGTCGTATAACATACCATGCCCTATATATATATATATATATATATATATATATATATATATATATATATATATATATATATGTATGTATGTACATCAGAATCCCAAGGCTATCCTCATAACCCTTCAAGTAATGCCAATCAGGAAAACTTAGCACACCACACTCTTGATATAATGACAAGTAACACGTTCATTTCTATAAAGTGGAGTTGTATCCTGTAAAAGTCCTTGAACACATGATATACAGGTATGAGTGTAGATATGATCCACCCCACCTAGTACACAACCTGCTGTAAGAGTACCTAAATTTCAATTCATTCTTTCAAGTGCTCTTGTGTTTACCACTTGTGTCCAACACAAAACAAAAAGTTAGGACTACAAAGAAAGAGGCCGCTGCCGGTGTCAAACTTCTTAGGCACATATACCTATTCCCTTAGGAGCAACACTCTCCAGTGCACCTATGGCCTAACACCTTGGCATAGCTATTCATTGCTAGACTGTTTCTAAAAGCCACACACATATTGAGCCATCTCTAGGTACTATCTACACTGTGAAAATAATGTTGTCCAACCCATCTTCTGTCCATTCCCTTTTATGCAAGGCAGGTGCCTACGGGGTTGATACTTCCGGATGGTAGGCATGATGCTCAAATGAAGTGCTGGTGAGCAGTCTCATGTGCACTTCATTGGTGCATTGGACTCTATATAAAGGTAATACTATACATATTAAGTCTGCATGGCGTGACTACGGGTCATGAGGTGGTGCTAATGATGCTAGTGTGTATACACAGCTACTATACTGATGTGACAAACCAAATGTCACTGGGCACCACAATGGGTTTTATTATTATCGGGAGAGAGATCCAACTTAGGCTTTCAGCAGGTAATTTGGACATAAGCGTTGATGCAATATTGATTCATGAGAATCAAATGAATGAAAGCATTTGGCTCATTCTATCAGGATAAGCAGTTTGTTTCCCACTCATCCTCGAGAGCTAATCATACTATTTAAAGTCATGCCAAATAACATTTTAGAACTTGTTATTGGATGACCAAACGAACTAAGCATACACGTCAAAGAATAAGACTGTGAAAGTCTATTAATGCCCCCATACCAATTGTGGTACAAGCTCAGTTAACTGTATTTTATATTTGGATTGACCACTAGCAAAGGAAATAACATGTTCTGATTTTGAAACGCAATCAATGCAACCCCAACCCGAATATCATACATAACATGTAATTGCTTCTGAAGCACATTATTCAAAACCTTCAAATAAGGTGCACCTTACATATAAGACATTCCTTGAGTTCGGTGAAATCCTATTTACAAGCAAATCTAGGGTCAAAACACTTCAGTACTGTTTTATAATATGATATCCCAGCCTATAAAGTGCACCCTGACTTCAGTTAGAATCAAGAGGTAGACTTCACTTTACATTTGGGTTTTATTACAATAGCTTTTTGGTAATGTGTATAGAAGGATAGATTTGAATACATTTGAATAGGATTATATTAAATATTTTGATAGATGAATTCATAAGTAGTTCTGCCCGAAAACATATGTGGATCAACACGCTAAAAGGTACGCCCGGGAGGGGGTGCGCAGACATATCTTTTACTGTGTTGATCCATTATGCACATAGTAAGAGCAGCCTTCTGGGCAGTAATTAGGATATTAGTTCTGGATTTATAACCAGTGTGCAGAGACTGTAGGGTGTTGCTCCTATGGTAAAAAGAGCTGTCAGTAGGTACCCTCTTTTCAAAACAAGTCACGCTCTGCTTCACCATTCAACTTCCACTCACCACATCAGTCTGAAAAATCACTTGCCTTGTTTAAAATAGAGAGAGCTGCACTATCATGTACCTACTCATGTCACACACTCTATACTATACAATCATGCATGCAAACTTGAGTCAGTCTCAATTCTGAGCTTGTGGGGAGTAGGGTAGGAAAGTGTCAGGCAATGTAGTCATATGTCTGCTTTGGGCCCATAGCATTTGCACTGTGTCTGCAATGTTCCATGTCTGCTTTGAGCCTACTGTCAAGCGATGGGTAGCAATAGGTGGCCCTTCAGAGTGCCTGACCCTATTACTATATATATAGCTTCACTCCCCTACCCGAGCTCTAATCCAGTTCTGGCCCTTGTATACAATACTATACTGACTGACTTCTCCCAACTAGGTACCTAGTCAAATCACCCTTTTTTTTAGCACCGTGCTAGCATGACCACTGGTGAACACCACAAGTGAAAAGTTATCACTACATGGAAAGCGATTTCTGCAGAAGAGGCATTTCTTAGCCAGTACTACCGTTTCCCATAGGAGCAACACCCTCCTGAACCCTTTCTGCATGGTGTGCTGCACTGCAGAAAATAATTGTTGATCCATGTAAAACTTGAAGTTCTACTGACCACCATGATTGTATAGCAGTAAATCATTGTAGCCTTTAGCAGAAGCCTCAGGTGGCAGTACCGCGGAACACGAATATCTGAGAAAATTATGATGGGATATCTGGCAAATTTTGGACAAGGATCGCATTGTTATTTGAACAGTGTTTCTTTAACATAAAGGCTTGTATAAGTTTCCAGAGACTGTTTCCAAAAACGTTGAACGTCACTTCGGTCGAAAGTGCACTTTCAAAAATTTAATATGGATATTTCTTGTAGGGTCTTCACACAGTGTTGATAATAACCTTTATGTCATGGCAGATACAATCGTTACTATAGATTAGAATTAGAACAGCCATATTCCATGGGGGGCATGGAATACAATATGCTTGTATTCAATGGGGTCTGTCATCTTGGATTTTGAATGGAGCTGAGCTGTTTTTCTTTATCTAAAAACAAATTAACCCCATAGGCCATGACATAAATGCAAATGTCCACTCCTATGGAACATTTTTGCATCGCATTCATCTCGATGAGGCCTGACCGCATTCAACTCTGCCTATAAGGTGTCGTTGAATACAGACAGCCTCACCTCGGTGAATACGATGCAAAAATATTTTATTATTGTGGAAATTTGCTTATGTAGTACATGTATGCAGTCTCCTAAACCTGTCCCTATGTATGTCTACACTGACAATGTAATCTAGATATTTGATATTTGTGTAGAGGAATCCAAAGATATGTAGAGTAGGTTAACCTAAAGACGTCCACGTACCTTAAGGCATCCACCCTAGAAAATGACCATGATAGTGACATTGCTACCAGAAAGCATTGGTAAATCCTTGTTGAGCATTGGATCAACCAGTTGATGTTGATCCAGCAGCAAATACCATATTAATGTGATAATGTTAGGTGGTCGTCTAAAGGTATTTACGTTAACCTATCCTATGCATCTGTACTCACTCTGGGGTTAGGAAATGACCGGTTTGGGGTTGGTTGGTATAACTAGCACCCTACCCCTTAATACTGCTCTAATTATAGCACTACATCTATCTATTGTATATGGCTCTATAGTAGATGTATGGTATATTATGGATACTTTCTGCCACCATGCACTTGCCCCTTTCTCATCCTCTCATGGAATACTCACATGCCCTCCAGAATTGTTATATGATATATGCTAATTACTAATACTAATAATGACGAGGTTCCCTATGTAAGCCTATATAAAAATATAGCAGGCCCCCCCAACCGAGACCCCTGCCCCCCCCCCAAATAAAAATTTGCTTCCTACGCCCCTGTGCATCCCCAACTATATATGTATTAAGCTACATGTATTCATAAGCAACGCTTTAGGCTTGAAGAGGTTGCCTGTCTATACAATATATACCTAAGTAACTCCTTAGGTATAAGCCGCAACTGGAGTTCCTGGAGACCCTAGAAGTCATAGTAGAGTCACTCACTAAAGCTTTGATTGTGCATCATGACAACTGAAGGACATAGGTCATTAATACACCACATCATAGATCTGTAAAGGGACAATACCTAGTGGAGCCCCTATGTCTGAAAGCTGGCCGTACCAGCATTGGACAGATGCCACTAGGAGATAGCCTTCATTTATTGGTGAATAGTATAATTATATGGACACAGAATACACTAAGCAAGGCTATGTTACACTGTCCGCCCCGATTGGAAATATGCAGTAGATTGCCGTGTACTGGGTATGGGGCAATCTACTGTAGAGTCAATAGATTTGTACTAACAGCAGCTCTTATTGTTTTCTAAAAATACAGTAGAATGTCCTGTAAATAGCTTGGCGCAGTTTGACAGTGTAGCTTTATAGAAAGGTAAGAGTGTATGTTTGTACACAGAACCTCCAAAACCAGCCTCATCAACTCTCAATGGGGCCATCCATGAGATGTCTGCCGTACATTGGTAGCAGGGGACAAGCTGCTCTTTCCAATACTGAACAATTCCACAGGAGTGGATCATAATGCACTGAAATCTTGATTATTTTTATGATCATCCCCTGAAGGATATGCCCATCATTTTCTCAATGATCGGGACTCAAATGATATATTACCATTTAAAAGGGTAGGATAATTAGCTATAATTGTCAATTAGACATCAGTATAGGACAAAAGCCTGATCAACACCTCCTTTCTTGCTATATCAGGGTATGTAATTAGATCAGAGAATGTAAGTAAATCATTTTGATTTTGACATACCGTATTGGCCTGTCGAAGGCCCGGTATTTAAATAAGCGCCGATCTTGAATAAGCACTGCGGGTACAGGGGTGTTGAAATTTGAAAATCCTCTTTGTTTTAAGTCTTGAATAAGCGCCGGGGGTGCTTGAAATTAATGAGCGCCCCAGCGCTTATACAGACCAATATGGTAAATAGGTATAATTGGACGATATGTTACCAAACATTCATGCCTATCACAGCAGGCACTGTTAGTGTGTGGCTGTAGCTATTCAAATAGCCTTCATTAGCTAAAGCAGAGTGCATATATACAAACATCATCCCTTATGTTAGCAGGGTACCCGCAATAGCATAGGGGATGGAGGTTGGTATGTTGAAAGAGTTAAGAGAAGGCACTATCATCTGATCATAGGTCCTTATCAATCTCACAAATTTGTGCAACACTGACATTGCAGGGGTAGAGTTATGTTAGGGTGTGGGGAAATAAGTTCCAGGGTGTGAACTAGTAAGGGCATATATAACAAATAGAGGTGCACTAGGTGATTCTAGGGGCAGATAAGAAGCACGAGGCCAGAGGCCGAGTGCCTTCTTATCTAGCCCGTAGAATCGTTGTGTGCATCTCTATTTGTTATATATGACGTTTATACCATGGTTTCCACCATTAAATTAAATGTATTCACATTAAAAAGCCATGAAAATCAATGTTATTTGTTGCAAGTTGACGTAATCCATCCTCCGCCATATTCGTTTCTCGGCGAAACGACAATACTGCCTGGATGCAAAGTGTTAGGTCGGCATGTGTCCTACAGGCATTTTCATATAGCTACCGCTGGTAAGGAGTGCACGCGATGGCCAGAATACCCTTAGAGCATATGCCAATGTAACAACTTGTGTCTTGCCACGGTAAACAATCCATCCGCTACGCAGTCAACACTACAGCGAAAATTTCACTCAATTCCATTTTTCTATCATCAATCCTGTTAAATATACAGGTCAAATCATGGCAAATTAAAGGTAGGTGCTAGAATATAATGTCAAGTTTCATCATGTGTAGCCATTAAGCTTATAATGCAATGGTTTTTTTAATATCAAATCAAATTCTTTGATTTCAACATGCTGTCATGTCGTCTCAATCCAATTGTCAACATGGGTTCATTTAGCGTGTACTAATCAAACTTCAATATCCGGTCCCTGCACTGTAAAATCATTCAAGAACGTGATAACCATGGTATAACTTGCTCTAGCGGTCCCTAGCTAAAATACCAGAGATTCCAAGAAAACATGTTCACCGCCCCCTACACAGATAACCAGGATCAAGGTTGAGGTCCGTACCGCAAGGTGTGAGTAACCCAGACACCGGGGGGGAGGCTGGCCCTCCAGTTTACCTGGAGCACCTCTAGCACCTTGTTAACCCTATGTGTGTTTAGGTCTACTTCTTTTCCAAATCTCTGGTAGTTTTGTTTTCTTTAAATATATTTCTATTTTCCTTGGGCTTCAAAGATTTAGAATTATGCTGAAACCCACTGAGCGCTAATAGTCCATGATTAGATTCTGTGGAGGTAATTGCTAAAATGGCTTAGAACATATTTCAATCTCAAAATTGAATGGTAAAAGTGTAGGCTAGACTATATTTTGCTATGTAGGGTCGGCTTGACTGCAACTTGTTTATGGTCTGAAGTTTGGAATAAACTGACTTTTCTTTCCTTATCACAGGGTTGAGTAACACACTTTACAACATCTATACAATCACTATCCGTGTAAATATGGCATGCACCAAGTGGAAATGGGAACAATACCAGAATTGCCCCTCACAGATTTTGCACAATTGCTGAATTGCCCCCTCTTAGGTTGCGCACTTTATGAATAGTTGAATAGAATACACATTTTGACATTGTATAGAGGCCTACAGAGGGGCCAGATTATTGTAAAATGGATAAGTTATTTGTAAAGAACGGTAAGTTAACCCTTCCCTCACAAGGACTTACTGTGTAACACCTAGGGGTGTTAGACTGACAGCTTTATTCACACATATATATATTTAGGGGTATGATGCATTGGACATACCCCGTAAGAGCCATTACACCTTGGAGGAGGGGTAAACAATCAAACAGAACATGATTTTTACGTATGTGGATCAACACAGTAAAAGGTACGCCTGCGAGGGGGTGATCAGGCGTACCTTTTACCTTGTTGATCCACACACACATATATATATATATATATATATATATATACATATATATATATATATATATATATATATATATATATATATGTAATGGTTCGAATAAATGTCTTAGATAGTTCGAAGTTAAGACCAGACAAGGGATCTCAGGTTAGTGCAACTGGCACGTGTTTATTTCGGTGTATGGTTTACATCTACCTCGATATGTATTGCTTAATGGTATCTTAAGCTCGGAAAAAGGTGGTCTGACTCCGTCAACAGGCAGAGACTAACGCCTTCCCCGGCCCCAGGTAGGAGCTGGGATGAGGCAAACAGTGTTGCCACCACCCCGCAGAGACCAGGGGTCGTGGAGACCTCTAGTGACTACCGGTGATGGGCGCACCGCTTGAAACGCCCTCACGAGGAAGACGCTCACACTATATCACGATCTACGAGCCCCTACATATATATATATATATATATATATATATATATATATATATATATATATATATTCTGAAAGTTTGCAGGCACAACCCTGGAAACTCAGGTTACACATAACAAAGACAATCGTTTTTTGCTTATATTTATCTTATTAGTTTTCATTAATATTTAAATGGCCAATAAGGTAATAGGTCAATATCCAAGCATTATTATCTTACATATACTCTAAATCTGTTATATGCTTAAGAATGTTAACTATTCAATTCGGATGTAAATCTAGCATGTAAATGACCAAAGGATTTGATTATTGAAATGACAAAAAAAATATGTTCAGAGTCTAGAAAGTGTAACACCAGAATATGAACAAATAGAGACAAATTGTTTCTGGACACAAAATTAGCCAGTCCTACTATAATGGGACTATATACAGGTGCAAACGGCCTCTGGGTTAGATACATTATTGATGAGAATGGGTACATGGGTTGGCATCAGTCTAAAATGAGCCAATGCAGTCAGAGCCATTTATAAAAATCCAGATTCCTCGGGTGTTACAGATTAAAATTTCTCTGAAAGTCTTCAATTTTCAAAATGGAGTCAGGTGTAGGGAGTCATATTATTGACTCGTAAAATACTGCAGACTCATCCCGAAAATGTCAACTGTATGACTACCAACATATTTAGAAAATTTTGCCTAATCTCTCAATGAATAAGGCCAATGAGTATGTTTGTGATAGATATTCAGCTTTGTTATTTTATTGGACTCCCAGTAGCAGTAGCAGTAGCCTGAATGGCTGTATAATTATCTTATTTTACATACTAACTAATTGGAATTTTGAATATATCCAACAAATTACATGAGATAGATCGAAAGTTTTACTCAGGTTGGTCAGGAGGTCGTTTCAGGAGCCTGCAGTACTATAACTGCTACACCAAATCCTATTTATTTACTGCATAAGTACTAATCATACAGTGCAGTCTTAGGGCATTATACCTACAATCACTGACACTAACCTTCAGGCTTTCAAATCAGAGTGGCTGAGTGAAATTAGAGTACCTCAATCCTTTTAAGGCCGCTGATGCATTAATGCATCATGCCCATCAGTCGTCATGATGCACCAATGAAGTGCTGGCGATACTGCTCACCAACACTTCATTGGTGCATCATGCTGACCCCCCGGGAGTGTATCAATTCCACAGGGTCGCCTTGATGAATGCAGCCATAGCGAGTTACTCCCCAGGGCTGCATTGATGCATCATGCCGACCAATGGCCATGATGGGCATGATGCATCAATGCATCAGTGGTCCTTAAAGGGTTAAGAAATACCCTCCTGGAGTAGCCTTGTAATTCCAGATGCATCAAAGCACGCAGCTGCATATGTCTCAGCCAGCTTATATTGAATTTGGTGAAGCACAGAGCAATGTATACATAAGCAAATGTCAACGATCAGTGAATAATTTAGGATTGTATTCCCAGAGGTGAGGCTGTCTGTATTCAACGAAGCCGTCTAAATTATTCACTGTGAGTTGACATTTGCATTTATGCCATGGCCCATGGGTTTAAATTGCTTTTAAATAAAGGATTTCAACAATATTTACTGGTTTTGAAGGCACAGACTCATCCCGGTTTGTTTTGATCCGCCATGACTCCTTGCTCGACGAAATTGGTCACGTGATACGGAGCTAGCCGCTACTTTTAGTTTCAATAGAAACGTTCCTTGTGCAGGACAATATCTTGGTTTTTAACATGGCGCTAATACATAGATATACCTTAAACAATTCATAACATATTATTTAACTAGTTCAATCATTCTTTTTTGCATAAAACTTCTAATAACCATACCTAAATACGCAACTAGTTAGCTCTGTATAAATTTCAAAATGGCGCCGCGGAATATGCGAGGATTGTATTCCAACCCCCCCATTGAATACGGCGTAATTAGTACTAATCTATAGTGTCATCGATATTAGCCATGGCATAAAAATGTAGGCAGCATATGTGGTCTATGTTCCTTAGGGAATGACCAACACAAGATACAGTTTGTGGATCCATGGATGGCCACAGAATCTAAATCAATTATTCCATGTTTGATCCTGTACATTTGGTGAGGAAGTAGAATCTACAGTATCGTCTTTCCCAATGTATCTCTTTTGCCATAAACATGGTTTAGTCCTAGGGGGAAAAGATGAACCATGCAATATCAAAATAAAGCTTGTTTTGTGTCAACTATAAAGGCTAAGGTTGGTTTTGGTAGGGTAGGAGGTAATGCAGGCAATTACGTCCAATATGGTACTACGTATTGAACTAGGCTGAGAACAGAGCAATGTGCAAACATATGCAGGAATTGCTGGAGGCCATTTCTTAAGGTACTACGATCACTCACAACCATATGATTACAAAATGCCAATGCTATTCCTATGGGAATTTTGGTACGACTTGAAGGTTGCAGCCGTAGGCTGTTAAGAATTGGCCCCCAGTTTACCTCTCTTTGAAAATGAACATCAATACATTTTCCAGTATGCATGCTCACATAATGTGATTGTTCTCATGACATTATTGTTTTAGGAGCGATCCTTATGGATATCTATTGACAATAAAGACCCGGGGAAGGGACATACATGTGTTTGTTGTTCACCACGCACACTGTTTTCAAACAAAGCAAAGATAAATTAACAGGAATTAAAGCTGGGACAAGATCTGAAATATATAGATTTTCCAATTTCTGCATATCCATTATCACCACACTTGTGAAAGTGTCATGCCAAAAACTCAATCTATTCAGTGCATTCTAACAATGTCAAATTCAAGCATATATGCTTGAATTACATCTGAAGCCATAAAGCAGAGTATTCTATAATGGTGGTGAATTTAATTTGGATACCTGGCAGCAGAGCAGACACCACTCAGTGCCGCCATGAGAAGGCTTTGACCGGAACTAATTAACCAAGTGGTTCCCCTTTCCACCAAAGAGGATAGACTGGCTAAGGCAGTTTACTATATATAGAATTTTGCAGAACCCTTATGATTACACTGTTGAAATTATGTAGCCAAATTAACAATGGAATCCTTGTCCCAAGGTTGCTGTTGCTATTTTCACAGATATTCCTTGTACATTTGTGTACCATCTTACTGCCACCTAGGGCTTCTTAGCAATGTTGGTTCTATGGTGGTTCACTGTTTAGTTTTACAAGGTTCCCATGTAGATTCAACAGTTTACAGTGTAGGTAATAGCTGGTTACCGACTGCCCCTGAATACATGAGGCCTCAACACTTTAGGTAGAATCCTCTATTTGAAATGTTTGAGGAGTGACTACCAGAAACGATACACTCTGCTCATGGAGCATCTGTTATATTCACTACTCATGCACCTGAAATGCAATCAATTATTAGAACACACCAACACAGTCTACAATCCTGTTAACAGTCGGAGGTAATCTAGGGGCAGTGAAACTCCCAATGTCCTGTATACATGAGAGAGTGCTTTGGTTGGTTGTTAAATAAATTCAATTTGCTAAGGAATGTGGTTCATGGATAAAACTCCAAAGTACAAATCATCTTCAAATGCTTGAGTAAATTAAAAAACATTTTACCATATTGACACTCATCCAATGCCCATGTTTCTACATAGTCTATGTTCAAAATGAAATCAAAAGTTGGCAATAGACACCCTTAGGTTCAGCATTACCGTGAAAAGCTCAGAATGGCCCCGGGGTTAAAAGAGCGAATTAAAACCATGTTGTTGCACTGATGGACTTTATATCTAAGGCACATTTCCCCCTCTAATAGCCCATATTCTGAATGCACATCATCAAAAGTCAGCTGATCAGGTATTCATTACATCCCAGACAAGCAATCTACAGCTGCAGTTGCCCAGCCAGTACCATTGTTGTCTGTTTGAGCAGCGTTGGACTAATGGCTATGTCTCTCCACTGTGGTCCAGTTTTGAGTGTGAAGGTGTCTGTCCAGGACGTTTCTGACTGTTTTCTGACCGGACATTGCGAGAAATAGCTGAATCCCATAAGGAACTGACAGTGAAAGACTCCCTTATATAAATTTAATATCAATAAAAATACCCTTTGAAAGACTTGACTGGTACTTTAAAACAAGATAATAACAAAAACTGAGTAAAACCACATGATAAATATAAATAAACGCCCTATAGGAGTGAGTGGGCGGGTAAAATGAAAGTTCTGATCTGGACGGTGTACAACTGAAGAATGGCTGAGTTGTTTTTGTGTGCCAACATAGAGTCAAAGGTGAAGGTCATCACATCTACTAGATCTTGTTACTGGTTGGTATATGACTAGAGTAGGTTTATGTTCGCCGGGTACCAGCAATGTCCTAGCCTGGAACCATCCGGTTCAATGCCAACCAGATGATGCTCCAATTAGATACTGGTGAGCAGTCTCACCAGCACTTCATTGGTGCATCATGACGACCAACTGGCATGATGCGCTCCTGCATCAGTGACTCTTTAAGAGTTAAACAGGTCAATATGGTAACCTCCTTTTCAACCAAGCTCTAGTCTACACGGCGAGATTTCAGTTCTTGAAATAGAGTCTGCATTGTAACATAAAGGGCTTATGATAGCTGGATGGGAGCTGCATTTGTTATAGATCTAAAGCAAGCCTTGAATAGTCCTCTCAATATTGTCTCAACTAAAGGACGGAGAGAGTAATAGAGAGTAATAGATGTTTAATGCCATTTCGACAGCTAAGGTCATATTCATGGCAAGAACTACATTACACAATTTCACAGAGGAATGTGTCAGTGCCCGCGGATATGTGCACCACACACATCCTGAGGGCATAGGAAAGATGAAAAGTAGACCCTTTTAAAGCTGCTACAAGATCTCAAATATATGGATCTTCCACTTTCTACATGGCTATCATCACAGTATTTGTTACTGTGTTCTGGTTAAATCTCAATCAATTCCGTAAGCTCTAACCATGCTAAATTTAAGCATATATCTGTGCGAAAATAAAATGCTTCCAGCATTTTATCCAGTCTTGATTGCACCAGCACAGTGGCGCCATCTGAAGCCATAAAGCAAAGTTGTATTCCCTACTGGTGGTGACTTTGATTTGGATGTGTGGCAGGAGAGCAGGCCACTCAGTGCTGCCAACTGGAGGCTGTGACCATTACTAATTAACCAAGTGGTTTCCCTCCCAACCCAAGGGCCAAACTGATATCCTGTATTGTACATATAAGGGACCAGCTATTACCAGAATGAATTGCACCATATTACATAGGGAGGGGTATACAACTGTATGAAATACATATCAGAAAAGGCTATACCAGGTTTTATAGCAGCTTTAAGTGGGCTAGGGAAGCCCCTAAAGGACGGAGTCCAGTTGAAGCCTTCAAGCACTGGTGTTCATAAAGGGCCAACTACGGTGTAGTAATAAGCTCAGGTGCAACACCATTGAAATTGTGAAATTTTCTATAAAGCAAGTCTTGAAAAATGGTGGTCGCTGGTGAATCATCTCGGATAAGGGAAGGGGTTAGAGTCCAGTTGAAATCTATAAGCACTAGATCCAGTGTGGATTTAAGGCTCACAAAGGTATCAATGTTGCTTGTACTCCAGACTGAAAAAATGATGACGCGAATATCCTGGTTCATTGATATTGAGCCCCAACCTTCTGACTATTTCACTTTTAAACCAGAAAAACGAGATTAGCAGATTTGGGGTTCAGGGAATTTTCAAAAGAAGATACTTCAGCCGTATGGGAGCTAATCCCACCTGTGGAGAAGCATCAGTAAATTCAGAGGACCAAATGAATTAGATCTGTAATTTTTATCATTGAAAGGTGGAGATAACTTTTCCAAAGTTCAGATCAGCTGTCAGATGGAGCAGAATCTTATATTTCAAACTGTCAGATACAGTCATCCCTTAACCCTTTAAGGGCCGCTGATGCATTAAAGCATTAATGCATCATGCCCATTGGTCGTCATGATGCACCATTGAAGTGCTGGTGAGACTGCTCACCAGCACTTCATTGGAGCATCATGCCGACCCTCCGGGAATATATTCATCAACCCCTCAGGTTCGGCATGATGCTTCAATGAAGTGCTGGCAAGCAGTCTCGCCAGCACTTTATTGGAACATCATGACAACCAGTGGGCATGATGCACTCCTGCATCAGGGGTCCTTAAAGGGTGAAATCCCCATGGTGTAGATGTGTGGATGCTGCCATTTTATTCTGGTTAAAGAAGAGAGACATAAGAGATAAAAGCAGGATAAGTACCCAAGTAGAGATGTAGGTGCATTCTGGCTATGCCATAATATTACTACCTCCAGACATTTAGTTCTCAGTAGGTATAGCTACCTGAATGTAAAAACTAATGTTGATGGTTTAGGCCTACCTCTTGCTTGGAAAGAGACGATCCCTATGCCTCATAGTTCAGGGGATTATGTTGATATCTCTGATGATGGCATACGCTGCAAATTTCCAAGAAATCCACTATGAGGGTTCGGTCGTGCAGTAAGACTCCATGAAGACATGCCAGCTAGACAAGGGATGGAGGAAGCAACACGGAAAATAAAAAAAAAGAAGAGAGGAGGACAAAAGACAACCTGGCTGAAAACACTAGAAAAGGATCTTGAAGGACTGGGCCTATCTTTGGACATGGCCAAAGAGAATGCAAAAGACAGAAAAGAGTGGTTTGGAAAACTAGGCCGCCATGTGCACCCACACTTCATGCATAACAGGAGAGAGAGCGGGAGAGAGAGCGAGAGAGAGAGAGAGCGAGAGAGAGAGAGAGAGAGAGAGAGAGAGAGAGAGAGAGAGAGAGAGAGGATTACAAACAGACCTACATCAGTACCTTCAGTGCTACTATACTGGTCTACCAAATTCTGTGTAGGGGCTTCAAATAAAACCAATTTAAAGCTCTGGTTCCACAGGCAAAAATCGGTCGGCTTAGCACTATTACGGCTGAAACTTTTCTATATTTTTGAACTCTTATAAATCTTCTGATTAGGCTTATTGCCACCAATTGTTTGCCTTTGGAACCAGCGTTTATGCATGGTGGAATCTGCTTCAAAAGCATTTCTCTCCAATAAGGCAACTTGTCAGTGGGATTTGTGATGTTTTATGTTGAATTAGGCTTCAGGGTCCTTCACAACACACTAAATGTAGACTAGGGTCCCTATGATTTGAAATCCTCCAAATTGTAGAAAGTGGCCTTTGGTAATGTCCTACAACTGCTGAGACTGGGTTAGGAAGGACAGGCGTATATATAAATGCAAGGCTTAGTGATCACTTACACAGAGTGCTATTGAACATCATTAACAGCATTTGCTACCATTTAAGGCTCCCCAGTAGTTGTGCAATATTTGGCAATACCAATAGATTAGATTCCCACACTTCCTGGATGTCTTGCTGAATTTATCAGTCTGGGTCCACTTTATAGGTTACTGCAATGACTTGTTTAAGCACAGGGGTCTCAAATAAGCACTGGTCTCCAACAAGTGCAGGGGTACTGGGGGTTAGAAAACAACCTTTAACAGTATTCATATAAGTGTGTTTCTCAAATAAGGGCCGGGCTTACGGAGGAATTGAAATTGATGAGCACCCGGGAGATTAGACGGGCCACAATGATACCTTTGGTTGAAGTGAGTAGGTAACTCTCGGTTAGTTTGAAGTTTTCAGGGCTCTATGTGATTGTCAATAATAGATTTGCTCATAAGCAAAGTATTGCAGTAGGGGAGAGGGGGTCACATTGAGCCGCTTATGAAGGTTTATTTTTTTCCTGACTCTAAAAAAGATACATGACCCTTGAAATTACCCCGGGAAGTTGATAATTATCATTAGGCATAACTAAGCTTCATAAAATATCAATTATACCTGGTATTTATAAAGAATTTAGTGGATAGGGGTCTTTGGTTCTGGTTATTTTTTTATAAAATCTATAGGGACATCCTGAAAAAGTGCAGGCATGCATCCTCTACATCTCCCATTCCACACACCACACCTATAAAGTGATTCATTCTATTTTGGGATCATCAGGGAGCTACTGAAATCAGGCCCCATTAGACTTCCAAACGTGTTCATTACTAGTCTAGTGGAATGCCTGGTCATCACAAAACATCAAAACATGGGGATCAAACCCAGATTGTGATATGTATTTGCCTATACCTTGCACCTCAAAAGAGGTATTGTACAGAAATTCTTTAATTAATCTAAATCTGAAAATCAGATCTGATGCCCATCTGTCCCCGACCCACCGACCTGCCAGACCTCACTATGTTAATGTCTATCAGGAGACTAGGAGGTAATATCCAATTGTCATGTCCAGTCGAATCACGTTTAGACTATAGTGCTCAGGACCCAGCCCTGGGTTCTCACTCCTATAGGTATAGGGACCAGGCTGTGCCATAGCCATTCAAGGGAGTGAGTGAGTAATGATTGTTTAACGCCAAGCCGACAGCTAAGGTCATATTCATGGTGGAAAAAGTACATTAGACATCACGTCACAAAGGAATACATGTGCCTGTGCCCGTGCATATGGACACCAGACACATGTAAGAAAGAGGGGACAGGAAAGAGGAGATTCAAGGAACGAATATGTGCCAGTGCCCGTGCATATGGACACCACCCACACTCAGAGAGGATAGAAAAGCAAGACATAGACCCCTTTTAAAGATGGCCTGGGGCTGGGGAGGCCCGCCATTCAAGGGTTAAACCTTTACGTGCTGCTGGTGCAGGAGTTTATCATGTTCCTTATTCTGCATGATGCACAAATGAAGTGATCATGATTCTGCCCACCAGCGCTTCATTGCTTCATGCCGCTCCTCCAGGATGGTATCAGCCCCATAGCGTTGGTATGTTGCATGAATGTAGCCTGGTTGGCGAGTTACTCACCAGAGCTTTGTTCATGCATCATTATGGTAAATGGGGATCATGCATTAATGAATTAGTGGTAACTAAAGGGTTAAATTAGAGAATAATGCACGGGGCATTGCTGTCGTTGTGCTCTATCTCGGCCTATAAGGCACCTCCATGTCTCAATACATTCTAGAGCAAGACCACAGGCATGATCAAGTACATTATTCCTGTTATAACACAGAAAAATCACCCATCAGCTACCTGACAACACATGAATGTCAATTGTGAAGTCTAAAGATGAGATGAAGTTAACCTCCTTTGCCAGGAATGCATTATCCATCTAGATAATGCACAGTCAATCAGCCAATCAGAACGCAGCATTCATTTACCATCATGAAACACTTATCCATAACTGGGCTGATTTGAACATAAAGTCTATTGATCTTAAAATTCACCGACGGTTTGACAAACCAACTGTAGAAGCATGCTGTCATAGCTGAACTCTGCTTATGTAAACATGTGCCACAGTGGGCACGGAGAACAATAAATTTCATACCTCTTATATATATATCGCGTATAACCCTGTCCTCACACAATAACCCCAGAATAACCCCTACATGGGCAAAGCAAATAGTTGAGCAGTCACAGACCTCCAGGCATAGGATATGTTCAAAATAATGCAAACTCCACACTGCGAACTATGCCTCTCAAGAACATGGTTGCTTTCTTCTCTCCCCTTACCTCGTTGAGCGAGAAGACCTTTTGAGGCGGTGTAGTGCGGTGGCAGGTACACAATTCCTTATCCATATGTCCCGACAGAGAACTGAGTGAGTGAGTAAGTAATAGAGGTTAAACACCATTTCGACAGCTAAGGTCATATTCATGGCGAGAACTACATTACACAATTTGTAGAGGAATGTGTCAGTGCCCGCGCATATGTGCACCACACACATCCCGAGGGGATAGGAAAGAGGAGAAATAGACCCTTTTAAGTGGGCTAGGGAGGCCCGCCCGACAGAGAACTGACCTCTCCCGACAGAGAACTGACCTCTCCCTATAACAAGGTCGGAAATGAACGCTTCCAGGGAGATCAGGAGGGCAAGCCAATTCATTAACTTCACTGGACTTCGATATATAGTTCCCTCTGAACTATTTGAAAGGTGTATTATATACATGTTCATTTCCAAATGTACACCATGTACACAAGGAACTTATGTCAGCCGATGTTTTTGAAATATCTTCAATACATTTATGGCAGAGCCGTAAGTTATATCTCTAAATCATCTGGGTAGATTTGAGAGGCCACTTGCTTATGTTAATGAGGTAGCTGTACTTTCGAGAATCAACATCTCCACCACCTGCATATTGTCATATCTCCATATCCTCATTTACCATGCGCTTATTTCAACATCCCGGACAACATGATATACCTCAAATCGACAAGATGCTTACCAAGATTAGCTTTGTGCCACCGCCTGGAAGGGTAGCTAAGGGAGTGATCATTTTTTAACAACAGGGGGGGGGGCTGGTGGGTTTGAAGGGGGGGGTCAGAATTTTTTCAACCCCTTGACCGGGGGGGTCAGAATTTTTTCAATACCTCTGATGGGGGGGTTAAAGTAATTTCACCTGTTGTCAGTGGAAAACCCAGCGCGTTACTATAGGCTAAAAGGGGACGTTCGCGCGCGATTTTTGTCCCTTATGGGGGGGTCGAAAAATTTTTACCCCCTCAAGAGGGGGGGTCGAATTTTTTTTCGAGCATCCGCACGCAAACCCACCAGCCCCCCCTGTTGTTAAAAAATGATCACTCCCTTAGTGTATCCAGGCTGCTGCAACTAATGGTCTGATGGCGCCTAAGGAAATCAAATGAAATCAAAATAGATAGAGGACATGCCAGTGAAGACGCACTGATACCATGTATCAGGCCAGTGACGATAGCTAGAGTCCAATTAGGTCATGAGGTCATGACGTCACACACAGTGGTGACGGCACTGTAGGCTGCCTGTTGGCTGCCAGCCGGCCAGCAGTGAGCATAGATTGTAGAAACTAAAAGATTAGGGCTGAAATAGGAAATAAGATAACAGACTTCTAGATCTAATAGAACTAGAAAGCCCGGACCCTAATGATACTGTCCCTATACCGGTCATCACTGACTGACATCTGTCAGTCTGCTGTTTATTTTGATTTCGGTTTAGCTGATCACATGACCTCCCAAACCTGTCATTGGCCTGATGCAGAGTGTCAGTCATACCCCTATGTAATGATGAGATAAGGGAGTGATCATTTTTTAACAACAGGGGGGGGGGCGGTGGGTTTGAGGGGGGGGTCAGAATTTTTTCAACCCCTTGACCGGGGGGGGTCAGAATTTTTTCAATACCTCTGATGGGGGGGGTCAAAATAATTTCACCTGTTTTCAGTGGAAAACCCCGCGCGTTACTATAGGCTAAAAGGGGACGTTCGCGCGCGCTTTTTGTCCCTTATGGGGGGGTCGAAAAAATTTTACCCCCTCGAGAGGGGGGGTCGAAATTTTTTTCGCGCGTCCGCGCGCAAACCCACCAGCCCCCCCCTGTTGTTAAAAAATGATCACTCCCTAAGGCAATGCTACTATAGGGGTTCGTCCCCTCCCTGGGTGCGTTGAGCCTCCAGAGGCCAGCTCCCTTGGTGTTCATTCCCTCTAGTGTGTATCCAGGTGTAGGTGGAAGGGAGGAAACGGCAGGCCAGGGGATGTAACTCAGGAGGCCATTTCTTAACACACTACGACTGCTGTCCTTTAAATCGTAGTGAGAACCTAATAAGTTTGGCCAATATAGAACCATGCACTAGTTGTCCCTAATGTCTGCACCAGTATGACTGCCCTACTTAACCTTATGTAATTACTGCATAGCTGATAATAGTAGCCAGCAGTCGTAGGGCAGTTCCTACGATAGCCTGGCTTATTCTTGGCATTTTAAAATCGTAGTGGCTATGTGTCGTAGTACATTGAGAAATGGCCTCCAGAGATAGAGCTGCCGCTTGCCAGTTGCAGGGCCCCGGGTATATCTAGAGACGTTTTCTGCTGACCTCTACACTAGTATAATTGCCAGTGATTTCCCAGATCGTCGGTTAAATTGAAATAAACCCCAGAAGCACACTGAGAGAAACGGACAAGAGCAAAAACATGATAAATAAAGCATTTGTCTTCAAAAAGCAATATATTTACAAGTGGATCCAGGTTCCAACCACCAGCTGCCTCATGTCAAACCAGCTAGCTGCTGAGGCTCTATACTCGTACCTGGCACCATAAATCATGGCACTAGTAACCACAAGAATGACCCTGAACTTGACACTCCTCAAGCATATGTTTCAGACTAGAAAAATGCAACCTATGCTTGATGAGTGAGTAGTATTTCCAGTACCTGTGTAAGGAGTGGGGCATAGTGTGTGTAGTTAATACCCACTATGCTTTGCTGCTTCCTGTATGGTGGTGCCCTGAGGGTTTATACCTCAGGGCACCAGAGTACTGACCCTCCTTCTCATTCTGCCAACCCTACTGTCAACACACTCAGATAGCTCACGTTTTACTATTACCTTAGCACAGCTCTCACATTCACACGGTCTCTGATGCCTTCAAGCCAGAGGCCTCTGCCACCAGAAAGATGTGAATAACTATTACAGGCCTATTTCTATATTTTGTATGTCAGTATGGGTTTCAAATCACCAATAAAGCATATATGTGACGCTTATTACCCTATATATAAAAATGGATTATTAAATCGCTGGTTATAGAATGTGGACTTTTGACTACTTCAGCCAGTACCTTTGAGGTACCAGATGAAGCAAAATTCACAGGCTGTGAAGCAGAGAGGAAAGTCCCAGCTAACTCGACCTGGTGTATACTCATTTCAACTAAAATGTTTTTAGAATTATGTTATTATTACATTCCCTACTTAAAAGGGTGCTCCTTTGTGGTCATATCCATGGGCAGCAAATTGACATTGGCCCTCTTGTGTATGTATACCTTGAGTATGACACTGGACATAGTCAGACAGCAGATCTAATAATCTCTGCACTAAGGGTTTTGGATCTATATTGTGGATAGAGACAGACAGACATGCACTACTGGATGTTTGGCCATCTCGCTGCTCTAATTCATATGTGACCCATCCTAACAAAGTGGTACTGAAGTCACACATTTAGAAGCCTAGATATAGGCTTCTCAAGTGGTATAGTGTCAAAAATATCAGATTTTTTAAAATTGATATTTTAGCATTTTTCTAACCTATGGGTAAATACATTTCAGAATCCTTGCCTACTAAATTTAATTTAAGCCCCAAATGCCTAGAAGACATAGCTATAGTTTTCTTGGTTATATAGAATTACATGGGAATTATATAGGATTCCTTAATTATTATATGTTTAAAATGTCAATTATCTCAGTTTAATAGATTTTTAATTCATCTGACTAAATTTACCGACGGAAGATCCTTCGAGGACCACCTGGTTCAAATATGCAAGTGTTATATACCGAATGAAAGCTCTTGATGAGCTGTAAATGAATATGCCAATAACTAAACATTTTGTATGTGCGACTTCCGTACCATTTTGTAAGGATGGGTCATATATAGGGTAAGTTACCCTTGACTCAACCTCTTCATGTCCCTATACCACTGTCCGGCATTGATCTTTCCAAGATATTCCAATAATTAGAGAAGACTTCCAAAGTGTCACTGATCATTGCTTGTTTCCATTGGCGGCATTGGTGTGGTTACACTCTATACATAAAATCTCATCTTTGAAAAAAAATATATGACACAGAATGCATCTATAAGCAAATGTACATGACCATGGGATATTTTTAGAGTGTATTTCTCGAGGCTTCATGGAAAACGCCAGTCCCACCTCGGGGAAAAAGATAAAAAAAAATATGCAATAAAAGTGGAAATTTGCATTTATGTCATGGCTCCATAGATTTGAAAACTTTTTGATAGCTGTTTTGGTATGTAAGGCCACATGATTGCTAGCGATGGACACACATCCTCTCCAGTAATGTTCTATAGAAACGATTGTATCTGCCATGACATAAATTCAAAGTGTTAGACTGGATTTGATACCATCTCTCAACCACCCTTTCTGTCTCAATATACATGTCTCATTGCACAGATACAAATATAAATGTATACGATCAAAACAGCAAGAAAGGGTGACTGTGCAGAGAAGGTATGGATACAGTATTTTTGGCTTTTCTTAAGGAAATATATTGAGAATGCAATTCTTCCATCAGGGACTGCCATGTAATACCCATTATTTGAAATATAATTGTCTTATGAATCACTCAGTGCATGAAATTTGCACAAGTGGTCACTACAAGCAAAGTTATGTGCATTCCACCAAAATTGACCTTTATTCTTGAAATCTCAACGTTTCTTGCCACATGGGTCTGGAGGTTAATTCAAAAGGTCCTGGGATTGGTACCTCAGTGATCTTAGGAATTATTCTGCCTTATCCAATTAGTTCTTAAGATTAGACTGTCTTGCCTTTTCACAGCCAGCACTAAGATCGCAGTGATCTTAGCCTCAGCCCTCCTACACCATTCCAAGTAGAACACACTGTGCGCAAGCGTTCCCTTGTAGAGTATTCAAGTGCACTTCTTGCCTGAGTAGCCTGAAGAGCCCTGACGGACTCTCAGCAAATGTCCTCCCTCCCCTCTATATGTATACAGCAGGGGCATTCACTCTTGGGAGCAGAAGTATTCCCTGTGAGTGCTCTTGAACTCAGGTGAAACCACTATGCAATTATTTCACTAAGATTGCAGTGATCTTACGGCTGGAAAAGGAATAGTGAAGGGTTCTCAGGACTTGCTGTGGCTGAGTGGCTGCAACCACTGCTTTAGATAGGGTAGACTGGCTAGGTCTTATGATATGTGCCTACGCTAAGATCACAGGGGTAGAAATCCCAGGACCTTTTGAATTAACCTCCAGACAGGGCAGCGTACCAGTGCAATTATGTGTCACCACTAGATGCAGGGCTCTAATGGCAATAGAGTGAGGTATCCCACTATGATTAAAACGGGTCTAGTCTTGCCATCCTGAGAAATTCCTAAGATCACTGAGGTAGCGATCCCAGGACCTTTTGAATTAGCCTCCTGAGGTGGTAGCTCATACATGAGGTTTTATATACCATGTGTGTAGCCTTCGAACCATAACAGGACACTTTTTTATGAAATAGTGCATACATTGAACCTGCGCAAATAGTCTAGTTTGTGGATTTTCCTGAGCCAGCTTGTAACAACAAACCAAGTAAACTTATCGAACTGTTCATACAAAATTCATGTATTTTCAACAGGTGAAATATTTACACACATTCTGAAAAAAATGTAAAGTTTCTGAATTCATATGCCAATCTTTTTTATTACATGTTAAGTTCTGTTTCAGGTTACTAGGATTTTTCATATGCAAAACTGCACTTGTAAACTTTCCCTTGAAATTTTATTCTTTATCTTAGGGACCTCCTTCCTTAATCATGTAAAGAAAGCCAATTAAATACCTGATCAAAAAGTGAAAAAGAGAATAGAGCATAAGTGTAAAACTCAATTTTACAAGCTATGAGACTTGGACCAATGTGGATTGGAACAAACTGATTTTATACTAGTAGTTGTTAGTTAATGAATACAGCTATGATGTCCATGAGACCCTTCTTAAATTGGCAAGCCCCTCTCCCATAATGTTTGAAAATCAATTTTCGACAAGGTATTTATTTGTAAGCAAATATTCACCTCATGTACACTGTAAGAAATAAACGATGAATCTACCAGGAGTAGTCATGAAACTGAACAGTGAATCACCATAATTGTATTAGTGAACCTGTGTAATTTTTTACTAGAAGCCCTGGGTGACAGTATGGTGGTACAAGGCATCTCTGCGAAAATAACGACAGATCTCTGGAAACTTTGGAACAAGGAATTTGCCATTAATTTGACAACATTTTTTCTTACAGTGTATGAGCCCCCGACAATACATCAATAATTAACATCTCTCCAGGACTCATTTTACTCTGACAGAAAATCCCAAACATGGTTTTGTCTGCACTCCAATTAAGGACGGCGAATACATTAATGTATCATGCCCATCAGTCGCCATGATACAGGCCTAGTGAGTAACTCGCCAGGGCTAGATTCATGCATCATGCTGACTGGGGGACTGCGTGATGCTCAAATGAAGTGCTGGCATGCAGTCCCAAGATCACTTAGTGATGGTAAATCATTCCGACCAATCGGTATAATGCAATCCGGCATCAGCTGCCTTTAAGGGGTCAAGGGGCACTTATAAATGCCGGAATGAATAATGAAGACTAAATCATTGACATACATATTTTCATTTTATGTGAATAACTTCTTCCAGTAGAGATAGCATTGTGGGGCTGATCGCCACACTCCCAGTGGCGTAACGTGTGCCGATCCACCACAGCGGCCGATCCGGTACGGCAGCCTCATTCCGGGTACATGTAAACATTCAAAATGGTGGACCGCCGCTCGTACGGGGAACTATGATACCGGATTTTGCTGATTTTTCCTTATTTAAACCCTCTAAAAACATAAAATAAATAGAGAACTAAACTCCCCTGGTGTCCTCAGTAACTGATCCACCCCTCGGGGGAGACACACCTCTCGTGGTGGATGGGCCACCTCGTACACCACGGTCGTTTAGTTCTCTCTATATATTTATATAGTTTATAAGTCAATTGCCATTGCTACATGCATGCATCATAACAATACAAGATACATTAGCATGATACATCGGCATGATGCATAAATGCAGAATGTGCCTTTAAACGGTTAACGCTTCAATAACATACCAGCATCTGTTCTGGCAAAGTGTCTGAATTGATCATTCATCCTCTTTACCCAAACATAATGACAATATGATGACCATAATGTCAATGTTATATCAATAGATAGAATTATCACCATCATACATACATGACCATAACTACCTCATCAGCCATGGGGCACTCTATCTAGGTAATCATAGCTACAATGAGGCTCCATGTGTGTGTATATGCTGTATATATAGCACTAGCAACCTATGTAGAGAAGGCGTCATTTGGTATCAGGTTTAGAGATGAGGTGGGGACAAATTACAATTGCCAACTGACGCAATGCTTTATCATTCCCTTAGTAACATCTGTAACTGGATGGGATAGCCAAAGATATTTATCTAAATAGACCTACTGAATAGAAGAAAAGCTGAAAGCCAACTCTGGCTGGTCATGCTGGGAGGCCCTCGTGCTCAATGCCCATCTATAATGAGGGACATTCAAATGGGCCAGTGGCGGATTTAGACAGGTGCGCCCCCTCCTTTTTGCCAGTACTTAGGAGTTTTATTAAATATTTTGGACCCAAAGTTTGTTAAATTATAGGAGATGCGCCCCCCCCCTTTTTGGCTGCCCCCTTTCCTTTACCAGACCCAGGATCTGTCGCAGAACTCCCCCTACCAGTCTCTTTGCCTCTCCAAATGCTTTAAATGACCGCCTCATAATAACCTAATGTGGGCTTCCACTCTCTCCAAATAGGTTCATCTCCATCTAGAATGGTGCCACAACTACACAACCACACACCAACCATGGCACTGTACAGAGTGTTGGATGTACCCCTAGTCTACCCATCACCAACCCCATGCACAGGTACAGTGTTATCCCATATGATAATATCTCAATATCTCAGGAGTGCATCATGGCCATTGGTCTGCATGATGCTCCAACGAAGTGCTGGTGAGACTTCTTGCCAGCACTTTATTGTAGCATCATGAGAACCCTCCAGATGTGTCTCTTAAAGGGTTTAAAAAGAGCTGTTGAATCTCCTACGCATCCTTGTAAAATTGAACAATGAACCACCATACATGTGTAATGCAGTGAAGCAGTTTAGTTTCTACAGTGAACCCCCAGATGGCAGCACAGTAAAGCACCATGTTACAAGGCATCTCTATAAAAGTAATGCTGAAGAAGTCTTTGTCCCAAAGTTACCAGAGAGCCATCATTAATGTATCTAATGTATTTTCTGGCGCTAATTGAAAAACGTCCCTCGTTCTGATATTATTTTGCCAGTTTATATAAATACAAAATAAATTTGACTGCATTCTCCTTACAGTGCGTCATCGGAGGTTCTAGGTCAACATAATAGCCATGAAGGGTGAAAAGGATACGGTTGCTAGGCAACATGAAAAAACAAGATGGCGGGAGGTGCTTTACGAGTTCACTCAGAATACGACAATTCATGCGCTGAAGCAAATCACAGAACCGACACCATTCTGTATCAGAAGGTATATTATGAAAATTGATTACTTTCTCGTGAATAATTCTTTTAGCTCCATAAGGGTATTCTGCCTAAGCATATTGGAACAATAAGAACCTGATATTTTCATGAAGAAATCAGGATGACGACCTTAAGTAATCATTTTGACTACCTAAAGTTGTATTTTTAGGTATCATCAACTTGAGGACCTAATGTGGTCACCGCTGACTAGTTTCGGATCTTCCATGTTTTCAGTGCAGATGTGTCACAATTGTCAGTGGCAGCGGTGGGGCCGTTGGGGATCAGGGAAAAGCATCCCCCCACACTTTTTCAGGATATTTTGTGCAGAAAATAACCAATATTTACACTCCCATCCCCTACATTTTATTTGGCTACTCCACCCCCCCCCTTGCTGTGCTTGCTTTATTAACAGTGACATTGCAAGATCCTATTTTCTACGCAACCACAACTAACATTGATGCAAAATTGATACAACTACTAGATAAGCAAAAAAACAAAAACAAAATGTAGAGCTCACTAATGCATATATATGCGCTGATGGAGCTATTCGTGTCTGGGTAAGTGTTGCCCTTAGACTGTTTTTTACGGCATCCACCATTGGTGCCTTTGCATTGTTGATGGGGCAGCGCCACTTTTGGACTGATTAGATCAGTAGACACCAAGCTTATCTCCTGGATGCCATGAATTTCTGAATATCATTAATACTAATCAATGTCAGAAAGCATTCATCACACAACAAAAGGAATAATATTTTCTGACAATCTCTCGGATCCGTCTTGGTATCTGCTGAATTATTAACAAAATTATGCAAAAATATTATCAATCAATGTGACCTGTTTATACAGTGTGCTCTGTTGGCATTGGTTTCGACAGCCGAAACGTCCAGAGATCAGTCTAGCAAGACAGTGAGACATTTTAGAGTTTTTGACCATGTTTTTAGATTTTCGTAAGATAAATCTAATGAGAATCCAAATGTTCATTGGCAATCTTCACAAGTTATATACATCATTTGAAAGATAATTATCTTGTGAATCCCCTGACTAGTCAAAATGACGACTTTAGGTCGTCATCCTGAGGACCTGAGTCTTCAATATGATGACTCTGTACTGTCAGTATTGTCATCCTGATGACTCAGGTCATCAGGATGACGACCTTAAGTAATCATCGTCAACTTGAGGACCTAAAGTGGTCACAACTGACTAGTTTTGGATCTTCCATGTTTTAAGTGATGGAATATGAGTTGGCTTTTCCTTTAAGCTAAAGAAAAGGAATTGTGCAATGAAGTACCACCATTCAGGCCTGTGAATCCCCAAAAACGAAACGTGTACAATTATGAATAATTTGTGACAAAGATTTGAAATAGCACAACTTCTGTTCTGCTCAGTGGATTTCCAAAATACCCCCTATGAGATTTAGAAGAACTGATATATATATATATATATATATATATATATATATATATATATATATATATATATATCATTTGAAGGGTCATAGTGTCATGTTAGCAATTATTGGTACACTATTAAACTGTGCACCCACTGAGCAATTAACCTTATTTAGAAATGGCTATCGGAAAAGGAATTTCATTTGCAAAGAAATAAGAGTGCCCTGCGAGACGAAAAAGATGATATAACCAAAATTGGCTGTTGACCTGCAATGGCTCATAGCGTTCCGAGTATTTATACACTATGGCATTCTGAAGGATGAAGAGTCAACTCTGTCATCCATGAACCAATCCCGAAGAGTCCAGGTCCTTTTTACTGAGACCATAGGTGCCTCTCTCGATGTTTATGAAGCTCTTATCTCATATTGCCCAGTGCTAATGGTGTATGTGTACCTGAGTGCCACCTACTGTACATAGTCACAAGTATTGTGGGTCTGACAAGCAGTGCATTGGATATAGGAGGATCAAGTGATTAAGGTGGATGGCGGGCATGTCAAGGAGGTTCATTGCACATATTTCTGCGCAGGTATTGCATGTAGTTCATTTATCAAACAGTAGGGGATGTGTGAGTGACAATATGGGAGATCACATGTAGATGACCACATGGTATTGTAAAAGAGGGTAGAGTTAGTGGGACTTGAACCTTGGACCTTCAAAATGTTTCTACTGGACCACAGTTTCCGGTAGAGCTTGGTGTCTTATGGTGCTTGATGCATTCACAAGCCTACCTATTTTCTTTGTTATTTCAATCATCCAAAACTTGAGAAATATGACTGGGACCACATGTTCAAACCATGCTTTCATAGATAGAACACTGTATATACAATATCAAAAGAAAAACACTATCCAATTTTCATGAACGCTTATTTTAATGGCCGTTCTATTTAATAAAAAGACTCTGGCTCAATTATTGAAATATGTGTCATTATAAAAGAGAGGGGCAGGTGCACCTGATGACGTCACGATTGATGACGTCACGATTGACAAAATGCATCACAGTTGTGCTTGCACAGCACTGTGAGAGTCCAAACAGATGTTCTTTGTAGCTTATCATCTGGTAAGCTTTTTAATTTCCCTTGATATATATAATTTAACCTATGAGAAGAACATTGTGAAGTATCCTTATCCTGTAACTTTTATTATTCTCAATATGACACATTTTTAAACACATTCAATGTATAAGCAATGCAGCACCTGATGCATTTTGTCAATCGTGACGTCATCAGATGCATTAGACAAATCTGCTGCACTCCTCTACAATGACACATATTTTAATAATTGTGCCAGAATATTTTTATTCAATAGAAACGCGATCAAAGTAACCTTTCATGAAAATTGGATAGTGTTTTTCTTTACACAAGGAAATCTGACCACTGCAAAGGTGATTTTCTTTGGTCAAACCCCACAGCCATTTGTGGGCCACTCACAAAGGGGTAGTTTTCAATGTAATATCAACAGAGGTCTCCACCAGCTGGGCACACACATAAGTATAAAAGATGCCACTTTTCCTAACTTTTAAGGTGTTTTGCATGTTCTAGCTTAACTTCCTAAGAGCATTAACCATTGGAAATTGAAAAAAATCAGGGTGATTTCTGAGTTTTCAGGGACCAGTGAGTGGTATCCTAGATTTATGACTGTGTAAGGGTCTGGGTAAATGGTACCTACACTAGTTACTACGTGGCAGATCTGTGCCATACCTGGAGCTTATTTCAAAACATCCTGGGATCCCAACCCCAGCGATCTTAGTGTAGGCACATATCATAAGACCTGGCTGGTCTACCCTATGTAATGCAGTGGTTGCAGGCCTGTCCAGAATAGCTGCTAGTCCTGGGATCACTTCACTATTCCATTTCCACCACTAAGATCACTGCAATCTTAGTGAAAGAAATGCATAGTGGTTTCATATGAGTACAAGAGCACTTACAGGGAACACTCCTGAATAGTGAATAGCCTGCTGTATACATAAAGAGGGGAGGGAGGACGTTTGCTGAGTGTCCTTGAGAGCTCTTAGGGCTACTCATGCATTAAGTGCACTGTAAGGTAATTCTTCCCTTCTCTCTCTTTGTCCTTGGGGGAGGGCACAATGCTTCTAATAGGCAAGCACAAATCATACATTCATGGGAACAACTCTTGAATACTGTACGGGGGTCAACTGCACCCTGTGCTCTTTTGTTAGCCCATATGGGGAAGGCGAACAATGGTATAAGCACTCTTCTGAAGAAGAGTGACTCCACAGCTATTCCTTTATTTTGGGACTCTTACCCCTGTGCCTAGTCAGTTCTTCTTGGAATAGTGTAGGAGGGCTGAGGCTAAGATCGATGCGATCTTAGTGCTGGCTAGGATATGTGAACCCAGTCAACTCTTAAGATCGCTTAATAGTATAAGGCTGATTTATTCCTAAGATCGCTGGGGTCGTGATCCCAGGATGGTTCAAATTAAGCTCCTGGGGTGTGTGAAGCATGTGTGTTTCCAGTATGCAGACTCAGATCTGTCAGAAGGAGTTCAGTGGTGACACATTTTCAATTAGGTATAGCTTGGGTTGTACTTAGTGTTCCAACCTGACACAACATGTTTAATGAATATCAATATTAGGCCTATAGGTAGGTGCATAATAACTGTCAATAGTATCGTATAAAAGAAGTACTCCAGCCACCCTAGTGAGTGACCTAGTGAATGAACACTCTCCCCGGCCCTTCCCTGTACATGAAATGGTCAGTTAGTCATGTGCCTTATATATATGGGGCCTTGTGGTAGGAAATATCTAATGACAAGATCTATGGTTACGGTTCACTCCTACATGGGTAATCTGGGAGTTGATCCTTCCGTACGGTCTGCTGTTTTTGGGATCCAAGTGGTAGAGGCAATCCCCTATAGAATTGACTCACTGACTCAATCACTGACTCACTGAGGTACTTTCTGACTCACTCACTAACAGTCTATACAAAAAGTTTTTCCCTCTCAGGCAATTCAGCCCTGCAAATTTTATCATTCCATAGGCCCAGATTAATTTCAGCAGGACCAAATATCTCAAGATTAAAATTGTGGGGAAGGAAATAATGTAAAACAAGAATTACCTTGCTATTTCAATCATTTACCTCTTCAAAAGAAGCACCTTTTGTTTAAGGATGTAGAAACATTAATAATGGTCCAATTAGCAAGCTGTGAAAACCAAAATATAGCCCAAGGTCCCAAGATTAGAGACATTTGCTCTGGAAGTCTGACAATATCTGTCAGCCGTGGGCTGATTTTGTCGGCAAATGCTGATGTCTGACTAGTTCTCATATTGACTGCACTAACACACTGTCATTACAGGGTGATCTGGGTGTTGATCCTGGCATTTGGCCTGCTGCTGTTTGGGATCCAGGTGGTAGAGTCCATCATCTACTACTGGTCAAACCCTGTTGCTGTCAACATTATGATCAACTACAATGATACGCTCCGTTTCCCCGCCATCACCATATGTAACCAGAATGCCTTCAGGTAAGAATATGTATAAGAATATGAACATCCCTTCTTGTAATAAGAGAGACAGGAGAGAGAGAGAGAGAGAGAGAGGACTACTTTTTGGTTATGATATGCTAGGGGCCTCCTATCCTCAGATTTACATTGTATTTTTTAGCGCCTCCCATGCTGCATAGCGGCGGTACCGCGAAGCGGTACGGGAGTGCGCTATGATGATTGCATTTGCCCTATTTAATGAGGTCTCACAATACAAAATTTCTGAATAGAGAAATTGATAATTGTGAAATCTTCTTTATGTCTGCTTTTATGATGTCATCAAACACTGGTATACCAACATTAACGACGGGAGGCGTTTTTTTACGCAGTCACAACCACATTTCTTGTTACCTCATATATTTACAGGTGGACTGGGAATCGAAACTTGAGCAATAATGCCTTTTTGGGTTTATGATAAATCTTGGGAATTTCAGAATTATATAGATAGTTTTTTTTTTCACAATATTACTCTCTATGTGATCGAGTTGCACTATTGGTAATAATTGGTGCAAAGCTTCCATTAGAAACAATGAAGAGTTACATTGAATTCATAATACAATATAATAGTTATCCTATTTTCTTTCTCAGGATGACAAAGGCGTCCCAGGGTGGTGAGTTTGACGCTATAGAGACCTTGTTCAGCCACAACCACATAGAACACCTGTCTAACGAGTCGGCTGCAAGGTATGCACGGGTTCTAGACACCCCACTCAGCCAGCTCTATATGGACCTGTCTCACAAACAGGAGGACTTCATTGTCAGGTGAGACACTGATAAGGTTTATTATTTATATAAAAGCGAAAGTGCCACAACAGTGCTGGTGTTCCCACATCAAAATCCACCATTTTCCTACATGCTCTTTACAAAGGATGGTGCTATTATTGTCACGGTGTGGACATTATTTTTAAATGAATCTAACAGGAAGAGAACAGTGTCCTTGATGAAAATATAACAATGGTTTGTGTAGGTAGTCTTGCAGCATAAATCATAACATTTTATATGACATGCTGTGTGGTACTTTTGACACCAGGTTGTGTTACACTTTGATCCTTCTCTGGAGGACAGGTTGTGTGACGCTTTGATCCTTCTCTGGAGGACAGGTTGTGTGACGCTTTGATCCTTCTCTGGAGGACAGGTTGTGTTACGCTTTGATCCTTCTGTGGAGGACAGGTTGTGTTACACTCTGATCCTTCTCTGGAGGACAGGTTGTGTTACACTTTGATCCTTCTCTGGAGGACAGGTTGTGTTACACTTTGATCCTTCTCTGGAGGACAGGTTGTGTTACACTCTGATCCTTCTCTGGAGGACAGGTTGTGTTACACTTTGATCCTTCTCTGGAGGACAGGTTGTGTTACACTTTGATCCTTCTCTGGAGGACAGGTTGTGTTACACTCTGATCCTTCTCTGGAGGACAGGTTGTGTTACACTTTGATCCTTCTCTGGAGGACAGGTTGTGTTACGCTTTGATCCTTCTCTGGAGGACAGGTTGTGTGACGCTTTGATCCTTCTCTGGAGGACAGGTTGTGTTACACTTTGATCCTTCTCTGGAGGACAGGTTGTGTTACACTTTGATCCTTCTCTGGAGGACAGGTTGTGTGATGATGCTTTGATCCTTCTCTGGAGGACAGGTTGTGTTACACTTTGATCCTTCTCTGGAGGACAGGTTGTGTTACACTCTGATCCTTGACAGCTAAGTGGCAAAGGTACTAATACTCATAGTCCACATGGCCATTGTTGGCCGATACTAGGGCAGATAATGCATAATCGGCAGAAAAAAGAGGGGAAGAATATGCTGTGGACTTTGAAATGTGATAGAAGTTAATAGATAATGATTTTCTGACTAACAAATATCTGACAAAAATGGCCAATAATGCAAGGAGAATTAATATCAAATTATTTGATATTTTCAGATGTAAACTGCCCGACAATAATTCCTGTCAAAACATCCCCGACTTTGATTACCTTCCTCCTATGTCGGCCTACCTCTGTGGACTATGGCTATTAGTGACGACATTCCACATTGCTTCTCCTCATTGAGGCATAATCAGTAAATTGTTTGTCCGTCTGACACTGATGGTGGTATGTTTGTCAGCTTTTGCCACAAACAAAGACTTTCCATAGAATTGTGAAAATGGTCACCTAAAATACAATTTCTACTCTATTTTACCTCGTATTGACAAGGTCAATATGAAGGCCTACCTTGCATGGAAGCCTCGTAGTAGTGGTCAGAAGTCATTGCCTAAATATCTACATACTGATTGGGGTGGTTCCTTTTGATGTTTAAGTAAAAGTAAAAGTTTCAAATATAAGACATGTATTCATACAGTAGAATTTCAAATCCTGTAACCTGAAACACAATTATATTTTCTGTTTTGGCTGTACTCTGTGTCCTCATGATAATATCTTCTCACAGTCCTAAATCCCCTGCTGATGCTCTATACTCTTTTTCTTGACGTTTAAAATGTGGACTAACGGAAACCAAATCTATTGAAACATAAAAATAGTTACCTATTCGAGTGCAAACAACACTTTGGATGGCAACAAACATCTGTCACAAGTCACTATTGTAATTAGATTGAGTTAGAGTAAGCTGGGACGAGGCAATGTCACCAAAGTGAGTATGATTTTAGACTCAGCCTGATACTGGGGTGATACTCTGGCTGATCCTGAGGCTGATCCTGGGATTTCTTTTACCGTGTGTTTATAATGTCCTTCACTGATTACCTTGATGATTTTAAAAAGAGTGGAACCATTGCTAAACCAACAATTGGGAATGATAATGATAAATTTGCAAATCACTATTCATTCCTATGAATAAGGTAAGCACAGAACAGGAACCCTTATGATAACTTGAGGCATGATGCTGTCCATAAATACCCTTCATGGGGTGTTCAGAGTGACATCTCAGGAGATCTATATCAGTCGGATGTGCATGCACTCTCAGCCCGGATTGTAAATAGGCAGTAGATTGCAGTGTACTTGGTACAGGGCAATCTACTGTAGAGTCATTAGATTTGTATTAACAGCAACTCTCCATGTAGACTCGAATAAAGGCCAGTCCACTGTAAAACTGGGTTCCTGGGATCACAGTGTGCCACTAGCAGATTATTGAGTGAAAACAAAGTTAGTTCCTAAAGTAGGTATTCCTTTGCCGTCTTTCCGCCAGACTTTTTGTCCAATCCAACTGACTTTTTTTTCTGTACTTTTGCATTATTGGAAATAATCGGATTGGCTAAAATTTGTCTGACTGATGGCAATGGAATATCTGCTTAACAAACGAGATGTGTACACCTGGTGGATTTGGGAGATGGTAAACTATCGGAGGCAAGACCAATGAAATCTCACTGTACTGCGTTAATACCTTATGGCCATTGACTGTTGTGATACCTAAATGCATCCCTAATATTATATATCTACCACCAGCACTGCATCTGCATCCAGACCCACATGGTTGGCATGATGCATCACTGCGATTCTTCCTGTTAGACTCCCCATTAGTGCATTGGTATATCACCAAGACCCATTGTCATTCAGGAATCAGGTGGTCCTTAAAGGTTTAATAAGCCAATTCTGTCACAATCTAGGTCTATAGTATTCACATTTTTACATGTGATGACCCAGTATATATGACATTATAGCATTGATAGCCATACCCCTCCCATATATCATTATTAACATATAAAATAGGGGTCATATTATGTCTTTTATTAGTATTATGTCTACAGGGGGTGAGAGTAAGCTAATAGATGATGGATATCAGGGCCCGAGGGCTGTACATTCTGTATATACAGAATGTACAGCCCGTGGGCCCCGATATCCATCATCTATTGCGGTTATGCCACCATTTCCTCCATTTTGTATTAATTTCTTACCTGAGATCCAAAGAATATAGCCACGAGAAGACATTTTGTAAAAGCAAGCGATACGGCCCGGGTCCGCTCTGCGCGAAGCCATTTTTTTTGTTCCTTGCCGGGAGAGGTACCGCCGTGTTTACACACACTTTTCGTATGGAATCCATCCATGACAAGTCCAGATATTAAAACATACATATCCTTAGACATTCTAGATGAGTACTCCATGCTTGATATGTCACATATATTCAAAATAAATAAGAATCCATTGATTTTCCAAAACAGTCTGAAATTTCGGCGTCTTCTTCGTACGAAGAGCAGTTGACCTATATCTACATCCAGGGAACTGACACACTTTCGTCGGACAAGGAGGTGGGTGGGAATGGCCCCACCGCGACTCGCGTACGTTGGGAAAATCAATGGATTCTTATTTATATTGAAGAAAATGGAGAAAATTAGCACGCATTCCTCTTCTATGGATCAAAAACTTCTTGGGATTTCAATATTATAACATGTCAAGGTTGGAATCAAGACAAAAACTTCGTGCAAACATAGGACTAGAACCTCAGGTTAGAACTTATTTATTTTCGCATTGGATTTCATCACCGTTCAGTGTGGCGCTATGGCTAAGGCCTTCGCCTACCTCCACTGCGGCCGGGGTTCAATTCTCCTACGAGTTTGGACGATTTTTGACATTGAAACATGGCGAGACTGAATTTGTATCTTTGCCACACATTTCCCAAAATATTATAAGTCCAACTTGACCTCAAAAAAGTATATACCAAAAATTTCCAAAATGCACATGTGTGGTATATGCAGAATAATGCACGGCTAAACTGCATATAAAACCACCGGAAGTCCCCAAATCGTGGTATAAAAGGAAATAACCAGCATTCATCAATTATATAGTTAATTCTCACTCACTCGGAGCCTGTCAATAATACTCTTCGACACTTTATGGCCAACATGGCTAGCAATATACTGAGACTAACATGATGCTTTAATTTGCACTCCTAATGCAATATCTCATTTTTGGATGTCTCCCATGAACTAATTGATTCTCCTTCGAGATTTGAATTTGAATTTCATTCTTCTCTTGATGAATACCAAAATCATTTTGAAACAGGCTGGCAGGTTTGTCTTTTGCAATAAATTAACTAAATTTATGTTTGAAATATACATCAGACGGCTTTATTTTACATTGAAATGAGGCAGAATCTCAGCTTTATACCACATTGAGAAAAAGATAAAGATGTTTTCTCGGTTGAACATTTATTCAGCTTAGCCAACATTCATGCAATAGTCCTTGGTCCCATATGAGTTTCTATCATTTTTGAATACCAATCCTGTGTTATAAAATTGACAATGTTGTTTTGATTGCTACATGTTTGGGGACCTTGAATCCCTTTGCTAGACAGGTTGTCTGGCTTAGCCCAGGGACTATGATGTGAAATGAAATAACACTTGTTATGGTTGTAATCAAAACCAGACAAGTTATGGTGTTGGGTTTGCTCTGACCATAGTCAGAGACCGACTAACTCCCTATCCGGTTTCTTGGTAGGAACTGGAGGTTAATTCAAAAGATCCTGGGATTTCTAATCCTGCGATCTTAGTGTAGGCACATATCATAAGACCTGGCCAGTCTACCCTATCTAATGCAGTGGTTGCAGGCCTGTCAGGAATAGCAAGTCTTTGTCCTGGGGGGGCACAATGCTTCAAATAGACAAGCATAAATCATACATTTATTGGAACAACTCTTGAATACTCTACGGGGTCAACTGCACCCTGTGCTCTTTTGTTAGGGTAGAGTGACCTTGAGTCGTTCATGTACCTTGAGTCGGCCACTTTGCATGGTTTTACTGCCAAATTGAAAGTATCAAGGACCACCTAAGCTGATTTAAAACTATTTTCCTTGTTAAACGGAGGGGAGATACAGCACCTCCTATCTTATCAATTTTGGTAATTTGGGTCTATCATCTTCTACAGGCTGTCAATAACAGCATGTTTGAGATGATTCCCATGCAAATATAGATGGGTTTCTCATGGTTTGGAAGCCACTTATATTTAACTTCACGCAGTAAATGAGGATAAACTTGCAGTTATGTCCTAGTAGTCGAGGAATAGGGTCAACCTTATATAAATATTGTATATGCATTACATTCACACCCTGTCAATAACCAGTAAACTGAAAATCGACCCTTTCCTAGCATCAATTACACAATATACACTCCCCTACCCAGTATTTGATTCATGATATGATGTGGCCGACTCAAGGTACTTGTGGCTGACTCATGGTACTGGTGATGATAACTAGACATCACATAGATAAGGAAGGCTTATAGGGCGTGATGAACATGAGTATAAGAGCTCTAACCTTATTTGTTGGAAAGACAAACACTTCAGGATAATTTTCATAGCCATTTTTTGCTATCCCTTCCAAGTTAGCCTATTATAGCACAGATCTTAGAAAAAGTCAGAGGTTGGTCAGGGGTCCAAGTGGACGACTCATGGTCACTTTACCCTAGCCCATATGGGAACAGGGAATGATGGTATAAACACTGTTGTGAAGAAGAGTGACTCCACAGCTATTCCTTTATTTTGGAACTCTTACCCCTGGAGCTTAATTCAAAACATCCTGGGATCGCAACCCCAGCGATCTTAGTGTAGGCACATATCATAAGACCTGGCCGGTCTACCCTACCTAATGCAGTGGTTGTAGGCCTGTCAAGAATAGTAGGTCCTGGGATCACTTCACTATTCCTTTTCCAGCACTAAGATCACTGCGATCTTAGTGAAAGAATTGCATAGTGGTTTCACCTGAGTACAAGAGCACTTACAGGGAACACTCCTGATCAAAAGCATATTAACGCATGAGTAGCCCTAAGAGCCCTCAAAGACACTCAGCAAACGTCCTCCCTCCCCTCTATATGTATGCAGCAGGGTATTCACTCTTTTGATCAGGAGTGTTCCCTGTAAGTGTTCTTGTACTGAGGTTAAACCACTATGCAATTTTTTCACTAAAATCACAGTAATCTTAGCGCTGGAAAAGGAATAGTGAAGTGACTTGCTATTCCTGACAGGCCTGCTACCACTGCATTAGATAGGGTAGACTGGCCAAGTCTTATGATATGTGCCAACACTAAGATCGCAGGGGTAGAAATCCCAGGATCTTTTGAATTAACCTCCTGGTCCTACCGTTAGTAACCGCACTGCCCGAACTGCCCTCTCAAATGGGAAGCTTACACTGTGTAACACTCCATAAACCCCTACACACTGATAAACACTATGCTGATCTTTATGATTAGTTCCAGGTCTTGGGGAAAATTCTGCTACTTAGCATTTATTTTGTCTATTTATTTGTTACAGTTGTAAATGGGAGCAGCAGGACTGTTCTATGGATGACTTTGAGAAGACGCTGACCGACCACGGCGTGTGCTACACCTTCAACAATGCCGCCAACCTTTCACTCATGAAGAACGCAACACAAACAGGTGACACATTTTGTAAATATTTGAAATAATCCTTGCCGACACAAGACAAACAAATTAAAATGTGCTCTAGGTCAGTTGACATGCCTTTTCTATGGATGCACCACACTGTCCACCCACCACATGGATATACACTAGGATCCTTATTATTCTGAAATACAGTTGTACCTGCTGTAGGTATGAACCTGCATACTAATACTGATTTCTACTGTAGTTACAGCTGGTTCTACTGCCAACTTATAGTAGACCAGCCAACCTGTCCCTAGGCGTATGATGTTAGGGACCGGCTCCTCTCAGTACCAAAGTCTTTCAGCTACTGGTATTCCCACTGCTGGCAACCAGAAATTGCCAGGCTTGTAAGATGTTAATTTTTCATATCTTATTCTAATCATGGGTAGCCCAAACTTTCAGTGAAGCTACAGGAGGGTTGGATGTATGTATATCTAAATTTTTAGAAGGATTGATTTAGGATTGAATGCATGAGAGGTGCGGAGAGAGTGCTCCCGCAGGACTGAAACATTTGCCAATATAAGTATCCCACACCGTACAGAGCTCCCTGAGCGGCAGACGGTGTGGAAACCCCCACACTAACTAATAGGGGTGAGAGTGTATAGTTTGCAAGTCACCCGGGGGGTACGCTACTGTTGTTAAGCTAATAGATGATGCATATCGGGGCCCTAGGGCTGTATATGGTGTATATACCTGAGCCGCGAAGCGGCGAGGGTATATACACCATATACAGCCCGTGGGGCCCCGATATGCATCACCTAATAGGTTTATACCACCATTTCCTCCATTTTGTATCAATTTCTTACCTTTAAAAGCATTTAAAGTCCCGAAATAGACAAATTTCTTCTCTCGATTCGACAGAAATGAAACGCCATTTTGTTTTCCACTTTGCGTTAATTGGACCGGAAGTCGCTAAGGTGACCTAGTTGCAAGGTATGGGGGAGCATATATTATTTTTTACGTGTATAATGCGTTTCCCGCCTGTAATTTCTAAATGCTATAGCAATAGTACAAAGAGACAAAAGGTAGGAAAACAGAACAATTTTATTTAAATAGAAATAAATATAACAATATTTTTGTAAATGTTCAATCTCAAAGCATACATGTCATTGTACATATACATGAAAGGACATGTCCAATACATTTACATGTCACATAAGACAACTCATTTATTTCATATTGATATGAACAGTGCAGTTGGTGAAGTTTACATGGCTGAATACTGTGGTTTTATCTTGTACCTCAGAGATTTGGATGTCAGCCATTTTTACATCATTCTTGGTAGAAGATATGATATTGGTGGCACTTGGCACAGAAGCTGTGGAGGTTGTGGCACAAGGTTTAGAGGCTGTGGCACAAGCTTTGGTGGTTGTGGCAGACTTCTCATGCCTTGAGGCATTGTCACCTGCCAAGGTCAGGGACATGACATGCCTCAGGGCATCTCGAGTCTTGGAATAATAATCGATAGATTGTTCACTCTTGTGCCCTGTTACAGATTTTATATCACGGGCAGCAAGACCCTTTTCTCTGAGTGTGGTTATACATGTAGCACGAATGCAATGGTTTGTATATATTTTACTGAGACAGGCAGCATAAGATATACGATTCATGATTTTTCCTATGGTATTTACACCCATGGGAGTCACAGTATACCAAGTGGTACTCAACTTGTAATTTTTTTTCTTGTAGGTTTGCAAGAAAGCTGTACAATTTGGGTTCAATTTTGACAGATATATCTTCAGGGATTTCACAGGGCATGAGGCAGTGCCTGTGGAGTACATCCTCTGCTCATGCTCTCGGGCATCCTGGGTCATGCCCTGATGATTTTTTTCTGTGGAATTAAACCTGAGAGAAGCAAATTCATGCCCATCTGCATCTATTTTGAACACAAAATCTTCCTTTTTCAAATCGTGTAGACCCTCCTTGGCCCTGCGACCAAAATGTAACACCATCTCAAAGAAAACCTTATTCTGTAAAGAGAAAGGGCTGTCATTTGAAAGAACACCTGAAGAGTACATTTTTTTTTTGTCTTCTTCAGTGATAGGTTCGTAATGCTTAGATACATCTAGACCACTTTTTTTGTTCATTTTTATTTTTCCCTTCAACATATTGTTACATTGAACAAAGAGAGGATCTGTCATTATGTTGAAATTTCTATTGAATGGGGGAGAAGTTATATGACGTTGAATGGCACCTCTTATGGACATCAAAGATCTCTTGTTGTATTCCTGACCATCTTTTGTCCTAACTTCTCCGTAGAAACGTCTCAATAGGGGAGCCAGAGCTTCTTTGGAGAATTCTTCAAAGTCACTTTGTTCGTCATTTTCCACCAGCCAAGCTGTAAAAAAAAATTAAACAATTTGAGAAAAAATTGAATGTTTAATAAAGTATTTACAAAAAAAATTAGCTGATCTTCTACTTCAAGTTTTACAATGAACGTTCATATGTACCAAGTAACGACGAAAAAATTAATATATGCTCCCTGCGCACTCATCATGCGTATTCATGGTCCGGTCGCGGCCCGCCATAAGGCCCTGCACAATGTATATGAAAGTTTTTTCGACTTGTCAAACTAGATTTAACATTATAAATTCTTACCTTTGAAAATATCCACACCCCATTTGGTAGCCTTGTGCGTGTTCTTCGATTTAGAGGCCATTTCTATGGTATTTAGATGTTCATTTGGCAAGGAAACAAATCTTTTCGGCTCGTCTTTGGTACCGGTAGGAGGTTTATATTCGGGTGCAGTCTCATCGCTCATATCCACTGGAGTTTCTCGCATTTGTCTGGCCATTTCTTTAACATACGAGCCGTCTGTAAAAAGTCGCACCTCGTATTCATAGTAGCCTTTGTGTACGACATTGGTTACTATCCCACATATCCATTCTTCATCCTTATTTACCTCCACAAACTGTCCAATTTTGAACCGTGACAACCACGTAGAAGCCATGTTGACAGAAAGAAATCTTCCAGAGTGGAGGTAGAATAGAAATAGGTCACTTCCGGCAAGGACGCTGTAGATATAGGTCAAGTGATCGTCGTACGAGGAACACGCCGAAAATGTGGGACCGGTTTGGAAAACCAATGGATTCTTATTTATTTCGAACAAAATGGAGAAAATTAGCACGCATTCCTCTTCTATGGATCGAAAACTTCTTGGGATTTCAATATTATTACCTGACATGCTTGGAATCAAGACGAAATCTTACTGCAAACTTACCACTAGGACCTCAGGTTAGAACTTATTTATTTTCGCACTGTGTTTCATCACCGTTCAGTGTGGCGCTATGGCTAAAGCCTTCGCCTACCACCACTGCGGCCGGGGTTCGATCCTCATACGAGTTGGGACGATTTTTCACCATGGAAAATGGCCAGATTGAAATTGTATATCTGCCACACAGTTCCCAAAATATTCTAAGTCCAACGTGACCTCGAAAAAGTATATACCAAAAATTTCAAAAATGCACAAGGGTGGTATATGCAGAATAATGCACGGCTAAACTGCATATAAACCCACCGGAAGTCCCGAAATCGTGGTATAAGCCACGATATAAAAGCATGTCAGGCAGCAAGTAATGAGTTCTGTTGTTTGCGGCTGCAGTGCTGCAGTGCAGGACTGGCTGAGCTATAGGAACAATGTTGGAGTGGTAGCAAAGTAATACTTGTTATAACAATTGATTACAATTGATGATATTTAAGCCTTATTAGTTTTTGTTGCCCGGTTTGATGAGTGATGACTGATGCTCTGTTTTTGAAATTTATTAATGATTGCAAACACCCCTGGCCTTGAGAGTTTATGTATGTATAGATGTAAATTAGTGGTTTTGTTACACCTGTGCTGTGTTGTGTTATACTTTACATGTATCAAATTGCTGTTAGAATATTTTTTCACCAGGTGCCTTATGGGGTCTGCGACTGCGTCTGAATATAGAGCAGTATGAGTACATGATGGGACCTAACGATGGAGCCGGAGTGCGCGTCCTCGTACACTCACAGGGTGACTTCCCACTGGTAGGAGACTTTGGACAGTCTGTGCCTCCAGGACTCCATGCCTTCCTGGGCATCATGATAGTAGAGGTAGGTCTGGCTGGAAATTAGCTATAGGGAACGGTCATTTTGTAACAACAGAGGGGTGGATTTTTGTGTGCCTGGGAAAATCCTCATCCCGACCTCTTGGAGAGGTGGGCTTCCCTAGCCCACTTAAAAGGGTCTATTTCTCATCTTTCCTATCCCCTCAGGATGTGTGTGGTGCACATATGCGCGGGCACTGACACATTCCTCTGTGAAATTGTGTAATGTAGTTCTTGCCATGAATATGACCTTAGCTGTCGAAATGGCGTTAAACATCTATTACTCACTCACTTGGAGAGGTCTGAAATTAGTTGACCCCCTTTTTTCTAAAGTAAGCAGAGGTCTTTTATGGATGAATGGAATCAAATGTGGTTTAAACCTTTTTGTCTACCCCTGTAAGAAAACTTATACTTTCCCACCCACCTTTTTCAATCTTTCATTGTTTCTTCTTTACAATCAAGGTAAAAAAAAAAATAACTCCCATAAAACCTCTCTCACAGACCTCTGACTGAGGTTTACACTAATGAAAATATAATAAAATATATGACTCTCTCTTCATGTGGATTAATTATTTTCTCAAAAAGGGGTGCAGTTATGGTCCAAAAAGGTGGGGGGGGGGTGCTTAATAAAGCAGGTGCGCTTATTCGAATGAATACCATATAGATTTTGACTACAGATCCAGGACCTGCCAGCACCACATGGTCAGTGTCAGGATGATGTTCAGCTGGAGCACTTTGAGCATTACACGCAGGCCGCATGTATCCGTGAATGTAAACAGCGCATCGTACTACAGCAATGTGGATGTAGTTATGGTGTACTGCCCAATGATGCACCCGCAGGTAAGGAAAAGGTTCTACTATTTGCTTGGGTGATGACATGCAAAGTGATTGTGAATATCAGATTGCTGATGAGAACTCTAGAACCAAATTCTAACTCTCATAGTAATAGAAGTCCATATATCACTTCACTCTCAATGTCACAGAGTCAATATCTCACACAACTCTCATAATCAAAGAGTCTATATTTCACACAACTGGCATAGTCATAGAACAGTCAATACATCGCTTAACCCTCAAAGTCATATGTACAGAACCTTAATCCACCACAAAGAGCTTTTCACTGGGATAGGGTGACAATGACTGTTTACAAGCATTGGTGATCATCAATCATATGAGCTTGTGTGCTCCTTCTACAGAATCAAAGACAAGTAAAAGGAAATAGCTAGGATGTCCCTATTGATTTCTCATCTACTATCTTTTGAATCATTCTCCAGGAAAACCTTTTATTAGAGCCTCTAGAGAAAAAAAGGAAAGATGTAAGAGAAGATCAAAGCTATATTTATAAGCAACTTGTCAACTATTTTATGGTGTCTGTGTTGCATCCACAGTACAATGTTGTGATCTTGATTGTATGACAGCATTGTTATCGACAACATGAACATTGACCACATATCCAATTCTCTTTAAGGTTATCCGGCGTGCACACTACGAGAACAGTTTCACTGTGTCGACCCTACTCTCAGTAAGTGATACGCTAACGGTCTCATAGCGCTTTCACAGGCTGTATCCATTTGTTGTCATAGTGCATGGATGTAGGTCTTGGGAGAAACTTACCAGAGTTATACAGCTATGTCTCACCACTGTGGTGCAGTTCTGAGTGTGAAGGTTTCTGACCGCTTTCTGACCGGCCATAAAGTTGCAAGATAAAGGTGAATTTCAAAAGGAACTGACAGATATTCCTGCACGTGTTTCAAGTAAAAATGAATCTTAAATACCCTCTATGAGGCTAGGATTGGCTATTATCTGTCTAGAAATGAAGGTTTCTGACCAGAGGTTTCAGACCAGAGGTTTCTGACTTGCTGTCATTAAATCCCATCCTCCTGGTTAATAATTGCATGTTATTACAATTTTTCATCTATTTCTATCAACCAGGATAGTTAAATAATAAAACTAGGGCAGTGGTAAGCAGATTTAACTCTAGCCGGTCAGAAACCTTCATTTATGTTGAAAATAGTCTATGGCATGGCTACCACCAATATTTATTCAAAGATATAGGTGTTAAATACTATTATTTAGAACTTCTTTGCTAAAACCTTGTGATATAATACTGTAGCTAACAGAAAAAAAGGGATTTCTTAACAGCCTGTCAGAAACCCTCACACTGAAAACATGGAAGATCCTAAACTAGTCAGCGGTGACCATTTTAGGTCCTCAAGTTGACGATACCTAAAACTACAGCTTTAGGTAGTCAAAATGATGACTTTAAGTCGTCATCCTGACGACCTGAGTTGTCAGGATGATAATACTGACAGTACAGAGTCGTCATATTGACGACTCAGGTCATCAGGATGATGACCTAAAGTTGTCATTTTGACTACCTAAAGTTGTAGTTTTAGGTATCGTTAACTTGAGGACCTAAAGTGGTCACCGCTGACTAGTTTCGGATCTTCCATGTTTTCAGTGCAGTCAAAAACCTGTATTTCTGGACAGATAATAGCCAAGTGCATCCTTAGAGATGATATCTAAGATTTAATATTACTTGAAACATGTCCAGAATAACATGTTCTGTCAGTTTCTTATGGAATTTCCCCTTATTCAGCAACTTTATGGTCGGTTAGAAACTGGTCAGAAACCTCCACAATCAGAATTGCACCACAGTGGTGACACATAGCCATATTCTCACATCAATAATGCAGTGCTGACAGGTTATTTATTACCACTGCATTGTTGCATCATGATAACAAATTAACAGGAACCCTGACGCAAAATGTGGCCCTCAAATATATCCTTTGCATGTTGCGCCTTAATGTATTGTGCAAAGGGTACTGCTCTTTACAGTGAATATTGTCTTAATCTTGCTCCCATAAGGTCAGGTTTCCATTCAACCAATCTACTAATGGATTTATGTTCAGATTTCCTCCTTCTTTAGAGGCTTTTAATGGCTAATTTAAAAGGACTGCAATCATTTGCACTGCCAGTAGAACACACAGTGGTTAAAAATCATTTGGAAGTGAAGTTTTTAGTCATTAGAATGAATCAGCAAGTCTGAATGACATTTCTCAAGATACTATGACTTGAGATTTCTGAGTCATACCGATTCAGTGTGATTGCTCTGAGTGACTACAGGTGTTCTCAGTCCTAGATAATGCATCTAGTTATACCATGCTGGGAAATACCCTCCAGGTCTGATCATAAACTCCTTAATAGAAAATTGGACGATAACCAATGTTTCATGAATTAAATGGAATATCAGATGGTTTATTAACTTGAATGGAACTCTGGATCTTGATAGCATGGGAATTGAATTTCTTAAAGCTTTCTCACTGCTATATTCACTTACAATGATATTGCTAGATGTTAAAGTGGTAAATGTTAAGTATAAGCTGATGTAACTACAAAGCAGGTAAATCAACCCTTCAAGGGTCACTGATGCATTAAGGCATGATGCGCATTGGCCGTCATGATGCATGAATGCAGCCCTCGTGAGTAACTCACCAGGGCTGCATTCATGCATCAAGGCGACCCTACGGGGTTGTTACATGAACTCCCAGAGTGTCGGCATGATGCTCCAATGAAGTGCTGGCGAGCAGTCTTGCCATGACTTCATTGGTGCATCGTGACGACCAACGGGCATGATGCATTAATGCATCAAAGTGTTGAACTAGATGCTAAGAGGCACCCTTTGAAAACTGACTTTGTATGTATACACTGCACCTTCTGCTAATGAATATGCACACCACATGATGAGTAAACAACTCACTGTTATATACAATGGCTAAAGTGCTTGGATACCTAAAGGGTCCACTCTGCTAATATGTAGTAATCGTGAATAATGTGCCATCATGCATGTTGTATTCCTGTTATCTTTAAAATCTGTATAGTGGATCATAGTACCACAATGAATATGAGGGGTATGACAGTAGGCCTGAAGGTATCCTGCTGTCCTCAAAGGGTTCAAACTTCAAACCTTTGATAAAAATTTATGCACCTAAATAATGTCATTGCTGTTGCAAGATAATGTAATATCTAGACAGAATGCTACTCATGCTACTGTAGTTGAGGCATGCTGAGGTTGTGTGTCTGTATCAAGGGCTGCAAAAGACACTCTGTCGTATTCAAGTTGTATTTGTGTGTTAAGGTACTATGTCGTAATTGATGTTAAATCAACATGCCTTGTGTACATGTGTGCTTTATTAAGTATCATCACACTGCATCAAATGATACCACAACTCACTCTGCCATGGCACGGTGTATGTCCCCTCGACTAGGATGCCATCATACAGGTGCTTGACATTTATGAGTGCAGGTGCCCTTAAACAGAAAATTGTGGTATATTGTAAATGCCTTGACAAATTGAACATGTGCTAAACTACTGTAAATAGTCAAGTGTAAAGTTACTACAGAAATACCAGAAACACAGAAGTTGATCTGTTGATTTTCCCTGTCCAAGTATTTGGCAAGAAAATAAAATAAGTACTTCCCTCTCATATCCCAAACAGCATATTTGAAAAAATAAAGATGTATGGATATAGAACTACACTAACATTAAGAGATTCAAAGAAGGATTTGGAGTATTTCAATAAATTACCAATTATTTTCTGCAACAATTTCTACCTTAGGCAAATAGCCAATGATTGATTATTTCATATAATGCTGTATAACTTTGCAGACCATTTTCCGGAGTACCGCCAAATGTGTAAATGCCCGTATCCATGTCTACGGACTCACTTTGACTCTGATATCACATATGGAGATATGTCTAAGTTTGACATGGAAAAAATTCTGTTTGGCAATTTGACTGACCTGAAGGGCCAGTATGCCTTTGCTAGAGAGACAGCACAAAGTGCCAAAAAGGAAATTGTGCAGAAAGATATAAAGAATGCTAGGGCACTTGCCAAAAGTGTGCATGGAATGGACAAAATACTAGATGACATTCCAGATGGACTTGAAAGGATGATGAAAACATTTCAAGCAGATGCAGAAATTATGAAGCAGAAAATTTGGTTTCATTTGAAATTTGCACTAAAAAAGGTAAAATATGCTGTGGAGCATGATTTTGTGCGAGGATGGGAAATTGTTGAGGAGCGAACATTCAACCATGTTGCGACAGGGTTCTGGGAGATTGTTTCCAGTTTTGACCGAGTTCTGGAACTTTTGAATAGCCGGTACTCTGATGATGAGATATCCCAGCGGGAACTGTTCTGGTACGGGATGGATGATAGATTGTACAACAGACTGACCATGGCTCAGCGGGCACTGACAAATCTAACCGAGGTCAATGATGCTTACAGCACAGGAGACCCTCTGCTCAGATTCCGCATCACATTAGATCGTAGATATGATATGACTTTCATACCAGTGCACCTAGTTATACGTCATCCTAAGACAAGAACAGAACACTTTGAGGAGTGTCGAAAACAGATCCAGAAGTATATCTCAGCCATAGAGGCAATGAGAGAATGTGGAGATTGGGTGGTTGCAAAGAACACATCGCAATGCGCTGATATTGGCATCAATCGAGACAAGTTCATAAAGTCAGCCAAGATGGTGAACTACAAGTTGTTCCAGTTCAGAACTCAAGTCTTGATGAAGCCTGTAGAAGCTGCTGAGGCTATTATTACTGATTTTACAAGTAGGAATGAGAGTTTGTGGAAGGAATATGTCTTCCTGAAAGGTATCGTAGAGGTGGTCAAAAAAGATGTTGTAGATTTCACATCATCTAGCTGGCTGAATATAAAAACAGCTTCAGGAAAGTTCAATAATTATACCCAACACAATTCTATCACTAAGACGTCTCTAGCAAATGACCTCAATTCAGGTCGGATGGAAGATGATGTGATCTCATTTCAACATTTTTTCCAAAATTTGAGATCGCGATCACGAGAAATAAAAGACAGTTGTACAAGACTGCGAGACTTGTACATCGATGTGTTCAGTAAAATGGCAGAGGAGAAAAGCACACTACCATTTTACACCAAACTCCATGAGGATGCATTGGCATTCCTTAAAAACCCACCAAATGCCACCGAGTATGTTCGCCATTTCTCCTACCTGACAAAACTGTCAAAAAGCCATATTCGTAATGAATCAGAGACATCTTTGCTTAAAGTACTGAATGCTGACTTTTACAATATGAATATAGCAGAAACCATTGGAAATATCAGACAGTTCTTTGACAACGAGCTGCTACCTGCTGCTGAAATAGAAGGCACCATAGATAACCTGGATGAGTCTTTAGGGACTTTGTTGAAAGACATACGCAAAGACTTGTCAACATTTACAGAGAGTACGAAAATCGGATATGACTTCTTCAGGTATGTCTCTGAACCTGAATAGTTGAAAGCATCTTCGGTGAATTTCTGCTCTTAGCATTGTATTCTGACAAATGAAGTAGAAAGTAGTCATGAATCATAATTAGAGCACTCTATTTTTAATATATCTAAATTCAATGTAGCTGATTTCTTTTATTAACTTAGATTTCTTTACCATAGTCTAGCATTATAGGAAATTATGCTAGACTGAGCATTTGCCTTATATTTTGGCTATATTAGGTAACAATTGAACAAATGATGCTGATTACTTTGGCTTTTATGTGGTTTTGCCATTTCAGAGAGAACTATCTGAACCTGGATATTTACATGAGAGCATTGAGCTATGAAGCCATCACTCAACAGATAGCTTATGATATGACAAACCTATGGAGTAAGTTATTTTACTTTATATTATGATCATACACTCAGTCTTCTTACATTGTGATTAATGACCATACAATGCATTTTTGTGACTATCCTCTAAATCGTGATAAAAGCTCTGGAACATTATTTTTCTGACCTTGTTTAAAAATGGTATGGTGATACCCTGTGTACATAAGGCATCTATAGTAAAATCGGGGTGGACCACAGGTCCACCTTATTGAAGAAGTGGAAATTAGGGTGTGCACTAAAGGCAATGTAAGGGCATTTTCAATTAGATTGGTACTAAAGAAGGCTTTTTATAGGTATAAATTTGCCAATATGATTACATAGAAAGCAAATATGAGTTGAATGAGTTATTCTTTGCAAATATTATCTTGTGATTCTTAATATGAATTGCTTTATTTACTTAACAGGTGATATCGGGGGATCGATCGGTCTGTTCATTGGTGCCAGTGCCATTAGTGTGTTTGAAATCCTGGATATATTTCTTCACACAAGCTGCAAAATGGGCCGGGAAAAACACTTAAAGAGGAAGCGTAGCCGGAAAAACGACAATGACATTAATGCCATGGATAAGCTAAATAGTGGTAAGGGCCAGGAACCCGGCTGGATGTTTTCGCAGCAACTTTGACACACACTTGCCCCTGTTGTAGACAATGATCACTCCATCACAGGTTATATATGATAGGGAAAGTGGGCTACATAACTCAAATCTGTCATCTAAGTGAAACATCAATAAATCTAAAATATACCATGGTTTGAAAAGCTATAAGATGTCATAAGTTCAAAACTTGTGACATGACAAGCATGTCACCAAAGAAGAAAATATATGATATGCTGGTAGTTGTGTTAATTTTGTGTTTTAATCTTGAGAGATATTCAACAGCAGGTACACTATGGTTGGTTGAGTATGGCTGACCAACCTCATACAAATACAACAGATCTAGATGTGGAACATATGTGAGGAATCAATCAGTGTGCTCATCGTATTGATGCAAATAATTCTCGACCACTGTCAACTTTGCCAACTCATGGATTTCAACATAATAACTATGCATGCATAGTGAAAATCATGAGGGAATGAGTATGAATAGACAGGCGGGTTCCTCATTCAATGTAAACAAACATAAGTAGAACAAAGCATTTCCAGTGTCGGAGACAATGCACATGTGAGTGTCGCGAAATATGGCATTACAGCATATATCTTCCTCCCCATTTGTGCAATCGACTAAATTTGATCAATGACAATGAATATGAAAACTTTAGGACAACCTATTCCCTTTATGGGATCACACTTACCTTCAGTGTAGTGCTCGGTATGATTCTAGATGTTATCTGTGACCATTAACAAGAAGTGTGGAGGGGGGGGGGTTAATGGTTTGGTTTGCAATCTCATCAAATAAGAAATTTTTCAGTTTATGGGCAATTTCATTGGTCAGGTGTAGGTCTTGATAAGGTTTGATTTTTGAGTGCCACTAATGACCAGTGGGCACGATGGACACAATGACTCGATTGACATTATGTGATATTATGTTCACTCAATGACGCTCATGACATAATTCTGTCAATTAACAGTGAAAATAAAAGTAAGAATAGTGAACTCCTCATATATATATATATATATATATATATATATATATATATATATATATATATATATATCTACACATTGTACAATTTTCCTGTGGGGCATTTTCACTTATATTGACTATGTGTGTCATTTCCAGATTTGTTACATGTTTGAGTGAAAAAAAGAAGTAATGCCCATTATATTTTTGAAAGAAATATTTTCATAAGATCAATCATTTGACTGATGTCCTTACCTATAAATTTCAATGGTCTGATCATAATATGGCTTTAATGAAGCATTGTACTGACATTAAACTTTCCATGCCTAAAATATATGATTGTAAAGGCTTGTGCATTTTGTAATAAAACATCATGGGCATATTATGTAATATATAGCAATTATGATTTCTGCGAAAGTGCCAATGTGTGTCACATCATCAGCTAAATGTTATGATATATTAAATGTATAATGCACATGGATTATTTGCATAATTGTTAAACTGCAAGGAAATGTACATGTGCTTTAATGAAATGCAAAACTCATGTCGGATGTAAAAGAATTATTTTTTATGAACTCACTCGATCCAATTTTCTCTTAGATAATGATACTGGTATGATTATTGTGTATTGTATGCTGGTTATACAAATAAATCATACAAGAAGAACAGAATAAACAGACCTGCAGTCTTTTATCCATTACTTTGTATCTATATTCTGCAGATTATACTGTTATCTATTGTTATTAAAGGGTGCCTCTAGCTTCTATTTACATTTATAAGCATTGCTTATATCACTAGATATAGTGTGGTTTTCCATGTATCCACATATATAAATATAAATTAGCCAAGAAAATGTGGACCAGCATTGATGAGATCCTTTGAATATTGATTGCAGAGAGGTTCAGCGAATACCGTAAGAAATGTCACTGCCCCTACCCATGCCGCCGGACTGAATTTGACATAGCTTTCTCCTATGGAGGAATATCATACAGTGACGTGGAACGGAGTCTTTATGGAAATATCTCACAACTTCAGGACAAATATAACCTAGCTCAGGAAACTGCACAGACTGCCAAGAGGACTATTCTACAGAAAAGCAGGTATCAAGCTGCAACACTTGCTTTATATCTACAAAAATCAGAGGAAATACTTCAGGGTGTCTCAGGTGGGCTTAAAAAGATGATTCAAATATTCACCAGAAATGCAGAAAAGATGAGGCACAGGATTTGGTTTCACTACTGGGTTGGGCTGCGAAATGTGAAGTTTGTCGTTGAACATGATTTTATCCGAGGGTGGGAAGCGATGGAGGAGAGAACCTTTAACCATATGGCCACAGGCTACTGGGAAATCATCTCTAGCTATGATAGGGTGCTGCAAATTCTATTGTCCAATGCTTCTAGTAATGACACATTCGACTGTGAACGTCTTTGGTATGAGGTAGATGATCGACTTTACAACCGATTAACCATGGCTGAAAGAGCTCTTGCAAATCTCACAAAGGTCAACCATGCCTACTCAACTGGTACTAAAATACTAAATTACAAGGTTACATTAGATCGTAGATATGATTTGACCTTTATTCCGGTGTCCCTCTTCAGGGCGGTTTGGAAAAGACGACAGTCATTGTTTGATGAATGTGAAAGTTACTTATTGAAATTTATATCAGCAATAGAAAATATGAGGTCATGTGGGAAGCAAACAGTCATTGATCATGTGACCCACTGTAATGACTCGGCGAGAGATGATTTCATCTTTGCTGCTTATAAAATCAACTACCGCTTATTCAGTTACAAGACCAGTATTCTCGAATCACCTCTGAGGGCGATTGATAAAACAATTGCTGTGTTTATAAAAATGAATGAGACTCTGTGGCAAGAAACTGCCTTTTTGAGCAACTTATCTGAGACAATAAGTAAAGAAATTGCAGATTTTACAAGCGCGACTTCGAACGAGTTAATAAATGCATCAAATTCATTGAATGAATATGTTTCCCACAATACAATGACAAAATCAACTTTATCAGAAATCTTCAACTCACCCATGATGGTGACAAACATAATCAAACTTAAATATTTTTATCATAATCTAAGATCGCGCTCTCAAGAAATAATTGACAGTTGCAAGCGATTGAACAATTCTTATATCGACATATTCAGAGCCATGGCTAAGGAGACCAGTACATCATCATTATATAAAACAGTTTACAATGATATCAATTCCTACTTTAATCATCTAGACATGTCGAATAATTACATACCTCATTTTGCTTCACTGCTGCAACGGTCCAAGGAAGATATCAAGGAATTGAACAAAGTGTCCTTGCTAGAACTCATGAATGCTGACTTTTATAATATGAACATTGCAAATGCTCTTGCCAATATAACACATTTCTTCGAAGAAGAGCTCCTTCCATATGCTGACTTTGACAGTGCAATTGGGAATCATGACAATTTATTGATTACTCAGTTCAAGGAGATTCAAAATGACCTGGCTAAGTTCACATCAAGCACACATATCGGATCCAACTTTTTCAGGTAAGTTTGATTTAGAAGAAGAGTAAAGGGATAGAGATCTATTTTGTTACCAGAGGAGGGCATTTATTAATAATGCTACTTAGTATTGTTGAGAAATGCTCTCCTGTTGGGATGGACAAAAAGTAAATACATAGATAGAACTAAATGACGGTGGTGTACAAGGTGGCGGATCCACCACGAGGGGGAGACCCCCCTGAGGGGTGGATCAGCCACCGCGGACACCAGGGGAGTTTAGTTCTATATTTATTTTATGTTTTAAGAGTGTTTAATTAACTGAAAATTAACCAAATCCGGTACCATAGTTCCCCGTACGAGCGGCGGTCTGCCATTTGGATGTTTACATGCGCCCGGAACGAGGCTGCAGTGGTGGATTGGCCGCTGTGGTGGATCGGCACAAGTTACTCCACTGGGGTTGTGGCGATCGGCCCTGCAATGCTATCTCTATGGGAAGAAGTTATTCACATAAAATAAAGCTTCAAATCCAACCAAGAGTGACACAAGAAGAAAGATGTTGCACTATAGCATAATTACCCTTATGATAAGTCCCTGGTTAGATACTCACATGTTTCTAGAATCTAGAATCATGAGGGTATTGTATAAAATAAATTTACATACATTTCCCAAAGGGTAGGTCCTATCGCAGTAACACAGGTGAAAGGGGATTGCTCTAAGCCTTGTAATAGGGAGGGGCTAGTAGGACAGGAACTTTGACTTCAGTTGTGGAGAGTCCCCCATGACAATTTGGAAATTATGCATTTGGAGAAGTTTGCGTCTTTCTGATTTGTGCAATTACACCTTAACACATATAAGTTGCAACTTATATGTGTTAAGAAATGTGTGTTACTGGTTCATATTCTTCAATTGTAGATCATAACACTTTTACTAAATATTAATGGTCACACTTCTGACGCTCTTCCTAAGGAGTCGAGAGCAGAATAAACTGTCCCTGCAAAATATATGATCTGATATTGCATGGACTTGCCACCGCAAAACCTCTCACAGAAGCTGACCAAAATTTAAATGTTAGCAAGTTTGGGGTGGAGGGTATTGAGTAGCTTATAGGTGGGGGGGGGGGGGGTTATCCAAGTACATTACAGTTAACTAATAGAAAGTGTGATATTGGTGATAGTGCAGAAATCCCACACAAGGTAGCAGCATCATACTGACAGGTAATCAATGAGACCTACACAGGCAACCGTGGGCCCTTTTACCATTAATGTGGCCCTTATGCTACAAATGCCCTCATACAGCAAAACCTCTTATATAACCAGTGTTCGCATGCTACAAATGCTATCCACAAGGTTTTACAATATTTGTGAGCTATGGTTTATAGATCATAATATTTTAATGCAGTAGAGAGACTTGCAATGGGCAGGCCCATGGTTTTTTAGGCATGTTGGTGGTCTTTAAATATCTCTTCTGGGAATATGTTTTAGTATGCTTTCCTTAAATACACACAATTGGTTTTTCGTATTGAAATGGCCCAAAATGACCCCTGATGCTTTGCCCCTGGTGCTAGTAAAACCCATCAATGTTTAAAGCAAAATACTATTCATGATATAAGGGTAGGGGCCTGTGACTTATAACACAGCTGGGAAAAGTCATAGTGCACTATCCACAATGAGCCAGCATTGCATTCTGATTGGCTGATTGACCGTGCATTATCTAGATGGATAATGCACTCCTAGTGCAGGAGGTTAAATTTATCTCACATTTAGACTTCACAATTGATGTCCTTATATTATTAGGTGGCTGATGTGTGATTTCTTTTGTGTTATAACAGGAATATGGTCATGCTCTCTATGGTCATGCCCTGTTCCTTATTCCTTAACTGTTGTGCCCTGTGCACTATTCTAGATGTCCAGTTCCAAATGCATAGGAAAGTAATTTGGGTCCCCCCATTGTGTAGAAAGATTAAAATCTTTGGTAGGTGTACTGCACTTAAAAAAAACATTGGTTCATGGACTAGTCACTATCCAACTATCAGATAGTAATACTCAATGCTTCATAACTTGTTCTTGCTTACAGGGATAATTATGTGAATATAGATGTGTACATGCGTGAGCTGAACTACAAAGAGATCTCTATTCAAGTCGCGTATGATATCACTAATTTGTGGAGTAAGTCTTTATAGTAATTTTCTTACTTTTGAAAGGGTTATCTCACTCGGCTACGCCTTGTGAGATAACCCTCAGTCATACCCGAAACGAGTGAACCTTTGTCTATGTATTGCATCATGAATTCAATAGTTCTACCATACTGACCTGTACAAACACTGGGTCCTGAATTAGTACTGGGGATACAGGGTTTTTGAAATTTTAAAATACACTATAGTTTAAGTCTTATCTGGAATAAGGGCTGGGTGTTTGGCCTGGGTGAACTTAATAGACAGCCGGACACTTTAATACAGGTCAATACGTTTTAATTTGAATAATGGGATAGTAAGAAATTGACCATTTTTATGAGCAAAAGAGGGAGGAAATTTGTTCTGTCAACCCAAAGAAGGGTCTGAATTCGGTGTTGTCCCACCTAAATCAACCAGCCCCCCCCCCCCACCATTGTTAAAAACTGACTACTTCCTAATGCCTTATCAAAATCTCTATAATAGACCATATCTCATACAATGAGTATAATAATGCAGTATACCATGGTTATCGACTTTGGGCCCTCAAAACAAGTGCGGCTCAAACACGAGGATGCAGATTTTGCCAGCAAAATCGCTGCTGGGCCTACAGAAATTGTCAGACTGCAGGGCGGAATGTTTCACTGAAATGTCCGGACCTTGCACTACATTTTGTTTTTCACAGCTTGGAAATTGGACCTTTATTAAGGTTTCTACAGCCTAAAATAAAAGGAATTACTGTTTGTTAAGATTTAAATTATTAAAATTATGAGTTAGTTTTTTACTCTCCTATCTGACAATAGTAATTTTGAGGTGTTTGGTTCTACAAAGATCAATCTTGGCGTACAGAGTGAACACATCTGTGGGACTGAATTGCCAGCGAGGGGAACAGAATTTTGTATGGACTTTCACTAATAGCCATGGATAGCAACTCCTCGTGCTGGCTTATCCAAGAATTATTTCCTTATCATTGCTCACGTGGTGTATCCTACATTTATTGCCTTATTATCGCTCACATTGACAGGTGATATCGGCGGGTCGTTCAGCCTGTTCCTGGGTGCCAGTGCGCTAAGTGTGTTTGAACTGCTGGATGTCTTCATTCACACCAGTGTCAAGATGCTCAGGGAGACTCATATCAAGGGAAATGGTGGTCAGAAGCCAGAAACAAACAGATAGGACGTTCTGACACATCTCGAGGCCGGGCTCATTAAGGCGCATCAATGCAATAGAATGCAACAGCAAATTCTTTATGGGGCATTGCCCCTCAAGGATCAATTGCAGAACTGATGATGACAGAAATGATATTTTTAGGTGCAGCATTTTATTTTTATTTTATCATGATCAAATTGTCTTTTCAAACTTTTTATTTTCCTTAGTGATTTGCCAAGTTTGTCCATCCCTCAACCCCATATATACTCAGACAAGGGCTGTAATGTAGTCGATCTGCGCTTTCCGGTGGTACCAAGAGTCTGCTATCATTTTTAAGTGACAGGTGGCGTCTGAAAGATTCTCTGAAATAATACCAGTCTCAGTCCTATGTTGCAACACTATAGCCTGGCAGCATCGTATTTAGTGCATTGAAATTCCGTGTAATATATCATATGAGTGATAACCAAAGTCCATTTGGCCATATTAAAGGGGGGCTAGCACTGCAAATTAACAACATGGGTACCAATTCAAACAGCGATCATAAAAACGCGGCGATCTGATTGGTCAAGGAGTGGTCACGTGACATTTTAATGTGGGCGTGCATTACGATGCCAGGGCCCCTTTAAGGACATATCAAAAGCAAAAACTCTTTTCCACATTATGATGATAGAAGAATTGTCCCGGCATGTCTCAATGAAGTGTTGAGTGTTGGACCTCTCAGATGTACCTCTGTCTGTCAAATACATGAGACTGGATGGGTAGCAACCATTTCTCTTTTATTCATTGATCACTGCCTGTGGTGGGAGGGGGAAGATTGGGGAGTTCAAATTACCAGCTACAGCACTTTTCTCGACCATTTAGCAGGAGACAATCAAGATCCCATTTCATTCTGTCATCCCATACAGCAGCGAATAATGGCCAAGTTGCCAAAACTAAAACTGTTCAGGAAACCTAAGGTAGTCTACTTTCAGCATAAATAGATACTTCAAAGAGTAAAATTTGTCATGCTTTCAGACCCAAACTATGGCAGAGTAGATCAAAGTTAAAGCTGGGGCTTATTTCCTGGAAGCTGTTTTTCCTCATACATGCGGGGGTCCATAAGTCACATAGGGCCCCCGTATGTCTGAAAACCGTTTTTGTTCAGATTTCCACATCCTGCCTGAGTGGATATGGCCTCCCGTGTCCAGACGCGGAAAAAAATGTGTTTTTGCTCAGGATGCGGAAAGTGAAAATCCCGCATCATGTCCGTATATGGGACCCTGAATACTACATACAGCCTTATTTCCTCCATATTTTATAGGTCCGTATGTGGATTATATGTTAATGCTGAGTTGGGGTGCACCTTATATGCAAGGTACATGGAAAAGTATAACTGGTAATTACTGCATAAAATGGCTTTAAATGGGACACATTTCAGCATGCTACCCCTGAATGGTTAGAGCTTTTAAAGGGTTAGCGGCAAGGAGAGCGACCAGGAGACAACAGCAGATAGATGTAGATTACAGTACCTTATCACTAACCCTTTTAACCATAGACCTTGCATATAAGGTGCACTCCTCTCCTCATAAACCTTAAGACTTTAGGCCTGGATTGAGTTGTGTGGTGGGTGGCCACCCTATTCTTTTTACTATGATAATGCCTGATATATCTTTCCATAGTAGACTTCCCCCTCGTTATTGCTACTATTAATATCATTAATACAATATACTCCACGGCCCCTCTAAAAGAGTGTAAGGCCTGTGTAATTTTTCTACCATGGTTCTATTACAAGAAAATACCCAAGTATTAATTAGGTCTGTATGTGCATTATAAGGTCAGGCTAAGTTGGAGTGCACCTTACATGCAAGAGAGATCGATAAATTAATTGGTAAATGCAGCTGAAAATAGCTTTAAATGTAACACATTTCAGCATGCTGCCTCTGAATGGTTAGAGGTGTTAAAGGGTTATCGATGAGATGCATGAAATCTATGTCCATCCACCCTCTCTGTTAATCCTATAAAGGCTTTAGTCCTTTCAGGGTGGAATATAAAGGATTCCGTATGTATGCCACATCAATTCCAAAACTACCTATATAACTTCTGTATTCAGGGAATTCCCTAGGGGGTTTCCTGGAATGTAGGCTATTTTTATCATTAAGCCTTGAGTCCACCCAATAAAATTTCGTAAGTATCAATTAATTTCCATATGTTAAGGTTTTATATACGGACACTACATGAAGACTGACTGCAGACTGGTCTACCCCATCTCGCCGAGTCCCCCCACTCCAAACCCTCACACAAGGTGCAAGTCCATGGTGCAAATCATGCGCAGGCCTCCAGTGTAGCATTTCTTTTATGCCACAAAGAGGAGAGTACCATCAGTGTGGACATTGGAGCGTTGCCTTAGATACGGGACTTTTTGCGCATAACGTCAGAGAGGGACGCTTGCTCCAACATTAGCGCACTTTCCCATGCTGCTTGTCCCGAGTTTAGGTAACAGCTTGGTGATGGGGTTGGAGGTGGGGGGGGGGGGTGAGGTATGGGATAGGCCTACATTAGTAGGCCCTTTCAATGGTTTTTGAGTGTGTGTGTAGGGGGAGGGGGGGTAAAAACATAGGCCTACATAATATAGGGACCACACCTATTATTTTGATTTTGATTATTTATATCTACTTAGAATAAAATTTGCCTGATCATAAAATATGCATGTTCAATACATCAGCTAGATGTAGAAAAGTTGGAGGTCCTAGCTTGAATGACTCATTCCTCAGCCCCCCCCCCCTTCCCAAGTGCTCAAGAAAAATTGTGGCTTGGACCACATATTGGAGTCCTTGCCACATTTTTCTTGAGCACTTGGGAAGTGGGGGGGACAAAATTGGAAAATGGCAAGCAGGTTCTTAGGATCAGAATTTCCTTGTGATTGGACACATTAGACATGATCAATTTCACAATACGCTATGTCAAGTGTTTAACAAAGGGAAATTTTTTCTATGGCTACTGTAAATTCTCTCGTATTAGCGCCACACCCTCATGTAAGCCGCACTCTTGGGTTTGGGAGAAGCTAGAAGCCCCGCCAAAGGCTTGAGAATTGGCCATTCAGTACTGTTTTGTAGTGTAAAGTACCATCGTATAAGCCATAGGCCTACCCCTACTTTTGGCCCATCCTCTATGCCACATTTTGATTTGGGTTCTGGTATAAGCCGCGGCTTATTCAAGACAATTTGCGGTACATTTTCCATTGTGCCATCATTAATATCATTATGAAATCCGCTTGTAGAAAAGACAATTCACATTGCCAATATTCAGATGTAGGCCTACGCGTTTTAGTTCATGTAGGCTTCAATTACCTTAGGCTTAGGTTTACCGGTACATAAATAAAGCCTTGTTTAAAAGAAGAAGAAATTGTCAACTGGCATTTTTTGAATACTCATTTCGACAAGTTTTTTTTTTTTTTTATTTATTTATTTATTTAAACACATTCGACGAACTTGGGAACTGATGACATTTTATTTAGTAAGCAAAAGGGACAGTGATTTTGATCATATTCTTCATATTTGCATGTGCCTGATCATGTGGATAGGCCTACTCATTGATTAATGCCAGGCTCGGAAATCACTGGCAACCCTGTACGGTACCGACGTTCGCGCGCTACGTGACCTGATTCCTCGATAACGTGTGCAGCTTTTTAGGTTTTACAGTAATTATTAAAATTTAAATGCACCAAAGTGAACTAACACCGACAATCTGTGGCGGGCTGGCAGGATACAACTTGTTACATCGGTCTATGCCCTGGGGGCATTCAGTGCCGCCCCCTGTGGTGACGCGTATATTTTTGGGACTGCCGCGCAGAATTATGCATGCCCTGAGGGCATATTGCTGGCCTTCCAGAAATCAGCAATTTACCCATGCTAGTCTATGCCCTCAGGGCATCGTGTATCGGCCCTCAGGGCATAGGCATACACAGGACCATTCCTGACCTCTAGATCTAGACGTTCTGGCATTGACCAGAAAAACATGCACATGCCCTCAGGGCAACATACCCTCAGGGCATATTTCTTGCTTCTTTAAAGCATTATTGACAAAGCATGCCCTCCAGGCATGTAGTACAATTCCACAAGTTGTATGCTAGCTACAAGAAGGGCCTAAGTATGCATACCCCTCAGGGCATATATCTTCCTTCTCCCGGGTTCCTTCTACAGTCTACAAATGTTACTCCTCAGGGCATAAATTTTATGATAAATGAAGCGGTATTAAACAAGGGTATGCCCTTGGGACATCCATGCATGCCCTCAGGGAATATTGGACTTTAAGCTAAGGGAGTGGTCATAATTTATCAACAGGGGGGGTGGAGAATTTTCGCCTCCTCTTTGATCTATAGTAGCGCGCGGGCTTTTTGGCTAAAAAAAGATTTTTTTAGCCGCCCCCCTCAAGAGGAGTCAAAATATTTTTAGCTATCAGTGCATTCCCTGGGGGCATCATCACACATCATCCATATTATGGATGCCCCAGGGGCATGGTACAGAGAACAATGGGGGACAATGCCCCCAGGGCATTCATAGTAAGCTTAGATAATCGTACATGCATAAAAATAATTGATGATGCCCTCGGGGCATCCATGTACTAAATGATGCCCCCGGGGAATAGTCCAATACCCTATATAGGCCTACATGTCCTGGGAGCATCATCCTTACCATGGATGCCCTGGGGGCATTTTCTCAGACTTGCCATGGGGAGTGTGGGAAAGCACACGCCTCAGCTGCTGCTGTCCGCGTAATTTTCGCGTCACTCCCACGCGGCAATCAGTATGCCCCTAGGGCATAGTCCGATGTAACAAGTTGTATCCTGCGGCGGAACACCACGTACTACTGCTGCCATCTATCATGACAGAAACCAACTACTGGTTCCTCCATTTGGCACTAGACAGCAGCACCAAAATCCTCAACCAAAACATCAAGATGTGTTACGGATTTATCGGCCTTTTCTACGGCATCTCACCCTACATATGGCTTATATTGATGCCAATGGTCGGCAGTTTCTCTGGGGACGATCCAGTGCTACGTTTGTCTGTTTTATTTCTGATCCAGACATGGTTTGCCAAGCTTCTACCTCGCCACATGGTAAGATTCACGTATTATCGCTCATTGCAGACGACCCCCATCATTCTGAAAACTTGTGCGATAGTGAAGACTGACTGGTCACCGGGTTCGTGAGTCACTGTGCTGTGGCCGTGGGCTATAATTATTTCAAGTGGGTCCATGAACCGGGCCGTGATGGTGGGCACAGAATAATTAGATTAACCTTCTCATTCATCTGTACATCTCTCATCATGTAAATACGTTCATATCACTGTGCCAGTCTGCCTATTAATTACTGTATAAGTGTATTCCTAGTATTATTCGCAGCCAAACGAACCTCTTTCAGTCTTTCAATTTTCACGCCCCTCTTTAATCTATATATATTAGCTCGCATGCTTTTTTGCTAAACAGAGGGTAAATCTTTTTAGACCCCCCCCCCCCCTCAAGAGGGGTCAAAATCTTTTACACCCTCCCCCCTCAGGAGGGGTCTGAATTTTTTATGCCCCCCTCAAACCACCCGCCCCCTTGGTAAATAATGACCACTCCCTAACAGTATTATAAAGGGCATTTTCTAACAACAGGGGACGTGTGGTGGATGTGGGGGTAGGGGCAAAAATGTCTCACCCCTTCTTCAAAGTAAATCTGTATGGTACTCTACTATGGAATAAAACCGGGGGGGGGGGGCAAAAAAAATTCAGACCCAGGCGGAGGGCCAGAAAAATCATAATGGGCACATGTGAAAATCCACCACCCATTCCCTGTTCAAGGCTGTTGTTAAAAAATGATTACTCGCTTATCATACACAATCATGCATTTATGGACTGGGCTAGCCTGGCCCAAGATAAAGAAACTTCAGTTCTCTAACTTTATAGCCTAGGCTAGCCGACCGACGTCTTAATCCTATTTAAATTAGGGGATTCTAGAAGTTGATTTTAGTCAGGACACTAGCATGTTTTTAGTTGGTATTACGGGCAAGCGATGAACTCCTCACCGTCCGCTGAGGAAACCCAGAAACACCACAGCATGGGAATACAAGTACCCATATGCACACTGTAAACCCACTCTTGGCTTATAAAGCCACTTTTCTGTTTTATTCTACAACAACAACAACAGCAAACAGTTTTCCCCAAGTATGACCGAGAAAAGAAGATTTTATAAGAGTTTAAGTGCCATTTTTGCTCACTGAAGTAGCGGGCGTCATGTATTGACGCTCTTTAGGCCACTGTGACATTTCAATATCCAGGTGCTAGGATGTTCATTGTCTTCATTACAATTTTGCGATCACTTTGGCTTTTGAATTTTGAAAATTGACCAAGAAATAATAATTTTAGAGCCTAGGGGTATATCTTAAAGGGAAAGTTGTCAAAAACTTTTTGAAAAAGTTGTCCTAGGCTTTGTTTTGATCGTGGCGTATGGTAGTGTGGCGTACGGCCAACATACGCCATGTTGGTAGGCATATGAGCATCAGTGCTTTAGATATACAGATTTAGTATGCTTTGTTGTTGTAGGTAGAATAAATAAGCAAATGTCCACGACCAGTGAATAATTTTGCATCGTATGGCCCTATGGGATTAATTTGCTTTTAGATAAAGAATTACAACAATATTTACTCACTTTGAAGAGGTCGAGTCATCATGGTTTGTTTTGATCTGCCATCACAGCTTGCTCGGGTTGGTTGGGAGCTACCGTAAACTCCCGCGTATAAGACGCGTCCTCTACGCCAAACAAATCCCTACTGCGTCTTATAGGATTTCCTCAAGTTTGGGGTGCGTCTTATACGCGGGGTTTTCCAACATCTCATTTGGGAAAATGCGCCGATGACAGCTTGAACTCATATAGCCAGCACCGCGGCAGACCGGGAGGTGTCGACGCGCTCGGCAGGTTTGACACCGACCGTGTGCCGATGACAGCTTGAACTCATATAGCCAGCACCGCGGCAGACCGGGAGGTGTCGACGGGCGCTCAGCGGGTTTGACCCCGACCGTGTACCGCTGACAGCTTGAACTCATATAGCCAGCACCGCGGCAGACCGCGGGAGGTGTCGACGGGCGCTCAGCGGGTTTGACGCCGACCGTGGCTTGCCGGGGTGTAGGGAACACGTGGGCCGATGACAGCATAGACTCATAGCGCTAGCGCCGCGGCAGACCGGGGAATGGTCCGCACGCCTGCCGGGGTGTAGGGAATGTATGGGCCGATGACAGCATAGACTCATAGAGGGGTGGGGGGGGGTGCGTCCTATACGCGAACCCCCCCCCCCCCCTGCTGAGTTGGGGGGGCGTCTTGTACGGGGGGTTTTTTACAAATCGATTCAGAGGGGTTGGATGCGTCTTCTACGCGAACCAGCATATCGTGAGTTTGGGGAGCGTCTTCTACGCGGGAGATTACGGTAGCTGCAGAGCTCAAGCCCTTAGTTTCATATGAGGTGTTACGCACAGGAATTTTTCCTTTTCAAACATGGCATTTCTCTTCTATTTACACCAACAATTCATAACATATTAACATAACACCATTTAACTATTTCAGTCATTCTTTTACCGTAAAACTTCTAATAACCATACCTAAATACGAAACTAACTAACTCTGTATAAATTTCGTATTCCATCCCCCCCCCCCCATTGAATACGGCATAAGTACATGTAGTACAAATCTATAGTGTCGTCGGTATTAGCCATGGCATAAAGTCTGGAAGATACTCTTAAACCCTACGTATAAGGCATGTCTTACATGCAAGGATAAGCTCCTTATAAAGATGAAGAAGAGGTACATCTTCTAAAGGTCCCTATACATTCAAAGTGATTTTAGGCCATAAAGGAAGTCCATCGATTATAACAGAAGTTATCTTATTTTCGTTTTTCTTGAAGATCCTTAAAGTCTGGGTACACCTTATACACAGGGCATTACGGTAATGCTGAAATCAATGCAAAGGGACAAAAAATGAAGGCAATAACTAGATTAAAAGCCATGTATTTTGCTCAAATATTGGAATTTGAGAATGATGCAGCACCTCTCGTGCACCTTATAACATCAGCAAAAGTTAGGGGTGCGTCTCATCGTCTAGGTGGATATCATACCTTATGTCAAGGTGAATATCGTAGTTCCATAGAGAACTGAACCTCCGTATTGCACCCCTGCGTTAAATAACCCGTGGGAAATCCGCACGATGACATCATAGGTCCACTGCGCATGCGCAGCATTTTTGAAATGTAAACATTCAAAATGGCGGTGGTCAGCATTGCGCATTGGTGGTAGGTGAATAATGGTTTAATTTCAATCTTATTGATGAAATATCGAATAATTATCAACCTAGTAACCTTGACATAAATGTAAAGATGAACTCTGACCAGTTTGAGCTTCCTGTTTCTTCACTGTTTCTTCACTCGCGCTTCCTGCCCGCTCCACACTCAGCCTATCGGCCTCGTGCGGAACGGGCAGGAAGTGCTCGTGAAGAAACGGTCAGCTCAAACTGCTCATCGTTCACCTTTACCATTATAGAACATTACTAAAGTGTTCAAAATCTAGTTTCAAAGGCTCCTTAAAGCTTCCTCTCAGATCGGGGGTGCAGGGTGTGCCTTATACGCTACCGTATGTACAGTCAACTCCCTCTGTTATGAACACCCTTGGTCTTTCAGAAAGTGGCCGTATTAGAGGGGTGGCCACAATGTGACCAATAATGAAAAGTGGATGCGGACTTTCATGTTTATTGATAGTAAAACTGTTTGATATGTTCTTTCTTACATTACAAGTTTCTCGATGATAGACTATGAAGGGTATAAGCTGCGCGTATGAGTGAGTATTACAGTGATAACTATACTGATTAGGCTGTAAGAGATTTATAAATATATTGTTATACAACAAATAACAGATGCTACTTTGATTTGTCGCATATATTTTTACCTTTATTGTCTGGGAAATATTTTTGAGGATTTGTAACTTAGTGATATGTGCACTGACATAGAAATAGCATCCAGTGCCTAACACTAAAGGTCTACGCCAGGATAGTAAACTCCAACTTTAAAAAAAACAAAATAACGCACAGAAGGGAGGGATTTGTTTATAACACTGCCCGGGTAACACTGTTGTACATATAAACCGGTGGCCGTCGGGCTTCCCTAGCCCACTTAAAATGGTCTATATCTCCTCTTTCCTATCCCCTCAGGATGTGTGTGGTGCACATATGCGCGGGCACTGACACATTCCTCTGTTAAATTATCAACCTGTGAAGCACGGGATAGCCACTTAGTGCCGCTAAAGTGCTGTAAAACACAAATCAATCAATCAATCAAACCGGTGGCCGCATTAGAGGGGTGGCCGTTAGGTGAGAGTTGACTGTATCTTTGTTTTCAGTTACTGGCGGAGCCGCTGGTGCAGACCGGGCTGCTTGTTCTGCTGTTGGCGCTTCCCATGTCCGTCATACCCACCTTCCTGATATACCTCTACAGGTACATGTACTACAGAAACCCCTGTGTACAAGCCGCAGCTTACGGACCATCTCAAAGCCCTCCTGGGGCCTACCGTAATCTCCCGCGTATAAGGCGCAGCCCGCGTATAAGGCGCACCCAGAGTTTAGAGATTTGACCAGAAAAATAAAAGATTCATAACCTTTTTTCTACTGAATGATGCTTAAAAAAAAAAAAAAAAAAAAAAAATGAAGGTCTTGATCTCCCCCTTGTGGATCCAGAAAGAACTAAAACCTCTCGTATAAGACGCGCCTTATACGCGGGAGATTACGGTATGGAGTCTTCCTGCTGTCAGGCTGCGCATTATACCCAGGGTTGTACATATATATTTTACATTTCAAAAATAAAAAATAAATAACAATATATAAAACATAAACATATTCATTAAAAGTCACTAAATTGTGGTTTTATAATATTCTACGCTGTAGTCGTAGAAATATATCATCTTATGCTATGCATGGAATTGCAGCCTACTACTGTGGCTGGCACAGCCCATGTGGCTGGTGGCCGAGGTACTCGGAGTAGTTCACCTGTCACTTAAAATCAGCAAGGAGCTCGTAGAACGGAAAGAGGACAGACCAACCCTAGCCAAGGTAGGTGAAAAGTAATTCAAGTGTAATGGCATTAGGGGCGTTTAAAGTATTTAAAAAAAAAAGACTGTTAGGCTGTGTACAAGGATAGAAAACTTGAGTAATTTGAGGAGAGTGAAATGTACGAATATGAAATAATATGTAATTCCCAGCTAAAGACGGCTTTAGATGCAATATTAACGAATACAAGTATAGTCCAAAATAGAATTTCTTATTCTCACCAGACAGCCGAACACGCTATTTTTAAACAAATTTGGTTTCTATTTCCATTTTCAGAGCTGTGTGATATTTATTTCTGTGATATGTTACTTGGCCATGATAGAATTCTTCTGGACCATCGCCTTGTCTGATGCAGATGGAACTAAAGTGTGAGTAGCTGCTACATTTAGCTTTAATTCTATTACACATTAAGTCTAAGAAAGGAAACTTAGCACAGTCTGTCTTTACAACAGTGTAAAGCTGTCAAAGAAAGTGCTATTTGTCTGCAGTAGTTATGAAGCTGTCGAGTTCATTGCCTCTTTTAAGGCCCCTGATGTAGGAGTGCATCATGCCCCATTGGTCATGATGCACTAAACAAGTGCTTGTGAGACTGCTTGCCAGCACTTCATTGGAGCATCGTGCCGACCCTCCGGGGTTGATACATATACTCTTGGAGCAGTCTCCCCAGCACTTCTTTGGTGCATCATGACGACTAATGGGCATGATGCATTAGCAGCCTTAAAGGATTAATACCGAGTATTCCCATCAGTCGTTGAATAGCCGCACTTCCCACATAACGCACCAAGCTGCTTTTGGCGCTGTGATGGCAACCAATACTCCATTCAAGCGTCATAGAGTCTGACCATACAGTGTCAATGTAGTCTGAAGAACCAAAATGATGTATTAATATTACCCAAGTGGGTAAGCGTATTCGAATTACCGTAAACTCTCTCGTATAAGCCGTGGCTTATACCAGAACCCAAATCAAAATTAGGCTTATAGAATGTGCCCAAAGTGAGGGTGCGGCTTATAGAGGGGGGGGGTGTTTGACACTATAGAATAGTACTAAATTGACAATATTCAACCTCAGGTGTGGCTTATAGCTTATTCCAAAGTCAGGGGTGCGGCTTATACGAGGGATGAGGCTTTTACAAGAGAATTTACGGTAATGAGTCTGAGGTGAGGAATGCACATACTAAAATAAATGCATGCCCTCTCTTTTCACTTATATTTTAGATTAGAAATGACCGAAAATTGTCCACTTTTAAAACCCAATTAAACTACTAGGCACATGTCTATATATATATATATATATATATATATATATATATATATATATATATATATATATATATATATATATATATATATATATATATATATATATATATATATATATATATATATAGCACTGTGTGCTAATTGTGTAGAATATGATATTCGTATTGAGTTGATGCCACCTGTGGTGAGAGCGTCACCTTACCGTGTGTGTTTGTAGATGCCTGGCCCCGCTGGTGGTGCTGGCAGTGATGGTGCATATCGCTGTCTGGTTCTCTGATGCAGGTATGTGCCCTTATCTGTTACATCTACTGGTACTGATACAAATATAACACTGTCTCTCCTATATCAATCAACTCCAATGGCTCCTTTCAATACAAGGGAAGATTCAATTTATGATCCTTGTTGTTGTTTTTTGTTGTTTTTTTGTTTTTTTAACTTAATTGCCTTATGTAACAAAAACACAAGGTGGACCAAGGTTTCATAATCTATGCTAGGTTTGACATCAAAGAATATGAGATTAGGTTCACACACCTCTCAATTGCTTGACAAATAAGAAGTGATTTATTGATATGTTTGAACTGACTTTCTACAGGTATATTGAGTGATGCGGCAGTGGTGAGTGGGTTCAGTATGACGCTGCTATACGCCATGCTCTGTGAGATGGAATACTACCAGGAGGACGCAGATACCGTATCACTACAGGACTGGCGCCAGTATGTACACAACACTTATGTTTTTAATTTTATTTCATTATATATATATACCGTAATCTCCCGCGTATAAGACGCAGTGCGCGTATAAGACGCACCTAGAGTTTTGGAAAATTCTCAAAAAAACGAAAAATTCATAACTTTGGTTCTACTGAGTGAATTTTTAAAATTTAAAAACATGTGTGTAGCTTGGGCCCGCTGGAGCCCCCAGGGCCCCTTATGCCCTATTATGACCATTATGGCATGTAACATATCAAAAGAAAGGTCTTAGTGTCCCCCTTGTGGATCCAAGGAGAACTAAAACCCCTCATATAAGATGCGTCCTATACGCGGGAGATTACGGTAGTTCTATGAAACCATTTAAGTTGTGTAATCAATACATTAGGCAGCACCACTAACAAAAAACGCTAGTTTCATGGGGTATTACTTATACTTATACTTTTGTATGGGAATGTTCACAGTTATGACCATAAATATCTTAATATTGGTTGTATCGAATCACATTGATCATCCCCATTGAATAGTAATCATGGAAACATGTTCCAATGGAAATTCAGTGAGATATAATACCAAAGCAATGGTTAAGAATGGGCAACTGGTCCCTCGGACCACCTGTATGTTGCGGTTGGTGCTTACTCAGAAAATTTTGAAATAACCTCATGCCAATATGCCATTATATACTTGTGTGATTCGGAAAAGCAAGAGATGAAATGAGACGGTTTATAGCTTGATTCCCATATGTTTTCTTGTAAATGAAACTCTCTGTTGCATCCTTAAGTATGTTCTGAGACAAATTAAAGCCTGTCTTGAGTTCATGAGATATCCTTTGTAATCTCCTTTCTAGGATAGACAGCAGTATGTCATCAAGCAGACTCATATTTACCACATTCTCCACAAGTATAGGTATGTCTAACTTGTACTTTTCTCATCAACGTAAGGGCTTTTCTGTTGCATTGTTTCCTAGAGTATTTCAGTATAAATAGCTGAATAAAACATATCTTCCCACCAAGAAAAGTATATCTGGAAGCAATAGAAACCTGGTTTCTTACACATTTCTATGTATGTTTGATTCTTCTAAAAACTTGATTTCTGTACTGATAATACTTGCCAGAAATAGGTTGGTACATGATCCCTACTTTTCAGGTCTTTATGAATCACATAGGTCCGCTGTAACGCATCAATGCGACACTGTCATGTAACTCACCAAGGCTGTAACCATGCATCATTATAGTAAATGCAGTATGTGGAACTACAGATTTAACTGTCAATGATTATTTGTGAGTTACTAATAATATCGTTTGTCCTAGGTTCTATACAGAAGACTTGGTCCTTCCTCACTAACCTGCTCCACCCATGGTTCATCGCTACCGCCATCGTGCGCTGTTACAGCGTCATGCTGGCTGTACGCTGGTTCAAACACTGGCTACTCAAAGATGTAAGTACCACACTCCCCATCAATAACGCCGAGGACCTAATGGCAACTACAGGATCTCCACTCATAGATAAACAGAAAGTTGTCTAATTTGCTTGGGAATAGCCAGGAAATTTGAACATTTTGCAAAACCACAGGGAATTGAAGATCCAACACACAGGGAAAAGCATAGGGAGAAGGATTTTTCACATTACATTTGTGTGAGAATATATAAAAAAGGATATCTTACATAAAGAAATCAAGTACAGCCATTTGCCTCATGAAAAGCTATCCCCCATTAAAAGTTATTCTTGTTCAAGTTGATCTTCCAATTGTCAAACCAACATATCATAACCCAAACTTTCTGGATGACTGGATGAGAGAAAGAACTGAGTAGTAGGTTACTTTTCCATTCTTTCCCACAGCTCTAGAACTATAAGCTTTAAACCCATTGCATTAATGAACTATTAACTTAACTCCTAATTATTTTCCTTTCAGGAGGATGAGAACAGTTTCCTATTCGCAGACCCAGATGATGAAGATGACGATGATGACGACCTTGATTCAGATGATGGAGATGGTCGGTTAGCGTCAGTCGTGTCATGGCGGTCCCCGCTGGCCACCCGTCTGGTGGTGATCCTAGTATATACACAGTTAGTGGTACAACATGTACATGGCCCGCTGTGTGCCAGCCCACTCCCTATACCCCCGCTGTTAGACGTCTCACCGTCACGCATATTACAGATACTGATACTTAACGGGTACTACTTATACTACCTATATGTCGAACACAACGACCACGGCTATGATCTCTGACATGAAAAGATGTCTTTTTTTATCATATATGTGTCAAATGAGAGGCTACACAAGTTTGGGGTGTTTTTTTTAAGTTCATAGAATTGGCATAGAAAAAGGGAGGGGGGTGCAAACACAGAAGAAAGGTTAGGAGGGGGAATGTCTGGACCCTGAAAAATCTGTCAAGACTCTATAATGAAATGCCACATTTCACAGAATTTCACATTTTAACATAGACTAATACATAGAAGGCAAAGCAAAAATGGGGACATGCCAAGAATTATAAGCCACCAAAAAATACATTTTGTGATATTCCAATATGGTTCTGTATCAGTATTAGCATGCTGAAGATGATCCAAAATGGTTGTGTTGGGCCCGCGCCCCCGCAAAAGAGATTTCCTTCCTACACCTCTAGTGGTTCAGGATAAGTCAAATATATGTCCACACCAATTTTGTGAAGAACAGTCTGCACAATCTCCTGTATCATGATGCTACAGCCATACAGATGTATACATATTTGTCACTCTATAGTTTCATTACTACTTTTAACTTTATGACAGACATATGCCTCAACTTTTTGTCGTATCCCCTGCATTATACTTATGTCTTAGGTGCTTAGAAAGCAGTTAGAGACTGAGAGAGCATCAGTCCCAGAAAATGTTGGTATTATCAGAGTTGTGACTTGGCTGCCAGGTGATGCTCATTTATGTCATGGCTGATACAAACGTCAATATAAAACTACTAGACACGCCGTATTCAATGGGGGAATGGAATACAATATGGCCGTATTCAATGGGTGGCAGCCATCTTGGATTTTGAACAGTTCTGAGCCATTTTTCTTTATTTAAAAGCAAAATAACCCCCAAGGCCATGACATAAATGCAAATGTCCACTTCCATGGGATTTTTTACATCATATTCCCCTCTGTGGGACTGGTAATTTCCCACGAAGCCATTATACGCCAGTCCCACCTCCGGGAATACGATCCCATGGTCTCCGACATTTGCTCATGGGTTAAGTGCATACCCACCTATCTGTAGCACCCATCCCAGTATGGCATCATACATTTCTCAAAGGACTTGAAAGGTTCAATCAACTAGTTATATACAATATTCTCACACGTATAAGGTGCACCCCACATATAAGACGCACTTAGAGTTTAAGAATATTGTCAAAAAAAAAAAAAATTCATATCTTTTGTTCTACTGAATGGATTATAAAAATCCAAAAAGCTATGTGTAGCCAAGGTTCCCCAGATCCCCCTGGCCCTCCTTATGTCCAATTAGGACGTAGGGTAAGTGTTACATATCAAAAGAAACGTCTTGGTGTCCCCTTGCGGATTTAAGCCCCGGCCACACTAACCCTTTTTGAGCAGACCCAATCAGATAAGACCAGAACAGACCCGACAGTCTTACAGAGTTTGGCATGCACAACTCTAACAGACTGGTCAGATTTGTTTTGACCCAACTGTCTTATCTAGTCTTCTCTGGTCTTCCCAAAACAATCTAGTGTGACCGGGGCTTTAGGGAGAACCCCTCGAATTAGACGCGCCTTATACGCGAGAGATTACGGTATTTCTTTTTTCACTATGCAGCTTTTAAAGTCTTGATATTTATTGGTAGTTATTGGTACATTATGTAATACACCCTTAGTGAGGCTACAATCTCTCCATCATTATTATCCATCATACACCATTGACATCTTTGTGACATTCCTTGTACGCATATAGTCCATAGTCCGAGGCATTTTTAGGCTTCAGAGCAAAGCCATGAAAAACGGGTGCTGCTCTTAGACATATGCGGCTTATACACAGGGCTTATGGTAATTTCATAAGTACATGGAATGCACTTTTGGAAAAGGTTTATCCATTGATACCTGGTATTTTTCTTCTTTTATTCATACCTGTGCTTCTTCCCTGGATAGGCTGTTAGATACATTTGTATCACTCACCATATTAAACAAAAGATCTCATTTCCTTGATGATACAGTTTGTAGCACAAATTACAACTACTTGCTCTCTTTGAAGCCGGGTTGAATTGTTCCTCTCTTAGGAAAAAGTAAAGCTGGTGATTTATGCATTGATGTGGTTATGATACTTGCTTTCAGATCTGGGGGTGTGAGTTCTCCCAACCTTTTTTCTCATTCATAGATTAATAGTATTTTAATGGAAAACCTTTCCTCCGAGGAGATTTTCTCACAGTTGTATTTAAGATTCAATGGCACCACATTCATCAGAGGCGTAGGAAGCAAATCTTCATTGGGGGGGCCCGGCGAGGGCACCGTCGTGACCACCTTGAATTGTCGGCTGATGCGTGATGGCGTCTATATAATGCGTATATAGAATTCATATAGAAAAGTAACTTTTGGTAAATTTTGGATCTGACTTTAGGCTAAGACCCCCATTTTACCTATGACATCACCATAATAATCTAATTTGAGATGTAAAGTTTTAGCTTCTTTTCCATTGTGTTTATGAGTTCTTGGAAAATATTTGGGGGGGCCCAGACATACTCAGGCCCCACCTCCTTCATGATTGGGGGGACCCTGGCCCCCCCCTTTTCCTACGCCCCTGCCACATTCATGCACCTAATTCTGCAGTGTAGTGGTTTTTGAAGTCGTGTATTGGGTAATACAATTGAATTACAAAAGTAAATGCATTAAGAATACCTGATACCCACGCTTTGTGGTTGTTCTATCAGGCCACCTCCATGAATTCAGAATGATATAAATGGATACATAAAGTGATGTTCAACCATATGTTACAAAGAGACAATGCTTATCACTATTGTAACAATGGAAGACCATACCTCATATTTATGACAATTGTGACTAATGATGAGATGAGGGTACGTTATTGATTCAACAGTAGTACTAGTTTTTACATCAAACAGGGTAATCTTTTTTAATCTCTTCATTAAAAGAGTACCAATGTTTCAATGTGTGTGTACTTAGGCTTTAACATGTTCCATCTGCTACAGGCTCTATGGTAAGCATTCCTAATAAATACAGGTTTCAAACAGTGTGGAATAGTCAATCTCTTTCCAGTATGCAGTCTAGTACGAAGATTACGATTGTCCACCAGTCTTGGATTCTGTGATAATCTATAGGCATTAAACAGTAAATGCTCATCCCTTCTCCTTGATAGCTCGTAACAACCACTGGCCTTTTGTATTTGAAACGTTATCATTGATGAATCATCTTCAAGCTTAACTTTATAAACAATTCTTAGTGTCCAATTTTGCATAACTGTAATTCTCCCCTATAATACCTATCCCAGATGAAGTCACAATAATCAAAAGCGGGTAAGACCATACTCTTATAAATATTCCAAGGCTGAGGGGGTATCTAAAAATTTTCCAACTCTGGCAAGTTGAAATATCTCATTTCTATTATTACTTATACAGGCGGCTCTATGCTCAGCAAACTCAGGGTCTAGGACAACAGCTAGATATGGAAAATTGTTAACTCTAGGGCAATGCCATTTAACATGAATTTTGACTATTATCTCTATAAACATAGCATCCATTTTGTTTTGCTTATATTTATCGTTAGTGAATTATTTATACACCATTTGCTAATATTAAATATAGCATTTACCATGCCTCTAGTGCTATCAGTAGAAACAACTGCATCATCGGCATACAAAGTACAAGTAAAGTTTCCATATTTTGGTAGTGAATATATATGCAGGGAAGAGCACAGGACCCAAAACTGACCCATGTGGTACCCCGTATGTGATGTTTTTTTGAGGAAATAGTATCATTTGCTAAAGTACATTGTTCTCTTTGAGTCAGATAATTTTTGCAAAATGTACAAGTCCTATCATCTAAACCTAGTGCTGCCAATTTTTGATGTAATTTTGAATGTGAAACCGTGTCAAAAGCTTTTTTATAATCTACATATAGGCAATAAGCCGGCTTATTTATCAAAACATTTTCCATTATTGTGCAAAGATGTTCAGTGATGGCTGTTTGGGTAGAGTGCTCTCCCCTGTAGCCATGTTGAGATGGACAAAGTTCTTACAATGCTTAATGGCTGATGGCTTTTTAATATTGATAGATTTAATTAGTTTTATTAACTCTAAGTAGGAGATATCACCTAACAGGTTCACATTGTCACCAGGTATGCCCTAGGCTGGTAAATCAACGCCGTCCCCCTCAGCAGAAACTGTTAATATAGTCAGCACATTGGTCTGGTGGTATAATAAGTAGTATTGTTTCTTAATTTGATCAAAGTACTACTAGTTTTATGTGGTAATAACAATTGTACGGCTCGCCAGAACTTTGTTGGATCTGTCAAAAGCAGGTAAGACCATACTCTTATAAATATCCAAGGCTGATGGGTATGGTCTTACCCGCTTTTGACAATAGGTCCAGGCCAGTAGCAATTTGTCCCCAGTAGGGGGCGGTGCAGTATTTAAAGGAGGGTAGTTCACCCTGCACACATTAGGTGGCACCACTGTTGGGCTGCTCTATCAAGGTCATAACCTGCTCACTGTGGTCTGACTGGGGGTAACTACTGTAATACCTTGTGTATAAGCCACACCCCATGTACAACACCCACCCAGACTTTGTGGAAAGATTTAGAATGAAATGCTTTCTTTCCCATACAATAAGCTAGATATCAAAATCCCAAAGCCTATGAGCAGCTCTAGATTCCTCCTACCCCTCATACCGCGTTAAGGGGGCAGCCTTGGGGATATTTTAGAGAAATTCTTCCCTCCTACAAGGCACCAGGGGTCCATCCTCACATGTATATATTATATCAAAGCTGTGCCTTATATGTGGGGTAAAACACTATAGAAGTTCATAAGACACAGCGAGGGTTGGCCTCACATATGATATTACTATAGCCTATATCGTGCGTCAACAGAAATCTAGTGTACTGTATGTAATGTGTAAGGCGCGTCTTATTTGCATGGATAAACCCCTAGAGCATCTTATATGATCAGCAAAAACGAGAGAATAGTTTTCTATAATCAGTTCCCAATATTTCCCCAACCTAATCTACCACTACTAGGACTGGAGGAGCTCCAGGATGGTCATAGGTCTTTAGATTTCGAAAATCCATTGATTAGGACAGAAGTTATGTCAATTTCCCCCCCCCCCTCATGTCTGCAAAGTCGGGGTGCCCCTTATATGGGGGATTTTATGGTAATTTAACTAGGGCAATAAGACACAACTTGGTCAGGACCCTGTAATTGTGACAAAAATAAAAAAAAATGCATTTAATACATCTCATTTTCTTTATTCCCTTTGATTTATTCAAGCTGGTCAATTTCTCTATGTGCCTGATTTGTTCATTTATCGATCTATTCTTTTTTCTTTCTCATTTAGCTTCCTTAAACATGGTTGAACTCAATTTGATCTGGTGGTCCTCAAGATCAATCTGATAACTCACAAACTCCCTGTGTCTGCATTTTCGGGGACATGTATTTTTTTATTCATTTTGTTCTCACCCTATCCTTTAGATCCATCCTCATTTTAGAAAAGAGACAAAAAAATATACAGACAAAACCGTTTGAAATGCCAGGACTTCATTTACTAGCACTCTTGGGTCATAGCAAGGAGTTGAGAGGTACACCCTCTACCCCACACACCTTCCTCCCAGATGTGGCCTTGAACCTGTGACATTTCCTCTCGAGGCGTTCGGGGAATGGCTGAGGGATCAATGCTGGTTTGTAAGGCCACCTCCTATTGGTCCTGCCCATGTGGGTCAATGTTGATCCCTGAGTCAACTTACTACACTCCCAAGCATAGTTAAGGATTGGTACCTAGCCAGACCTGGCTGGGGTGGAAGGGGGTGGAGGGAACAAGCTAAGGTTGTGTAGTTAGCGTTCAAGGTCACCCCCACCCACAATGCACTGCAAAATGTAAGAAAACCGCTGCCCGAACGCCTCATCTGTGTTCACTTCTTGTTGAATGAGGATTATAAAGTCACACAAAACACCACACCAGCCCTCAAGTCCATCTACCCCCCACCTCCTACCACCCCCGCCCCTCAACACACAGTGACACACACTCCTTATTAATAAAACCATGCAGAGGGGTTCTCACATGTTTTATAGTAAAGTGTTCAGCTGGCAAAGCAAGCTATTGGCTGACACTGTTCTGAACATATATACAAAGACAAACCATTGCTGCTGCTCTCTCTCTCTCTCTCTCTCTCTCTCTCTCTCTCTCTCTCTCTCTCTCTTTCTGTCTCTCTTTTCAAACTTTTCTTCTGTTGTATTTCCCCCCAACACTGATTTTCGTCTTTTCGGAGGGTCTTTTATTCTCAAGAAGTATATTGCTGCTTTTGTTTTGGTTTTTCTTTTGTTATCATTTCCCCCAATACGTTTCTGCTCCGCTTCTCTCTTTCTTCTCCTTTTTCTCCCAGCTTTTCTTCGATCCCCCCTCGCCAATTTTCAAGTCCTTCAAAGAAAAGCTCTTTGCTTTTTCAAATATATGATCTTTAGCTAAGGCTAGAGTGAGGCTCGTATTTAGGTGCCAGTGAAAAAGAGAGACCGGTGTAAAAACCATGCGTAAGGCAAAGAGTGTGTTGTAAGTATTGTAGTGCCACCTGTCCACAATTATCCTTATTTCTAATAAATGACTGCTATAGCTATCAGGACCACTGCTACAATCAGTTTATCCCCACTTGTTATAAAAACGTTTTGTAACATTAAAATAGTTTGTAATGGGTTCCAAAGTTTGCCAAATGTGTGTTTTAAATGTTAGAAAAAAGTCAAAACAAGGTTTAAGAAAACACATAATTCTAACAAAAAATAACTTTAAAATGGATTTCTCAACATTAAAAAATGTTGAAAAAGCAAATCTTCAAAAACCTTTTTATTAAGTTCAAAAGTTGTATTAACAAACAAAATGTTGTTTTAATGTAAATGAAACGTTTTGTAACAAACGACTTTAACTCAAACATTTTCCAAATGTTCAAAGAATGTCCATTGGTCGGTGCTGAATGAAGTTCTGGCGAGTATGCTTAATTTAACCCCTTCAACCCCAAAAATCAGGATTTGCACGCAAATCCCATAGAGTAACATAAATTCAGGGGTGAAAGGGTATCAGTTTTGAGTGATGCAGGGCAATTCCCATTTCCAGAATTTCAGCAGAATTGGAAAGATTTGTGATTTTAATCAGTTTGACTCAAAAGATCCTACATTTTTTTCTGTAGCCTGTAAAGCCATTATAATGTCTATCTTAACTACTTATCTCAGCCTCGTTATCAAGAAACATAGAGGAATTCTAGTGAAGGTGCCACATGGGGAGGTGGAGGCTAGAGGCATGGGATGGAGACAGGTAGGCTATGGGAGGGGGTGGGGTCAGAACAATAGGGGGATGCATGATATTGAACAAGTAATCTATGGATAATTCATGACCCGTGTGTAATTAGCCTTTGCTAACACACACAAGTCATGAATTATCCATTGACTACTTATTTTATTCCACGAAACCAATAGATAATCAATAAATTACCAATAAATTCAAGTTGAAAACAAAAATTGTTCCCCTTCCCCAGGACTTGAAGCCAGCCATTGTGTGTACACGGTCAGTACATACACCTCATCGCCCGGCAGCGGACAGCGACAGCGCACATGGCGAAAAAAAGATGCGCCCGGTCCAGGACTCGACCCGCGTACCTCTAACAGCTGAGCGCAATGCGCTAACCACTAGACCACTGCATATCACACCTCAGCGCCCGTCCCGGCTTGGCTTTGTTTGAATACGTCCCACGGTTATGTATACACGATCGGTACACACACCTTGGCGCCCGGCTAGGCTTGCTAGGGGGGTCACAACCCAGAATGCTAGGGATTTTCACTTTCAACGTATAGAAGTTATATGTGAGTGACCTCCCCGGGCTTTGTATCATATCCATACGTGGTTCTAACCAAGCATTTCGCGTTAGTCCCTGTGGCACACTGCATAGGGAGTTGGACTAGGGATCTTAGACTGCAGGTTCGAGCCCTGCCCTGATCAAGACAATCATGGGTTTTAACATGTAACATATGACATGTAAGGACATGAGAGGTTTGTGGGTTATCCATGGATAACTGCACAGCATGCAGGTTATCCATGGATAACCACACGCCTTATAAAATTGATGTTACAGCCTACAGGGTGCAATATCGACAGGTATGTGCATGGGAATATCCAGCAAAAAGCACTGAGAAACCCGGAAATCGTGGAATAAATAAATATATATATATATATATATATATATATATATATATATATATATATATATATATATATATAGGTTAGGTTTTACTATGGCCCGGGGGGGGGTGGCTTTGACTAATCTATATATACATACATACCATAAATTCTCACCTATAAGACGCAGGTTATACACCAGACTTACATTATGTGCGTCCTATATGGTTTACCCTAACTCATGGTGCGTCTTATATATGTGAGAATTGTATACTATAGAATTGTAAATTGACCAAAACTTGACCTAAGGTGCGTCCTACACGTGAGGGGCGTCCTATACGCGGGGATTTACGCTACCTTGCATCACGTGATGTTGTTAACATCCCTAAAGGTCAGAGGGCACTGGGGCAGGTTACTAAGGTAACAACTTCTATGTTGCTATGGTGACGGTGGGAAAGTTTCTCCTTCCAGGACAGGTCGGAATGTGAGAGTTATGAGTGGATGACACATGTGGTGAGCCAAAACGAGGCTCTCCCATCTCACTTCACGGATCGTGGATGGTGCATGATGTGGGGGGTGGGGTGAATTATATTTTTCATCCAAGGTCTCACATAGTCATATATTGCTTTTTTTTTTTTTTGGGGGGGGGGGTAATTGGAAGGGGTAACACTTCTGTTGGTATCCCCCTCCCCTAATACCCATAGTCCACAGGGCCAATCCTAGGACAGATAATGCATAATCAGCAGGAGAGGGGGGAAATAATTTCCTGTGGATTTTGAAGTGTGATAGCTGCTACAGATAATCATTATCTGACTAAAAAAAAACGACAAAAATGGCCGATAATGCAATGAGAATTAATATCAAATTATGTGAGGGCAGTAACGTAGCTGTCTGTATCAAATCTACCATAGAAAATATTGCAGTGTCCTCAGGGAAAATGAATAATTTACATATGATTACATAAATCTTAAAATGAAATAGAAAATACAATCGAATAAGGGGCCTGGGACCTTCATCAAACTCCACCTGTATTGTTACCTTTCATATTGATAACTTCTTTTGACGTACCATTAGGATAACCCTTCAATGGCTGATGGATGGCTGAATTATATTTTTCATCCAAGGTCTCACATGGTCATATATTGCTTTTTTTTCACTGGTGATTGTTACAAACGTTGATTTCCTGCTTGGGGTATGGAAATCCATGGGGAAATGTGTGCATATAGGTCAAATAACTATTTTGGAAGTTAATCTTTGAACATTTTGAAAAAAAAATGAAAAACTGTCAAAAAATGTTCAAAAAATTTGGAAGATTTTGAAAAAATCTGAAAAAAAAATTTGAGGTCGGCCCTTTGAGCTGAGCACGGTCATGATCAGGTGACCGGAAACAAACAAACTGGGCCTTATAGCCTTTATGAACATTGTGCTAATGATAGAGGAATTCAAGACAGTAACCTTTTGTGAGACAGGGGCCTTATACGTACCCTATGTTAATTGCAAGAAATGGTCCTGTGGCTTTATTGGTTGTAAGAAATGGCCTTGTGCCATTCTTCATTTTATCAAATGCCTTTGTTCTGTTTGACAAATGTAAGAAGTGGCATTGTTCCCTTGTTGATTCTACGAATTAGCTAATTTGTATACCGACTTTACCTGTTTGGGGCCCTCCTATCCTCTACCTTCACATACCAATAGGAATTTACACTCCTTCATATTGAGCAGCATAAATTGCCAAAAAAGCTAAACCCATTTAATGCTGACAAAAATCACTGCCGGGCCTGCAGACATTGCCAGACTGCAGGACTGAATGCATCGCTGTACTCTTGGGACCTTGGGCTACATTTTGATTTTTATGGCCCACAAATTTGACCATTATAAGGTTTTTTACAGCCTAAAATAAAATGCATCACTGTTTGTTCAGATTTAAAGAGTTGAATGGCTAGAATTATGACTTAATTCTTACCCAGTGAACAGCAAACGTTTAGAGAACGTTCGTGAACGTCATTTTAAAGCTAGAAAGTGAACGTTAGGTTTTGATGTTTTCCAACATAAATGAAATGTTCAGCAAACGTTTACTAATGTCCATAAAGGCTTTAAAACAAATGTTCATATATAATGTTTTATAACATCAAACAAACATTTAACAAACGTTTGTTAACATCAACAGTAATTTAAAATGTGAACATTCATTCCAAACATTTTAAAACGTAATAAAACATTCAACAAATGTTTATAGAACGTTTTCTAACATTTTTATACGTTTGTGTTATACATATCTTCCCCACAAGGTGGCAGGCCAATCGATGGGGAGATTTTCCCTGTATGTTCTGTAATCTAAAGTTGCTTTAAATGTATACATATTTTTGCTTACTTCATATATCCTTGGATCAAAACTTTAATTCCAAGTCATGCCTGATAATATATGACTGGTATTATCATATTCTATTGGTTTAAATGAAATAATCCTGATGAAGACACCCATTGCTTGTTACCAAGAAATATACATATTCCCTCTGAGGACAATGTGCTCTTGCACCAGTCCTAGAGATTTTTGCTCAGGGATTACAGGTATAATGTGCTTCAGGAGAATTCTATATGAAGATACTTCTATGTGCACAACAAATGATTATATGTTCTGTCATTAATTTGGCCGGAATAATAGTTTGGGCAATAGGTACCTATACAAAATACAAAGTCAAAATACCCCAGCGGTTATGCTAGTAGAAACGTTTAAGAATGTTCTCTAATGTTTTTGAATGTTGAAAATTGTGTTAGAAAACGTTTTAAAATGTTAGAAAAAAAAACGTTTGTATGAACGTTGAAAAACGTCAGAATGAGTCAACGTTTTAACGTTAGAATAACATTCAAAACAAACATTTCTAAACTTTCAAATTATGTTGAAAAACGTCAGAAAACGTCTTTTTGTTCACTGGGTGAATTGTTTTCTTTCCTAACAGTAATAATCTTAAGGTGTTTGGTCCTACCAAGATCAATGCAGACCTGCAGAATAAATAAAATCTGCAGGACCGAATGGCCTGTGAGGGGAAAATTTTCCGTATAGACTGTAAACCTATTAAATTCAACTTGTTGGACCTCACACCCGGCACTGTATGGCTAATACCCATAACTACAATTGCAGATCACTCCTACTTATAGTAGCCTATCTGTGTGCTCCTCATCTGAAGCTGTATGTAAACAAAAACAAACCTTGAATGCCACATACCGTCTGGGGTGAGTTATGTGTTGAAATGTGCCTGTCTGTATGTATGTGGGTATAGGAGGGTTCCCAGTGTGGGGTTACTACTGCCACATGTTGGAGTTTACACACAGGAGTAACCTTAGCACTTCAAGGTCCGCTAATGCAGGAGTGCACTATGCCCATTGGTCGCCATGATGCATTAATGTAGCCCTTGGCAGGGCCACATTCATGCATCATGCTGACCCATTGGGGCTGATTATTACACAAACTCCCGAAAAGTCTTCATGATGCTCCGATGAAGTGCTGGTGAGCAGTCTCACCAGTACTTCATTGAAGCATCATGCCGACCAATGGGCATGATGCATTGATACATCAGCGGCCTTTAGAGGTTTGGCAGACATGTTGCTGCACACATGTACTCATACTGCAGCACCATCTGTAGGTCACTTAACACACTCACAGCTCACTTTTACGACATTAAAGGTGGTATCTTATGACATTGACGTCTTTACTATGTAGTAAAATACCACCTTTAATGTCGTTAAAGTGAGCTGTGAGTGTGTTTGGTGACCTACAGATGGTGCTGCAGCATCAGTTAGTTCTACATCTGGACTGTTTGGTGGGATTCAAGTGTAAACATAGGTGAACTTAATATCTTAACCCTTTCGGGAGTGCATGTTGCCCATTGGTCGACATGATGCACCAATGAAGTGCTGGCGAGTCTGCTTGCCAACACTTTATTGATGCATCATGCTGACCCTCCTGGAGAGTTTTGGCCCTGTAGAGTTAGCTATGCATGAACATAGACATTGCAAGGTACTAGGTACTTACTTGCCATGACTGCATTTGTGCATCATGACGACCAATGAGCATGATCCATTAACCATAGGCCCATTTATGTATCGGGCGCCCTTAAAGGATTAATCCTGATACATAATATACCAGGCCTCTGTTTCAATAAAGCTGGTGATATCTTACTCTAGTGGCCTGTTTAAGCGCCGGGGTCTAAACTAAGCGCCGGTTTCAAATAAGTGCAGGGGGTAGAGAGCTATGGAAATGAATGAGTGCCCGGGCACTAAAATGGGCCATTACAGTAACCCTTAAAGGGTCAAGACATCCACCATGTCCCATTACAATTTACATACAACATTACATAGTTTTTACACAGTTTTACATATAATAGCAGCTTTTTATTGCTTTAATCACTGAGGTATAATTGATGGATCTCTTTTACAATCTATTAATGGTCATGAAGTTGCAAACATATTTCTTGATCTCTTGCACTACCAAAGCATTGAAAATATAGGTAGATGCTTGAAAATAACACAGACTTCCTTGCAGTGCATTTTGCACTTCTCCAATATAGAAATACAACTGGCATACAATAGAGGTAGACAAAGGCACACCAGCCCCTAGAATCCATCTTGTGCTTGTGAGGTATGTGCCCACCTGGGGCGTGGGAAAATGTAGTACACAGGTAACAAAAATATAGCAGGTTTAGTCCTTTAAGGGCAGCAACTGTTAGCTATGCATTAATGCAACATTCACACACTCTCAGGCCGAATTATAAATCGGCAGCAAATACCACTGTACTGGGTACATGCCAATCTACTGTAGGGTCTATGGATTTGTTCTAGCAGCAGGTCCTAGTGTTTTCCAAAAATACACTGCATTGTGCTGTAAATAGAGTCACGCAGTCTGAGAGTGCATTGCACATGATGATGAATGAATGCATCCCAGGTGAATGCTACATATATGCTGACCCTACAGGTTTGATGCACTCCAAGAGAGTCGTCATGATGCATCAATGAAGTGCTGGTGAGCAGACTCACCAGTACTTCATTAGTGCATCAGGACGACCAATGGATCAGCAGCTGCTGCCCTTAACGGGTTATGGGTGAGGAGGGATGTGTCAGGTGAAAGTAGATGTAGGGTAATCGGGTCTACAGGCAGAATGCAGCCAGTATTCACGCTACCATATGCTGAGCACAATGTAGGTGGATGGGGGCAGGGTACATGTTTAGGTACATGCTTGGTTACCCCTGGCACTTAGGGATTGGTTATTTATTTTATGTGAATAACTTCTTCCCATAGAGATAGCATTGCAGGGCCGATCCGCACACCCCAGTGGCGTAATGTGTGCCGATCCACCACAGCGGCCGATCCACCACTGCAGCCTCGTTCTGGGTGCATGTAAACATTCAAAATGGCGGACCGGCGCTCGTACGGGGAACTACGGTACCAGATTTTGATAATTTCTCCTTATTTAAACCCCCTAAAAACATAAAATAAATATAGAACTAAACTCCCCTGGTGTCCTCGGTGGCCGATCCACCCCTCGGGAGACCCCCCCTCATGGTGGATCGGCCACCTTGTACACCACGGTTGTTTAGTTCTATCTATTTCTTTAACAATGAGGGTTTGGAGGAGGCCAAAAAAATCAGACTTTGTGCAAAACTAGACAATAAAAGTTCACCCCCTCTTTGATAAAAAAAAACAGCCTGTGTCATTCATTTCACCATCTATTAGTGTATTTACCCAAGGCATATCCTTGATTTAACTATTGAATTTTATTTATTCATTTATCTTTCCATTTGTTTATTTTACTTGTTGATTTATTCATCTTTATTGGAGAGTGTATTGGAGGCATTAAAGGTAGTCACAGTCTTATTAAACCCATGCAGTACTTGAACCTATATAAATAAATAAAGTCCCGGTAGTAGGAGCAGAACCTGATAAAGGATCGAATTTCCTTGCTATCGGCCAGCCGGTAAGGGCCAATCTTCTACCTGGGTCTATAGAGGCAGTCACGAGGTTAATTCAAAACATCCTGGGATCGCAACCTCAGCGATCTTAGGAATTATTTCACCTTATCCTATTAAGCAATCTTAAGATTAGACTGCATTCACATTTCCTAGCCATCACTAAGATCGCATCAATCTTAGCCTCAGCCCTCCTACACTATTCCAAGAAGTACTGACTGGGCACAGGGGTAAGAGTCCCAAAATAAAGGAATAGCTGTGGAGCCACTCTTCTTAACAACAGTGTTTATACCATCGTTCCCCGTCCCCATATGGGCTAACAAAAGAGCACCGGGTGCAGTTGACCCCCGTACCCACTCTTCCTACCTCTCCTTATGTGTACAAGCCTCCAGGGACCATCCCTACCTCCCTACCCACTCCTGCTACCTCTTCTCTCGTGTACAAGCCTCCAGGGACCCTCCCTACCTCTCTACCCACTCCTCCTACCTCTTCTCATGTGTACAAGCCTCCAGGGACCACCCCTCCCTCCGTACCCACTACTCCTACCTCTTCTCACATGTACAAGCCTCCAGGGACTACCTTACTACCAACTCCTCCTGCCTTTTTTTAAACTTTTACTCCTATCTGTATTGTGTGTATCATTTCTATCTTGCAGTTTTACCATGGAAAATGAATATGGCGGTATCCAGCTACAGTAATAAAGATTAAAATGATGAAAAGATGATGAAAAATAAATGATGGAAATTATAAAAATGAAATGATTCAGCCATAGCCCCCCTCCCACCCTGGTGAACAACCCTATGGCCCAAAACTAGTGCCTCCCTAAGCTAAACACCATGTATCTCAACATCTCCTTAAGCTAAATACTATGTATCTAAACACCTCCTACAGATACACACTATGTATCTAAACAATTCCTAGAGCTAAACACTACCAATCTAAACATTTAATCATGCTGCACACCTTAAAGCTAAACACCTATCAAAACTAAACACTTGTTAAATCAAACACCTGATAGCTAAACATTTTTAAAGTTAAACGCGTTTAGCCAAAAAATGTGTTTAGAAAAGTGGGACACTCAGCAAACGTCCTCCCTCCCCTCTTTATGTATGCAGCAGGCTATTCACTCTTTCGATCAGGAGTGTTCCCTGTATGTGCTCTTGTACTCAAGTGAAACCGCTATGCAATTCTTTCACTAAGATCGCAGTGATCTTAGTGCTGGAAAAGGAATAGTGAAGTGATCCCAGGACTTGCTATTCCTGAGAGGCCTGCAACCACTGAATTAGATAGGGTAGACCGGCCAGGTCTTATGATATGTGCCTACACTAAGATCGCTGGGGTTGCGATCCCAGGATGTTTTGAATTAAGCTCCAGGATTAGCACAGAGGGATGTGTAACTGTAATACCCCACGTATAAGGTGAGCGCTTAGACACAAGCATCCAAAGTTAAGGGGTGCACCTTGGACGTGAGGATTTTAAGCTTTAGACTAGTATTAAAGAGGCCAAAATATGAGGGAGTGGTCATTATTTATCCACAGGGGGCTGGTGGGTTTCCACGCGGAGAATTTTCATACCCGTCTCTGATCTATAGTAGCACACAGGCTTTTTTGCTAAAAAGGGGGTAATTATTTTTAGCCCCTCCCCTCAAGAGGGGTCTGAATTTGTTATGCCCCCCTCAAACCAACCATCCCCTGTTGATAAATAATGACCACTCCCTAAATAAACCCTATAGGATCTACCCAAATTCAGGGTCTGTCTTATAGGCATGGTGCCCCCCATATACGAGGCAATGCGGTAGCCCCTTGTCTGTGCCTTGTGTATCAGGCACACCTCGCTTATAAACAGCACCCCAACTCATTCCCATCCTAGAAGGTGAAGCAAGGGGGAACAGTTTGAAGCTTTGCGACTGATCTATACAGATATTTCCCCCCCCCCCCTGATAGGCACATCGCCAAATTCTGCTGACACTATTGGGCGCATTATAGGGCTCCATCCTCATGCATATGCGGCACCTTATACATGAGGCATTACGGTAGTTTCTGCATGGGTGTGGTATGGCAGTTTAGATGGGAGGTGAGGGGTGGTTAGTAGTGTGGAGGCCACTCCTTTCCCATGGTCAGGGACATAGGCATTTAGCCCTTATATAACCCCCCCCCTACACACAGACAACACACTTTCAGGGGCTTAGGAAAAGGGGGGGGGGCAGGGAGGCCTGGGCCCCCCTAATCATCAAGGAGGTGGGGCCTGAGTATGTCTGGGCCCCCCCAAATATTTGTCAAAAAGTCATAACAAAATGGAAAAGAATTTAAAACTTTGCACTCAAATTAGATTAATACTGGTGATGGGATAGGGAAATGGGGGCCTGAGCCTGAAATCAGATCCAAAAATTACTTTTCTATACAAATTATATAAACAGATGTATGGGTGTCATCGCACTTGAGCCTACAATTCAAGGTGTTCGCGATAGGGCACTAGCTCCGCCCCCTCAAAGAATTTTGCTTCCTACGCCTCTGACTTTCACCTTAAGCTGAGCTGAGAGAATGCTTCTTAGTATAGCTCCTGTAGGATAGCATGATGCTCCGTGCGCATTTCCCAATCAGCAATGGGCCATTGGACCATGCTTGTCCATGCTTGGCCCAATATAAGCCGACAGTAGCCCAATATCAGCCGACATGCCCAATGTATCCTTGCTACCTGGGTTGCAAGTTTCCTGATGCACTAATGCAGTGCTGGTGACTAACTCGCCAGCACTACATTGGTGTATCATGCCAACAGCAGCAGTAGTGGAGCAGCTGAGAAAAAAAGACGTGGGGTGAACTGAATATGTTTCTTTTTTGGTAATTATCACTTTAAACTCTACACATCCAAACAGGAATTGTGCTGGTGATACATCCCCTACGGCTCGGTTGCAATTGCACCATTTTGGGAGTACATCTTATATTATTGAGCCATTAGAGTCAGCACGATGCAGGAACTCATGAGTCACTCACCATGGAGTAGATCCTTGCAAATGGATTACCAAATGGCAGAGAACATTAGGAGCATCATTCTGTCGTTAAATGATTGAATATACCAGAATTTAGTACCTCCTACACTCTACAACCCACCTGGAGGTGGCGCTGTGAACACATTAACCTTTATAGTTCTACCTCTATGGGGCCATCCATAAATGACTTCATGCAAAACTTTACCATTTCTGACCCCCTCCCCTCCTTCCCCAATGTCATGATTCTTGCCAATTTTGTGATGCTGAAGGTATATGGAAAATCAATTTCGTTATGCTCCAGCATGACATCATTTCTGGATGGCCTCTTTACCCCATTCACCCCTGTTCTGACCGACCAGGGTAAGCATCCAGGGGCCTGGGGCTAGGTCTACAGGTAAGATGTTGATTGGTCTATTTCTAAAGGATCCTGCAGTGTTATCCCACACTCTAGAAAATTAGTGTCTAGTCCGTTCTTAATGTGTGTAAACAAGGGAATCTACTTTCACATGTTAACTCCCTCTAATCCGACCACCTTTGGGACTATATGAAAATGGTCGCAATAGTAGGGTGGTTGCAGTAGGTGGAGTAGGGGCAACTATCAAATTTATTTCTAAAACCATAAGGACAATTGCTACAATACAAACTGTAGATACACTTTAGTATGTAAATTTCAGTGTTGTGGTAGGCATCTCTTCTCTAATGTACAAAAGTAAAACAAACATGAGTTGTATCACAATCTGCATTACATACACCCACACCAATAAACATGTTTATCTAACGATTCAGGGCTATCAGCGTGCTTTTTCAGTCATAACCCCGTTCTGTTATTGGGGTTTAACCAAACTCTCAGAGCTCTTTTTTTTTCTAAGCCCATGTTGGTTAGAACCTGGGCATGTTAATAAATGAGAGAAGTACACAACGTCAACCTCTCCATACATTTCCAGTTAAAACCGTTCAGGGCTCTATGGGGAATCGATCCCCGGCCGGTGTGGTAGGAGGTGAACTTGCTGTCCACAATACCAAGTCGAACGGTACTAGAAACCCATGTACATGAAGTATTTGATACCTGATGTTTGCACACCTCGTTAATATCCAATGGTGCCAGGTGGAGTTATTAACAGGGAAACATCCTTAGATATCTTAGATGAACATGCCATGCCAAAGGACTCCATAACATTAAAAATAGATAGTTATTCAATGATATTCCATAGCGATACTTCTCGGCACCCGCCCCGTTGTCCTGTGACAGGCTGACCTACATACAGGACCTTCCCACACTGTCAACACGAAGCTGAGCATGGTGGAGGCAGGTGGCTAAACGTATCGCTATGTAAATGCATTGGATTCTCATTTATTTAGAAGAAAATGGAGACAAAATGTAGGCGAACACCAACTAAAGACGTATATTTGTTGGTCCTAGAAGTACAGGACTTGACATGCTTGGATTCTACCCGAAAAATGTGTGTAAAGGTGGAGGTATGTCGGGCAGTGTGACAACATGGCCACGGTGGGTTGGCAAAGCAAGCGAATCGCATGCACTTACAAAAAATCTTCTCCTGGATTAATTCTGGGGTTATACGGTAAGAAATTAATACAAAATGGAGGAATAAGTGCCATAAACGCATTAATATATTGATAACCTAGGATGAGGTGAGGTTTGCTGGAAATATTTCCAGCTAACCACACCGAGTCCACATTAATAGCTTAATAAGCAGCATTAAGATATTTGCAGTGAAAGGGCATTCTGTTTGTTCTTGCTCTAGTCTGGAGAACTAAGTATGCATGTTGTGGTATTTGGTTCACATTTCCCACACTAGGGGGCTGTACTGTGCTGAGTTCCACCACCAAAACCACTGTATGGTTAGTACTGTGGTGAGTCAGTGAGATATTTAATGCCATTTTGACAGTTAAGGTCATACTCATGGTGAGAAAACTACTACATTACACAATTTCACAGGTTAATATGTTGCTGCCTGCACATACGTGCATGAGACACACTGAGGGCATTGGAAAAGTAGAAATGACAAATAGACCCTTTTAAGTGGGCTAGGGAAGTCCACTACTCTGGTGACTTAGCTGGTATTTGAGCGTTAGAAATTGTATTGTAAAGATAATGTTATTGGTCTAAGTGTCATTGAAGGCTGGTTTAATAAGTAGGCCAATTATTGAGGGAGATCTCCATGATGCATCTTCTTTGCCCTCATGGCGATTGAGGTTCTGTTGGAACAGTTTAGAACATTGCTCTATTTCACATGATATTGTATGGTATGGTGTAATTAAAAAGAACCTTGGTATATGGTAGCTACAAATGGAATTCTTAAATGTAAATGTCCAAAGTTTTCATGGCAACACCCAAAGACTCTCTCAATCATCCAAAACACTTCACTTGCGATGCTCAGACCTGCCAGTGCACTACGCTGGAGGTGCTTTGTTGTCCCCCTCCGCCCTCCCGCCCAGCTAATCACATTGCTTCCTCCGACACCACTGAAATTAATGTATCATTATGGAAACAAATAGTGCATTGAAACTGTATACATTTAACATTGGACTCACACCCTTAACCCTTTAAGGGTCACTGATGCATTAAAGCATTATACACACAGGTCCTCATGATGCACCAATGAAGTACTGGTGAGACTGCTCGCCAGTACTTCATTGGTGCATCATGCAGACACCTACATGGTTGATACATGAACTCCCAGAGGGTCGTAATGATTCTCCGGGTGGGTCAGCATGATGCCCCAATGAAGTGCTGGCGAACAGTCTCGCCAGCACTTCAGGGTTAACATCATGATGACCAATGGGCATGATGCACTCCTGCATCAGCAGCCTTTGATGGCCACATACCCTAACTGAATGAGTGACTAGCTGAGTGAATGAGTGACTGGTTATACCACCCAGCATGTCCAGGTGGTGTACTTTAGCATCACCTGAGCAGACCTGAGCTCCTCCAAACAGCTGGCACCCCACAATGGAGCCTCCATTCACATGTTAACCCTTTAATGGTTGCAGATACATTAATGCATCATGCCCATTGGTGGTCATGATGCATGAATGCAGCCCTGGTGAGTAACTCGCCAGGGAAATATCTAGACATCATGCTAATGTTGAAAAGGTGCATCGGGGCTGCCCACTCCAATAATTAGAGGGTATTATGCGGCCCCCTCTTCCTCCATTTAAAACCCTGATAAAAAAAAAAATTATGCCTTGGGACAATTTACATAACAGGGGTGCATTCATATATAATATATGATCAAACATAATCAAAAACCAGTGTGCACAGTGCAGTAGAAAAAATAATGTGTGGTCCTTGACAAACTATAGGGGAGTCAGAAGAAATAAGTGGAAGGGGGGGGGGGGTTAGAGGGGAGGTAAGTAGAGGAGGGGGAGGGGTGCTATGATAGCCCAGTGCGGGGTGATTGGAGATACATTAGGTGAAGAGAGAAAAATGTGGAACAGAGCCAGTAAAGGACTGAAGCAGAATGAGTTCACATTTTCCAAACAGAGAGAGGGGTAGAGACGGGCAGAATGTACAAAGGGAGAGTGTAAAGGTATAAAAGAGACAATGCGAGCAGAACAGAAAGAAAGTAACAGCGAGACGAAAGCAATTTAGACATTCTCCACACCAAAGCCCTGACTTCCAGTATCCCTCCAGTGCCGAGTGGGAAAGTGGGAATATTTAAGATACAAATTGTGAGTAAGGGGGAGAGATAGAGAGATAGGTAGAGAGAGGGAGAGAGAGAGGGAGAGAGAGAGAGAGTCAGAAGGACAAACAGACAGACAGAAAGTACTTACAAAGGATAACAGAGGCTTCGACATCAAAGCCTCACATAGAATTACATAATTTTCATACAGAGCTGTATTAGAAAGAAAACTATTCACCCGAAATATCTGACAGAATTGCCCATGGGATGTGTCATAATTGGTAACTAACTAAAGAGATAAGGATCTCCGTGACACTTCCAAAATAGAGCAAATTTACCAGAAGAGGCCATAAATGACCTTTTTCCCCTTGAACGGCTCCTTCAACATCAATATTAATCAATATCAGGAAGAATAAAAACACCAGCAGCATCCCAATAAGTAGCGTGCCATATCAATATTAGTGACAATATCAGTGATATTAATGGACGCACATATAACCTACCCAGACTAATTAATTTTCTCGGAAGCGTGCCAGAATGAGAGGTGTAATTGATTATCCATGGTTAATATCTGTAAGCACTGGGGGAGGATGGGGGTAAGACCAGGCTATAAGTAGTAGACACCGAGATTATGGATATGCAATTAGGCCTACAAGCCTTTCTGCAGGCTTAGGGGAAATCCCTGCTTGACGACCAGTTTCCATCAACCAACCTAAACCTATAAATAGGGCTCTAAACCTCTCTGAATAGATGACTTATTTGTTCATAAGGCAATCAACAACATTAAAACTGCTACCAAGGTAAACATCACGTTATAAACTAATGGAACAACCGAGAACAGGATGTTATTACCCAGGTACACTGTAAAATAATGTCATCTAAAAAACGATGCTTTCCTTTTCCCAAAGTTGCCAGAGATCCATCATTATTTCACACAGATTTCTTTTTCATTTATGTACCACCAATATCATACTGGCACCTGGGGCTTCTAGTAAAAACTATGCTGGTTCAATGCTATACAATTATGGTGGACCACTGTTAAGTTTTATGAGGATCCCTGGTATACTGAGATAGCGGATTGTTCAATGGGCACTGCCATTGCTGCAGCTAGAGTGTTCTACTGATAAGAGCGCTCAGATGGGTACCTGCTGCCTTCCGAGAGGCTCGCAGTGAATTGTGAGATTTGTTTCATTGGTGGATAATTAATCCCGCTAAGTCGGTATATTCAACGGTTATTTTTTATAGTGTAACCTGAAAAGATTTTCATGACCCCTGAAACACAGGGAAACTTTTAAGCAAGGACTGTTGTAGCCAAGATAATCTCTATTTTATTATTGTAACCTAAACCATGAATCTCATATCCAGCTAGCATTATGAATGAAACCTGAAAGAGACTCTCATGACAATGGAAAAGGACCGTTGTGATTAAGGGACACTAAAACATTTTCCTTGGATTTTAATTCCTTTTTTTCAAATAACCCCTTGCTATTGACTATGACACTTGACAATGGGTTCCCACCATAGGACCCTTATAACTGAATGTTTCTTCCCTAAGTGCCTGTTATGTCTATCACGGTGGAAGTGCAACTTAAGGAATACCATTCTCCGATGACTTTGTCACACACGGTTTCAGCATGGACGGAGCGTGTCACCCTCACCTCCCTAGTGACTCACAGGCTCAGCACCAATCAATCACAACTCGCACCGATTGGACAATAAGTCATCCATTCCCTGCACAGCTTTGTCTTCGCAGCGGAATGAAAAGCAGAACTGGCAAAAATGAGACATGGGTGTTGGGTGGAAGGTGATGGTGCAGACTGCTACATTCTCTCCTACCGGGCTCTGGGAGATGGAATAGGAAGTGACACCTTTAGTAGCCCCTGATAATACAGGTTAGCGCCATGCGACATGTCTCCCCAAATTTACCACCAAAACCCTACCCGTCCCGACTACTCATATTTCTTATGTCTCTGACATGAAATGGCAGCCCGTGATGATGTAGTGGTCAAGTCCACACCGGCTTTTAATTTTATTTCTGCCTCAGGCGTTATTCAGCAGAACAGGCCAGGGTTCAAAATGATAGAGCGGGCTGTGAATCAGGCTGAATCGGGGGGCCATAATCGAGTCTGTCAGCCAAGCTGATGTGGTAGGATGGTCGGGGTTTGAATCGGAGATGGTTCCCATTCGGAGCCTTGTCCATCAAATCAAGTAGTCCTGATAGCCTTCCCCCTCATACCTCCCTCCATACCCTCTCACTGCACATCAGCCCGTCATCCTTCTCTACTCCATACAGCTGGCAGCATCTGTCTCTCTGTCTCTGCTGTCTGGATCTATATTCAGACCAATCCAGAGGCCAACCATTCTTAACTGTCTTTTTACCCTACACTGTTAAAAAATAGTTCCCGAAATATAGCATGGAAACTTAGTATAATTTTTACGGTGACTCACCGTAATTTAATAGATTTCCCCTATAATAACAGTGTTTCATCCTCCTAAGGTTCACTGTATGGGGTTTTTCCGCAGTTTTCAACGGGAATTCACTGGCAATGAGAGTAGTATAGTATGTATCGGAATGGGACTATAGCTAATCTAAGGATATTACTCACTGGGGATGCAGCTAATCAGATGCCGGCATTCTGGTAACCATGGTAACGTGACCTACTTAGGGGATTAGCAACCACCACTCAACCAATCAGAGGCCAGCATTCTGATAACCATGGTAACAGGACCTAATTAGCGGGATTAGTGTGGTCACCTGACCCCTTGTTTGTAAACAACAACACATGGTGTCAACACATGACCCCTTGTTTGTAAACAAAAGGGCCAGGCTAATTACGTAAATGAGATATATCAAATACATTTCACTTTTTTTTATATTTTATTTTATCAAAATATAAATAGAAGTATGTATACATTCATCTTTAAGCATAATCCAGACTGTACATAGTGTAATCTTTGTATACGGTTTTCATGCAAGCGTTCTTTCAAAATGAAGGAATGGTGTGAATCATACCCCCTGTCCACAATTCATCTAAATTACAATAGCAATCCGCCGAAGTATAATACCAAGTATGCCATTTAGTTTGTGTGGACATGACGCTTCTCAATAGAGCTTTCTGCATATTTTCAAAATGAAACTCTCTACAGAGCACACGATCTAAGCACACTTGACAGAAGGTGTTGAATATTCTCTCCGAGTTATGACAACACATATCCCGTTAAAAGTCTGATTTTTCCTCGAGAAATATTAAAGCGTTAGTAGATTCTAACGTATACCCCCTTTTGATGAGAGGATAGGTTTTCTGATTGTGAAATTGATATAATCCTATCGATCTGTCTGCGAAGACATCAGTCCCTCTCCAGAAAACATCTTTGAAACACTCTTTCACTGAATCAAATGTCTGATTAGAAATGAGTCCTTTATGAACATTTTGAGGGGAGTGGTGTGCTCATAGTAGTAGTAACATTTAGTCCCGTGGTAAGGACGAGGACTAAGAGGATGACCCCGTTTACAAAACTCCGACTTCCAGCAGGAGATTCGCTGCTACACCTCGTCCTTCCTACGTCAGGATGAGTAATCAAACCAAGAAAAAGAAAGGACGCAGTCGCCAAGTGTACTCCGACTTTGACTCACCAAGATGGCGAGGTCTAAGAAACTGACCAAGAAGGAAAAATAAAAGAGACGAGTGGTGGCTAAGTACACTAACGTCAAAGCACCCTCTAGTTTCACCAGCGTCACCAAACTCCAGAAACATCATTTCCACGACCGAAACTCGGCTTTCATCCGAGACGTCTTGGGATCTCTGGTCGCCTACACTAAACATAAACCCATCCATCAGAAAATTTGCAAGGAACAAAACGATAACTGGGGGAATCGATCAACATTGGCAGTTAGATCTGATGGACATGCAAGCTTAAGCATCTCACAATGACGGGTTCATTTTCTCCAGGTATGCGTGGGCGGTTCCCGTCAAATCCAGAGGCGGCACAGCTGTCACCGAGGTGTTCGAGGAAATGACTGCCGAGAGACACCCGGGCTCCGTTCAAACAGACAAGGGGAAAGAATTTCTCAACAAGACCTTCCAAGATCACCTCAAGAGCAAAGAAATAGAGTTTTTCACCAGCGAAAACGACAACATCAAAGCTAGTCTAGTGGAACATTTGAATCGAAGTCTGAAGGAGAAGCTGTGGCACTATTTCACACACAAGCGTACATATCGCTACCTAGACGTACTGGACTAGGTAGTTTCTTCTTACAATCGCACTCACCACAAGATGTTGAAAATGTCACCTGCTGAACTCATCGCGGAAAACAGCGAAACTATTTTTTACAGACACGACCTCCCTACTAAGAAACAAATCGAGGAAATATGGAAAAAGACGGACACTCGACGCTCCGACACCGACGTCATAGTTCCAGGCGACAGAGTGAGAATGTTGAGGGCTAAAGGACCCTTCGACAAAGGTTACAGGGAAACTTGAAGGAGGAAGTGTTCAACGTCGCTAAAACGTTGGGTAGCAGAGGGTTCGAGCTGAAAGACGACACCGCGGAGGAGATAAAGGGCGTGTTTTATCAGGAGGAGTTTCAGAAGGTCTCCAAGAGTCGTTACGGCAAGACTTACCTGATAGCCAAGGTGCTGTGCTACAAGACCGTCAAGGGCAAACACTTAGCTTTCATGTGTTGGTTAGGTTACGGCGACAAGTTCAATGAGTGGATTCCTGTCAAGAAAATCTCGTAGGACGCTATGAACATCACCCTGCCTAGCAAGAGTTCTATTTCCCTCAGAACACTCTGACCTCTTTTCGAACCCACTTCGGCTCACCCCTCCTCCTATCAGAAGACCACGAAGCGGCTCTCAGCGAAATCATCCTCCTGACAGAATGGAGCAACGTGCGAGACAACGACTTGATCATGATCGTCCCTCTGAGCACAAAGAACTCGCTGGCCGAGGTGAAAAGAGTTTTTAACAAGAGAAAAACCTTCAAGAAAAAACCTGAGGACTGGAAGATGGTGAACAGGGTGATCAACCTGCAGAAGATCATCAGAAGCACTAATCCTCTGACAAGAACGAAGGGGAACTTTGTCGATGAAATGACACCGGAGCTGTTAGAAAAAGAGTTGAAGGCGGAGATATTGAAACCTGGAAATAAGTCAAAGAACGTCACGTTGACACAAGAAAATTCTGCCCTGTACAAGCAATACCTGATGACGTCCACCAAGAGGCGAAAAATGAGGAGAATGGCACACGCCATGGTTCAAGACAAACATGCGTGCGAACGTTGCTGCCGAACATATTCCCCGTGCCACCCATTTTCACGGGAAACAATGTTCAGTTCATTGAGTGCTTGAACCTGCTCCTAACAGATAATTTAGAAGGTCAGAACTTTTTGACGAGACGAGAAGCGTCACCATCAACGTGCCCCGCCACACTGGCGTGCTCATCACCGAACATCTGGCACACATTCTACGGGGTGAAGACACATTTCGTGACGACAACCACAGGCATCTACATCATGGACCCCTTCGGAGACATGTACTCTGTGTACGTATACACCGACGCCATTCAAGACAGACGAGTTGGCGACATGCACATCCCTCTGTTACGCTGTGTCGCAGTCGACAGAAGCGGACGGCAGAAAGAGGGAATGCAAGCTATCAGTTTTCCACATTTGGATTATTTTCCCTTGAAGTCTAAAAGGTTAGACGAGGTCAGCATCTACTTAATAGACAGAACCGGCCGATCCATACCATTCATGAGAGGAGAGGTGAATATGACACTTCATCTGAGACCCATCGAGCGTTAAAGGTGCAATCATGATACCTAAACGAGCGCCATACTTTTCATCAAAGGGCACCACCCGACAAGGATACAGCGATTACTACAATGCTCAGTTCGGTAAAGGAATCAATGTGTACAGCGGACGATCTTTCCAGAACGGTCACGGTTTTGGTGGCGCCCTCTTAGGACTTATGCGCTCGGCCACACCCCTTTTGAAGACGGCAGGTTCAAGAACACCGTGAAAAACAGAGGAGTAGGTGCTCTGAAGAGTCTGGCGGGTAAAGTGATCTCTCCGGGGAAAAAACACGATGCCCAAGAAAGCGGGGGGCAAACGTCGGAGGCGACCTATAAATAAAAGGACTAGAGGTCACCGGCGTCAACAGGGGACACATGGCTACACCATGTGTTGTTGTTTACAAACAAGGGGTCATGTGACCGCACTAATCCCCTAATTAGGTCATGTTACCATGGTTACCAAAATGCTGGCCTCTGATTGGCTGAGAGGTGGTCGCTAATCCCCTAAGTAGGTCATGTTACCATGGCAATGGGTCACGTGACCAAATGGAGGCCTCTGATTGGCTGCATGCTGAGTGAGTAGTATCCTGTAGTTAACTGTAGTCCCATTCCGATACATACTATACTACTAATGAGGGTGCCAGGGAATCACTTTTACTGGATATAAATGTACCCTTCAGTTCTTAGTTTCACCTTCTACCTTATTCTCCGTTCTTAGTCTTACTCTGCCATCAATACTTACCTCTCAGTTCTAATTTTTATGTTTCACTCTTTTTTCTTTATTTCTCCTTACTATACCCTCAAAGTTGCACCTCTCACTTTATATTTTCGGCTTTCACTCCTTTTCTTCATTCTTATTCGCAATGCCTCAACTAAATGTGCCTTTTACTTAAATGTCTCAGCTCGCTCAACCTGTCTTTACCACATCTGCCTCTCTGTTTCTGTCTCTCCCCTCCCCTCTCTCTGTCTCTCTTTCTGTATCTGTCTCTCTCTCTCATTCTTTTCCCCCTCTGTCTGTGTCCATTTCTCTTTCCCTTTGATGACCTATCTCTCTGGTCTTTGTCCCATTCTCATTTTTCGTATTATTTTCCTTATGTCATTTTTTCTTACACTACTCCCTCGGTCTGGCAGCCCACCTCTACAAAAATGACAAGGGATTTTGACCTAGCTGACAACGTCTGTCAAATGGGATGAAATCTCAAAGTTGAAATTAACCTCTTTTCTAATAACACATCAACTGGATATATCTAGATTCATTCTGTGAATGGGAGATGAATCCCATTATATAGCAGCCATATAGACGATAAACCATAGTGCTCTATTGGCAGTACCATATTCAAACCTTAATTATACACCCAATGTCAGTGTGTCATATCCCATCAAAAGTGATAAAAAAACCATAATTCACCCAGCGTTACTTCCTGCTATCTTGTACCACTACAATTAACTCAGCAATAGCTGATGAAGCCATGTTTTACCTCTCTCTATAGAAGCCTGTCATTGTGGTAGGATCATTGTCTGTCAACTACGCCTTCTCATGCTAGGACTGTGGGATGTAATTGTACAAAGAACCACTGGTACAATGTAGATGTAGGGCACAATCACAATGTGATATCTCTCAACTGGAGGTAGGTTCATAATATAACACTGACATTGGTGGTAGCAGATCCTAATTTGAAATCTCATTGCTGGGGATGGTTCCATGATAGTATATTTACATAAGTAGTGGTAGGGAATAGTCATATGGGCTTCTGAGAACACTGTTGGTACCGTGGTACCTCGCAAATAAAACATGGCTTATACATGAGTGTGCACTAGAGGACCTATATGTCAATTAGTCTTTCTTGCCTTAAGTACTTTACCAAGTCAACTGCCATCATCAAATATGAATAGATCAAGAAAGTCTGGGAGCTGATAAATATAGTTCCTAAAATTGAAGCAGCCATCCTACTGGGAATTGGCATACATTTTAGGTTATATGGAAAGCTTGTAAAACCCTTTTATGCCTTTCTTCTTCACTAGGCATATTGTGAAGATATTCCAGGGATTTCTCTTTTGCACTGAGAGGTTTGGCCCTTAAGAATTTGAATTTCTTGCTTGTGAAGTCAGTGCTCTAGATATGTGAGATCAACCAATCTATCCATTCATGTAAAATTTTATCAAACAGTCTAATTATCTATCGCATTATGAAACATCTCCCAGAGCACAATCTGTGCACTGAGCCATAACTCAAATTCATCATTCCTATTCCCTGGAGGCAAGACAAGGATAAGAAAACAAATATTGATAATCTTTATGTTTTAGCCAGTGACGACTTGGGATGGCATTGTCATTTGGCTGTGTGTGTCGTTTTCTACCCACTCTCTCGGCTTGCCATATTTAAGCGTCTAGTTGGGCATCCGGGCTATAGTTTTAATTAGGATTTCATGGTGAGCTGATTTTATCAAGTTAAGTGAGTGATTAAGGCTGGCCGCTCCCTCCTTCCCCCAATACAAATGCATGATTGGTGTAATACATCTCATGTGCATCATGCGAGAGATTGTCTATGATCGACAAGCCTTCTTGGCTGATGAGATAAATTCAAACTCCAATTATTATTTAGAGCGATATGGCTGATGGAAGCAACACACAATCAGGAATGGGGAGTCAGGTGCTGTTATTGGGGACAGTTCTATCAGTGACAGCGCCATGTCTACTCTTAACCCTTTAAGTGCCTCTAAAGCATATATACATTCTATCCATCGGCCATCATGATACATGAATGCAGCCCTGGCAAGTATCTCACCAGGGATACATTTAAGCATCTCTGGTGAGTTACCTGCCATCAGACCACAACTTTCAGTGTATCAACCGTATTGAATCAGGGGGCATTTAGCCTGTACTGGATATAGCATAGTTTATTATGATGATATCAAGTCTGTCCCTTGGGATTTAAAGGCGCGACACAGTGCCTGTATTTTATTACATTACGGCACGAAACCTGGTGATAGTGCTAAGCCTAAATCTTATATTCCCATCCCCTAACTCAGCTACCCCATGTGTCACCTCCCCTCATCCCATTGCAAGTCCCCACTGTAGTGCTTTTAATGTAAGGAAATCACTTTATTTCAGAGTTTTAAGCTGTGAAAGGAGTTCTAGCCATTTTGACTTTCAGATACTGATGTGCATCATGATGATGTATCATGCCTACAATAAAAATAACATGCATTCATGTATCATGTCAACAATAAAGGGTATACATGCATTCAAGCATCATGCCAATAATAAATGAGACAAGCATTTATGTATGAACTCAAAACTCATTCAGACCCTCAAAGGTAGATAGAATTATGTATCATGCTGACCCTATAAGGTAAATTGATTAACGTATCATGATGACCCTACAGGGTTTATTCAGTCTTGTATCATGCTGACACTACAGAGTTAACTCATTGATGTATCATGCTGACCCTACAGGGTGAATTGATTGATGTATCATGCTGACACTACAGGATGAATTCATTGATGTATCATGCTGGCCCTACAGGGTGAATTCATTGATGTATCATGCTAACCCTACAGGGTGAATTCATTGATGCATCATGCTGACCCTACAGTGCGAATTCATTCTTGTATCATGCTGACCCTACAGGGTGAATTCGTTGATGTATAATGCTGACACTACAGGGTGAATTCATTTTTGTATCATGCTGACCCTACAGGGTGAATTCATTGATGTATCATGCTGACCCTACAGGGTGAATTCATTCTTGTATCATGCTGACCCTACAGGGTGAATTCATTGATGTATCATGCTGATACTACAGGGTGAATTCATTGATGTATCATGCTGACACTACAGGGTGAATTCATTCTTGTATCATGCTGACCCTACAGGGTGAATTCATTCTTGTATCATGCTGACCCTACAGGGTGAATTCATTGATGTATCATGCTGACCCTACAGGGTGAATTCATTCTTGTATCATGCTGACCCTACAGGGTGAATTCATTGATGTATCATGCTAACCCTACAGGGTGAATTCATTCTTGTATCATGCTGACCCTACAGGGTGAATTCATTCTTGTATCATGCTGACCCTACAGGGTGAATTCATTGATGTATAATGCTGACCCTACACGGTGAATTCATTGATGTATCATGCTGACCCTACAGGGTGAATTCATTGATGTATCATGCTGACCCTATACAGTGTATTTCTTGATGTATCATGCTGACCCTACAGGGTGAATTCATTGATGTATCATGCTGACCCTACAGGGTGAATTCATTTTTGTATCATGCTGACCCTACAGGGTGAATTCATTCTTGTATCATGCTGACCCTACAGGGTGAATTCATTCTTGTATCATGCTGACCCTACAGGGTGAATTCATTGATGTATCATGCTGACCCTACAGGGTGAATTCATTCTTGTATCATGCTGACCCTACAGGGTGAATTCATTCTTGTATCATGCTTACACTACAGGGTGAATTCATTGATGTATCATGCTGACCCTACAGGGTGAATTCATTGATGTATCATGCTGACCTTACAGGGTGAATTCATTGATGTATCATGCTGACCTTACAGGGTGAATTCATTGATGTATCATGTTGACCCTACAGGGTGAATTCATTGATGTATCATGCTGACCTTACAGGGTGAATTCATTCTTGTATCATGCTGACCCTATAGAGTGAATTCATTCTTTTATCATGCTGACCCTATACGCTGAATTCATTGACGTATCATGCTGACCCTACAGGGTGAATTTATTAAAGTATCATGCCAATCCTATTGGGAATAAATACTGTTTTGTCTCTACCAATGCTGCACAGTATTGGCATCAATATCATGCTTGTTACATGCATTTATGTACTGTGCCTGCATTGTATCAATAAAATATCTTAACAAATGGGTATGATGCATTTATTCATTAGCCGTAATTTATTTATTCTTGCATCATGTTCCATGGATTTAGGTATCATGCCTGTATTTCATTAATAAATTAACCCAACCAATAGACATGATGCACCAACTGTCCAGAAAATGTGTAAAGGGGACAACAAACACCTAGAGTTGACAGGTGCATGTAGATCTATTTTGGACAAGAAAACAGTATGGTCATTCAGTCTGCTAAGCAATTATTCATACACCTTGTCAAAAGTAGCATAGTCCTGCCTTTCAGTTACATCATTGAAGGATTGTTCAATAACTCTAGCACTGAAAAGTACAACTACATACAGCAATGTCCTTGAAGTTTTGTGTGGGATTTCAATGAAATGAAACAATGATCAACGTCAGCCTACAATCTGGCTACACCTATAGTGTTACTTAAAGCTGCTACATATAACATGAACATTTGTGAAAAACCTCATACAGGTATGTTATTCTGCGCAGTTCCTAGAGCAGTGTGTATATCTTGGGCTTCATGAGAAGGCTATATCTACTAAATTGACATCTGAACTTTCAAGGAAAGTTGACAGAAATAATCTTTTTCTGTAAACTGAGAATCAAACTGATACAAGTGTTTGCTCTTACAGAGTTAGACCATAAACACTTCAGAGATAAATTATGTGGTAATAAATCTATTCTAGGATACAAATCCCTGGTAGATTTATTAAGTTAATCACTTCAACCCAATTGGATCTTCCATTATTATTTATTTTAAGGGTACAAAGGTAATAGACTCTTTAGGGGCTACTAAGGCATTCAAGCATTCATAGTTGCTGGAGAGCCATCATTATTTCCTCAAAATTTGCCATAAACTGATTTATACCTCTGTCTAAGGGTTTATGAGTGGGAGGGCAGCCTGCAGTGCAAGGCCCTTTAAATTTCACCTAGGAAAAATCAGATTGGAGCATTTATCAAATTACCAATCCAACTCATAAAAAAAATCCCTGTACATGGGAAGGATAAACTAGTTATCATCGGAGACAAACCATTCCCCATCCATCCTGCCACCTCCCTCCTACCTCAGCACCCTTCCTAATTGATTGAAACCTACATTGATTGCCAAGTAACAAAATGAAGCAGTAACATTCACCTGGTATGTAACACAATGTAGACAAAGCGTGCCTAGTGGCAAAATATAAGATGAAATTGCCAAATATCACCATATTTGCTCAGTTTCTGTACATATATGACACTTTATTTTCCATATCCCATAACCATACTTAAGGAACTGATAATAGTTGTGGTTTATTCAGCTTGCCTGTGACCCTTCTGCTGATCTTAGATATGTATACATGCATACCTGAGTTGTGGCTAAGAAATATTTGGGGAATTTGTTGGATTTTATATAGGAATAAAATGGCAAATTCTGATGATAGGCCATTGTTAAGACCACTAAACCTGAGTGTCCTAGAAAGTGGACAAATAGATCAGATGACCTATGATTTGATGTTTAATTTCTTACCTAAGCTTTGAATAGACATTGTTCAAATTACTAACTATAATAGCCATTGTTGGCTCCTGGAACCTACAACATTAGAACGTGTTATTCAGGACTCTACCACAACTTAAGCATGGAGCTACACAATACAAAGCATTCTATGTATTCATGAACAATCGAAAGCTTTACCACTTTCATCAATGTACTCAGGGTTTTGTGTGGCATTTCAATGTATGTAACAATGTTCAAGGCCACCTACTATTTGGATACCTACAATGTTACTTAGAGCGATTACATATTACATGACCCTTTTGTGGTCAGACAGGTGAGATATTCACATATAACACTGAGTACAGCAGCATCCATGATGTGGGATGAGACTTCAGCACAGCTTTGGCTGGTAACATTTGGCATGTTCATTTCAGCCAACAGACCAGCACCTACTTTCGCGCCCTACTTCTCCCGTGTCCTCGCTATATATTTTACAGTGACAGCTGTACTTTCAAGGAAATTGTCAGTATCAATCAGCAAAGCATTTGAAATTGAGGACCTTTACACTTTGTAAGTATTACATAGTCTTTCTTCTCTGTCAAAACTTTGGTAACAACATGAAAAATGACCAAGATGGAAAAAATGACTATAAAGTAATACTATTGGTTACTGATGACCAAATATTTGCTTGTCTGACCAGATACCTTGCATGTCTCAATGGCAATCATGCTATGTACATTTAAAGTATAGATTACATTAGAATAAATAGGTGTTTAAGTAGATACAATGGAAGGTTTTGCAACATAACCCATACACTCACTACATAGGCTAAGCTCTGCCCTATTCAAATTTGGCTTACGGCATTATGTGGCACCATGTGCAAATTATGCTTGAATTGTGAAGGATTCAAGTTGATGGTAGCGCTACAATTCATCATCTTGAATGATTGGGATGAGAATTGAGAAGGGTTCCTGCTGGTGTCCAGAATCATTCAGTATGTTAGATATTTCTGGAGTGCCATAATATATGTACAATATTCATAATGCTTCCAAAATAAGCCTCTCACCTCTACTGTAACACAGAACAAAAATCATGGAAAAATACACAGAAAATTTGGTTTTTGCACCAGCCCCATCAGGTAACATCATGCATGACAGAATTGAAAAAAAATCAGGCTAATAGAATTTATACCTACTATAATGGAATGTGTAAGCACCAGGTTTTCAAATAACACCCTCCCAAGGGGGAGGGGGCCCTTTGAAGAGAAATGTGTATAATTTTGGAATCTACTTGACAATCAAAAACAAAAAAAAGAGAGAGAAAAACTCACAGCCTGGGATATGCATTTTTGTGCAGTGAATGTGTATTCTTTCTTACTTTAAAATGTAATGTCCAAGTTCTGGCCCTGAGCCTGTGGCTTGACCTGTCGTAGGGTTCTAGGTGTGTGGTGTAGGTATGGGTATGGAGAGATGATGTGAGCTGCTCCTGTGGCTTATTATATACCCAGTGAGCAGCTCACAACATGTCGCAATCTGCTCACCGGGTGTCGCAATACAAATATTGCAATCAGCATTGCGCAAGGTGGTGAGCAGCTCACTGGTTGTGACTAATGTGATCTGGTATGATCCGGTTGTATCCGGTTGTATCCAGCCTGATCTGGTAGGATCTGGTATGTTGCAATGTCTCCAGTGGGGTTATGTTTAGGGACAATCTTGTTTGTAATCCACTGGTCCCACTGGGGGAGACAAGGTTTGTTATTGTTCCCTAACGAGCAGTCTCTGCTTATGACTGAGTGAAGATGAGTTGTAGGTCTGTGGGCAGAGCTTAGGCTTGTGTGACGAAGAAATTAATAAAGGTGTAAAATAATGATAATACACAGAATATTCCATTGACACATTCTTGATAGGGATATGATATTTGGGCTTTGCTCTCAAAAAGGGTCCAGAAGTATCAATTTTTGCCACTGGAATTGGGTACTCAATTGTTTTCAATCGCACCTTGAAATAATAGGAAATATCTGTAGTTCCTCCCTTTGGGCTACAGGGGTATTCAAATCAATCTTAAAGGAAAAGACCAGCTTATTATCATGATTCCTTCTTTTGGTAGACTTTGCATTGAATAAAAAGAATTTGGTTTACTTTTGAGCACATCTACATGAAGAACAGAGAGCTTCTTTGATGTCTTCTGTAACATCACAATAGACCAATTCCACCAGCGTTAATGCATTTGGTCTATTGTGATGCCATAGAAGACACCAAAGATGCTCCCTGTTCTCAGGCTTACTTATGATGTGATCATAAGTAAGCCTGAATCTTTTTAATCAATATAAAGTCTACCAAAAGAAGGCATGATAAAAATAGGCGGGTCTTTCACTTTAAGCACTGAAAACAGTATTCAAATAAGGGTAGGAGTGCAGGTTAACTGGAACTGGTTGGTGCCCCGGAGCTTAAGCAGGTTATTATTTCATATAACATCAGTTTCAATAGAGGACCCTCTTTTCCATGTCAACACTATAGAACCTGCTCGTTGGAACACCTCTTATTTTTGGCTTTTCAGATGAATATTTAGAATCTAAAGCTTGAATATAAACTAACAAATGACTTATACCTCCCACAGGATGGACAACATGACAGAACTGGTGACCAACAGCTCAATAACAACACCTGATTTATATAGTGGAACCACCCTAAATACCACTAGTACTAACACTTCAGGAGTTGCTTTAATTCAAAAAAACATATTTACAATCATATCTCCCATGATAGTTTCATTTGGCATTGTGGGAAACATTCTCTCATTAATGGTGCTAAGTCGGAGGTCCTTCAGGAACCTCAGTGTCTCCATACTTTTGAAGGGTTTAGCCTTTGCCGATCTATGCAGACTTCTGGTCTCACACAGTTTCTTAACAACCTTAGAAAATGCCACCTTCTCTATTAACCGCAATAAGCAGAGTTGGGCATGTAAGCTGTTCCTTTATCTCCACATTGTTTTCCCATGGATCAGTTCCTGGCTTGTTGTTGCTATCAGCATAGAACGCGTTATTGTGGTACTCTTGCCACACAAAGTTAAAGATATTATCACCAAATCCAGAGCTAAAGTAGTAACAATTAGCATTTTCATATTTTTCTTCATATGCCAAATCCATGTTTTCATCTTTTCTGATATAGTTGATGGATATTGTAATTTTACTGTCAAGATATATTATACAATAATTTCTGGCATTGCTGTTGCCTTGTATTCAGTTATTCCATCTGTGATCATAGTGATCTGCAATGTAATTGTTATCTACACACTGATCAAGATGTCCAAAATACAAGGTGTTATGAGTCAATCATCTACCAAAAGTACTAGCACCAGTCTGAATGTCATGTTAGTTATAAACTGTATTTTCTTTCTAATACTTACCATTCCCTACAATTGCACGATTGTCATATTTACATATTTCCTGGGATGGACAGAGGAATCCAGCATCATTGCAGCCATCACTTATGAAGTCAGTATGTCTAATCATTGTGTAAACTTTGTGCTTTACATGATTTGTGGATCAATGTTTCGGAGGGAACTTTTCCTCATGATGAAATGTAAAGGATCAAAGCTGATCTCTGAAAGACATTCTGAATCAATGAGCCAGAAGACGCAGAGAAAGACTGACAAAGTTTAATGTTGAATAAACATTTCATTAACATCTGCCACAGTACATAACTATTCATGAACCATGGCTTATATATGAGGATAGCCCCTGAACTGTTCAAAGTCAGGATGTGAGGTCTATGCCAGGATTATTTAGCTGCTTTAGAAATGAAGTTAACTAATGAAATTAATGATAAATTCAGTCTGTGTCGTATCATTATATTTATCACACTCTTGATATAATCCATGCACCTTACCTTGTGAATATAATTCAATATACATGAATAATTGTTTAAAAAAATGATCTATTGCTGTAAATGGAGGCTCAAAGGCAATATTTTGCTCCGTTAAGTGTGTAATGATCAGACGTGCAAGCACCTCATTGGTGAATCATGATAACCAATGGACAGGAAGCACCCCTACATCAGTTGTGCCTATCAAAGTATTATAGCCATTTTTTTTTATGGATGAATGAGCACACTGCCCGGTTGGGTGACACTCAATTCCAATATCTATGTTAACACCATGAGGAACTTATGGGAATTGTACAGAGCCAGAGCATCAGCATTAAATGTTTGAGAAGCAATCATTTTAGGAAGAATGATAACCACATACAATATGTATTTTCATTATTATCAATATGTAGGTGACACTTGAAGTAGTGTGGAAAGATCAGTGTTGGGCTATAAACATCTAGAGATAAATGTGGAAATAAAGTAATTCTAAGATCAATGAAATTCCCTTGTGGATTCTTCTGTTAATGCTTCAAACCCATGTCAAAGTGTGTAGAATAAAATTTCCATTCGGCATTCTCCTAGTTTAGGTCCCTAAATGTTCTCCATAACATTCAGGTTATCAGAAGATAGGGGACATCGTGGGCTATATGTCAGTTTTTACAGAGTGAAAATCGGAGAATATTTAAGGAAACTACAAAGCAAAACATACCCCCCCTTTTTTTTAAGCACAAGAATACAGCTTATTCCATAATAGATCCCCTTTCCCGTTACTAAGGATGGCGATGCAGGTGATCACTCACCTCTCTAGATGAAACACGCACCACGTTATAACGCACATTCACCTCCGATGTACCTCATGATAGCACAGGTTCACACTCACCTCACTAGATGAAACACGCACCAGGTTATAACGCACATTCACCTCCGATGTACCTCATGATAGCCCAGGTTCACACTCACCTCACTAGATGAAACACGCACCACGTTATAACGCACATTCACCCCCGATGTACCTCGTGATAGCGCAGGTTCACCACAGATGGCGAGGATCGTGATCACTAACCCAGCTGTAACTAGGGATGGCGATGCAGGTGATCACTCACCTCGCCAGATGAAACATGCAGCTCATCATAGCGCAGGTTCACCATGGATGGTGAGTGTGGTGATCATTCAGACTCACCAGTGATCGTGACACTGGTGGTCACTCACCTTGATAGATGAAAAGCTCATAATCACAGACACATCATTGACATTAGTAATCATCCTGCCTCACATCTGCCAGATGAAAGAATGTTTTGCCAGAAAAGGTATTGCCATATGGTCAAAAACCATAGAAACAGAGCATATCCTATTTTTGGCACTTCCGTTGGCCCTTGTACTTAGAATTTGGATTTTTTTTCTTGTTTTTTTTTTTGCTTAAATCATTGGTCTTGATGAGTTCTTGATGTTACGTATATGTTTTTGGGGTTGGAAATTTATATTTCAGACTCCAGGGCCTCAAAATAGACTAAAATTGTCCCTAAATGAGCAGAAAAATCCAAAAAAATATATACAATTTTTCTTTTCAGGAAATGGTACCAAATATGTGTGTTTCCATTTATGTTACATATATTTTGTGGTTGGACATTGTATCAGAGCCAAACATCCCCCACCTGGCCTGACTTCTTGTATAGTATGGGAGCATATGAAATTTGGTGAACGTGTGTGTCTTGGCGAGTGATTCAGCCTTATACCCCCCCTAAATAATCAGAGACGTCAATGGGTTCAAAAATGCCTTTAAACATAGAGTAAGGTTGTATCTAATGTGTGTGAAAAAATGGGAGGGATCCATTGATAAACATGGAAATGAGAGGCCCATACCTCATCTCAGCAAGACAAGCCATTCTAGGGAAGACAATTTCGGGAAGACAGAATAAAATGATTTTTCCTCCTCCTGTTCAGGGTCTGAATATTTAACTCTTCTAAACATGTTAGTAATTTTCCCCTATCACATACCTAAGTGACCAATGTGTAAAATGATTTTTTGCCCACCCTCTGCGACAGCAGAGCTTGGAAGGAGATTTTTGTCTGGGCGAGTGATTTTTGAGTAATATGCCAAGTTTAGGCCTTGATATTTTAAATAAATAATTATCATATCATTACAAAAGTCTTGGATCTGGACCATTCTAAACCTGTAGATTATGAAAATCAAGTTTTTTATCAATGGCAGAGGTGTCCTTATTGTCATAAAATCCACATACTTTTGATAAATGATTGTCACGATTCCTTTCCAATTTCTGTCTTACCAAAGAAATAAATGATTTTGATCCTGCTGTAAACAATTGGTATATCTAACTCTTCTAAATATGTCAATAATGTTCCCCTATCACATACCTAAGTAAACAATGTGTAAAATAGTTACTTATTGCCCATCCTCTGCAACAGCAGAGCTTGGAAGGAGATTTTTGTCTGGGCGAGATAGTGTCTTGGCGAGTGATTTTTGAGTAATATGCCAAGTTTAGGCCTTGATATTTTGAATAAATAATTATCATATCATCACAAAAGTCTCGGATCTGGATCATTCTAAACCTGTAGATTAAGAAAATCAAGTTTTTTATCAATGGCAGAGGTGTCCTTATTTTCATAAAATCCACATACTTTTGATAAATGATTATCACGATTCCATTCCAATTTCTGTCTTACCAAGGAAATAAATGATTTTGTGTAAAATAGTTACTTATCACCCATCCTCTGCAACAGCAGAGCTTGAAAGGAGTTTTTTGTCTGGGCGAGATAGTGTCTTGGCGAGTGATTTTTGAGAATCATGCCATGTTCAACTGAAATTCTTAGGTATACAAAGATTTTCCCCAAATAAAGCTATAGCTGCAAATAGATGTCTTGGGCATTCTCCTCCATATGATTGATAGTTCCTACCTATCTCACTCTCCCTTTTATGAAGAATGACAAATAATGAACATTTTCTTCCCTCAATTTTACTTAAAATCCAAGTGTCAGCCCTGGAGGGAAATGCCCCATTGCCAAAGAAAAATCACAGAATATCTTGTCACAACTCTCTAAAACCAACATTTAGACCCAGTTGTACAAGAATAATAACATAAAAGACCATAATTAATATATAAAAGCACAGATGGGAGGCCTTAAGGGTATTTACCCCCAATTATCACTCACCAAGACCCTGTTTCTAGGGTATATAATTTTGGGTGTTGCCATAGCAACCGATTTCATATTTAACTAAAAATATTTCATGAGGAGGTAGTCCAACACCTATATACTATATTATGGGACTTATTTATGCCCACACTTCCTAGATAGGCCACATGTTGAACAGTTTTGCTGTCTCAACAACTTTGGCAACAGTGGTGATAAGTTGCCATTCTGAGTGAGAGTTCACAGTGAGTGAAATATCATGACGTAATGAGTGAGATCCATGTTGACGATGATGGTGATAAGCCGCCATCCTCAGAGAGCATTGACTCTGAGGGACACAAATTCACACAGAGAGTGAGACCAATGTTGGCAATGGTGGTGATAAGTTGCCATTCTGAGTGAGAGTTCACAGGCAGTGACACATACTGACAGAGTGAGTGAGATCCATGTTAGCGATGGTGGTGATAAGATGTCATTACTTATGGGGTGTGCAACATGAAGTGGGTAGCCTCCACTAACAGAGGAATATTTTGGAACTGACCTTAGGATACAAAGAAAGAATTGGCTTACATATCCAACAGAATGGACAAGATGACAGAACTGGTGACAAACAGCTCAAACACTGATTTATGTAGTAGAACAACCCTAAATACTAGATTTCCAGAAATTATATTTACCATTTTACCTCCCATAACAGTTTCATTGATTACAGTGATGTTGGAGACATTCTCTCATTAATGGTTTTAAGCTGGAGGTCCTTCAGGGACCTCAATGTATCCATCTTTTTGAAGGGATTGGCTATTGCTGATCTCTGCAGACTTCTGGTCTCACACTTCTTTACAACCTTAGAAAATGTGGCATCCTCTATGAATCGCAATGACCATAGTTGGGCATGTAGGATATTCATTTATCTCCTCATTGTTCTCCCATGGATAAGTTCTTATTGTGACTAACAGTGTTGAGCGTGTAGTTGTTGTACGCCTCCCAAACAAAGTTAAAGATATTTTCACCATATAGTAACTCGCTAATGCTGCATTTGTGCATCATGATGACCAATGGGCATGATACATTAATGCATCATTAGAAGTTATAAAACGATGCGCCGTGCGTTGTGGCATGAGAGAAGCAACCTTGCGTGCGTTATAGAGCAACAGTGAACGTCCGTACCAAGGTCACGGTACGTGGAGGAATTGACAAGTTATCATGCTTAAATCAACCACTTTGTGAGACTGGGAATTGCACTGGATGAAATACTAGATGGAGAGGGTTTATATTTACAGGAATCCTATGAAATAAAGTGAAAGCAACTCTTTATTTACCATGAAATATGCGACGACCGTACAAGCACCTGTTGACTTCTCACCATGCGTATGAACAAATGGGGACTACTTTGCGGCAATGCAAGGCCCCCTTATGACTATAAAAATAGAAATCTAGCGACGGGGTTAAAAACATGATAACATCCTTCAACATGTAATTGAATTTGAGAAAAACAACAAGACTATTATACTGTACCAACGCCGTATAAATACAATGGCCAAAAATATTGAAAAAAAATTAATAACTAATTTTTTTATTTTTAATGTCATAAGCGGCTTCACATCGCAAGAAGATCTGCAGACGCCAAAATGGCAGTGAAAGCAGACGACAAGTATGAGGTCATTGATCTGGTTTACGCGGACATTCATGGTAATAAGTTTTTGGGAGTTTTGCTCCATATAAACAAAAGTTTAGGATACAACACATACACCATTCAGAGTACCAAAGATGGTGAAATTTACATTGTTCACAGCTATCAGCTTGAAAAGACTGACACAAGTGTGATGTTTGTTGATGATATTGAAGAGGCCCAGCTTCTCCTACAAAATAATGAGTCTCAGCCTGAGGCTCAGGTCATCCCAGCTGAAATTAAGCCAAAGAGATTCGCTTCTCATACGGAAAAATATTTACCATTTAGGGAATGATCATTTTTTAATAAATAAGTAAATGTCAATGATCAAGGAATATTTATGCATCGTATTCCCAGAGGCCTCGTTGAATACGGGCAGAAGCAATGAGGGGAATATGATCACATGTATATATTATATCAAAGCTGCACCTATATGTGGGGTAAAACACTATATATGTGCATAAGACACAGCGGAGGTTGTCCTCACATAAAGCCTGTGTCCCGCCTCAATAGAAATCTAGTGTACTGTGATGGCATGTATTAGGCATGTCTTATTTGCAAGGATAAAGCCCTAGCGTGTCTTATATGACCAGCAAAAACAAGATTAGGGTTTTCTATTAATAGTCCCCAATATTGAATTTTTGCCAACATAATCTACCACTAGGGGGACTTGGGGAGCTTTTGGATGTGCATAGTTCTTTGGATTTCGAAAAACCCATTGATTAGGACAGAAGTTCAATCCACCCCCCTCATGTCCGCAAAGTCTCATTTTCTCTATTCTCTTTGATTTATTCAAGGAGGTAGATTGCTCTATGTGCCTGATTTATTCATTTATCGATCTATTCCTTTTTCTTTCTCATTTAGCTTTCTTAAACACCCCCGTCCCCACAACCTTCTTCCCAGATGTGGCCGTGAACCTGTGACATTTCCTCTATGTTCACTTCTTGTTGAATGAGGATATAAAGTCATACAAAACACACCGCACCAGCCTTCATACTCATCTACCCCTCCAACCCACCATGAGCACCACACAGACATACACAATGACACAAACCATGGAGAGGGGCTCTCACATGTTGTTTAGACTAAAGGTGTGCAGCTGGCAAGGCCAGCTTTTGACTGACACTGTTCTGGACATATAGCAGCCCTTGGGGTTAGGTCATAGCTTTTTCAAATTTACGATCGTTAGTTGAGGCTAGTGAGCGAGGCTCGTACTTAGGTGACCCAATGTGGGGTTACTACTGCCACATGTTGGAGGTTACACACAGGAGTAACCTTAGCCCTTCAAGGGCCGCTAATGCAGGAGTGCACTATGCCCATTGGTCGCCATGATGCATTAATGTAGCCCTGGGCAGTAACTCGCCAGGGCCACATTTATGCATCATGCTGACCCTTCAGGGCTAATACACAAACTCCCGAAGGGTCGGCTTGATGCTCCAATGAAGTGCTGGTGAGCAGTCTCACCAGGACTTCATGAGTGCATCATGCTGAACAATGGGCATCAATACATCAGTGGCCCTTAAAGGGTAAACACATGTGCTGCACACACATGTAATAAAGAGTAAATGTCGTAAAATACCACCTTTAATGTCGTTAAAGTGAGCTGTGAGTGTGTTTGATGACCTACAGATGGTGCTGCAGCATCAGTTAGTTTTACATCTGGACTGTTTGGTGGGATTCAAGTGTAAATAAAGGTTAACTTAGCATCTTAACCCTATCAGCAGTCCACCATGTTCATCGGTAGACAAGCTAGGCTGCACCATTGAAGAGCTGCTGCATCTTCCAGAACCTCATTGGTGCATCATGGTGACCATACGGGAGAGTATTGTATCATTGGCAAGATGCATGAATAGAGATATTGCAAGCATGGGTATGGACTGGTTACCAGGTTTAGTCTGTGTAGTCTGTGTAGGTGTTATCTATATATAGAAACTAAAGGGAACAGTGCTGCCCTCTGGTGCTTTTATTTGCTATGCACAGACCTCGATTACGGAGGTGAGTGGTGACTTTGCCAAAGTCACCCCTCACGTCTAAGCTCACATTCTATGTCCACATCCAAAGTATCATGTACCATGTCCCATAAGTAGTATAGTGTGTATCGGGACGGGACTATAACTAAGTACAGGATATCACTCATTTGACATGCAGCCAATGAGAGGGCTCCCTTTTGGTGGGAAATTCAAATTGGGGGTCACATGACCGAGAACCCCTTGCTGTGGTGCAAAAATGGACCAATCAGAGCCCTTCCTTTTGGCGGGAAATTTAAAATGGTCATGTTACCCCCTGTTGTTGGCCGCCAAAATGGTGCCCTCTGATTGGCTGGCTGTTTAGGTCATGTGACCTCTATTATGCAAATAAGGTCATGTGACCTTAATTTGAATGGACCAATCAGAGGTTAGCATTTTGGTGGGATATTTGAAATTTGGTCACATAACCTTATTTGCATAAAGAGGCGTGGTTTATTATGTAGATGAGAGTGTAACTTAGAGTGAGATATTTTTTTATAAATAAAAAAAAGGAGAAAAAACCCTTGGGTGGGGAGGGGGGCCCTTGGGGTGAGGGGGCCCTTTGGGTAGGGGGGGCCCTTTGGGGTATTTTTCGGGGTTTAAAAAACAAAAAACAAAATTTAACACATGGGCAGTTTTGGAAAAAACAAAAAAAAACTAGATTTAAGGTAAGGAATACAACAGAAACCATACAACACATTTTCACTTTTTTTTTATTTCTTATGAATGTCATATTTTTATGTACACATTTCACTTTATTTGTAATTTTCATATTTTTCATTTTGTTCAATTATAATGACAAGTCGGGGAGTTCAAGTTGACACTCTCTACATAACATAGTTGAATAATGGAGAGGAACACGACAAAACTTATACATTGAGATGTGTACATTCAACTTTTGTTTCTCATAATTCAGACTGTATATGGTGTAATTTTGGTGTACAACTTTGGAGCGAGTGCCCTTTTGAAATGAGGGATAGTTGTAAGCCATATTTCCCATCCAAAAACTCATCGGAATCCACTATAGAACTATACCAAGTACTCCATTCAGTTTGTCTGGACATGATACTTCTCAGTCGAGCAGCTTCTACACCGGGGTATAAAGGTGCTTTACTACACAACATTCTGTTGACACACTCTTGACAAAAGGAGTTAAATGTTTTCTTTGAGCAATTACACAACTTTCTAAAGAAGTCTAAGTTCTCTTCTAGAAAAGAAAACAACGCGTCGACCGATTCTATCATATACAATCTTTTCACGAAAGTACATGTGTTTTCGACATGAAATCGATATACCGCTATAGCTCTGTCTCTGGCGGTACTAGCCACTTTTTGAAATACATCTTTGAAACACACACTCAATGAAATTGAATACACCATTAGAAACGAACACTTTATGAACACCTTGGTTTAACAACGGTGCCTTAAAGAACAACACATCTGATGCATCTATTAATTCCCAACTGAAAATGGGATCGCAACTTTACATTTTTTTTTTCAACACTGATACACGAGGACGTACAGTAGTAGCAGTAGTAAGCCGGTGGACATAGTATATTAGTTCATACAACAATGAAAGGGTATTATCTCACCGGCTTGTCTACTTTTATTTTATTTTATCTTATTTTTTTTTTAATATATATATTTTTTTTCATTTTTTTTCATAATTTCAATGGACTCGTTGTTACACCAACTCAGTAACTCAGACCCTTTTTCTCTATAGTGTAAGTGTGCATTTTGTTTTCTGTTACTTTGAAATTTGTTTTAACAGTACGGATAGTTTTTCGATTTAAAAGATCATCCAAGAAGTCTTTTGGTTCTTGAACATTTTGTTTTTTCATGACACCCTTTGCACTCCACTTTTTTATTTTCTTTCACGTACCGAGTCTTCGTTGTAGCAAATGTAAGTCTTGGAGTTGAGACTTAGAATTACTGTACCCTCCCAGACCGGAAGTTCTTTTGTCGTGAACATAACGACTCTGACAACAAGCAAAGGGGACCCATTCGTGCACGCCTTCAGTTTTTGTTTTCACGAAAGCCTCTAAGTGATCATCGCACACCGCTGTCAGAATCCAGTTTTGCTTCTGTCTAAAGTACGACTCTCTCAGGTCGGGTTTCATGAGTTCGTCCAACATTTTCCCACTGAGAGCCATGTAAAGACAGTTGGTGTCCTTTTGACAAAGAGCATAATCGCGCCGATCGATAAATTAATCCAGAAAGTCGAACGTGAACTCTAACATTTTCAACTTGGCGTACTGGTACACCGTGAACCCTAATCGGTTGCAGTTTGACTTCAAAGAGATCTGGGGTCAACTTGGCACCCTTTATGAATCGCAACGAATTGGTCAATAATTCGAAGGTTCAACCATTAGAGTATTTAACTGTGGTGTGTTTTTCCTTGTTGCAAATTTTTTTACCGTACGCTTTGTTTCCAATTAACTTGTAACAGTCTGAGAGAATTTGCTCCTCTGCATTTACATCTCCACGTCTTCGCACCACGGTTACTTCGTCTGCGAAATAGGCGAAGGGTCGTCTAGGAAAGTATTCTATCAACATGTGCACTTCATTGACTATCAAACCGTGATCCAGATACCACTTAAGGAGAGGTGTTCCCAAGAGATTTTTTTTTCCCGTGGTAACTACCTATCAAGGATCTCTGAGGAGCGTTCAACACGTTTTCTTTGTTTGCAAAGTCTGACATATGAGTTCCTATGTCCGATTTCGAAATGGTCACGTTCTTGAATATAGGAGTCATTTCCTCGAAGTATTTACGTATGTGAGGCGGGGTGGTAATGTCTACCTGAATCAAACCGAACATTTTTCCATTTTTCACACAGGATATAATGTCATGCTCTGTCATGGGGTTTCGATGCACTCTCAAGTATTCGACGCTCCAGTGTTGTTCGGAAGTCGTAACCTGCGGATCCTGACATTTCATTTTCTTCCATTCACACTCCCATACGACGATCAACATGTGACCTATAGCTTTCAAGTAAGCGCTTACTCTAGCTGTTCTCTCACGTCTCTCGTTCCTGTCTGAAGAACATTAATATCTGTGTGGTGGTATGCACTTGTGAGTGTGGTACCAACACCCATGAAATTGGAAAACGGTATTAGAGGGTGGGTGAAACCCGTCTATGCGAATTTTTCGGCAAACTAGAGACACCTCCCCTCCGTTGAAAGCGTTGTGAAGTTTCACACTGCGGGCGTGGTCCACATAGCGTAGCCACTCTAAAGTGCTTTTAGACTGTCTTTGTCTGATTTTCAGTTTGAACCTGGTGTCGGATTGTCTCACCACGTAATAACCTGTGCAGTGCGCTTCGCTCATCCACCCTAAGTACAGAGAGTTAGCGTCTACACCTAGGATGTGCTCGCACATTCTCACTTTTTTACCGTACTTGTTTTCCCTTATCAGTGTAGGGGTATGGTATTTACACTTTACGTTCATGTACCCGTGGGACTCAGACCTAGGTCTTCGGGTGTAGTGGGGGAGTCCGGATGGCAGGTGGCAGCACCTGCCTCTGGGTTCGTATCCATTACACCAGGGGGCCTACCACTCGTCCGCCACACTTCACGTGGCCGGTCTGAGTTTCGCGGGCTTTTCCCCTATATAAGGCTGGTTCTACCCCCATATTCTCCAGTAGTGGTTTTACCCACTGCTCAACCAGGTCGTTACCCGAAAGGGTAACCGAATGCCCTAGTAGCATGTAGTCCTCTGAGGCTGTGATCGTATGTAACATAAGCTATGAAATAAAAGCTTGGTTGCCTACCTGGAAACTTTCTCTCTCTTCGTTATGATTTAATCTAACTTAACAAGACGAACCACTACACTGGTGCCGTGACCAGTTGGTCTTTGGGTAAGCGCAGTCAGAAATGACTGAGCTGAGCCCAGTTAGGGGAAATGACCCAGATCATGAGCTGAATTCCCCGATGGAGGATGGTGAAATCAAGTCACCACCCAAAGGAACGGAGTGGAGAGATCCACTGGAACACTACCCTGATGGGTAAGAGGATGTAAGAAAAAACTTACATGATGAACTGGATGAATTTGGAGACTCCTTATTCATGCCAGGAGGTACTTTGAAACCTGCACCTATGCACAAAAGTACTGCTCAATTTAGTAAACTACCATTTGAGGTACCAAAACCTAGTGCAGGTATGTTTGAAACTCCATATAGTTCTCGAATTAAACACCAGAAATGTGGATTCGAAAAGAACAAAATGGACGAGCTTGAAGACATGAAAGCTGAATACGAGAAGATCCAAAAGGATCTCATTACACTGACAGGAATTCGAGACAAAATTCTGACTGAAAACAAACAGTTGATATCAGAACGTCTTGATTACGATCAGAGTTGTAGACACCAACAACAACTGTTATTTGATCAAATGGAGAAGGAAAAACAAGATATTCAACTCCAGCACGAACAGTATCGTGATGCACTATATATGGCGGATCTGGAATACAGAGCCTCGTGTGATGAGTTGAATAAAACTAAACAAAAGTTAAATTCAACTCAATCAGCCTATGGTAAGTATCAAGAAGAGCTGATGAAAATAGAATCAGCCTTCAAGGATGCACGAAAAACGTATCATAAACAAACCGAAAAGCATGAAAAACTCAGAGGTCAATGGATACGTGAATCCACAGACTTGGCTGCCAAACAGACAAAAATGATGAATGAGTATTCCGAACTGGAAGCTAAAGCTATCCAGATGTCAAAGTATCTAGAGGATACTGGTCGTGCAGTAGGCACTCTTGAATCAGACTTCACTGTTTTAGGAATTGCCCTTAACACGACGAGTAACCAGATGAACTCTTTGAGGGGCAATGACGGGGTAACAGAGACAACTGTACCTCATTACGAAGGAGTAAAGAGCCATCAGGTTAGATTCACGGATAATACCTCGAAACCTCTTGGTTTAGGTACGGGAAATAGTGGGGGTGACTCTGCGAGTGGAGCTAAACAAAACCACTCAGCAAGAACCTCCACCTTTGACTGCGGATGGCCAGTCACCTTTAGGGGGACCAAATGGCCCGTATGCCCAGTATGGATGGAATGAGTCCCAATCAGGAGCGAATCCGTCCAATGGTAACACCCGGAACATGTCCGGAGGAACAACCGGATGAACATCCGGGAATTCCAGTACAGCTGGAGGGCAATCCGGATGTGATCAAGGATCCGGACCTTCAGGAGATAGTTCCAGAAGCAGACCCTCTGCCGGTGGGACTGGTTTCAATGATGGAAATCAGTCGTATGGAACAGGAGGAAACACTAATCCCAATAGTGGTTTCTTTAGCTTTGGTGGAAATACACAACCCACCAATAATCCAGGGCCAACCCCTCAAACCAGCGGATACACCTTCTCGCAGGTGCCTCCATACGGAGCAGGGGGATCAGGGGGTGGAGGAGGACCACCACCCGGAGGCTTTGGATGTACTTATGGTACGAATCCTCCAAGGAAAAAGAGACTCAGTCGCCGAGTATCTCTTTCTCCAGGGTTACAAGCGCTGCATGACTCCACTGCAGCAATTGCTAACTTAGGTGTTGATTGTTACAATCAAGGTCTGGACGATACGGAAATCATGGAATCGAGTAGGGGTTTAACCCTTACTGGATCCACGAATCCGGCTCCTAGAGTAGCTAAGATACCTACCCCCTTTAATGCCAAGACTCCTTGGAAAGAGGAGTATCAAGGCTGCGCGGATGTCTTTAACTGCAATGGATGGGGCAAAGCTGAAGCTCTCCCTTATCTAGTATGCTGGTTAAAGGAAGGCGACGGGAAAGGAGCCATTAAACAATGGAGAGATTCCCAAATTGTAGGACTCTCAGCCCATATGAAATATGATGAACTCATAGAGATTGCTTCATATTTATATGGGAATATAGTGGGAGAAGATCCTTAGCTGACGTTCACTAAAAGAACGCAGAAACCTAAGGAATCTGCCAAAGTGTTTGGCTTAGAATGTCAACGACTGTTGCACAAAGCCAGACCTCAATGGAGATTAGATGATGAATGCTTCCTAGATGAAATGTTTAAACAATTCATCGAAGGATTGTGGAATCAGGAACACAGGACAGTGGCCTGTGAAGCTTGGAAGAATGATGCCTCTCTGACAGATTTGTTCCAGTCCCTAGATCATTATGATCGTAAGGCCCGTATCTTTGCTGGGAAGGTACCTCAACGGATGTCAGCAATGATAATCCCGGAAGGGATACCCGAAACCGATTCATCCAAATCAGGGGAACCTGACGAAGATGAAAACGTTGGGGCCATTGGCCAAGGGAACCTCCGGTACAACCGGAACTTGGAAAGAAACCGGGTTACGTCAAGGAGAAAGTGACTACCTCCAGAACTCCTGTGACCCAACCCGATACCAAACCTACTACCGGTCCGTCTTTATCAGAGGACCTGGTTAACAATTTGGTAAAAAAGATCACTGAGAATCTTAGAAGGCCTAAGCCTGATAGGAGTGTAGTGACGTGCTTCCGATGTCAGGAAACTGGACATTATGCTGCCGAGTGTGAGGCAGATAAGCCAGTTTATAGAAACGCTCGTTACCGGAACAATCCGAGTAAGGAGGACTCAGTGAAGAAGGAAAACTGAGTGGGGGTGTCCATGAAGGCAACTGGATTACCCCCCGAATGAGTGATTGCCATGACTGCCAGCCTATTGCCGCTTGTGGTACTGGTGAGAATCCTCTAGCGAGTTCGCCCAGCAGTGAAGCTAAGGGACCTGATCAGTTCCTTACTCATGAGGCTGGGGAGACTGATAGTACACCAGGTGTCAAGAACCGGCAGAAGAACACAGAGGGGAAACCCGATATCAGTCCAGAGGGAGCGGCCAATGAGTTGGCCAGGGTGGGGTGTGCCCAGCTTCCCCCGGGTCATCCTTGTCTCAAATTCTTGAAGGGATGTGGATTTGACCTCGGCGCTAAGACAGAACTTGCCAAGTACGCAAGTAGTCCTACCTACTTGAAATGTAGGAGGTGGTATGCAGTTGTATCTGTGAGTGGTAGATCCGCTGAGTTTCTTGTCGATACGGGTGCTAGCCACTCCTGTGTTGCTAAGAGATTCTACGATCTTTTGCCTACGAATCATGAAACTTTCACAATGGAAGGAAATGCTCGTATGGCCGACGGTAGCATGATACAAACGTTCGGTAGAACATGTATGAGGTTCAGTCTACAGGAAGATAAGGACTTCATCCTTACTCCTACTGTGGCGAACATCGCGGATGATGGTATACTTGGTCTGGATTTTGCTGCATTATATGGAGCAAGGTTAGATTCCCAGAGGGGAATATTGGAAGTGAGAGACCCGTATCATCTCGAAGTACAATGCGTACTTAGGCAAGTGAGTAGTGTAGCCAGTGTAGCCCAGACTGTTAAGATACCACCAGGCACAGCCTGTGATGTCTTATGTCGAGCAGACAGACAGTTTTCAGGAAAAACTGGAGTTGTAGAGCCAGACATGGCAATGTTGTCAAGTATCGGATTGGAATCCGCCGACGTTCTAGTAGCTAATGCTGCTTGGACGGTGGTTCCTATATCCAATACCGGTAATAAGACTGTCTACGTACAGAAGGATACGATCCTCGGGTCGGTTGTCCTCTCTGAATTGGTAGAAGACTGTAAACATGCTTCGGCACCCGGAGTCCCTTCCTCACCCGAAAGGAGTCCGGAACTGGATACTCTAGTAGCCGAAAGCCATGTAGAAAATGATGAACAACGTGAAGCTCTAACTGACTTGCTATATAAGTACCGTAAAGCTTTTGCAGCACCAAGTGAACAATTGGGGCGTACTGATAAGGTACTGCATACGATTGACACTGGTGAGAATGAACCTTTTAAGATTCCTTATAGAAGACTCCCACTAGCAAAAAAAAGGGTAGCTGAGGAGGAGATACCTAAAATGCTTGAACAGGATGTAATAATTCCATCAACCAGTCCTTGGTCTAGCCCTGTGTGCATGGTGACTAAGAAAGATGGTACCATCCGTTTCTGCATAGATTACCGGAAATTGAATGGTATGACCAAGAAGAATTCATATCCCTTACCACGGATTGATGAGACTATAGACTCCCTTGGAGGTAAGCAATGGTATTGCTCTCTAGACTTACAATCCGGGTACTGGCAAGTGGGTATGCATCCGAAAGACATGGAGAAGACGGCCTTTTCCAGTCATGTTGGGTTATTCCAATATAATGTGATGCCGTTTGGATTGTGCAATGCACCGGCGACATTTGAAGCCATGATGGAAACTTTATTAAGTGACCTATTATGGAAGAAATGTCTCATCTATCTAGATGATGTGATTGTTTTTGGGAAGACATACGAGGAATGCTTGGAAAATTTAGGTATGGTTCTGGAAAGGATCATAACTAATGGATTGAAGCTGAAGCCCAAGAAATGTGATCTTTTTAAAAGATCTATTAATTACTTGGGGCAAATAATCTTGAATGAAGGGATTAAAGCCGATCCGGAGAAACTGGATGCTGTGTCAAATTGGCAGGCACCCACGAATGCGAAAGAAGTTAGATCCTTTCTCGGATTCTGTTCCTATTACCAGGACTTTATCCCAGGATATTCAAGGGTTGCCTTTCCTATCCAGAGTTTGTCCCACTGGACACCCGGAGTGAGAAAGGAACGATTCCCTTGGGGATCCGAGCAAGACAAGGCCTTTATGAAAATAAAGGATTTGTTTGCAAGTACACCTGTGTTGAAGTACCCTATGGAGAATGATCATTTCATTCTAGATACTGATGCTAGTAATGAAAGCATAGGAGCCGCTCTTTCTCAGGTCCAGGATGGGGTTGAAGTTCCTATAGCTTTCGCTAGTAACAAATTGAGTAAATCTCAAAGAAACTATTGTACCACTAAGCGTGAGTTGTTGGCTGTGGTGGTCTATACGAAGAAGTTCAAGCACTTTTTGTGGGGAAGTGATTTCACTCTACGGACTGATCACTCTTCTCTCAGATGGTTATTGAACTTCAAGGATGCAGAGGGGATGATAGGTCGTTGGTTGGCGCACCTATCCGAATTCGGTCTAAATCACAGCCAGATTGAATACCGAGCCGGGGCAAAACATTTGAATGCAGATGCTTTGTCTAGAATCCCAGTGAGGAAATGTACAAATGCTGAGTGCACTGATTGTGGAGCACACAATGCTGTGTTGGCAGGGGTTCAAGTTCCTTTCGAAACCCATCCGGAACATGTCTTGAATTGGTCCTTGGAGACCATCCAACAGTTCCAGGAGTCTGATGCAGTCACATCACGTTTGAATAAGTTCCTTAATCAGGGTATCTGTCCTCCAAGACCCGAAGTGTCATTGGAGAACAGAGAGATGAGACGATTCCTAGCTCAATGGGCCGAGCTGGAAGTCCGGGATGGTATTCTATTTCGATGGAAGAACTATTCTAATAGGAAGAAAACCTTGCAAGTTGTCATACCTAGTGCTATGCGCCGAGATATTATGTATTTCTGTCACAGGCATAGAACTAGTGGACACTTTGGAAAGAAACGGTCTCTAGAACGTCTAACCAGACGATACTATTGGCCCGGCATGAGTACAGATCTCACCCGATGGGTAGAGACCTGTCCCGAGTGCTGTAAGAACAAACCAGGACCCGGGTTAGGCAAACTGCCATTATCCCAGGAACTGTTTGGTGTAAGGTTTGCTAGAATAGCTGTTGACATTATTAGTGGGATTCCCCCCACTCCTAGTGGCAACACGTGTATGATGGTCGTGTCCGATTATTATACCAAGTACACCCGAGTGTTTCCTTTACCGGATCATAAGGCTGTTACTTGTGCTATGGCCTTTGTAAAAGGGTGGGTGTTGCACCTAGGTGTCCCACTCATGTTACACAGTGACCAGGGCAGAGAATTTGAGTCTAGTCTGTGGCAGGAGATGTGCAATTGTCTGGCAATTTGCAAGACAAGAACTAATCCCTATAGGCCACAGAGTGATGGACAAGTAGAGAGATTCAATAGGACTCTGATCCAAGTATTGAAGTCTCTAGTAAATGAGCAGATGGATGATTGGGATGAACAATGTGAATTCGTGGTACATGCTTATAATGGCACTGTACACTCGAGCACAAACTGTTCTCCTAATCTCCTCGTTTTTGAAGAGGATTTGATTATGCCAGCAGATTTAGTGTTTGGCGTAATAAGAATGAATCCGGAAACCCCTTGCCAGGTGATGTTTGTAGAATCTCTACGGGATAATTTCAAACAAGCCTATGAGAGGGTTAGAGACGAGTTGCAGAAAACTGCGCGTTGGCAGAAAGTTGGCTATGACACAGGTCTAAAACCTAGATTTTTTAATCTAGGGGATAGAGTATTGCGTCTACACCAACCTCTGGCCAACCTGAAATTAGCCAGCAATTGGGATGGACCTTTCACTATAACTCAGGTTATTAGTGATTGCACAGTGATTATTAAATCACAGCTTGGTAAATGTTACAAGTCAAATGTAGCAAGACTACGTCCATGGAGGGGGAGGGATACCTCCACCGAAATGTACGGCAATGGTCTATTGGAAGTAATGGAACAGAGTCTTGTTAAGCAACTCGAAGTGGTACCGACCCGAAAGCGAGGACCCGGGCGGCCACGGAAGGTTGCAGACCCGAAGAGGGTGGTGCCCCCTGTCGTAACATCCGGAAAACAGGGGAAGATACAAAAAGTCTCGGCAGGCGCAGGTAAAAATAGAGGAAAGGTCCGTCTAAGGCTAAGAAGACCTTGGAAAAGGCTCTTATGGATACCAGGTCAATAAAAGAGGCCTCAAAACCTCTTAGACGCAGTCCAAGGTTGCTAAAGACTGCCGTAACCTAGCCTGTTAACACAACGAGTGTGCTGTCCTGTACTGTGTACTGTTATATGTCGTAAGCTAGTTCAATGTATATTTGAGCCGGTCATGAGTTTCTGGAAAAGGTCCTATGACAATGTACCCACGGTTTTGGACGGATAATCCGGTGGATATGCCTATGCTATCCATAAACTCCATAATACCTAGCGAGTTGTCATGGTTGAGACCTGAGTACGGACGGACGACCGATCGGGTATTGTATTCTTTTTATGTAAGGGCGCATGACCTAATTAAGGGCACGCGGGAAAGTTGTTGACCCATTTTCGAATGGTCACGTAAGCACCCGGTTTGATCAAGTTCGAGTATCCCGCCATATTGTCTTATTCCTGCGAAGGAAGAAGACGTGGCCGAGGGTGGTCTTACTCTTTTTGGAGTTTGATAGCCTGTGACAGCCATGTTTTTGAGGTGTGCCCTCGTTAAAAGGCACCCGCCTTTCACTGGGTAAGCAGTCTTAACTGCTTATCCGGTGGATTGGGGTATTTAAATCCCTGAGCAGCCACTTCTGTCGATGGCAGTGGCGGTGCTAGCACCCCGCCGGAGTATGGAAGTGGTTCTCCCAAGAGTCCCACTTATACATATGACGATCAGCAATACGATGCTGATTGTGATCAGATGGATCAACAAATGAATGTTGATCAGTACTTCTCTGGAGTAGACGATAGCAACGTAGAATCGTTCTATGACGCATCCGACAACTCCAGACAAGTGAGTCCTGAACGCCGAGGTGTTCAACAAAGAATTGATGTAGGTGAGCCTTACGTAGCCCCTCCATCTGAAGGTTTGAGTGGAGAGCCGGCAGGAGTCCAGTCTCATGACAGGGCTCTGATGCCACCTCCCCCTCAATTGCCGCCTCGTCTGGGTGGGAGTACCTCATCCGGTGCTTTGGGACCTGCTTCTCCGGTTGACATGCCAATGTACCTAGGGCTGCCCCTACCAGACAGTCCCGAATGGCACGATGTAGCCGGTCCCTATGACGGACAGATGTTAGCTATTTCTGAGGAAATGCTGATACCCACCTGTTATGGGACGCCCAGAGAGGTTGACGAGCGTGTTGTCAACGCAATCTGGGAATGTGCACATCCACAATGGGCTTATACCTTTCCGGAAGCCTGGCTGATGGATTACCATCAGATGGCCAAAGGACTGGTAGTTTATTTATGGTTTCGTAAGGCCGTCTGGGACGCAGAAATGGCTTTCCGAAGGAATACCTTCTTTAGGCCTTCCTACGTGTCTGACAAAACCGGTTACACCGGTGTCAAGGCAGATGAGGTCTCTAGGTACATAGATAGAGACCAGATCCTGATGTTAGGAACAGCAGAGGAGTATGAAGCAGCAGGTAACACTGTTGTGGATTACTGTCATGGGGTCCCCATTACGTCTCAAACCATTGAGGCGGAGGAGGCCCGTATTGGTGTGTCTCCACTAGACAGACTCGGGGTGATACAAGACCTCATAGTACGTCTATTGGAGAGGCAGTATGCACTGGCGCATCCGGAGCTAGTACCCGGACCCGCACCCGTGCAGGTAACAGCCAAAATGGCCGATCGGATGGACCGTCTCATGTCTCCTGCTGTAACTCCTACCTTGAGAGACGCAGCGGTAGTACCTGAGAAGGTTCCATCTGGTGCAGATGATTCCCCTAAAACTGCTCAGTCTACCCCTACGAAGACTGAGGTGATAGGGAAAGCAGCTGGTGGAAAGGGTAAAGGAACCCCCACCAAAGGTAAGGGTAAAGGGAAACGGTCAGGAAGCGAACACTCTACCAGCACGAGTGTGGCCGACAGTACCCGAACCCGTCGGGTATCCCACGCTCAGCCAATAAGAAGGGAGCTAAGGCTTCGGATGTCTCCGGCAACGAGACGGACGCATCCGAGCCTGGCACTTCCACTAACGGCAGATCCCGCAGATGGAATAAGAAGAAGGTTAACCAACGTAAACCTGAGCCTATCGAGGTAGACGTTCAAGCTGAAACTCCAGAAGCTGAACCGGCTGTCCCAACCGTAAAAGTTGAGCTCGATGTGCCAGTCATCAAGTTACACGACGTAATGGCCGATTTGAGTGGAGACGCTCAAGATGCCGCAGCCCAGGTTCTCGCGGGTCAACAACCCGTTGTGCAACCTGTGGATGTATCATCCGACCCGGAGGGAGAGGAGCCGGTTGACCCAGTTGTGGATGTCACTCCGACCGATGAGCAAGAGGCTGCTATCTGGGAAAATGCCAATAGCAACTTTGCCGACTTCATTCCTCTACACAGGGGACACCTGAAGGGGAGTAAATCTGTATAGAGACTACCCCCTTGGATCACCTGTGAGAAGCGTGAGGACATGGAGGAGTGGCTTTGCAAGAAGCTCTCCGATAGAAAACCGGCCAATATGTACTGGATCAATTGGGAATTTGTTAAGAATTCACCCAATGGTCTGTACAATTACGACCAGAAGGGCAAACTAAAGTTTGCTCTGGATGAGTACTACGGGGAGGATCGTAAGGATTGTCCCTTTCAACGATGTACTCAAAGTGAAGCTGAGGTTGAATTCTTCATCGAGAAGGAGGAGTTCCTTCGTCATCTCATGGAGGTTCACATGCACCAGAGGCCGGAATATGTCTGCGACCAGGAGGTTGGCAAGAAATGTGCTAAATGCACAGGATGTGTCACCCCCCGATGCGGAGACATGGTCCGGCACTATGTGACTTCGCATGGAGAGGGCCTGGAGGCGGCCATAGATAGAGTGATGAAAATTCACTCTGAACTCTATGGCAACCTTAAGGGCCTCAATGCCGAGAAACTTGCTTCCCTCACCCCGAGTACGAAGCAGTTTGCGCCAATGGTTCCTGGTACTAATCAGAAACTGAAGGCTTGGTTTGCCCAGACTCCCGGGTCCGGCAAATTAGAGTACGCCCAGGAGGAGTATGATCTGTTGAACGAATGGAGGAGCAATAAGGCCGCCGCCGGGGTGGGGCTTATGTAACTCCATCCGGAGAACAAGTCTGAAGCCGCAGGGACTACCGTCAGGGACCCTCTGTGGCAGATAGAAAGAGACAGGCGTCCGAATCTCCAAGCCGAGCCAGGTCACCACTGGAGGCGCTGGAGAGACAGACAAATGGGGGAAGGAAGAAGCCACATCTTCCATCTCCTACTGGAACTCCTTCTCATTATGGACGAGCACCAACCCCACAAGGTGCACAGAACCCGACATTCTTTGGTGTCAGTGGACCGGGTGGTCAATCCTCCCGTAAGCACGTGCCTTTGAATGTCAGAGACCCGAAACAGTACCCTGCTATGGGCCCACCCAGACCAGAGATGCAAATCTTTGATCAGTACGGGAGGGTCAAGCAGGAACGACCAACAATGAGTGCTGTGGTGAGACAACATCCACCCGCGCCATTGTTGACTGTCACAGACCTTAGAAGGGAATTGTCACGGTTGCCCCTGGCTCAGAGACTACCAAGTCAAGGCCCTCCTACGACCACCGCGAGTGTGGCTACTACTGCGGTTGCTTCTTCGCATACGCGAGTAGCTGTCACTGCGAGTGGGTCTGGAGCACAGCCGAAGCCTCAGGGTCAGGTACCCCCACCTGGTGCTGTGGTTCATAGGCCTAAGGTGATCCAGACAGTGGAGACCTTCTTCAAGAAGGAGGACAAATTGTCTTGCAATATTCAGAGCAAGCAATTTGAGACGTTACAGCACCATCTGGAAAACCTCCATCTGGATATGTACCGTCGGACCGTGTCGAGCACTCTCCAGTGCATAGACGCGATCCAGAAGTCAGAGATCAACCGGATCTCTACTCAGATAAAGGCGGATGTTGCCAAAGATAAGCAGGAGGCTGCTAATCTGTGGCAGGAAGCCTTATCCGAGAAGGAAACAGCTTCTCAGATGCTCGACCTAGAACGAGCAACGAACATGAAGAACCAGCAAAAGTTCTTCAAGGTTTTTGGAGTTATCATGGATAACTGGGACGGCACACCTGGACATGCTTTGAGCCTGTTCGAAGCACGCCAGAAGGTGAAACTAACACTTGCTGTCCCCACATTGGCTGCACCTACGGATCGAGCTGGTGCGGACTCTCTTGTTCAGCCACAGGCTCAACAACCGGGTCCAAACCAGCCACCCGAGGAGAACATGGAACAGTGAAAACTGTTGCATGAAGGTTGGACATAATTGTGTGTCCCGAGGTGTTATTACCTATGTATTGTTGGATAAGAAACCATTTTTTTTATCCAACCCGTATTGATTCAGGTACCAAACTGTACCCTAATCCGGAAACTGAAAACAGAAGGAGAAAAACAAGTCACTTTGGAGGAGGAGTACGAATGCTGCAAACATCATAATTGTACTGTGCTATTACATAATGACTGTGCCTATTATTGAAATATGGACATTATACGTTAATATGGACTCTAAACTACAACCGGATTTACTACTACACTACTACTACTTGTCAGCTAGCACTACAGGCATCCGGGTTTAGCTACGCCCATAAAGTCCATCAATAGTCTACAACTGGATCTACTACTACTTCCAGTTAGCTAGCACTACAGGCAACAGGGTTTAGCTACGCCCATCAACATATTCTTCTATAGCACTTCAGGCATCAGGGTTCAGCTGGCCCATACCAAGACATCAGCAGCATCCGACTCCTGTTATATTCTCCAACCAAGAAACACGTAACTTTGTTGATAATATTATATTGTATGTAAAATTGTATTTATAACTCTAAATATCTTTTGTAAAGGTATATAATATTATAAAGGTACTTACCTATAAATATACTGGATCTGCGTATCCTAAAAGTTATTTAAGGTAATCCTAGACCTATAATTGTCTATATAGGTCATTCCTGGTCTCAATATATTAAGAGACTATACTTCTTCTGTAGTTTGTAAAGATAAAACACTAAGGTATAAATTGAGCTGCGTCTCAAATATATAATCATCTATTTCTATAAAATGGAGAAGGTCCAATGGATTTCTCTGAAATTAGTATTATACTACTCAGGTTCAATACCTCATTGTGTTCATATGGTATCAGAATGATTATTCATATCTGATCGTTATTGTTCGGTTCACTTTAAAAATGGACAGAGTTGTTAATTTAAAAAGTCAAAATTTTTTTTTCCGGGTTTAATAACTGTATTACGATCATTATTTACAACCACCGGTCCTTTTCAGGACCCTACTGTTGTCAAACGTTAATATAAATCTGTGATATTTATATTTATCATTTGTGGTTGTTATAGCTACTGGTGGAAATGAAATGAACGATACTCGATGCTATTATTGTATAATTTTTTTCAGAATTAGGATAGTCTCATACTATAGCCTATTTCACATCGAGCAAGTGTAATTAATACCCCTTTTTAGTATTGTAAACAATCACTTACTAGGTTATTAATACACTGCAGTTTAATTACCCCCAAGTTATTGTCTAAGGGGGGCAGTGTAGGGGTATGGTATTTACACTTTACGTTCATGTACCCGTGGGACTCAGACCTAGGTCTTCGGGTGTATTGGGGGAGTCCGGATGGCAGGTGGCAGCACCTGCCTCTGGGTTCGTATCCATTACACCAGGGGGCCTACCACTCGTCCGCCACACGTCACGTGGCCGGTCTGAGTTTCGCGGGCTTTTCCCCTATATAAGGCTGGTTCTACCCCCATATTCTCCAGTAGTGGTTTTACCCACTGCTCAACCAGGTCGTTACCCGAAAGGGTAACCGAATGCCCTAGTAGCATGTAGTCCGCTGAGGCTGTGATCGTATGTAACATAAGCTATGAAAAAAAAGCTTGGTTGCCTACCCGGAAACTTTCTCTCTCTTCGTTATGATTTAATCTAACTTAACGAGATGAACCACTACATCAGCATGGTACCCTTTCAGTGAAAACTATGGAAAATTATGGAAGGTCCCCCGACCAGATTTTTTTTTATCAAAGAGCCCAGCTAGCACAGCTTGTTCAATTTACGTCATTTGTATGTGAAAATCCATCTTATTTACGTAATAAAGACATCATTTGGATGAGTTGTGCTAGCAGGGAGTGGAGGTCAGAGTCGAACTGGTGAAAGGTTATGAACAGAGTTTCTGTGCTTTGAAAAAGGAACCATAAAGGCAAACCAGGAAGGGAAATTCCATCTTTGAACATGTCGATGTTGCAATCCCTGAAAAATTTAGCTTGATTATTCAGTGCCTCTATGAAGGGTTTCACGTCTTTGGTGTTGTAGTAGATCTCTGAAAGTTTGCATCTCTCGTCGGACCAAACTTTTTTTGGCTTAGTCAGATTCAGACATCTTGGTGCCGGTCAGTTTGCTGTCGAAAGCAGACCTCAGTGGAAGAGATCTGTTTTCCAGTTTCCTGGTAGACGTCATCCATTCGTAAGGAAAGTGAACTTTGTGCTCATCTCTGGTGAAAGATAGCAAATAATTCGCGTAGTTATAACCAGGTGCCAAATAGTTTACTACGTCCAAGAAAACAGTATGCTGAGTGTAAATCGCCAAGTATTGGCTACTTCTCTTTATGATCTTTCGGTCTTTGGAGGAGAAGAAAGAGTGAAGCTGTACTTTGATCAGATTTAAGTCGTAACACCCCGAGTTGAAGCCTATGACCGGAACTTGCCGGAGTTATCTCAGAAGTCTCTTCTTCAGTTGGACTAAAGGGTGCTTTTCCTGAGTTTGAGCGAAGAAGCTGCCAGAAGGACTCAACAACGCCTCATCTAGGCGAAGAGCTTTGTCTATCCTCTCGTCTAACTTCGCTATCATCGTCGGTAAAGTTTTAGCGTTTCTTCCCCGATGACCTTGGCGGTGTCGTTGATGTAATTCAAAAGTCTGTTCAACAAGGGGTCGGAAGTTGTGTCAGACTCTCTCACGAAGCAGACCGGACCTTCGTGTCCTGGAAAGTTGGATGCGACACTAGCCGAGAGAGGCGTGTGTTCCCACAGGACTGTCACATGTTCGGTTGACGGTTGTTGGGCCGGTCTGAAGAAAGCTTCGAAATCGAAGGCGATTTTTTAAGGGTTCATTCTCGAATTTCCGTTGGGAGGAAAAATTGAAAAATCTACTAGTGCTTCGAAAATCCTTTTCGAATTCTGGTAGATCCCACCTACGTACTTCAAGGTTACTTGTCTGCAATCGGAAAGCTGGTTCCTGTGTCTTTTCAGTAAGAACTTAGTCATGAAGGCTGACTTTCACTGGGGACATTCGTATATGCCGGCGTATTCATTGAAATCCGTGACAAGGGATACATGTAGACTGTGTTTCGCGGACAGGTGAAGGTTGACTTTACCTTGGGTGGTCAAAGTTTTGAAAGGTGGTCTGATAAGGACGACTTGGTTCTTCAGGTTCTGACCTCTCACTTTACGGGTGGTGTAAACTGATATTTGTACATCGAACAAACTCTCTAACGCCGGTAAGTCACTCATGATCATGCCTGGAAAGGTTTCGGGTTTCGCAGTGGAATGGAACTGATGTAACAATTTCGAAGCGTGTTTGCCGGTCTTGTATAAGTGAAAGGATATGCAGCGAAAGACACATAACTTGTCCCTGTCAGGAAAATCTAACACACACCCTCTTTTTTTCAGCCGACCTGATTGGGTAACCCTGCCCCCTATGGGAAATTCTATGGGCCCCATGTAAACGCAAATGTTTACATTGGTGGGAAAAAGAACTTTCCACTTGGTGTCAGAGTCGCAAAGTTTCTGTACTTCTTCGGAAGTGATAGTGTTTTTCATGAGAGAGAGTAAGTCTTCCAGAGTTTTCTGAATTAGTTATGGTGGGGAGGGGTTGTAAAAGAGTCGCGTTGTTTTGGGAGGCGTGAAAGTAGCGTAGTTTGTCTCTTTTTTCCCTGTCTTGTAATATTAACCCTACTGACAAGCCCACTTTGTATCTGAATCTTTGCGCGACGTGAATCTGATGCATGGTATCTACAGCGTCACTCAACTCACCGGTTGGTAGTCTTAAGTTTGTTACGCTCATGTGAGCCCTGTGCGACTCCGGTTCGTATAGCGGGCAAATTTCGGGTGAACATTTTCTCACCCTGCGGTATAGTGCGTATTATGGAAGGAATAGTCACACCGTCTAGAGATTCCCGTCGCCAGGTGATTTTTTTGCAATTTCCTTCGCATCACAGAGGACAAAATCTAGGAATAACATTACATCTTTCCACGTGTCTCTCGTAATTGTACACCCTCTTGAAAATTTTGAAACTATTTTCACATATATATTTAACCATTTTCACTGAGTTACTCATAAGTGAAGAGAAATGAGGTCTCTGTTTATCTTACTTTCCTTCCGTCTGTCTATCTACCTGTACACCTATATACACATCATATCTACACAAAGTATGTACACACCTACACACAGTCTCATTCTAACCATATGCTGTTGAGAAATTAAAGGATAATTTCCTTTTTGTCACCTAGTTCTTTTAGCCCCTTGTATGTAAGTTTGTGTTAACTGTCTATTTAATAACAAAAGTTGAATGTACACATCTCAATGTGTAAGTTTTTTCGTGTTCCTCTCCGATATTCAACTATGTTATGTAGAGAGTGTCAACTTGAATTACCCGACTTGTCATTATAATTGAACAAAATGAAAAATATGAAAATTACAAATAAAGTAAAATGTGTACATAAAAATATGATATTTATAAGAAATAAAAAAAGTGAAATTATGTAATGTGGTTTCTGTTGTATTCCTTACCTTATTATGTAAGTTTGTTGTTCTTTTTTTCCAATAGACCCGCCCCTGTTTCAAGGGGCGTGCACATATTCCATAATTATATTTTGGTAGGGCAGCCATAGTGCTGCAGGTGCTACATGACCAATGTGATATTTAGCTTATATTATTACTAGAGTAAGGGTTCCTACTTTGATTTGAAAGTGAGCAGTTGTGGCCTATTAAGAAATGTCCTTCAGGGCCCATTATGGCTGCATCCTTGCATATAAGCTTCGGCTTATACACTAAGCATTACAGAACTATTATCGGTATAGGTGTGGTATAGCAGGTTAGACGAGAGATGAGGGGTGACTACGGAAGTAGAGGGTGGAGGCCACTCCTCTCCAACGGTCAGGCGAATAGGAATGGAGCCTCTAATCCCCACACACACACACACACACACAACACACCAGCCTCTTGCCCCCAGGCAGTATTAGAATATACCACCTGAGACGGCCCTGTACTTTTGATCACCATGCCCCCACTGTTGCCAACATGCTAACTACCTGTGCATTGCACTAAAGGGCCTGGTCACAGCTGAGTGCACAATACTCCAAGAGCCAAATGAAAGGGGCTGCACTGTGGACCACCAAAGGCAATTTACTATGTCACTCTGATACCTAGGACCTATGTACATATGACTTTGCTATGACACCTGCAGGAAGTAGTAGCATATATTGCCCTTGGCTCCTATATAATGATATCACATTTTGACCCCATGGAGTAAATCTCATGCATAACCTTGTAGGTGACACATGCACAAGACCCATGCATAGATCAGACCTTTAGTAGGCTAAAGCTTCTTTCAGTAGTATATAGACTAAATTCTTAGGAAACGTTTAACAATAATTATTATGTCACTGTTTTTTGGCAGTTTTTAGGACCTCCCACCCCAATATTATTGTTTGTCACTGGTACCAAAAGAGCCCTCCCCATCCCCTTAGCAGTGATGTAATTGTTGAACATTCCCTTGTATTATATGATTTTGTTTCTCATTTTGGCTAAATAACTTCCCTCTATTAAGCACTGTACATGGGGGTTGTTTACTGCTGAGGGGATCCCCATTTTATAGCATCAAAACTCACAAGTAAAGACCGGTCTAGGTCCTAAGTATTGGCCTGGATTATCGAGGCTAACAACACACAGGCGAGAGAATGCCTCCTAGTATAACCCTTGCAGGATTGCATATTTTAAGTTTCATGACATACCAATGCTGTGCTGGTGCGTAACTCGCCAGCACTGTATAGGTGCCAAGTGCATCAGTGATGACGTGTGCGTGGGGGCAGGGGTTGAGTTGAATGTTTCTTTTGGTAATTTTCACTTTAATCTATACATCCAAGCTAGATCCTAGCAAATTAATGACAACAGCCCATTAGAAGCCTCATACCGACCCTACACTGACCTGCTGTGGTTAGCTCGCATCCCGGAACGTTAGGGTGTGGACCATAGGTAGAGTGATGAATTGTCTATTTCTATTAAAAGGATCCTACAGTGCCTTCTCACACCCTATAGATCCCCCATGAGCATCCATATTACAGTGGCACTGAATATGTGTGAACGATGGAATCCAATTTTACACCGATGTATAAAAAAGGGAAAGATTACATTTGAGATGTTTTCTATGCAATATATTAAAAACACATAATTGGAAGCTATGAAATTGATAGCTTAACCATTTGGTATCTCTTCAGGAGAGTGAGGAGGGGGTTTATTTGCACCTCTGGATGTCTTTCACCCTTAACCTTTGTGTACCCATTCAACCTCCACTGTATACGTCCACACAGGGAACACAGAGCAGCTCATGTACAGCTCGGTCAGTGCTGCCACCACACAGCAGTTCTAGGAATTACTCTGTAGGTGTACATAATACATCTTCTGTCTATAATAAAATTGGAAAATTCCCTAGCACAGTGTCATGCCCTGGGAGTCAATTTGTAACTTTGAAGGAGTATTCTTTCATTAAAATGATCAGATTGACATGGTTATTTCATGCTGAGAATAATACGTTTGTTGAAAAGAAAATATTCATGAAAAGTGTTTACAATTTCCATGGTATAAATCAATAGAGCATGTTGTGAATTGCATCAAAACGATCAAGATTTTTTTCTCACAAAACTGATCATTTTCAAACAAAATCTATGTCTTCTACTCATGAACTGGGACATACATATGTATAATTCTCTAAATGGCCTAGAGCTAACATTTCTGAAATGTCCTCCACCTACTCTGCCCATATCAAGAAGGTCAAAACAGTTTCCATTGTTCCTGGTGGCAGCTTTTAAAGTCTTTTTGGTCAAATCCTACCACATAAGTCTAGTCAAACACAAGCTCTATCACAAAACTGTTTTGGTGAATAAAAGATACTATAGGGCATAACACCATAATGCACTGCATATGAGGGATCAGTTATACGCGAGAACGGAAGCTTAGTGTACCTTATGGAATAAGATAAGGCAAGGGGTGCCCCGTATAGACGAGTGTATCATACCATAGAACAATAATGAAATGCTCCAAATGGAGCCCCAGTTGTGCCCTATAGCATTCATTCTTTTCAATCCAGGGTAAACAGCTAACTGGTTACTGTGCCTACTGGGACACAGTGAGTCTTTTGAGAGTCATGGCTTGCACCTCAATCCCTAACAGATCAGTTAAAATGGACATGGCGAAATGCCAACCTTAGGCTTTTAAATGGTTTATGCCACTTTATTTGCATAGCCCTCATCGGAACTGTAATCACAAAGTCACCATACAAAAAGTAGGTTAAAAAAGGACCCCAAAACACCACAACAAAAAGCATGAGAGAGAGAAAAAATGTGGCTACATGTAGTGCAGCATAATGGGGTATTTCACAAGTCAAGTATAAAAAAAATGTTTCCAGGCGTGGCCAACACAAGCTGTAGATTGTCAAGTGATAGTTTGAGCTATTCAGGGCAGTAAAATGGCCACAATATACTAGAAGAATGGGCTGATGTACACCACAATCTAAATTGCAGGATGGTTAAATGGGATGCATTGAAGGTTTTACCAATTAATGAAGTAGATTACGACAGGGGGCACACCAGCAGATGTGACATACCCGGTATGGAGTTTTTGTTATATCACAATCTGCAATACATACACCCCAACAGCCAATACACATTCAATCAGCTATTTGTAGTATGGTCTTGTTCTAGAGAACCAGGGAGGTATGTTGTGGTATTTGGTTCACATTTCCCACACCAGGGGGCTGTGCTGTACCTAAAGGTTGTCTCCCATCTAAAGGCGAGGCCGACAAAAGCAGCCTTGACACACAAACCCAGCAGGAGATGGTACCACTCCAGACTCATTTATGGTTACCTTAATGACTAGTGGTCACATTAGGATCAGTTAGCCACCACAAATAAATAAAAATACCAGTAAGGGAAAGTGTTTCTTTAAAATCAATATAGATGCTCATTATCAAGGTGCTAATCAGCTGATATTGTCATCAGTAACCATAAGCACTCCAACAGTATGGGGGCTTGCCTTCAGATGGGATATTCAGTATAGCTCCTCTACCACAACCATTTGATATAATGGTTAGTACTGGGGGGCATTTCTTAACAATCCTATTTAAAACTGTTAAGGAATGCCCTCCAGAGGTGACTTTGGTGGTTTGGTCAGCTGGTATTTGAACTAATCAGCGATGGAAATTGTAAGCCAAAATATTTGGTAACTAATCCAAGTGCCATTAACCCATTGAGGGCTGCTAATGTAGAAGTGCATCATGTCCATTGGTCATCATGATGCACCAAAGAAGTACTGGTGAGACGGCTCACAACTACTTCATTAGTGCATCATACCGACCCCTGAGGGTGTATCCATCCCATAGGGTCGGCATGATGCTTGAATATTGCCCTGGTGAGTTACTTGCCAGTGCTACATTCAAGCATTAACATATTAGCGGCCCGTAATGATAAGTTAATAGGTTAAAGTGACGTTTGGTAAGTGCTGTAATACTTGCGCATAAGGCATACTTGTCATATAGTATATTATGTGAGGATGGAGTCCCGGTGCTCCCTGTTGGGATATAATATACTATAGAACAGCACAGCACCCAAAGTCTAGGCCCAGATGCCCCTTAAAGGATCAGATAAACCTTTAAGGGCTACTACGGCAGGTGTGCATCATGCCCATTGGTCATCATGATGCACTGATTAAGTGCTGGTGAGTCTTTTTCATTGGTGCATCATGTTGACCGTTAATCATGTCCACCCCGTAGGGTGGACATGATTAATGAATGCAGCCCTGGCATATTTCTCGTCGTAGTTACAGTCATACATCATGAACACCATTACCGCATTACCAGCCCTTAAAAGGTTAAAGTGGGTGCATCTTGTATGCACTCTCAGCCTCAATTGTAAATAGGCTATAAAGACCACTGTAGTGGGTACATGTAGTGGGTAAATGTCCATGACCGGGGAATAAATTAGCACTGTGGAGGGGCTGTCCATATTCAACGACACCATATAGGTGGAGTTGAATTCGGACAGGCCTCACCGAGATGAATAAGATGCAAATTAATTCCCTGGAATGGACATTTCATTTAAGTCATGGCCTACACAGTTAAATTGCTTTTAAATTAAGAAAAACGGCTCAGCTATGTTCACAATCAAAGATGGCTGATACCCATTGAATACAACCACATTGTATTCCACGCCCCCCATTGAATACAACATGTCCAGTACTGTTCTATAGAAACGATCATATAGACTATCGGCCTAACATCCCTTCAGCATCTCGGAAGTTCAGTAGCCATCTTAAAGAGGAGTGATCCGTACGTAAAGTAAAGTTCGTTCCCCATAAAAAATGTTTGAACTTCTTGGTATATACGACTACTGCTAACAACTCTCTTTTGGTTGTGCAGTAATTGAGTTTTACTCAGTGTGTTGCTGGCAAAGGCAATAGGTACCTCTCTCCCATTTTGGACTTGCGAGATTGCTGCACCAATGCTATCATTACTAGCATCAGTATCCAGTATGAAATGATCCGTTTCATTCGGATATTGTAATACGGGAGTACTCGTGAACAGGTCTTTTAGCTTTTGAAAAGCAGATTCCTGTTCATGTGTCCAAGGAAATTCTTCCTTGGTACTTCCTGGAGTCCAGTTAGCTATTACTTGTAATGGGTAACTGACTCTAGAATAATTCGGAATAAATTCCCTATAATAGGAACAGAAACCTAAAAAGGACCTCACTTCTTTGGGTGTTTTAGGTCTATTCCAATTCGTAACTGATTCAATTTTATCGGGATCAGCTTTTATTCCTTCATCACTAATGATGCGGCCCAAATAATTTATGAACTTCCTCAACATGTGACATTTCTTAGGTTTCAATTTGAGACCATTGGAAATAATGCGTTTTAATACCATTTTGAGGTTATTAGAACACTCTTCTAATGTTTTTCAGAAGACTATTACATCGTCAAGGTATACAAGACATCTTTTCCACAATAAATCGCTTAGAATTGTTTCCATCATTGCTTCAGATGTTGCTGGTGCATTGCACAAACCAAACGGCATTACGTTATATTGGAATAGTCCAATATGACTCGAAAATGCAGTCTTTTCCATATTTAACTTCCTGTAGTCTATGCAAAAGCGGAGAGTACCATCTTTTTTTGTTACCATACACACAGGACTACTCCATGGACTATTGGAAGGGACTATTACATCCTGTTCCATTATCTTGTTTATTTCCTCTTCAGCTACTCTCTTTTTCGCTAAAGGTAACCGCCTATACGGTATCTTAAAGGGTTCTGCATCTCCAGTATCTATTTTGTGTACTACCTTATTTGTCATACCTTATTTTTTCACCAGGTTTGGCAAAGGCAGTCTTATACTGACAGAGCATATCATAAAACTCTTTCCGGTGTTCTGGATCTTCTAATGAAGTTTCTTCATACAACTTGAGTAAGTCATCCGAAATTTCATCATCTCCTGTTACCTTCTGTAAGTTTAACTTACTATCCGTTACAGTTTCCGAAAGGGTCATGTTGCCAAAAACTTGTCCCTTTTTTAGGTAGATAGTAGTGTTTCCTGTGTTGGAGACAGGTACTACCGACCAGGATACATTTGCTACTATAGTATCTACAGATATTAATCCGATGCTTGACAGAGTAGCTACAACCGGTTCTATCACTGCAGGCTTATTGCGCATTGCAGGATCACTTCTTACAAGCACATCACAGGCTACCCCCGGAGGGATCCGCACGGTGTGTGCTACACTAGCCATACTGCTCACTTGTCTCAGTACCCACCTAACCTTTACAGGATATGGGTATTTCAGACTCAACACTCCGGATTGGGGCTCTAACACCACACCATACAGGGATGCGAAATCTAACCCGAGTATCCCCTCATCTGCTATATCCGCAACGGTGGCGCTCATGACATAGTCATGTATTCTATCCAATTTCAGCTTCACACAAGTTCTCCCATACGTCTGCAAGGTACTGCCATCGGCCGTTTGAGCACTTCCTCCCGATTTGAGAGTATCGTGTTCATCCGGGATAAGATCATAGAACCTCTTGGAGATACAGGAGTGGCTAGCACCTGTATCCATGAGAAATTCGGCAGATCTTCCATTAACAGTGAGGCAAACATACCACCGCCTTCCATTTAGAACAGAGGGCATGTCCGTGACGATCGGAACGTCATTGTTCACACCTGGAGTCGATCCACATCCTTTCAAGTATTCCAGACAAGGATGACCCGGGGGTAGGTGGGCACTACCAACCCTGGCTAATTCATAGCCGCCTACCTCGTTACTGATATCGGGTTTCCTCTGTGCTCCATGGGCACCTGTTATATCAGCTTCCCTAACCTTCCGGGTGTCTACAACCACCTCGGTGCTAGGTGAGTTTGCTACTACATGCGAACTATCATCACGGATGGTGATATCATGGCAAGATTTGTTACTGGAATCCCCTTCTTTGCCCATCGGGGGACCCCTCCTCAGTTTTCCTCTGTACTTATTCCAGAGACACCCTTCTGTCTACGAGGGACAGGTTTCTCAGCCATACATTCGGGAGCATAGTGTTCTAACTTCTGGCATCTGAAGCATCTCCTTTGAGATTTATCAACTCTCGGTCTTTTCAGAGCTTCCGTTAATCCGGCTACTAATGTTTCCATCATATTAGTCGGAGTAACAGCGGCTGCCACGGTTGGCTCGGCCCCTCCCCTTCCTTTCCTATACTGTTTCTGTCGGTAATACTTTCCAGTGACCTGGACTGATCCAATATATTCTCCATTTTCATCAGAGACATATTCGTCTTCCTGATCAGCCTCCTGTAAGTCAACCGGGGCTAATTGAGAAGGTTCATATACCTGAGCAGGTGAACCTCCGTATTGCAATGGAGCTGCTCGTACTGGGTTAGGTCCTAGACCCACCAATCTCTTCTTCATATCATGTCCATCGATGGATATGAATAGGTCACTGAAGGATGTATCATCCTTCCAAGAATCCCAAACTACTTGTTTGTGATCCGGATCCCACAATCCACTGTAGAATTGTGTAAACAATTCTTGTAGATAGCAGTCATCATCATGAGCCCAATTTGGACGTGCTTTCGATAGCAAGTCCTGTAGCTCCAAACCAAAGACCTTATGAGATTCTTTAGGTTTCTGAGTTCTTTTCTTAAAGCTTACCCATGGATCCTCTCTAACGATCGAACCGAATAGGTACGCGGCACATTCGACCAGTTGATCATAGGTGCCGCATATTCCATATGCTGCTCTCCATTGGTTGAGGGCTACTTTTCCACCTTTATTCAACCAACAGATCAAATAAGGCAGAGGTTCTTCTTTTGTCCAACCACTACAGTTGACTTCATCGACAAAAGCTTGATACCTATCCTTCCAAGGATCATTAGAATCATATGGAGGGGGTAGCCGTGCCTGTCTACGTGCCGGATTATTACATCCGCGTAGTCTATCTGCTTCTCGCATGCTCCAGTTCATGACTTCCATGCCGTCTGCTCCCTTCCGGTAGCAGTCAATGCCAAGATTTTGGATACATTGGCTTCTATCAAAGATGGTTTGCATCCCTGCAGGCATGGAAGTTCTCCTATTTGGCTTCCTGCCATCTCCTCCGGATCCTGATCCTCAGGATCTGGATCCACCAGGGCCACCCGGGGGATCACCTCCAGGGGGACCACTACTAGGGTAGTTCCCAGAAGCACCGCCAGGGTATCCACCTCCATAATTTACATTTCCAGATGTTCCGGAAGATGCATACCTGGGGTAGGAATTATTTTGATTCCATCCCTGATTATAGTTATTACCATTTTGGTAATTACTACTTCCTGCCGGATTATAATTATGTCTATATCCATAGGAAGTTGTTCTTGGTTGGTACGTACCACCGGTAACATTATGTTGTGGAGGATTCGGTCTTGTAAAACGTCCACCATTAGGACCATTGCTTTGATCTGAAGGCGGGTTCGGCAATATTGGGCCTGCTGGTGTACTATGGCCGGGTTGAGAGAAATATGAAGGGGGGGTTAGCATATGTCTCGGTGGTCCCGGTGCTTTCGGTTGTGCTACTGGTGTATTATTATATACACTAGTTGCGTTAACGTGAGTCGCTCTAATTTTATGACTCAAATCTGGTATAGGGGGTGCCGGACCTACTGTATCAAGCCTAGGAGCTGCAGGTGTAGGTACATTATTTGTTGATCCTTTATTAGTAGTTCCCTGTGGGCAATTACTATCTTGGACACTCATTCCGCTAGCTGCGGTGTTATCCGGTTTCTTATAGATTCCGGATATTACATTTTTATCAGCCCCATCGTAGACGAATGGGTTATATCTGGTTGGAATTGCATCTTGGGATGATTTCGCCAACATTGTAGAGACCACAGTTGGATCTATAGTACCTATAGTCAATTGTGCGGCTTCTACATATTTGTCTAGGGTTACTGCAGTAGTCTGCAATTCCTGAAGCTCATTCGTGAGTTTCTGTCTATCTTCCTCCAGTTGTTTATTGTAAGTTATACCACTATTCTGGCACCTCCCTTACTGTTATGCCCTCTCCTACCAGTGCATTATGAGAGCATATACGCACATGTGCATTTTTGGGATTTTTGGATATACTTTTTCGAGGTCAAGTTGGACTTAGAATATTTTGGGAAATGTGTGGCAGACATACAAATTCAGTCTCGCCATTGTTTCAATGTGAAAAATCGTCCAAACTCGTAGGAGAATTGAACCCAGGCCGCAGTGGAGGTAGGCGAAGACCTTAGCAATAGCGCCACACTGAACGGTGATGAAACCCAGTACGATAGTAAATAACTTCTAACCTGGGGTCCTTGTCCTATGTTTACACTCACCTTTCGTATGGAATCCAACAATGACATGTTATAATATCGAAGTTCCAAGAAGTATTGGATCCATAGATGAGGAATGCATGCTAATTTTCTCCATTTTCTTCGATATAAATAAGAATCCATTGATTTTCCCAACGTACGCGAGTCACGGTCCAGCCATTCCCACCCGCCTCCTTGTCCGGCGAAAGTGTGTCAGTGGCCCGGATGTAGATATAGGTCAAGAACAAAAACAATGGCTTCGCGCAGAGCGGCCACAGGCCGTATCGCTGGCACTTACAAAATGTCTTCTTCTGTATTTATTCTGGGGATATCAGGTAAGAAATTAATACAAAATGGAGGAAAAGGTGGTATAAATGCAATATGGCATATTCCATTACTATAATACCTACCCGGATGGTTTCATTGTCTTCAGCTTGTTTACTGCACTGAAGTTTCAATTTCTCTAATTCGTTTTGATAATGGCATATTTCGGATTCATAATTTGCCTTATCCAGACTTAGTTGATCATTCGTATCTATGTACGTCTGGATACGAATGTGTCTATTGTCATATTCTTTATTGAATGACTTTCTCATCTCTTGAAGTTTTATTTCTTCACTTTCTAATTCCTTCATGTATTCACTCTTCCTGGCTTCGAATTCGTTTTGCATGCCGATCAAGTCATCTTCTAACTGAAGTTTTTCATTGAATACTTCATCTTTAGCTCTGACCAAGGTATTTAGATTCTCGTTCAAAGTTACATAGGTTTCATTTAACAACAGGACATCAGGTCGTTTAAATTCCTCACCTTCCGGTACCGCATAGGTTACGTCGCCGTCTATAGTGCTGTAATCTAATATTGGTAGCCCGGGTCTGGGTACACTGTAAGGTAGTTCTCCAAATGTTACCCTTTTTGGCATTGGTGCCGGATGTTCTGGGTTAGTACTACCACCAATTTCGAACATCGAATTACTCAATTCGTCAACAAGTGATTGTTGACTTATCAAATTACTCCGCCTCTGTATGGATTGTTCACGTCGTACAGAGTCTGGTAAATTTTCCTCACTATCATTATAGTGAGGTTCGGGATCTCTCCAAGATGCAGATTCCACATCTCGGGAGTTCGAATGGGTTTGGATCACCAATGATCCATTGCCATTCTCCTGGGCAGCTAGTTGCCCTGCTGGGTTAGCTTCCGCGAGGCTATCTAACCCATGTACTAGCTGTTCGGACGTTTTAACGTCCGGGCTATACACCAGAACCAACTGGTCACAGCACCAGTGTAATGGTCTGTGGTCTTACGGACCTAGGGGGTTCGGGTCTTACGATTCGGGAAAGAAAGAGTAAGACGGTGTTTCAAGTGTATGCCAACGGATAGCCGGTAGTTATTAATAGGGCAGCTAATAAATGCTAAGGATGGTCTTACATACTTGGAGGCCAGAAGGGCCTCTGACGTAGCGGCTGAGCCCTGGGCTTTATATAAGGACCCAGGTGTTCGTCGTCAGATGTCCCCACAGACCCGGATCGGTGCTGCCACCTATCCGGAACCTGAGGAACGTCCGACGACTCGACTCACCGCCACGTCAGACGGTACCCAACACTATGGTTATACAATACGTACCTCTACATTATCTTGATAAGCCAAAGTCATAACTGATTAACCAAACCTATTTTGTATGTAAAATTAATAAACCTTTAGAGAAAAACTATAGATAGTGCTACCTACTAATTTCAGTGTCCAAAGAAATTAAGGTAAAAAGCTTTGGAGGAACCTTTCCAAAACAGTTATTAAACCTCCCTCAGAAGTCAACCCTTCTTCAAATGCTGACCCTCTAACTTGATGGAAACATTGTACATGTGTCTATAGGAACAGGCAAACAAAAGATAGATTCTGTCACCCATCTCATAACTTCAGGCATCCATAGAGGTGATCACTGCTGTGTCAGGCAAGCAGTATATAGATACCTGGCTAGCTGTTTTTGACAAGCAGCTTTTAAATACCTGTCCAGACTGAGAGAAGAACAGATTTGATGTCCGGAAAACACTCTACTATCTTTTAATTTCAATTTGTGGAACCAATCAAAAACAATACATATATACTGAATTTAAAGACAGTTAAACTCTAATTTTGCTCTCAAAGCTGACCCCCTTTTCTGAGAATATGCTATGAGCTGAATTAGAGTTCAAATCTTTAATAATGGTCAGCTTTTGAATGAGGTTTTATAGTATGTGTAGGCAGTTCCATAGCCATAATTAACCAATTTGGTGAATTTTGAGGGTCTGGCATTTGCTCTTGTATCTTGGTAGGATAGATGGAATTGTCTAAATTCATCTGATGATATCACAATGAGACAAAATACATGTGCTGCATTGTTTATGCAAGGGTGTTTTGAATCATAACACTATCATATAAGCCTGCTAATTCATATTCTCTTCACCATGATTTGAGCAGTTTTTATGGGGGAAAAGTTTAAAATGTGAAAACGTGAAAAATATCATTAATTTTTTGGTTAAAAGTCACTTTGTTAAATTTTTCATTGGGAAAAAAATTGGTGGCACAATCAAAAACATATCATGATGCAGTCTGGGCAAAATCCAGGTAACCATGGCTAGCATCTTGGTTAACAGAATAACTAGATATCACATTTCTTTCGTTTTCCCTTAAACTCTATCTCGGTATAGATCTGAAATATTTCATCTTTATCTAACCTGTCACCTTCGAGTTTGAAGTACTTTCTTGCTGTCCTGTTTTCTATCAATGGTACAAGTGAAACTCATAGAAAACAGTGTGACCATTCAGTCTGCTAAGCAATTACTTATACACCTTGTCAAATGTAGCATAATCCTGCCATTCAGTTATATCATTGGAAGATTGCACCAAAAATGATAGCAATTAATCTAATGTTCCTCTACACACAGCAATGTACTTGGGGTTTTGTGTGGCAATGAATAATGTATAATGTAACAATGAACAATGGCAACATGCTATCTGGGTACACCTATAGTGTTACATATTACATGACCCTTTTGTGACAAGAGCCTACAGGTATGTTATTACACACATAACACCAATCCAAGTCAGCCAGGTTCTGTGCAGTTCCTATTCCAGCTAGACAAGAACAGATTGCAGACTCTCCTCAGATTTAATGCAGTGTGCGTAACTTGGGCTTTGTCAAGGAAGTTGTCAGTGTCAGTCATCGAAATATAAGTTTGAGAAAAAAATTGTAAGTATTTTTTCTTCCTTCTTCCTCATCAATATCTAGAAATGGAAAGAAATGAAAAGAAACTACCAAAAAGTCAATAAAAGCAACATATCAATAAATAGCACTGTAATAATAGAACGATATAGGGAATTAATATTCTTTACCTTTTAACCTGAAATTAATTTTTGAGAATACATTTGGTCTACATACAATAGCTTTTAAAATGGACGATTATCATCATTATCTCATGTGTCAAAATCTCACATCAGAGTTTCAGTGCTTTTCTCGCTAGCACTACTCGTTCAATTAACGTCATTTTTACGTGAAAACTCATGTGATTTATGTAAAAAAGATGAGATGTGCTAGTAGGGTTGGCTTCCCAAGTAGGGTTGGCTTCCATTACAGGATAAGGGCATTTGTTGTATCATGCTGACTCTACAGGGTGAATTCATTCTTGTATCATGCTGACCCTTCATGGTGAATTCATTGATGTGTAACAGTTTGTATTAGGTTTGTATGTTGGGTGGCTCTTAGGCTCGCTTAAGACTAAATGTATTAACACAACACGAGTAGTTCAGGTTGGGCAAAGCCCTTCAGACTTCCCACCTGTTCGGTGGTTCCCAGATGGGGAATCGAACCCCGGCCGCGGCGGTGAAAGCGCCGAATCCTAACCACTAGACCACCTGGTCACGGCACCAGTGTAACGGTTCGTATTAGGTTTGTATGTTGGGTGGCTCTTAGGCTCGCTTAACACTAGATGTACTAACACAAAACGAGTACTTCGGGTTGGGCAAAGCCCTTCAGACTTCCCACCTTTTTGTGTAGGCTTTTATTAGAGAAGTTGACTACACGTCTGGACTGGACCAAGTCCAGTCCCCTTCTGCGGATCACCCGGCTCCTTAGTAGGAGGTGGATGCGAGGCATGGTGCTGCCCCCTCTTGTACCAAATGGGTATCGCAAAGCGACACCTGGTTGGCATAGAAGGAACGAGTAACACACAAACACATCTCTCGGATGAGGCGCACTAATATATACACGACGATGCCGGCCCCTACAGATGTGTTATGCTGACCCTACAGGGTGAATTCATTGATGTATCATGCTGACCCTACAGGGTGAATTCATTGATGTATCATGCTGACCATACAGGGTGAATTCATTCTTGTATCATGCTGACCCTACAGGGTGAATTCATTGATGTATCATGCTGACACTACAGGTTGAATTCATTGATGTATCATGCTGACACTACAGGGGGAATTCATTGATGTATCATGCTGACCCTACGGGTGAATTCATTCTTGTATCATGCTGACCCTACAGGGTGAATTCATTGATGTATCATGCTGACACTACAGGGTGAATTCATTATTGTATCATCCTGACCCTACAGGGTGAATTCATTAATGTATCATGCTGACACTACAGGTTGAATTCATTCTTGTATTATGCTGACCCTACAGGGTGAATTCATTCTTGTATCATGCTGACCCTACAGGGTGAATTCATTGATGTATCATGCTGACACTACAGGGCGAATTCATTCTTGTATCATCCTGACACTACAGGGTGAATTCATTGATGTATCATGCTGACACTACAGGGTGAATTCATTCTTGTATCATCCTGACACTACAGGGTGAATTCATTCTTGTATCATGCTGACCCTACAGGGTGAATTCATTGATGTATCATGCTGACACTACAGGGTGAATTCATTCTTGTATCATCCTGACACTACAGGGTGAATTCATTGATATATCATGCTGACCCTACAGTGTGAATTCATTCTTGTATCATGCTGACCCTACAGGGTGAATTCATTCTTGTATCATGCTGACCCTACAGGGTGAATTCAGTCTTGTATCATGCTGACCCAATATGGAGAACTCATTATTGTATCATGCTTACCCTATACGGTGAATTTATTCAAGTATCATGCCAATCCTATTGGGAATAAATATTGTTTTGTCTCTACCAATGCTGCACAGTATTGGCATCAATATCATGCTTGTTACATGCATTTATGTACTGTGCCTGCATTTTATCAATAAAATATCTTAACAAATGGGTATGATGCCTTAACTCATTAGCCATAATTTATTCATTCTTGCATCATGCCAACCAACATGTTCCATGGATTTAGGTATCATGCCTGCATTTCATTAAAAAATTAATCCGACCAATAGACATGATGCACCAACTGTCCAGAAAATGTGTAAAGGGGACAACAAACACCTAGAGTTGACAGGTGCATGTAGATCTATTTTGGACAAGAAAACAGTATGGTCATTCAGTCTGCTAAGCAATTATTCATACACCTTGTCAAAAGTAGCATAGTCCTGCCTTTCAGTTACATCATTGAAGGATTGTACCATAACTCTAGCACTCAAAAATACTACTACACACAGCAATGTCCTTGAAGTTTTGTGTGGGATTTCACTTAAATGAAACAATGATCAACGGCAGCCTACAATCTGGCTACACCTATAGTGTTACTTAGCGCTGTTACATATTACATGAACATTTGTGATAAACCTCATACAGGTAGGTTATTCTGCGCAGTTCCTAGACCAGTGTGTGTATCTTGGGCTTCATGAGAAGGCTATATCTACTAAATTGACATCTAAACTTTCAAGGAAAGTTGACAGAAATAATCTTTTGCTGTAAACTGAGAATCAAACTGATACAAGTGTTTGCTCTTACAGTGTTAGACCATAAACACTTCAGAGATAAATTATGTGGTAATAAAATCTATTCTAGGATACAAATCCCTGGTAGATTTATTTAGTTAATCACTTCAACCCAATTGGATCTTCCATTATTATTTATTTTAAGGGTACAAAGGTAATAGACTCTTTAGGGGCTACTAAGGCATTCAAGCATTCATAGTTGCTGGAGAGCCATCATTATTTCCACAACATTTGCCATAAACTGATTTATACCTCTGTCCAAGGGTTTATGACTGGGAGGGCGGCCTGCAGTGCAAGGTCCTTTAAATTTCACCTAGGAAAAATCAGATTGGAGCATTTATCAAATTACCAATCCAACTCATAGAAAAAAGCCCTGTGCATGGGAAGGATAAACTAGTTATCATCTGAGACAAAACCATTCCCCATTCATCCTGCCACCTCCCTCCTACCTCAGCACCCTTCCTAATTGATTGAAACCTACATTGATTACCAAGTAACAAAATGAAGCAGGGACATTCACCTGGTATGTAACACAATGTAGACAAACAGTGCCTAGTGGCAAAATAAAAGAAACTGCCAAATATCACCATATTTGCTCGGTTTCTGTACATATATGACACTTTATTTTCCATATCCCATAACCATACTTAAGGAACTGATAATAGTTGTGGTTTATTCAGCTTGCCTGTGACCCTTCTGCTGATCTTAGATATGTATACATGCATACCTGAGTTGTGGCTAAGAAATATTTGGGGAATTTGTTGGATTTTATATAGGAGAAAAATGGCAAATTCTGATGATAGGCCATTGTTAAGACCACTAAACCTGAGTGTCCTAGAAAGTGGACAAATATACCAGAAGACCTATGATTTGATGTTTAATTTCTTACCTAAGCTTTGAATTGACAATGTTCAATTTACTAGCTATGATAGCCATTGTTGGCTCCTGGAACCTACAACATTATAACATGTTATTCAGGACTCTACCATAACTAAAGCATGGAGCTACACAATACACAGCATTCAATCGAAAGCTTTACCACTTGCAGCAATGTACTCAGGGTTTTGTGTGGCATTTCAATGTAATGTAACAATGTTCAAAGGCGACCTACTGTTTGGATACCTACAATGTTACTTAGAGCAATTACATATTACATGACCCTTTTGTGGTCAGACAGGTGAGATATTCACATATAACACTGAGCATAGCAGCATCCATCTACTTTCGTGCGCTACTTGTCCCGTGTCCTCGCTATATCTTTTTCAGTGACAGCTGTATTTTCAAGGAAATTGTCAGTATCAATCAGCAAAGCATTTGAAATTGAGGACCTTTACACTTTGTAAGTATTACATAGTCTTTCTTCTCTGTCAAAACTTTGGTAACAACATGAAAAATGACCAAGATGGAGAAAATGACTATAAAGTAATACTATTGGTTACTACTGACCAACTATTTGCTTGTCTGACCAGATACCTTGCATGTCTCAATGGCAATCATGCTATGTAGATTTGAAGTATAGCTTACATAAGAATAAATAGGTGTTTAAGTATATACAATGGAAGGTTTTGCAACATAACCCATACACTCACTACATAGGCTAAGCTCTGCCCTATTCAAATTTGGCTTACGGCATTATGTGGCACCATGTGCAAATTATGCTTGAATTGTGAAGGATTCAAGTTGATGGTAGCGCTACAATTCATCATCTTGAATGATTGGGATGAGAATTGAGAAGGGTTCCTGCTGGTGTCCAGAATCATTCAGTATGTTAGATATTTCTGGAGTGCCATAATATATGTACAATATTCATAATGCTTCCAAAATAAGCCTCTCACCTCTACTGTAACACAGAACAAAAATCATGGAAAAATACACAGAAAATTTGGTTTTTGCACCAGCCCCATCAGGTAACATCATGCATGACAGAATTGAAAAAAAAATCAGGCTAATAGAATTTATACCTACTATAATGGAATGTGTAAGCACCAGGTTTTCAAATAACACCCTCCCAAGGGGGAGGGGGCCCTTTGAAGAGAAATGTGTATAATTTTGGAATCTACTTGACAATCAAAAACAAAAAAAAAAGAGAGAGAAAAACTCACAGCCTGGGATATGCATGTTTGTGCAGTGAATGTGTATTCTTTCTTACTTTAAAATGTAATGTCCAAGTTCTGGCCCTGAGCCTGAGGCTTGACCTGTCATAGGGTTCTAGGTGTGTGGTGTAGGTATGGGTATGGAGAGATGATGTGAGCTGCTCCTGTGGCTTATTATATACCCAGTGAGCAGCTCACAACATGTCGCAATCTGCTCACCGGGTGTCGCAATACAAATATTGCAATCAGCATTGCGCAAGGTGGTGAGCAGCTCACTGGTTGTGACTAATGTGATCTGGTATGATCCGGTTGTATCCGGTTGTATCCAGCCTGATCTGGTAGGATCTGGTATGTTGCAATGTCTCCAGTGGGGTTATGTTTAGGGACAATCTTGTTTGTAATCCACTGGTCCCACTGGGGGAGACAAGGTTTGTTATTGTTCCCTAACGAGCAGTCTCTGCTTATGACTGAGTGAAGATGAGTTGTAGGTCTGTGGGCAGAGCTTAGGCTTGTGTGGCGAAGAAATTAATAAAGGTGTAAAATAATGATAATACACAGAATATTCCATTGACACATTCTTGATAGGGATATGATATTTGGGCTTTGCTCTCAAAAAGGGTCCAGAAGTATCAATTTTTGCCACTGGAATTGGGTACTCAATTGTTTTCAATCGCACCTTGAAATAATAGGAAATATCTGTAGTTCCTCCCTTTGGGCTACAGGGGTATTCAAATCAATCTTAAAGGAAAAGACCAGCTTATTATCATGATTCCTTCTTTTGGTAGACTTTGCATTGAATAAAAAGAATTTGGTTTACTTTTGAGCACATCTACATGAAGAACAGAGAGCTTCTTTGATGTCTTCTGTAACATCACAATAGACCAATTCCACCAGCGTTAATGCATTTGGTCTATTGTGATGCCATAGAAGACACCAAAGATGCTCCCTGTTCTCAGGCTTACTTATGATGTGATCATAAGTAAGCCTGAATCTTTTTAATCAATATAAAGTCTACCAAAAGAAGGCATGATAAAAATAGGCGGGTCTTTCACTTTAAGCACTGAAAACAGTATTCAAATAAGGGTAGGAGTGCAGGTTAACTGGAACTGGTTGGTGCCCCGGAGCTTAAGCAGGTTATTATTTCATATAACATCAGTTTCAATAGAGGACCCCCTTTTCCATGTCAACACTATAGAACCTGCTCGTTGGAACACCTCTTATTTTTGGCTTTTCAGATGAATATTTAGAATCTAAAGCTTGAATATAAACTAACAAATGACTCATACCTCCCACAGGATGGACAACATGACAGAACTGGTGACCAACAGCTCAATAACAACACCTGATTTATATAGTGGAACCACCCTAAATACCACTAGTACTAACACTTCAGGAGTTGCTTTAATTCAAAAAAACATATTTACAATCATATCTCCCATGATAGTTTCATTTGGCATTGTGGGAAACATTCTCTCATTAATGGTGTTAAGTCGGAGGTCCTTCAGGAACCTCAGTGTCTCCATACTTTTGAAGGGTTTAGCCTTTGCCGATCTATGCAGACTTCTGGTCTCACACAGTTTCTTAACAACCTTAGAAAATGCCACCTTCTCTATTAACCGCAATAAGCAGAGTTGGGCATGTAAGCTGTTCCTTTATCTCCACATTGTTTTCCCATGGATCAGTTCCTGGCTTGTTGTTGCTATCAGCATAGAACGCGTTATTGTGGTACTCTTGCCACACAAAGTTAAAGATATTATCACCAAATCCAGAGCTAAAGTAGTAACAATTAGCATTTTCATATTTTTCTTCATATGCCAAATCCATGTTTTCATCTTTTCTGATATAGTTGATGGATATTGTAATTTTACTGTCAAGATATATTATACAATAATTTCTGGCATTGCTGTTGCCTTGTATTCAGTTATTCCATCTGTGATCATAGTGATCTGCAATGTAATTGTTATCTACACACTGATCAAGATGTCCAAAATACAAGGTGTTATGAGTCAATCATCTACCAAAAGTACTAGCACCAGTCTGAATGTCATGTTAGTTATAAACTGTATTTTCTTTCTAATACTTACCATTCCCTACAATTGCACGATTGTCATATTTACATATTTCCTGGGATGGACAGAGGAATCCAGCATCATTGCAGCCATCACTTATGAAGTCAGTATGTCTAATCATTGTGTAAACTTTGTGCTTTACATGATTTGTGGATCAATGTTTCGGAGGGAACTTTTCCTCATGATGAAATGTAAAGGATCAAAGCTGATCTCTGAAAGACATTCTGAATCAATGAGCCAGAAGACGCAGAGAAAGACTGACAAAGTTTAATGTTGAATAAACATTTCATTAACATCTGCCACAGTACATAACTATTCATGAACCATGGCTTATATATGAGGATAGCCCCTGAACTGTTCAAAGTCAGGATGTGAGGTCTATGCCAGGATTATTTAGCTGCTTTAGAAATGAAGTTAACTAATGAAATTAATGATTAATTCAGTCTGTGTCGTATCATTATATTTATCACACTCTTGATATAATCCATGCACCTTACCTTGTGAATATAATTCGATATACATGAATAATTGTTTAAAAAAATGATCTATTGCTGTAAATGGAGGCTCAAAGGCAATATTTTGCTCCGTTAAGTGTGTAATGATCAGACGTGCAAGCACCTCATTGGTGAATCATGATAACCAATGGACAGGAAGCACCCCTACATCAGTGGTGCCTATCAAAGTATTATAGCCATTTTTTTTATGGATGAATGAGCACACTGCCCGGTTGGGTGACACTCAATTCCAGTATCTATGTTAACACCATGAGGAACTTATGGGAATTGTACAGAGCCAGAGCATCAGCATTAAATGTTTGAGAAGCAATCATTTTAGGAAGAATGATAACCACATACAATATGTATTTTCATTATTATCAATATGTAGGTGACACTTGAAGAAGTGTGGAAAGATCAGTGTTGGGCTATAAACATCTAGAGATAAATGTGGAAATAAAGTAATTCTAAGATCAATGAAATTCCCTTGTGGATTCTTCTGTTAATGCTTCAAACCCATGTCAAAGTGTGTAGAATAAAATTTCCATTCGGCATTCTCCTAGTTTAGGTCCCTAAATGTTCTCCATAACATTCAGGTTATCAGAAGATAGGGGACATCGTGGGCTATATGCCAGTTTTTACAGAGTGAAAATCGGAGAATATTTAAGGAAACTACAAAGCAAAACATACCCCCCCTTTTTTTTAAGCACAAGAATACAGCTTATTCCATAATAGATCCCCTTTCCCGTTACTAAGGATGGCGATGCAGGTGATCACTCACCTCTCTAGATGAAACACGCACCACGTTATAACGCACATTCACCTCCGATGTACCTCGGGATAGCACAGGTTCACACTCACCTCACTAGATGAAACACGCACCAGGTTATAACGCACATTCACCTCCGATGTACCTCGTGATAGCCCAGGTTCACACTCACCTCACTAGATGAAACACGCACCACGTTATAACGCACATTCACCCCGGATGTACCTCGTGATAGCGCAGGTTCACCACAGATGGCGAGGATCGTGATCACTAACCCAGCTGTAACTAGGGATGGCGATGCAGGTGATCACTCACCTCGCAAGATGAAACATGCAGCTCATCATAGCGCAGGTTCACCATGGATGGTGAGTGTGGTGATCATTCAGACTCACCAGTGATCGTGACACTGGTGGTCACTCACCTTGATAGATGAAAAGCTCATAATCACAGACACATCATTGACATTAGTAATTATCCTGCCTCACATCTGCCAGATGAAAGAATGTTTTGCCAGAAAAGGTATTGCCATATGGTCAAAAACCATAGAAACAGAGCATATCCTATTTTTGGCACTTCCGTTGGCCCTTGTACTTAGAATTTGGATTTTTTTTCTTGTTTTTTTTTGCTTATATCATTGGTCTTGATGAGTTCTTGATGTTACATATATGTTTTTGGGGTTGGAAATTTATATTTCAGACTCCAGGGCCTCAAAATAGACTAAAATTGACCCTAAATGAGCAGAAAAATAAAAAAAAATATATACAATTTTTCTTTTCAGGAAATGGTACCAAATATGTATGTTTCCATTTATGTTACATATATTTGGTGGTTGGACATTGTATCAGAGCCAAACATCCCCCACCTGGCCTGACTTCTTGTATAGTATGGGAGCATATGAAATTTGGTGAACGTGTGTGTCTTGGCGAGTGATTCAGCCTTATACCCCCCCTAAATAATCAGAGACGTCAATGGGTTCAAAAATGCCTTTAAACATAGAGTAAGGTTGTATCTAATGTGTGTGAAAAAATGGGAGGGATCCATTGATAAACATGGAAATGAGAGGCCCATACCTCATCTCAGCAAGACAAGCCATTCTAGGGAAGACAATTTCGGGAAGACAGAATAAAATGATTTTTCCTCCTCCTGTTCAGGGTCTGAATATTTAAATCTTCTAAACATGTTAGTAATTTTCCCCTATCACATACCTAAGTGACCAATGTGTAAAATGATTTTTTGCCCACCCTCTGCGACAGCAGAGCTTGGAAGGAGATTTTTGTCTGGGTGAGTGATTTTTGAGTAATATGCCAAGTTTAGGCCTTGATATTTTAAATAAATAATTATCATATCATCACAAAAGTCTCGGATCTGGATCATTCTAAACCTGTAGATTAAGAAAATCAAGTTTTTTTATCAATGGCAGAGGTGTCCTTATTTTCATAAAATCCACATACTTTTGATAAATGATTATCACGATTCCATTCCAATTTCTGTCTTACCAAGGAAATAAATGATTTTGTGTAAAATAGTTACTTATCACCCATCCTCTGCAACAGCAGAGCTTGAAAGGAGTTTTTTGTCTGGGCGAGATAGTGTCTTGGCGAGTGATTTTTGAGAATCATGCCATGTTCAACTGAAATTCTTAGGTATACAAAGATTTTCCCCAAATAAAGCTATAGCTGCAAATAGATGTCTTGGGCATTCTCCTCCATATGATTGATAGTTCCTACCTATCTCACTCTCCCTTTTATGAAGAATGACAAATAATGAACATTTTCTTCCCTCAATTTTACTTAAAATCCAAGTGTCAGCCCTGGAGGGAAATGCCCCATTGCCAAAGAAAAATCACAGAATATCTTGTCACAACTCTCTAAAACCAACATTTAGACCCAGTTGTACAAGAATAATAACATAAAAGACCATAATTAATATATAAAAGCACAGATGGGAGGCCTTAAGGGTATTTACCCCCAATTATCACTCACCAAGACCCTGTTTCTAGGGTATATAATTTTGGGTGTTGCCATAGCAACCGATTTCATATTTAACTAAAAATATTTCATGAGGAGGTAGTCCAACACCTATATACTATATTATGGGACTTATTTATGCCCACACTTCCTAGATAGGCCACATGTTGAACAGTTTTGCTGTCTCAACAACTTTGGCAACAGTGGTGATAATTTGCCATTCTGAGTGAGAGTTCACAGTGAGTGAAATATCATGACGTAATGAGTGAGATCCATGTTGACGATGATGGTGATAAGCCGCCATCCTCAGAGAGCATTGACTCTGAGGGACACAAATTCACACAGAGAGTGAGACCAATGTTGGCAATGGTGGTGATAAGTTTCCATTCTGAGTGAGAGTTCACAGGCAGTGGCACATTCTGACAGAGTGAGTGAGATCCATGTTAGCGATGGTGGTGATAAGATGTCATTACTTATGGGGTGTGCAACAAGAAGTGGGTAGCCTCCACTAAAAGAGAAATATTTTGGGACTGACCTTAGGATACAAAGAAAGAAATGGCTTACATATCCAACAGAATGGACAAGATGACAGAACTAGTGACAAACAGCTCAAACACTGATTTTATGTAGTAGAACAACCCTAAATACTAGATTTCCACAAATTATATTTACCATTTTACCTCCCATAACAGTTTCATTGATTACAGTGATGTTGGAGACATTCTCTCATCAATGGTTTTAAGCTGGAGGTTCTTCAGGGACCTCAATGTATCCATCTTTTTGAAGGGATTGGCTATTGCTGATGTCTGCAGACTTCTGGTCTCACACTTCTTTACAACCTTAGAAAATGTGGCATCCTCTATAAATCGCAATGACCATAGTTGGGCATGTAGGATATTAATTTACCTCCTCATTGTTCTCCCATCGATAAGTTCTTATTGTGACTAACAGTGTTGAGCGTGTAATTGATCTGGTTTACGCAGACATTCATGGTAATAAGTTTTTGGGAGTTTTGCTTCATATAAACAAAAGTTTAGGATACAACACATACACTATTCAGAGTACCAAAGATGGTGAAATTTACATTGTTCACAGCTATCAGCTTGAAAAGACTGACACAAGTGTGATGTTTGTTGATGGTATTGAAGAAGCCCAGCTTCTCCTACAAAATAATGAGTCTCAGCCTGAGGCTCAGGTCATCCCAGCTGAAATTAAGCCAAAGAGATTCGCTTCTCATACGGAAGATGAAATATCAGATTTAGCGCATGTCGCAAAAAGCCAGAAGACCCACTTTAAGACAAAGTGGGGTGTGTCTGTTTTCAGAGGTGAGTAGAATTTTTTTATAAATTTAATTTTTTTTTTGGGGGGGCTGCATGTACTATAATAGTAGGCCTAGAAATTTATCAGAGGAAAAAAAATATTTACCATTTAGGGAATGATCATTTTTTAATAAATAAGCAAATGTCAATGATCAAGGAATATTTATGCATCGTATTCCCAGAGGCCTCGTTGAATACGGGCAGAAGCAATGAGGGGAATATGATGCAAAAATATTCCATGTGAGTTGACATTTGCATTCATGCCATGGCATTACAGGATGAATTTGATTTAAAATATGCGAGGATCGTATTCCATCCCCCCATTGAATACGGCGTAAGTGGTACTAATCTAAAGTGTTGTCGATATTAGCCATGGCATAATAGGGGGGGGGCTGGTGGGTTTATATTCAAATTATGTACAAATTATAAAGAAAATTTTCTTTTTTCACTCAGCTTGGCTCTAGGAGAATGGACTGCCAGTGAACTTTGGAATACAACGGTCTGATGTACTGGCGCAATGGTTATGCAGATTCTATGCTGAAGTTCAGTCCAAGGATGGTAAACCGTATTCAAAATCAAGTATGTTATCCATACGGTCAGCTCTCCATCGCCATTTGACCATGCCTCCACAAAGCCTGACCATCAACATTATGAAGGACATTCTATTTCTAGAGGCAAACAATGTTCCCACCCATTACAAAAGAACAGATGATGCAAATATATTCATCTGGAGCAGGATCTACCGACAAACCACAGACACTTCAGAATAAAGTGTTCATTGAAGTCGTTCTCCGCTTTGGCTGGAGGGGACGTGAAGGGTTATTTCAACTGCAAAAGGACCAAATTTAAGGAGGAAAATGGAGTGGAGTACGCTACTTTGGATCATAATCCCCTTGAGAAAAATCATCAGTCCACTTCTGTAAATGCCACTGAGCATGAACAGATAATGTTTGCGACAGGCACCAAATTATGCCCCATAAACAGTCTAAAACTCTATCTGTCTAAATTGAACCAGTCATCTGATTTATTCAAAAGGCCGAAGGATTGGCATGGCAGTGATGAGTGGTTCTGCAATGCTCCCTTGGGTATAAATAATATTGGTAAAATGATGCTCAAAATTAGCGCTGCTGCCAAGCTGGATGTGATATACACCAACCACAGCCTGGGTGTGACTTGTGTCACTGTTCTAAGAAATGCTGGAATGGTTTGCTTGCCTCATTTTCTAATAGTTTCCCTTTGTGCTTAGGCCTCTATGTTCCAGCAAGGAATCCATTGGATGACAACTATTTCTTAGAAAAAGATTTCGCTCGCTTGCACCATTTTTTCAAAACAAAAATCTGCAGACCAACTTATCTTTTTTGTTGTAGCCTAATACTAGCAAAGTTATAGTAGTTGAATATTGCAGAACACATCTTTCCTACCTTGGCCTTCCTATGCATCCTGTTTAAGATAACTGAGATTTCCATGCATCATTGATCTACACAATTATACAGCTGCTATACATTTTGAAAAAGGTTATTCATATTACTGATTAAAATGTTCTAAAAACTCTAATCTTTTCTTGTTGTTTTCTTTTTTTATCGGGAAGGGGTTGGTATGTGATAAGTGAAATAGGAACATAAGGTCTAAAAGCTTCATTCGTTATTTTCCCCATAGGTCGAGGCCAGTAGCAAATTTTTATTTCCCCGGTAGGGGGATGTGCAGTATTTAAAGGAGGGTAGTTCATCCTGCACACACTAGGTGGCACCACTGTTGGGCTGCTCTATCAAGGTCATTACCTGTTCACTGTGGTCTGACTGGGGGTAACTACTGTAATACCTTGTGTATAAGCCACACCCCATGTACAACACCCACCCAGACTTTGTGGAAAGCTTTAGAATGAAATGCTTTCTTTCCAATGCAATAAGCTAGATAGCAAAATTCTAAAGGCTATGAACATGAACATGAGGCTATCTACACCTTGTTGTGGATAGTCCTCACGAAAAACAATTTTGACTTCAACGGGAAACATTACCTCCAGGTGGGGGGTACTGCCATGGGCACTAGGGTAGCACTCACATATGCTAACCTGTTCATGGCAAACTTTGAGGAAACCAAGGTTTATACCTATAAATTACAACCACTCTTGTGGGTACGATTTATAGATGATATCTTTTTCATTTGGCCCCATGGACAAAAAAAACTAGATGAATTCACACTCTATCTGAACAGATTCCACGAATCCATAAAATTCACGGTGGTTACCTCAACTACAAGAGTGGATTTTCTGGACACTTCTGTTCACTTAGAAAGTGAGGGCAAAATATCCACAGATCTGTACACCAAACCTACAGACAGTTTTGCCTACCTACACTTCAGATCTGCCCATACCAGACACAGTGTACGCGGCATACCATATGGTCAATTCCTTAGAATACGCCGCATATGATCAGATGATGAGAAATTTCTAGAACATTGGATCCAAAGGGGCAAGCAATTTGTCTGCAGAGGATACCCCTGCCTTCGTAGCTGAGAGTTTTTATCGGGCGAGCCAAAAGGAACGCAAGTCCCTTTTGGTTCCAAAACCCGATAAACCAAAGGACGAAAATTTGGCCAACTATTTAGTGACCACATTTAATCTGGGTTTCAATGAACTCCAAAACCTAGCAACTAGAAAATGGGACTTGCTCGGCAAATCCTGCAGTAGTAGAAAGATACATGGCAGTGGACTCAAAATATCTTTCAGACGCCCCAAGAGTCTGAAAGATATTTTGGTAAAAGCAAAATTGCCCCCTGAGAACCCCTTGGTACCCAGGCCCAATACAAACAGGTGTCTATCATGGCCAAGATGCAGATACTGCCCACAGATAGATAAGACCAGAAGGATTACTTGCACAAAGACCGGCCATTCCTATACCAGTAAACACAATGTATGCTGCTCCAGCAACAATTTAATTTACTGCATCACCTGTAGAATCTGTGGCATACAATACGTTGGCCAGACTGAAAATGTCATTAAAATCATGTTCAACGACCATTACGGCAAAATAAAGAGAAAGGAATTCTCCAAAAGCGAGGTATCTTGCCATATGAATTCCTGCTCTAAAAGAGGGAAAGATGACAAACACAAGGATTTGACCATCCATGTTGTCGATTTTATCCACGCCGACCCTAAATCCAGTCGACTTGATTGAATTTAATTGGATCCAAAGATTACACACAAATTCACCAGCTGGGTTGAATGTGAGTGATCCAGGGGTCCACTAGATGACAAAGGAACTTGAAGGGCCGTGCTGGAAAAATTGCCACGTAGACAAAACTGTTCTCCCATGTGGAGCAGGTCCAGCCAGTCCCATCAAGTGAATTCATAAATATTTTTAAATAAATTCAATTTATTCAAAAATATCACAGTGCAGGTGGAGGGTCCCTGACCCCCCACAAATAAATAGACATGGTCACTGCCACCTGACAGTGACAGACAACCACACAGTTTGGATGCCACACGGCGGACAAACTGTCGTTGGACCACCCCCCCAACGAATATAATGGTTAAAAATTATTCTAGGCCTAGTTACAGGCCTAAAATAATTTTTACATCCGTTATGGAATTTTTCGGACCCCAAGATCCCCATACCTTGATTGCAAAAAATTTCCCCACCCCCACTGGCTGAGGTACCACCAGAATTAATTTTCGAATTTTTAGGCCTGTCCTACTGATCGAAATTAATTTTATTTCATGCAGTCTGGAGATCCCCTTAGGTGAAACCGCCCAGTTCCTCTAATTAAACCCTCTGAGGTCAGAGGTCAAGTAAACCCGTTGCCATGACACCATAGCAACAATTCTACTGTCAACAAATCCGCCCTGGTAGCAACCGACGCATGATTGGTCAATACATGTCACATGTCTAGCACTATAAAAGGGCACTGATTCAAAATTCGGTGTTCATTCAAGCGGTAACTGTGAATGAGGTGCCACATACTAGCACTAAAGGCTATGAACAGCTTGGGGTTCCTCCTACCCCTCATATCACGTTAAGGGGGCTTGGGGAGAGTTTACAGAAATTCTTCTCTCCTATAAGGCACCAGGGGTCCATCCTCACGTATATATATCTTATATCAAAGCTGCCCCTTATATGTATGGCAAAACACTATATAAGTGCATAAGACACAGCGAGGGTTGTCCTCACATATAGCCTGTGTCACACCTCAACAGAAATCTAGTGTACTGTGATAGCATGTATAAGGCATGTTTTATTTGCAAGGATAAAGCCCTAGTGCGTTGTATAGGACCAGCAAAAACAAGATGAGGGTTTTCTATGAATAGTCCCCAATATTGAACATAATCTACCACTAGGGGGACTTGGGGATGGTCATAGGTCTTTGGATTTAGAAAACCCATTGATTAGGACAGAAGTTCAATTCCCCCCCCCCCCTTCATGTCCGCAAAGTCTCATTTTCTCTATTCTCTTCGATTTATTCATTTATCAATCTATTCCTTTTTCTTACTCATTTAGCTTTCTTAAACACCCCCGTCCCCAGACACCTTCCTCCCAGATGTGGCTGTGAACCTGTGTCATTTCCTCTATGTTCACTTCTTGTTGAATGAGGATATAAAGTCATACAAAACTCACCACACCAGTCTTCATACTCACTGTTCTGGACATAGAGCGGCCCTTGGGGTTAGGTCATGGCGCAGAGATAGCCTTACCCCGGAGGTTTGAACCTTACCCCCTGTGGTTTGCCGCCAAAATGGTGCCCTCTGATTGGCTGGCTGTTTAGGTCATGTGACCTCTATTATGCAAATAAGGTCATGTGACCCTCATTTGAATGGTCCAATCAGAAGTTAGCATTTTGGTGGGAAATTTGAAATTTGGTCATGTGACCTTATTAGCATAAAGAGGTGTGGTTCATTATGTAGATGAGAGTGTTACTTAGAGTGAGATATTTTTTTATAATAAAACAAAAAGGCAAGCTGAAAGCTTGCCAAAAAAAAAAGAAAAAAAGAGAAAAAAAACCTTGGGCAGGGAGGGGAGGGGGGCCCTTGGGGTGGGGGGCATTTTGGGGTATTTTTTGGGGTTTAAAAAAAAAGAATTTTTAACCATAAGACCCACCCCTTGAAACAGGGGCGGGTCTATTGAAAAAAAAAAAAGGTTACATACTAAGGTAAGGAATACAACAGAAACCACATTACACATTTTCATTTTTTTTTATTTCTTATAAATGTCATATTTTTATGTACACATTTCACTTTATTTGTTATTTTCCTATTTTTCATTTTGTTCAATTATAATGATAACACGACACGACAAAACTTACACATTGAGATGGGTACATTCAACTTTTGTTTCTCATAATTCAGACTGTATATATGGTGTAATCTTGGTGTACAACTTTGGAGCAAGTGTCCTTTTGAAATGAGGGATAGTTGTAAGCCATATTTCCCATCCACAACTCATTGATATCACAAGTGGAATCCACTGAAGAACTATACCAAGTACTCCATTCAGTTTGTCTGGACATGATACTTCTCAGTTGAGCAGCGTCAACACCGGGGTATAAAGGTGCTTTACTACACAACATTTGGTCGACACACTCTTGACAAAAGGAGTCAAATGTTTCCTTTGAGAATGACACAACTTTCTAAAGAAGTCCGAGTTCTCTTCTAGAACAGAAAACAATGCGCCGACCGACGTATAACAAAAGTACATGTTCTTGACATGAAATTGATATACCGCTATACCTCTGACTCTGGTGGTACTAGCCACTTTTTGAAATACATCTTTGAAACACACACTCAATGAATAGAATACACCATTAGAAACAAATACTTAATGAACACCTTGGTTTAACAACAGCGCCTTAAAGAACAACACATCTGATGCATCTATTAATTCCCAAGTGAAAATGGGATCGCAACTACACATTGTTTTTTTTTCTTTTTCAACACTGATACACGAGGACGTACAGTAGTAGCAGTAGTAAGCTGGTGGATGTAGTATATCAAGTTAGTACAACAATGAAAGGGTATTATATTTTCATTTTTTTCATAATTTCAATAGACTCGTTGTTACACCATCAGAATGTATGTGACGCTTCACATATAAGTAACTCAGACCCTTTTTCTCTATACTGTAAGTGTGCATTTTGTTTTCTATTACTTTGAAATTTGTGTTAACAGTACGGATATTTTTCGATTTAAAAGAACATCCAAGAAGTCTTTGGGTTCTTGAACATTTTGTTTTTTTATTACACCCTTTGCACTCCATTTTTTTTTATTTTCTTTCACCTACTAAGTCTTTGTCATAGCAAATGTAAGTCTTGGAGTTGAGACTTAGAATTCTGTCACCCTCCCACTCGGATATGAAAAGACCGGGAGTTCTTTTGTCGTGAACATAACGACTCTGACAACAAGCAAGGGGGACCCATTCTTGCACACCTTCGGTTTTTGTTTTCACTAAAGCGTCTAAGTGATCATAGCACACCGCTGTCGGAATCCAGTTTCGCTTCTCTCTAAAGTACGACTCTCTAGGTCGGGTTTCACGAGTTAGTCCAACGTTTTCCCGCTAAGAGCCATGTAAAGACTGTCGGTGTCCATTTGACAAAGAGTGTAATCGCGCCGATCAATAAATTTATCCAGAAAGTCATACAAACTTTCAACTTGGCATACTGGTACACCATGAACCCTATTTGAAGAGGGAGGTTGTTCTTGACTGTTTTCGGTTGCAGTTCAACTTCAAAGAGATCTGGGGTCAACTCGGCACCCTTTTTGAATCGCCACAAATTGGTCAATAATTCGAAGGTTCGACCACTAGAGTATTTAACTGTGCTTCCTGTTCCTGTCTGAAGCACACAAATATCTGCATGGTGCACTCGTGAGCATGGTACCAACACCCGTGAAATTGGAAAATGGTATTAGAGGGTTGGTGAAACCCGTCTACGCGAATTTTTTGGCAACCTAGAGACACCTCCCCTCGGTTTAAAGCATGGCAAAGTTTCACACTGCGGGCGTGCTCCACGTAGCGTAGCGTAGACTGTCTTTGTCTGATTTTCGGTCTGAACTCAGTGTCGGGTTGTCTCACCACGTAATAACCTGTGCAGTGCGCTTCGCTCATGCACCGCAAGTACAGAGAGTTAGCGTCTATACCTAGGATGCACATTCTCGCATTTTTGCCGTACTTGTGTTCCCTTATCAGCGTGGTACCCTTTTCGTCAAATCTATGGAAAATCATGGAAGGTCCCCCGACCAGATTTTTTTTTATCAAAGAGTCGAGGTCATAGTCAAACTGGTGAAAGGTTATGAATGGAGTTTCTGTGCTTTGAAAAAGGAACCGTAAAGTCAAACCCTGAAGGGAAATTCCATCTTTGAACATGTCGATGTTGCGATCCCTGAAAAAGAATTTAGCGTGGTTATTCAGTGCCTCTATGTACTTGTAGTAGATCAAGTAATCTCTGAAAGTTTGCATCTTTTCGTCGGACCAAACTTTTTCACATTTGGCGTAGTCAGATTCAGACATCTTGGTGCCGGTCAGTTTGCTGATGAAAGCAGACTTTGGTAGAAGAGTTCTGTTTTCCAGTTTCCTGGTAGACGTCATCCATTAGTAAGGAAAGTGACCTTTGTGCTCATCTCTGGTGAAAGCTCGCAAATGTTTTCCCTGTCTTGTAATATTAACCCTACTGACAAGCCCACTTTGTATCTGAATCTTTGCGCGATGTGAATCTGACGCATGGTATCTACAGCGTCACTCAACTCACCGGTTGGTAGTCCTAAGTTTGTTATGCTCATGTTAGGCCCATGCGCCCTGACTCCGGTTTGTATAGCGGGCCAATTTTGGGTGAACATTTCCTCACCCTGTGGTATAGTGGGTATTATGCAAGGAATAGTCATGCCCTCCAGAGATTCCCATTGACAGGTGATTTTTTTGCAATTCCCTTCGCCGCACAGAGGACAAAATTTAGGAATAACATTACATCTTCCCATGTGTCCCTTGTAATTGTACACCCTCTTGAAAATTTTGAAACACTTTTGACACATATATTGAACCATTTTCACTGAGTTACTTATACGTGAAGAGAAACAAGGTCTCTGTTTACCTTACTTTCTTTCCATCTGTCTATCTACCTGTACACCTATATACACATCGTATCTACACAAAGTATGTACACACCTACACACAGTCTCATTGTAACCCAATGCTGTTGAGAAAATTCAAGGATAATTTCCTTTTTGTCACCTAGTTCTTTTAGCCCCTTGGGGGAAAAAGTCACACCGTCCTGTGTCGGGGTTTTCTCGGTGCCTTCGTACCTGCGCACGTGGATGACGTTCTTACCCTTGTAGTAGCTGACCACTACATAGATCTCGTTTTCCTCGTCCAGGACGACGAACCATGTGTTGTGATTGGGCCGTCCTTGGGTGACCGCTCTGTCGCATTTCCGTACCTCCTCTTGAACGTCAGTGACGGACGCTGTTAGCTTGAGTAGTCTGCTAGGGGTGAACTTTACTTCCCTGGTGGGTGTGGAGGTACACTTTATGGCACTGTAGCGTTCCTTGGACAGTTTCTCCCTCTTGATCCAGACCTCTAGCTTCGAACTGTCGACGAAGAACTCCAATTTGGGAGTGGGTCGTGGAAGTCGAGACGGTAAGAAAAAACTCGCTCGGACTCTGCTCGACATCGATGCCCGCTGGTGGATAGCAGTACCCGTTGGTTGATAGAAAGTTCGCGATAGCGGTGGTGAGTAGATCGGGTGATCTTTGAGCCACCGCTGGAGAAAGCATCGTCTCCTCCTCTGTTTCCTCATCATCCGCCTCCTCCGCCGTCGCCTCATCATTCTCCTCCTCCGCCGCCGCCTCATCATCCTCCTCATCCTCATCCTCTAGCTCATTCTGGGTCTCCACATGATAACATTTGTCATTGTAACCGTCAGTGTTAGCGCAAGTAGTTGCAACAGCAACAGCAGCAGCAGCAGCCGCAGCACCAGCACCAGCACCAGCACCAGCACCAGCACCAGCACCAGCATTAGCACTAGCAACAGTAGCAACACCAGCACCATCACCACCAGCAGCACCACCAGCACCAGCACCAGCACCACCAGCACCAAGACTTACATCGGTAGTGGTAACAGTAGGAACGGGGTTATAAAATGGTAAAGGCCAGTAAGAAGCCTGCCTGTCAAGTGTAACAACACCATAATCAGCAGCAGCAGCAACAGGGGCAGTAGCACCTGTAGCTGCAGCAGCAGCACCACGCCTAGCAGCAGGAGCAGGAGCAGCTGCGGTACCATCTTTAGCTGCAGCAGAATCATCAGCAAAAGCAGCAGCAGCAGCAACATCAGTAGCAGTAGGAGAAGACAAAGAACTCTTGGTTCTTCTTGTTGTCTTCTTTGTTGAAAGCTGGAGCTTTGAAGGTGTTCGTCTACTCATGGTGAGGGAAGCAGAGAAAGTGTGAGTGAATGAGATTTTCTCCCTTCCTTATATACGCCTCTGGAGATAAGCTTCTTACTACAGTTTTAATAGATGAAAGGGAAAATTAACATCTCTAATCCTATAGTCACAGAGGTTCTTACTCAAAGGAAGGAACCCTCCACAGGGAAAATAAAATAACAGGAGGATCCGGATTAAAACTTCAATCCACTCTTAGATCGTCAAAGGGATGGTGGTCCAAATCAAAGTCAGCTTTTGATATCTTTTAGAAAAGAACTTTAACCCTATGATCACAGAGAGCCTAAATCTAATTTTCATCTGCCCTCCACAGGTGAACCAAACCGCATGATGACAGTTTGTCTAAATAGGATTAGAAAAATTTGAAAAAAGAGAGTGTCTGATCTCATTTACACACACACCACCGGGGAGGATAATCTCATAATACCTTAACGAGTGACTGCGCCTTACACCTGTAAAAAGCGGATTAAGATAATTATCACTATACCTTTCACACTTGTCACAGTGTCTTCTCCTTCTGTTTGATGTCAACAGCTCCAAAGGATCACGCTGATAAGTCGCTACACAACGGTCGGTGTATCCAGCTGAAAAAAGGCTTAAATGTCCCTGCCTTACACCTGTAAAAGAGACTTAGGGTAATTATCACAACACCTTTTCACTTGTTCAATGAGATTTTAAAAGTAATCCGACTAAATACACTTGTGACAGTGTCTTACTGTTTGATGTCAACAGATCCAAAAGACTCACACTGATAAGTCGCTACACAAGATGGTGGGAGTATCCAAATGGAAATAGGATTAAGTCACTCTATATAAAGATGCTCAATTTCTCTTGAAAGACCATATCACTGCTGACCACTTCGACTACCGCACCTACCACCCGCCACTGTCTGCCTGCCTGCCTACCTGCCTACCGACCCCTTTTGACGATTTTGTAGACAAGATGAGTCTTGAAACTCAACCACCCTCCCCGTGGGCTCCCTCTCTTGACGTATGTGAAGGGAGTGTACGGGATGACCACTATTATGGGACCGTACCAGAACAATTTGGGATATGACGACGATTTCCTTCATGAAATAGGAAGGCGGTTAGTTGGATCTTGGAAAAAATTGGGAATCTATTTGGAGCTTCCCTCTGAAGTTCTGGAGTCGATGGTCATTATCAAGACATCAGAGGACATGTGTATGGCGATGTTCAAAGCTTGGTGGTCTAAAGCTTCGCCTCATGCCAACGTCAGTGTTCATCGACTAGGCCTGTTGTATGGGACGTAGAACTTTTTCAAGGAGCACAACCTGGATTACAATGATCCGCTTTTAATGGAGAGGTACTTTATGTCCATGTCTGAAGTTCTATCCAGGGAGTGGCGAGATATGGGCATGTATTTAGAAGTGTATTCTGATAAGCTAGCATTCTGATAAGCTAGCATTGCTCAACAACCGGAACAAGATATCTCTCTCCATGCCTTCAAAGTATTGAAGAAGTGGGCAGCTAAACCCACTAGTACACAAAATGAGCTCATTCGAGTAATGATGGATGACATGAGAAGGGGTGATGTGGTCAGATATATATTATGTTACTTTGTAAACCAAAACAGACGGAGACGGAGGCAATGTGGAGAAAGCTCTTTGTAGTTTGAGGTAAGCTTACATCAAGGAGGTGTGCACCATGGGGGTCTAAATCTTAAGTCGCTACACAAAAAACAGGGAGTAAACATCTGGAAAGCAGATTAAACACCACTATATAAACCTGCCTGGCACTGGTATGTTCGTAATCGACACACAGGCATCACCACTGTCATCACCTACCTACCTACCTCTTGTGTCAAGAAAATGGTGCCCAAGTACGCACTTTTCACCAATTTATCCAAGAGACTCAGCGATTTCATGTAGCCTAAGAACCGGCCGTTGGCAGAGAAACTCGCTGCACATAAGGACGCTGTTCAATGCTACCAATGTGGAATCACCATACACACGTGGTTAGAAGACGAACACATCGCCGTGGAACATTTCAGATTTTCTTTTAACTGTCCGTTGGCCATGGAGGCTATGAACCTAGCTTCTACAGTTAGAAAATTACTGACAGAAATCCTGGAGGAGATAAAGCTGATAGAGCATGAGTTGAAGTTCATCAAATGGGTGCACAGATCGATGGAAAGCAACGTCAGACTCTTTCCTTATCCCATCACTTTCAGTTGCGGATCTCTTTTTGGATGCATAAAGTCGGATGGAGGAAGAGAGGACACAGTAGATAAAAACATATATATTGGTATATCGCAATGTATCATGGAAAATTGTATGTAAGTTTGTGTTAACCTTCTATTTAATAACAAAAGTTGAATGTACACATCTCAATGTGTAAGTTTTGTTGTGTTCCTCTCAGATATTCAACTATGTTATGTAGAGAGTGTCAACTTGAATTCCCTGACTTGTCATTATAATTGAATGAAATGAAAAATATGAAAATAACAAATAAAGTGAAATTTGTACATAAAAATATGACATTTATAAGAAATAAAAAAAAAATGAAAATGTGTAATGTGGTTTCTGTTGTATTCCTTACCTTATTATGTAAGTTTTTTTGTTTTTTTTTTCCAATAGACCCCCCCCCCCTGTTTCAAGGGGCGGGTCTTTTAGTTAAATTTTTTTTTTAAACCCCAAAAAATAGCCCAAAGGGCATGCCCACCCAAAGGGCCCCCCACCCCACCCTACCTAAGGGAACCCCCAAACTTTCAGCTTGCCTTTTTTTTATTTATAAAAAAATATCTCACTATATGTTACACACTCATCTACATAATAAACCATGCCTCTTTATGCTAATAAGATCACGTGACCAAATTTCAAATTACCCACCAAAATGCTAACCTCTGATTGGTCAATTCAAATTATGGTCACGTGACCATATTTGCATAATAGAGGTCACATGACCTAAACTGCCAGGCAATCAGAGGGCACCATTTTGGCGGCAAACCACAGGGGGTAAGGGTCACGTGACCATTTTAAATTTCCTGCCAAAAGGAAGGGCTCTGATTGGTCTATTTTGGCAGCACACCATGGGGGTCCAGGTCACGTGACCCCCCCATTTGAATTTCCTCGTCCATTGCACAGTCCATTGCACAGTGCATTTTGCACTCCTCCATTATAGAAATACAACTGGCATGCAATGGATGCAGACGTGGATGTAGGGTAATCAGGTCTACAGGCAGAATGCAGCCAGTATGCATGTTGCCATATGCTGTTTTGTATGTGTGTACGTGTGTGTGTGCATGCATGTGTGTGTGTGTGGTTGGGGAGGGGAGAAGGGGTGCATGCTTGCAATACTTGGTTACCCCTAGAAATTGAAGTTGAAGATGAAAATTTTTTTATTTATCCTGGACACAATGTTAACCCAAGGCATATTTTGTTATATGTCTAGCCATAATGATCATAAGCGTACATAGTTCATATCAATTTTGTAAGACAATGACTAATAACTGTGTTATATTCATTTCAAAGGTCCTGAAAAGGGTGTCTGATCTCATTGCACAAAGAGAGAAGGGAATGTAAACATTTGAATAGAAAATGCCCACTTTAGGGATTGGTCATTTGTTAACAATAGGGGTTAGGAGGAGATCAACAGAATTAAAAATATCAGACCTCTCCAAGGTCCGAGGTCAGATGGAATAGTTTTTTTTCAGCATGCACAAATTCCATACTTATATTTTGGTAGGGCAGCTATAGTGCTGCAAGTGCTACATGACCAATATAATATTTAGCTTATATTATTACTAAAGTAAGGGTTCCTACTTTGATTTGAAAGTGAGCAGTTGTGGCCTATTAGGAAATGGCCTTCAGGGGTGTCACAGTGCACTGGCCCATCGGCACTGTGACATCCTAGTTTTCCTGGTTCTGTGGGGCGGTTGCGATGCTTGCCACCAGGAGCTTGGAGAGTTGGTCCATCACTTGAAGTATTGTTTGGGGGTTACTGTGTTGGTTCCCCTGGTAACCTCTTGTGTTGGGTTTGTAATCCTCCTGATGTGAGTTGGAACCCTGGTTATATTGACCAGAGTTGCTGTATTGCCCAGAGTTATTAGAACCCTGGTTGCTGTAGGATCCAGAGTTGTTGGATCCCTGATTGTTGTAGGCACCATAGTTGTAGTTTCTATGTGGACTATGGCTCCTACCGTTGGATCCTTGACTATAGGATCCAGAGTTGTTGGAAACCTGGTTGTTGTTGTATGAACCATTGTTGTTGTAGGATCCATTGCTGTAGTTCCTATGTGGAATGTGGTTCCTACTGTTGGATCCTTGACTATAGGATCCAAAGTTGTTGGAACCCTGGTTGTTGTAGGAACCGTTGTTGTAGTTCCTATGTGGACTATGGCTCCTACTGTTGGATCCTTGGTTATCATAGGATCTGCCATTACTTGGGGTTCTGTCTCTCCTATCACTGTATGAAGAGTTACCATTGTTGGAGTTGGATGAGCTGTTGTCTTTTCTGCTGTTGTGACCCCCCCGGTTGTTGCTGTTACCCCCTCTACCTCTACTGGAGCGGTAGTTGGGGTCATAGTTATTTCCTCTATATCTACCGGTAGGGTCTTTGGATGCAGCCTTAGCTTCCTGTTGCCTTACATGGGCACTAGACATTAGGTTAACATCTTCATCTGAACTAGTGGTGATTTCCTGGACCTTTTTCTTGGTAGGCTGTGGGTTAGACTCTGCCTCCCTTATTTTCCTAGATCTTTCTTCGGTCTCAACCTCTAAGGCTAGGTCTAGGGCTTGGTCAAAGGAGTCTATTTTCTTGGTTTCAAGAGCTACAGAGATCCAGGGCCTCATGCCTTGGGTGAATGCTTTACTTAAGGTTTCATTGTTTTGGCGTTGGGCATTACACACTTTTCTGAGATGGCATGCATAGTCTAGGACAGGTTCATCTGTCCTTTGTGCACGGAGTGCAGTCCTGGAGATGATATTGTCTCGAGTAGCAAAATACTCTTTCAGTTTATACACTACATTGGTCCATGTCAACATGTCAGGTGTGGCACTTTCCTTGAAGGATTCAAACCAAGCTAGTGCTTGTCCTTCAAGGTACTTGGGTAAATATGTTACCATGGTGTCACTGTCTGTTACTTTGTACTTGTCCTTCAGATATTCTGGGAATTTGTGATCAATAAATAATGCTGTTGACATGAGTGGTGATGGGTGAGAAAAAGTTTTGGGTTTTGTTACCTCATGTTGCCTGATCTTTCTGTCGTCATGTTGTTGTCTGTCTATGAGCTTGGTCACGTTGGACACCATGGAGATTATGATGTCATCCTTGGATCCAGAGGCAGATGGTGTGACAACAGGTGGGGTGGTGGGTGTGGGAGGCTGTGAGGTCTGGGATGCTACCATCTTCATGAGATCTGCTATCTGTTGTTGTTGTCTCTCTAGGGCCTTCCGCTGGTCTTCCATTGCCTTCTGCTGGGTGTCTATCGCCGCATTCCTCTCCGCCAATTATTGGTTGAGGATCCTCTCCCTCTCCTCTTGTTGGGACTTGTTGGACTCTAGGGCAGTAACTGCATCTTGGATGGCCTTCTCATAGGCCCTTATCTTCTCAGCTGTCTGATTGGGTTGGGGGCCTTCATCGGTGTCCATGGTAGAGGGTGTGGGAGATGTGTCTCTGGAGGAGTGGCTATCAGAGGAAGGTGCTGGGGTGGAAGATCTAGATGAGGGTATGGATCCGCCCCCTGAGGCAGATCCCTCTTCCTCAGAGGTAGATAGTGTGAGTTGGGCGTCCTGAAGAGATCCCTGGGAAATGTTGGATCCCTGAGAGCTGGTTGTTCCCTGGGTAGACAGGGTGGGTGGTGTGGGGTCTACTGAGTGTGGCTCTGCTGCATTGGAAGCTGAGTTGCCCCCTGTGGGTCTCCTAGATCTAGGTGGAAGGGAGACCTCTTCAGCAGGTCCCTGACTAAGTAAGGTCTTTGTGTGTTGTTCTGCCAGCTTGACTGATAAGAACTTGATGTGTGGGGAGACCTCACTGACGTGTGGGAGACCTCACTGACGTGTGGGAGGCCTTACTGACGTGTGGGAGGCCTCACTGACGTGTGGGAGACCTCACTGACGTGTGGGAGCCCTCACTGACGTGTGGGAGCCCTCTCTGACGTGTGGGAGACCTCACTGACGTGTGGGAGACCTCTCTGACGTGTGAGAGACCTCACTGATGTGTGGGAGACCTCTCTGATGTGTGGGAGACCTCTCTGACATGTGGGAGACCTCACTGACGTGTGGGAGATCTCGCTGACATGTGGGAGATCTAGCTGACATGTGGGAGATCTTGAACATGGTGTCAAGGTCACTGGGTGGGTGGAGTGGGATTTACTGTGTGTGTGATTGTTTTTAGTAATGGTGCCAGCTTAATTTTTTTTTATGAGAGCCTGTGAAATTTGGGATCTTAGTAGGATGTTCTCCACCACTTTGTCATACTAGTAATTGTGCATGATCAAGTTGTCATATGAGAAATATCATATGACTAGTGGTATATAGAGTAAATACAGCAAGCTCTCATAAATACTTGTTATTTCCAGTTATCACTGGTTTATTCAGCTTTAGGCAACATGTAAGAAATATCAATCACACAGTTGTTAATATGCAGGTAATTTCCACTTACAGTAAATATACAATTGTTCATAGAGTATAATGTTCTGTTCCACTCCACCTGTGAGGTAATAATAATACAATGTCCAGCATAGTTCTAGGTGGGTTCCCACACCTAGCTCCTGGCCTGCTGCTTAGAGGAATAATGTAATAATGTATAACTTTTACCCTCTGGTGGATGTCTTGTAGGAGATAGCCTCTGGCCACTGATGGTTGAACCCTATGCCTGTCTAGCATAGTTTAACCATAGTGTAGAGGTATAGCAGGTAGCAGGAGATGACTGGAGATGTTACCTCTGGAGTGGTTCTGGAGATTCTGCTTTCTAGGAGGAGCAGCCAGGCTATTTGTACCATTTCTTGGCAATGCACCTCAGACTGACTGGGGCCAGTGGCATCTGCCTAACTCTGCAATTGTTTGAGGGGAGTCTTTCATGTGTCACTGGGTGCACAAAGGACCCCCATGGACGCCGCTATGGCCCTCATTGTCTTGATCGCTGTGGCATGTTCTGACCCTCATAACTCAACCAATTACGCCGTTACAACTGCCATTTTGCGCCTGCGCGGACTTGAATATGTGAAGTTGTCAATGCCCGCTTTTTGTTTGCTTAACTTGCACTGGTTTGTCTGTGGCACATTTGGAGGTCGAATTAGTCTACCTGGCGTAACTTCCTTAATAATAGGAGTAGAGCCTTGATCTTGGGCTCATTTTGACCGTATAATTATGGCCTTTCCATAAATGCTTTGATATAAGGTTATGGCGTCGTGACTTATGTAACCTATTGTTCAGTGTTTGGGTGCTGAGACACTCATGACGGCGTCGGCGGTGCCCAGGCACCCGTGACGGCCGTTTGCATTCACTTACAAGTTATTAGTTTGTGCACTGGACCATGAGGTCGCTGATTTAGACCCTTAGAATCATTATATTGTGCAGTGGACCATGAGGTCGCTGTCTTTGATGTTGTAACCTATGTATAACTGACCTGGCTGGTGTGCAGTGGAGCATGAATGCTCTTATACAAAGTTTGAGCGCTCTTATAGCTCTTAGAACCAACCTATGTATTAATTTCTTATACATTCTTTGATTAATACAATAATATGTTACAATTTATGGAATAATAAAATGGTATATGATAGCTGCATCCTTGCTTATAAGCTGCGGCTTATACACTAAGCATTACAGAACTGTTATCGGTATAGGTGTGGTATAGCAGGTTAGATGAGAGGTGAGGGGTGACCATTGTATTAAAGGGTGGAGGCCACTCCTCTCCCACAGTCAGGTGAATAGGAAAGGGGCCTCTAATACCCCCCCCCACACACACACACACACACAACACACCGGCCTCTGACCCCAAGGCAGTATTGGAATATACCAGCTGGGCCGGCCCTGTACTTTTGATCACCATGCCCCCACTGTTGTCACCATGCTAACTACCTGTGCATTGCAGTAAAGGGCCTGGTCACAGCTGAGTGCACAATACTCCAAGAGCCAAATGAAAGGGGCTGCACGGGCACCACCAAAGGCAATTTAGTATGTCACTCTGATACCTAGGGCCTATATATGACTTTGCTAAGACACCTGCAGGAAGTAGTATTATATATTGCCCTTGGTTCCTATATTATGATTTTGCATTTGGACCCCATGGAGTATATCTCATGCATAACCTTGTAGGTGACACATGCACAAGGCCCATGCATAGATCAGACCTTTAGTAGGCTATAGCTTCTTTCAGTAGTATATAGACTAAAATCTTAGGGAATGTTCAACAATGATTATTATGTCACTGTTTTTTGGCAGTTATTAGGACCCCCCGTCCCAATGTTACTGTTTGTCACTGGTACCAAAATAGAGGAGCAGCACAGGGGGTCCTCTGGGGTCATTTAATTCGTAAGATTACTGATAGCTATAAGTTGTTTTTTTATGTTGTCCAATGTCTCTGGGTATGGAAAAGTGATGTTTGACCAATGAAAGCTCATGCAGTCACTGAGAAATCTGCAATTCTTTACAACCATCTTTTGAAATTTTAGCCTCGTTTTTTGAGAGCTAAAATACACATTGGTCTACCTTTTCTGGCATTAATATTCATCTTACAACAATTCCAATGGTAGCTACCCCCCCTAAATTGGACACAATGATCACATTGCAGCTAACCATTTGTTGCTAGGACAAGCGGTTACCTAGCAACAGCTGATTTTAGCTAGCAACGGACCCTTTCCGAGACAAAGAAAGACTTTTCCTAGGAATGACTTACAGAATGGAGATCATGGCTATTGCTTCTCATTTTGGTATTGAGAAGGTCCATGCCATTATAGAAAATGCAACATTGTACCAAAACACAGTGTGCTAATCAGGGAATGTAGAAAAAAATGATATAGCAAGTATGATGAAAACATGCAACTTCAGCATTATCTTCTATTGGAAAAATATTATATACTGGATAATTGTAGTGTGTCTTATATCCTCAAAAACCTCTGAGGCTTTCACTTTACTCCTAGAGTAGCCGATTGACTAGCAACGACAAATTTACTTAGCAACCTATATTGACATGATGCATAATGCATAATGCATATTGCACATCCATATGAACTAGCTACAAGTTACCGGATGAATGAATATATTGTTCTTGGATTATAAGTTCTCTTGAGCTTAAGCTTCGTGGTCTTTAATGAATAATTTATTAGGAACAGGGGTCGATGGTGTTAAATTGTTATATCTTATTTTCTCTTTCTTGGGCTGTGTTCTATGTCTGTATGTCAATGCCCTTGTGTCAATGCCCTTGTGTCTCATGTGCGTATATAAAATTCTATTTTTTGATGTAATGAATATCAAGTAACAGCTGATGTGATGGTTTATATAGTTAAAATTGGAACTAATTGTAATATTGAGATTTATGCTGCAAGCTGGACTTCAATTATCCACATTGTAATTTTGTGAGAAGTTCCAATAAACACTTTTTCAAACCTAAGAAAATTGAGAAGTATATTCATAAAAAGACATTTGGATTTGATGAGAACTAAGAATCCATGGACTCAATGTTTTTGAAAACAATTATACCTCAAAATACCCCCCAAAATAGGAAATAATTATATTTAACAATTGTGCAGTTGGTTATTGTTTAGAAAGTACTAGCTTTTGCATAGCAAGTAGCCTACTAACTGACACACAGATGCTCCAGATATGAAAAGATATCCGCCAGGTATTCTAGTGATCACAGGGTTTTTTTTTTACTAAATATGTCTATTGCTGAGCAAGAGACATCATGAGCCTGAAATGACCTATAAGCCACACCTTATACAGGGGCTTCATACAGGTTCTGCAGACTTAAATACAAAATCAACTGTCACTACTTTGGCTAAACATAACATCAGCAAAGTATCATCGAAAGCAGTTTATGTATCAGGTTGAGGTGACAGGTCAGTCTGTGATTTATGTACTCATGTGAGTCTCAGAACACAGATGATATCCTAATATCAACCACAAGGCATATACCTGTCTATACAAAGTCATATCAAATATACAGACTGATTCAAATTACCTACTGATAATGATCAAAGCTCTCCCACCAAAATGGTAAGGCTAAAATCAAATATTGCCCCTGTGTGATGTGACATGCCATCATACAGAACACATAATCACCATCTTGAACTCTCTCATTCTAAAGCATACAAAGAATATCTTGGGTAATCCGAGGCTTGGTAAATACCTTGCTTCCAGTATGTATCTACCTATCAATTAATCCTTTTGAGTGATATTTAGCAACATAATTAGAATACATTAACGACCAAGGATTAGAATTATAGGAACTGTAACAAGAAGGGACTTCTTATGTACCTAATACTACCATAGAATCATGTGTAAATGGCATGGCTATTACATGAATCCAACCCTTGTCTTGTCATATACAATGTAGGATGTCCCTGTGCCTTGTAGCCTTAGCCTCAACTCAATTACCTTAGGCCAATGCTTACAGTATTGGTCTGTGACTTTGGGTGTGTGTAGAGGGTGATGAAATTACCTCCTTATGGTCATTCAATGCCTTCATATGCCATTCTTCTCCAATGAAATGCTGGTCAGTCCTTTAGCAAATGCTGCATCAATGTATCATGCCAACCCTTCCAAGTACCTCAGTACTAACTGAGAAGGTGAAGTGTAAAAATGAATATTCAAATGCTAAAGCATATTATGAATGTACATGTGGCAATGCCCTGAAATATATAGGCTATAGTAGTTCCATCACTTTACTTTGAACATATCTGGATAGAATGTTAATTGTTATATGGATGTTTCCATCATGTAGATGATGATCACTGGTGACAGACAGATGGTCTATGTCTTTTTAACTCCTTCCATTCAGCTAGTGCATTAATGCACTACCAGGTCAAATATAGCTAGTACATTAGTGCACTATGAGGAGAGCATTTAAAGTATCTAATAACATTATTCTGGGCCCCATCAATAATTATTTTCAATAAGTAATGCCAGGTATCATGGTATCATATGAAAGGAAACTACATACAGATTACAAATTAGTCATTTTTGTATACATTTTCTCAAACATTGGTTCTATTCCTGAGGTCACCCTTACACCATATATCAATATATATTTGCCTGGGACCTCAATCTGCTGTATTTTAGGGACTTTTAACAATGATAGAGCTGGCAGTCACTCACTTTTATCATGTAACCCTTGGGCAGACCCCCCCCCCTCTCTCTGTAACAAAGTGTAACAAACTTCATGATCCCCTCCCCTACTGTGTTACGTAATATTTGAATGGCCCCTTAGCAAATATTTAATTGCTAAGATGTAAACAGGTCTAGCAATAAGGCTTTGGCAGCACAATTTCAGATTTATTTTCTTTATAAATCGATGGGTTCCATAATCATGTTTTCATATCTGAGTAGAGCAGTTGTCTGTTGGTGAGCCACTTGCTAAACAAAAGCTAGCAAGGTTTCACCACTTGCTAAACAAAAGCTAGCAAGGTTTAAGTAAGTGCCAACTCTTTGAGTATTGAACAACTATCTGACACATTTCCTATTACATTAGGGATATTTCTAACACAATCTACTCAGTTCTGAATAAATTGAGTCCAATGATGGTTAACTTTCTTCACAATAATACATATTTGTCTATGAACAAGCTCCTTTGTATAAGTTGCTATGTAAATTTGTTCCTAAGGAATCACTGCCCCACAAGTAGAATAAAACCTCAGATGTATTCTCATTTCATCATTTTCAGGATATAAGACACACTACAATTGTCTAGTAAAGAATATTTTGCCAATAGAGGATAATGCTGAAGTCGCATGTTTTCATCATACTTGCTATAGGTCTATCTTTTTTTTCTCTATATTTTCTGATCAGCACACTGTATTTTGGTACAATATTGCATTTTTTCAATTGCATGGAGCTTCTGAATAGCAAAATGAGAAACAGTATCCATGATCTCCATTCTGTAAGTCATTCCTAGGAATGGTCTTTCTTTGTCTCGGAAAGGGTCCGTTGCTAGCTAAAATCAGCTGTTGCTAGGTAACCGCTTGTCCTAGCAACAAATGGTTGGCTCCAATGCGATCGTTAGGTCCAATTTAGGGGGGTAGGTACCTTTGGAATTGTTGTAAGATGAATATTAGTGCCAGAACAGGGTGATCAATATGTATTTTTGCTCTTAAAAACGAGGCTAAAATTTCAAGAGATGGTTGTATAGAATTGCAGATTTCTCAGTGACTGCACAAGCTTTCATTGGTCAAACATCACTTTTCCATACCCGGAGACATTGGAAAACATAAAAAAACAACTTATAGCTATCAGTAATCTTAAGAATTAAACTCCTAAAATATGGCTCTTTTGAAGGACTTGCTGCTCTACTAAAAGAGCCCCCCCCCATCCCCTTAGCAGTGATGTAATTGTTGAACATTCCCTTGTATTATACAATTTTGTTTCTCATTTTGGCTGTACTAAATAACTTCCCTCTATTAAGCACTGTAATAGGAGTTGTTTATTGCTGAGGGGGTGTCCAAGAACCCAAGAACCCTTACTTGGCCGTTGGCTTCCCTCTGCTGAAAATGGGCATCCAAGGCTGCCCATTTTATGGCATCAAAACTCACAAGTAAAGACCGGTCTAGGTCCTAAGTATGGGCCTGGATTATCGAGGCTGACAACACACAGGCGAGAGAATGCCTCCTATTATTACCCTTGCAGGATTGCATATTTTTTGACATACCAATGCTGTGCTGGTGCGTAACTCGCCAGCACTGTGTAGGTGCCAAGTGCATCAGTGACGATGTGTGCATGGGGGCAGGGGGTGAGTTGATAATGTTTCTCTTGGTAAATTTCACTTTAATCTATACATCCAAGCTATATCCTAGCAAATTGACGACCACAGCACATTAGAAGCCTCATACCGACCCTACACTGACCTGCTGTGGTTAGCTGGCTTTCAGGAACTTTAGGGTGTGGACAATAGGTAGAGTGATGATTGGTCTATTTCTATTAAAAGGATCCTACAGTGCCTTCTCACACCCTATAGATCCCCCATGAGCATCCATATTACATTGGCACTGAATATGTGTGAACGATGGAATCCAATTTTACACCGATGTATAAAAAAGGGAAAGGTTACATTTGAGATGTTTTCTATGCAATATATTAAAAACACATAATTGGAAGCTATGAAATTGATAGCTTAACCATTTGGTATCTCTTCAGGAGAGTAAGGGAGGGGGTTTATTTGCACCTCTGGATGTCTGTCACCCTTAACCTTTGTGTACCCATTCAACCTCCACTGTATACGTCCACACAGGGAACACAGAGCAGCTCATGTACAGCTCGGCCAGTGCTGCCACCACACAGCAGTTCTAGGAACTACTCTGTAGGTGTACATAATACATCTTCTGTCTAGAATAAAATTGGAAAATTCCCCAGCACAGTGTCATGCCCTGGGAGTTAATTTGTAACTTTGAAGGAGTATTCTTTCAGTAAAATGATCAGATTGACATAGTTATTTCATGCTGAGAATAATACGTTTGTTGAAAAGAAAATATTCATGAAAAGTGTTTACAATTTCCATGGTATAAATCAATAGAGCATGTTGTGAATTGCATCAAAACGATCAAGGTTTTTTTTTCTCACAAAACTGATCATTTTCAAACAAAATCTATGTCTTCTACTCATGAATTGGGACATACATATGTATAATTCTCTTAATGGCCTAGAGCTAACATTTCTGAAATGTCCTCCACCTACTCTGCCCATATCAAGAAGGTCAGAACAGTTTCCATTGTTCCTGGTGGCAACTTTTAAACTTTTTTTTTTGTCAAATCCTACCACATAAGTCTAGTAAAACACAGGCTCTATCACAAAACTGTTTTGGTGAATAAAAGATAAGTGCTACTATAGGGCATAACACCATAATGCACTGCATATGTCAGTTATACACAAGAACAGAAGCTTAGTGTACCTTATGGAATAGGATAAGGCAAGGGGTGCCCCGTATAGACGAGTGTATCATATCATAGAACAATAATGAAATGCTCAAAATGGAGCCCCAGTTGTGCCCTATAGCATTCATTCTTTTCAATCCAGGGTAAACAGCTAACTGGTTACTGTGCCTACTGGTACACAGTGAGTCTTTTGAGAGTCATGGCTTGCACCTCAATCCCTAACAGATCAGTTAAAATGGACATGGCGAAATGCCAACCTTAGGCTTTTAAAGTTAATGGTTTATGCCACTTTATTTGCATAGCCCTCATCGGAACTGTAATCACAAATTCACCATACAAAAAGTAGGTAAAAAAAGGACCCCAAAACACCACAACAAAAAGCATGAGAGAGAGAAAAAATGTGGCTACATGTAGTGCAGCATAATGGGGTATTTCACAAGTCAAGTATAAAAAAAAAATGTTTCCAGGCGTGGCCAACACAAGCTGTAGATTGTCAAGTGATAGTTTGAGCTATTCAGGGCAGTAAAATGGCCACAATATACTAGAAGAATGGGCTGATGTACACCACAATCTAAATTGCAGGATGGTTAAATGGGATGCATTGAAGGTTTTACCAATTAATGAAGTAGATTACGACAGGGGGCACACCAGCAGATGTGACATACCCGGTATGGAGTTTTTGTTATATCACAATCTGCAATACATACACCCCAACAGCCAATACACATTCAATCAGCTATTTGTAGTATGGTCTTGTTCTAGAGAACCAGGGAGGTATGTTGTGGTATTTGGTTCACATTTCCCACCCCAGGGGGCTGTGCTGTACCTAAAGGTTGTCTCCCATCTAAAGGCGAGGCCGACAAAAGCAGCCTTGACACACAAACCCAGCAGGAGATGGTACCACTCCAGACTCATTTATGGTTACCTTAATGACTAGTGGTCACATTAGGATCAGTTAGCCACCACAAATAAATAAAAATACCAGTAAGGGAAAGTGTTTCTTTAAAATCAATATAGATGCTCATTATCAAGGTGCTAATCAGCTGATATTGTCATCAGTAACCATAAGCACTCCAACAGTATGGGGGCTTGCCTTCAGATGGGATATTCAGTATAGCTCCTCTACCACAACCATTTGATATAATGGTTAGTACTGGGGGGCATTTCTTAACAATCCTATTTAAAACTGTTAAGGAATGCCCTCCAGAGGTGACTTTGGTGGTTTGGTCAGCTGGTATTTGAACTAATCAGCGATGGAAATTGTAAGCCAAAATATTTGGTAACTAATCCAAGTGCCATTAACCCATTGAGGGCTGCTAATGTAGAAGTGCATCATGTCCATTGGTCATCATGATGCACCAAAGAAGTACTGGTGAGACGGCTCACAACTACTTCATTAGTGCATCATACCGACCCCTGAGGGTGTATCCATCCCATAGGGTCGGCATGATGCTTGAATATTGCCCTGGTGAGTTACTTGCCAGTGCTACATTCAAGCATTAACATATTAGCGGCCCGTAATGATAAGTTAATAGGTTAAAGTGACGTTTGGTAAGTGCTGTAATACTTGCGCATAAGGCATACTTGTCATATAGTATATTATGTGAGGATGGAGTCCCGGTGCTCCCTGTTGGGCATGTTGGGATATAATATACTATAGAACAGCACAGCACCCAAAGTCTAGGCCCAGATGCCCCTTAAAGGATCAGATAAACCTTTAAGGGCTACTACGGCAGGTGTGCATCATGCCCATTGGTCATCATGATGCACTGATTAAGCGCTGGTGAGTCTTTTTCATTGGTGCATCATGTTGACCGTTAATCATGTCCACCCCGTAGGGTTGACATGATTAATGAATGCAGCCCTGGCATATTTCTCGTCGTAGTTACAGTCATACATCATGAACACCATTACCGCATTACCAGCCCTTAAAAGGTTAAAGTGGGTGCATCTTGTATGCACTCTCAGCCTCAATTGTAAATAGGCTATAAAGACCACTGTAGTGGGTACATGTAGTGGGTAAATGTCCATGACCGGGGAATAAATTAGCACTGTGGAGGGGCTGTCCATATTCAACGACACCATATAGGTGGAGTTGAATTCGGACAGGCCTCACCGAGATGAATAAGATGCAAATTAATTCCCTGGAATGGACATTTCATTTAAGTCATGGCCTACACAGTTAAATTGCTTTTAAATAAAGAAAAACGGCTCAGCTATGTTCACAATCAAAGATGGCTGATACCCATTGAATACAACCACATTGTATTCCACGCCCCCCATTGAATACAACATGTCCAGTACTGTTCTATAGAAACGATCATATAGACTATCGGCCTAACATCCCTTCAGCATCTCGGAAGTTCAGTAGCCATCTTAAAGAGGAGTGATCCGTACGTAAAGTAAAGTTCGTTCCCCATAAAAAATGTTTGAACTTCTTGGTATATACGACTACTGCTAACAACTCTCTTTTGGTTGTGCAGTAATTGAGTTTTACTCAGTGTGTTGCTGGCAAAGGCAATAGGTACCTCTCTCCCATTTTGGACTTGCGAGATTGCTGCACCAATGCTATCATTACTAGCATCAGTATCCAGTATGAAATGATCCGTTTCATTCGGATATTGTAATACGGGAGTACTCGTGAACAGGTCTTTTAGCTTTTGAAAAGCAGATTCCTGTTCATGTGTCCAAGGAAATTCTTCCTTGGTACTTCCTGGAGTCCAGTTAGCTATTACTTGTAATGGGTAACTGACTCTAGAATAATTCGGAATAAATTCCCTATAATAGGAACAGAAACCTAAAAAGGACCTCACTTCTTTGGGTGTTTTAGGTCTATTCCAATTCGTAACTGATTCAATTTTATCGGGATCAGCTTTTATTCCTTCATCACTAATGATGCGGCCCAAATAATTTATGAACTTCCTCAACATGTGACATTTCTTAGGTTTCAATTTGAGACCATTGGAAATAATGCGTTTTAATACCATTTTGAGGTTATTAGAACACTCTTCTAATGTTTTTCCGAAGACTATTACATCGTCAAGGTATACAAGACATCTTTTCCACAATAAATCGCTTAGAATTGTTTCCATCATTGCTTCAGATGTTGCTGGTGCATTGCACAAACCAAACGGCATTATGTTATATTGGAATAGTCCAATATGACTCGAAAATGCAGTCTTTTCCATATTTAACTTCCTGTAGTCTATGCAAAAGCGGAGAGTACCATCTTTTTTTGTTACCATACACACAGGACTACTCCATGGACTATTGGAAGGGACTATTACATCCTGTTCCAACATCTTGTTTATTTCCTCTTCAGCTACTCTCTTTTTCGCTAAAGGTAACCGCCTATACGGTATCTTAAAGGCTTCCGCATCTCCAGTATCTATTTTGTGTACTACCTTATTTGTCATACCTTATTTTTTCACCAGGTTTGGCAAAGGCAGTCTTATACTGACAGAGCATATCATAAAACTCTTTCCGGTGTTCTGGATCTTCTAATGAAGTTTCTTCATACAACTTGAGTATGTCATCCGAAATTTCATCATCTCCTGTTACCTTCTGTAAGTTTAACTTACTATCCGTTACAGTTTCCGAAAGGGTCATGTTGCCAAAAACTTGTCCCTTTTTTAGGTAGATAGTAGTGTTTCCTGTGTTGGAGACAGGTACTACCGACCAGGATGCATTTGCTACTATAGTATCTACAGATATTAATCCGATGCTTGACAGAGTAGCTACATCCGGTTCTATCACTGCAGGCTTATTGCGCATTGCAGGATCACTTCTTACAAGCACATCACAGGCTACCCCCGGAGGGATCCGCACAGTGTGTGCTACACTAGCCATACTGCTCACTTGTCTCAGTACCCACCTAACCTTTACAGGATATGGGTATTTCAGACTCAACACTCCGGATTGGGGCTCTAACACCACACCATACAGGGATGCGAAATCTAACCCGAGTATCCCCTCATCTGCTATATCCGCAACGGTGGCGCTCATGACATAGTCATGTATTCTATCCAATTGCAGCTTCACACAAGTTCTCCCATACGTCTGCAAGGTACTGCCATCGGCCGTTTGAGCACTTCCTCCCGATTTGAGAGTATCGTGTTCATCCGGGATAAGATCATAGAACCTCTTGGAGATACAGGAGTGGCTAGCACCTGTATCCATGAGAAATTCGGCAGATCTTCCATTAACAGTGAGGCAAACATACCACCGCCTTCCATTTAGAACAGAGGGCATGTCCGTGACGATCGGAACGTCATTGTTCACACCTGGAGTCGATCCACATCCTTTCAAGTATTCCAGACAAGGATGACCCGGGGGTAGGTGGGCACTACCAACCCTGGCTAATTCATAGCCGCCTACCTCGTTACTGATATCGGGTTTCCTCTGTGCTCCATGGGCACCTGTTATATCAGCTTCCCTAACCTTCCGGGTGTCTACAACCACCTCGGTGCTAGGCGAGTTTGCTACTACATGCGAACTATCATCACGGATGGTGATATCATGGCAAGATTTGTTACTGGAATCCCCTTCTTTGCCCATCGGGGGACCCCTCCTCAGTTTTCCTCTGTACTTATTCCAGAGACACCCTTCTGTCTACGAGGGACAGGTTTCTCAGCCATACATTCGGGAGCATAGTGTTCTAACTTCTGGCATCTGAAGCATCTCCTTTGAGATTTATCAACTCTCGGTCTTTTCAGAGCTTCCGTTAATCCGGCTACTAATGTTTCCATCATATTAGTCGGAGTAACAGCGGCTGCCACGGTTGGCTCGGCCCCTCCCCTTCCTTTTCTATACCGTTTCTGTCGGTAATACTTTCCAGTGACCTGGACTGATCCAATATATTCTCCATTTTCATCAGAGACATATTCGTCTTCCTGATCAGCCTCCTGTAAGTCAACCGGGGCTAATTGAGAAGGTTCATATACCTGAGCAGGTGAACCTCCGTATTGCAATGGAGCTGCTCGTACTGGGTTAGGTCCTAGACCCACCAATCTCTTCTTCATATCATGTCCATCGATGGATATGAATAGGTCACTGAAGGATGTATCATCCTTCCAAGAATCCCAAACTACTTGTTTGTGATCCGGATCCCACAATCCACTGTAGAATTGTGTAAACAATTCTTGTAGATAGCAGTCGTCATCATGAGCCCAATTTGGACGTGCTTTCGATAGCAAGTCCTGTAGCTCCAAACCAAAGACCTTATGAGATTCTTTAGGTTTCTGAGTTCTTTTCTTAAAGCTTACCCATGGATCCTCTCTAACGATCGAACCGAATAGGTACGTGGCACATTCGACCAGTTGATCATAGGTGCCGCATATTCCATATGCTGCTCTCCATTGGTTGAGGGCTACTTTTCCACCTTTATTCAACCAACAGATCAAATAAGGCAGAGGTTCTTCTTTTGTCCAACCACTACAGTTGACTTCATCGACAAAAGCTTGATACCTATCCTTCCAAGGATCATTAGAATCATATGGAGGGGGTAGCCGTGCCTGTCTACGTGCCGGATTATTACATCCGCGTAGTCTATCTTCTTCTCGCATGCTCCAGTTCATGACTTCCATGCCGTCTGCTCCCTTCCGGTAGCAGTCAATGCCAAGATTTTGGATACATTGGCTTCTATCAAAGATGGTTTGCATCCCTGCAGGCATGGAAGTTCTCCTATTTGGCTTCCTGCCATCTCCCCCGGATCCTGATCCTCAGGATCTGGATCCACCAGGGCCACCCGGGGGATCACCTCCAGGGGGACCACTACTAGGGTAGTTCCCAGAAGCACCGCCAGGGTATCCACCTCCATAATTTACATTTCCAGATGTTCCGGAAGATGCATACCTGGGGTAGGAATTATTTTGATTCCATCCCTGATTATAGTTATTACCATTTTGGTAATTACTACTTCCTGCCGGATTATAATTATGTCTTGTTCTTGGTTGGTACGTACCACCGGTAACATTATGTTGTGGAGGATTCGGTCTTGTAAAACGTCCACCATTAGGACCATTGCTTTGACCTGAAGGCGGGTTCGGCAATATTGGGCCTGCTGGTGTACTATGGCCGGGTTGAGAGAAATATGAAGGGGGGGTTAGCATATGTCTCGGTGGTCCCGGTGCTTTCGGTTGTGCTACTGGTGTATTATTATATACACTAGTTGCGTTAACGTGAGTCACTCTAATTTTATGACTCAAATCTGGTATAGGGGGTGCCGGACCTACTGTATCAAGCCTAGGAGCTGCAGGTGTAGGTACATTATTTGTTGATCCTTTATTAGTAGTTCCCTGTGGGCAATTACTATCTTGGACACTCATTCCGCTAGCTGCGGTGTTATCCGGTTTCTTATAGATTCCGGATATTACATTTTTATCAGCCCCATCGTAGACGAATGGGTTATATCTGGTTGGAATTGCATCTTGGGATGATTTCGCCAACATTGTAGAGACCACAGTTGGATCTATAGTACCTATAGTCAATTGTGCGGCTTCTACATATTTGTCTAGGGTTACTGCAGTAGTCTGCAATTCCTGAAGCTCATTCGTGAGTTTCTGTCTATCTTCCTCCAGTTGTTTATTGTAAGTTATACCACTATTCTGGCACCTCCCTTACTGTTATGCCCTCTCCTACCAGTGCATTATGAGAGCATATACGCACATGTGCATTTTTGGGATTTTTGGATATACTTTTTCGAGGTCAAGTTGGACTTAGAATATTTTGGGAAATGTGTGGCAGACATACAAATTCAGTCTCGCCATTGTTTCAATGTGAAAAATGGTCCAAACTCGTAGGAGAATTGAACCCAGGCCGCAGTGGAGGTAGGCGAAGATCTTAGCAATAGCGCCACACTGAACGGTGATGAAACCCAGTACGATAGTAAATAACTTCTAACCTGGGGTCCTTGTCCTATGTTTACACTCACTTTTCGTATGGAATCCAACAATGACATGTTATAATATCGAAGTTCCAAGAAGTATTGGATCCATAGACGAGGAATGCATGCTAATTTTCTCCATTTTCTTTGATATAAATAAGAATCCATTGATTTTCCTAACGTACGCGAGTCACGGTCCAGCCATTCCCACCCGCCTCCTTGTCCGGCGAAAGTGTGTCAGTGGCCCGGATGTAGATATAGGTCAAGAACAAAAACAATGGCTTCGCGCAGAGCGGCCACAGGCCGTATCGCTGGCACTTACAAAATGTCTTCTTCTGTATTTATTCTGGGGATATCAGGTAAGAAATTAATACAAAATGGAGGAAAAGGTGGTATAAATGCAATTTGGCATATTCCATTACTATAATACCTACCCGGATGGTTTCATTGTCTTCAGCTTGTTTACTGCACTGAAGTTTCAATTTCTCTAATTCGTTTTGATAATGGCATATTTCGGATTCATAATTTGCCTTATCCAGACTTAGTTGATCATTCGTATCTATGTACGTCTGGATACGAATGTGTCTATTGTCATATTCTTTATTGAATGACTTTCTCATCTCTTGAAGTTTTATTTCTTCACTTTCTAATTCCTTCATGTATTCACTCTTCCTGGCTTCGAATTCGTTTCGCATGCCGATCAAGTCATCTTCTAACTGAAGTTTTTCATTGAATACTTCATCTTTAGCTCTGACCAAGGTATTTAGATTCTCGTTCAAAGTTACATAGGTTTTATTTAACAACAGGACATCAGGTCGTTTAAATTCCTCACCTTCCGGTACCGCATAGGTTACGTCGCCGTCTATAGTGCTGTAATCTAATATTGGTAGCCCGGGTCTGGGTACACTGTAAGGTAGTTCTCCAAATGTTACCCTTTTTGGCATTGGTGCCGGATGTTCTGGGTTAGTACTACCACCAACTTCGAACATCGAATTACTCAATTCGTCAACAAGTGATTGTTGACTTATCAAATTACTCCGCCTCTGTATGGATTGTTCACATCGTACAGAGTCTGGTAAATTTTCCTCACTATCATTATAGTGAGGTTCGGGATCTCTCCAAGATGCAGATTCCACATCTCGGGAGTTCGAATGGGTTTGGATCACCAATGATCCATTGCCATTCTCCTGGGCAGCTAGTTGCCCTGCTGGGTTAGCTTCCGCGAGGCTATCTAACCCATGTACTAGCTGTTCGGACGTTTTAACGTCCGGGCTATACACCAGAACCAACTGGTCACAGCACCAGTGTAATGGTCTGTGGTCTTACGGACCTAGGGGGTTCGGGTCTTACGATTCGGGAAAGAAAGAGTAAGACGGTGTTTCAAGTGTATGCCAACGGATAGCCGGTAGTTATTAATAGGGCAGCTAATAAATGCTAAGGATGGTCTTACATACTTGGAGGCCAGAAGGGCCTCTGACGTAGCGGCTGAGCCCTGGGCTTTATATAAGGACCCAGGTGTTCGTCGTCAGATGTCCCCACAGACCCCGATCGGTGCTGCCACCTATCCGGAACCTGAGGAACGTCCGACGACTGGACTCACCGCCACGTCAGACGGTACCCAACACTATGGTTATACAATACGTACCTCTACATTATCTTGATAAGCCAAAGTCATAACTGATTAACCAAACCTATTTTGTATGTAAAATTAATAAACCTTTAGAGAAAAACTATAGATAGTGCTACCTACTAATTTCAGTGTCCAAAGAAATTAAGGTAAAAAGCTTTGGAGGAACCTTTCCAAAACAGTTATTAAACCTCCCTCAGAAGTCAACCCTTCTTCAAATGCTGACCCTCTAACTTGATGGAAACATTGTACATGTGTCTATAGGAACAGGCAAACAAAAGATAGATTCTGTCACCCATCTCATAACTTCAGGCATCCATAGAGGTGATCACTGCTGTGTCAGGCAAGCAGTATATAGATACCTGGCTAGCTGTTTTTGACAAGCAGCTTTTAAATACCTGTCCAGACTGAGAGAAGAACAGATTTGATGTCCGGAAAACACTCTACTATCTTTTAATTTCAATTTGTGGAACCAATCAAAAACAATACATATATACTGAATTTAAAGACAGTTAAACTCTAATTTTACTCTCAAAGCTGACCCCCTTTTCTGAGAATATGCTATGAGCTGAATTAGAGTTCAAATCTTTAATAATGGTCAGCTTTTGAATGAGGTTTTATAGTATGTGTAGGCAGTTCCATAGCCATAATTAACCAATTTGGTGAATTTTGAGGGTCTGGCATTTGCTCTTGTATCTTGGTAGGATAGATGGAATTGTCTAAATTCATCTGATGATATCACAATGAGACAAAATACATGTGCTGCATTGTTTATGCAAGGGTGTTTTGAATCATAACACTATCATATAAGCCTGCTAATTCATATTCTCTTCACCATGATTTGAGCAGTTTTTATGGGGGAAAAGTTTAAAATGTGAAAACGTGAAAAATATCATTAATTTTTTGGTTAAAAGTCACTTTGTTAAATTTTTCATGGGGAAAACAGTTGGTGGCACAATCAAAAACATATCATGATGCAGTCTGGGCAAAATCCAGGTAACCATGGCTAGCATCTTGGTTAACAGAATAACTAGATATCACATTTCTTTCGTTTTCCCTTAAACTCTATCTCGGTATAGATCTGAAATATTTCATCTTTATCTAACCTGTCACCTTCGAGTTTGAAGTACTTTCTTGCTGTCCTGTTTTCTATCAATGGTACAAGTGAAACTCATAGAAAACAGTGTGACCATTCAGTCTGCTAAGCAATTACTTATACACCTTGTCAAATGTAGCATAATCCTGCCATTCAGTTATATCATTGGAGGATTGCACCAAAAATGATAGCAATTAATCTAATGTTCCTCTACACACAGCAATGTACTTGGGGTTTTGTGTGGCAATGAATAATGTATAATGTAACAATGAACAATGGCAACATGCTATCTGGGTACACCTATAGTGTTACATATTACATGACCCTTTTGTGACAAGAGCCTACAGGTATGTTATTACACACATAACACCAATCCAAGTCAGCCAGGTTCTGTGCAGTTCCTATTCCAGCTAGACAAGAACAGATTGCAGACTCTCCTCAGATTTAATGCAGTGTGCGTAACTTGGGCTTTGTCAAGGAAGTTGTCAGTGTCAGTCATCGAAATATAAGTTTGAGAAAAAAATTGTAAGTATTTTTTCTTCCTTCTTCCTCATCAATATCTAGAAATGGAAAGAAATGAGAAGAAACTACCAAAAAGTCAATAAAAGCAACATATCAATAAATAGCACTGTAATAATAGAACGATATAGGGAATTAATATTCTTTACCTTTTAACCTGAAATAAATTTTTGAGAATACATTTGGTCTACATACAATAGCTTTTAAAATGGACGATTATCATCATTATCTCATGTGTCAAAATCTCACATCAGAGTTTCAGTGCTTTTCTCGCTAGCACTACTCGTTCAATTAACGTCATTTTTACGTGAAAACTCATGTGATTTATGTAAAAAAGATGAGATGTGCTAGTAGGGTTGGCTTCCCAAGTAGGGTTGGCTTCCATTACAGGATAAGGGCATTTGTTGTATCATGCTGACTCTACAGGGTGAATTCATTCTTGTATCATGCTGACCCTTCATGGTGAATTCATTGATGTGTAAGAGTTTGTATTAGGTTTGTATGTTGGGTGGCTCTTAGGCTCGCTTAAGACTAAATGTATTAACACAACACGAGTAGTTCAGGTTGGGCAAAGCTCTTCAGACTTCCCACCTGTTCGGTGGTTCCCAGATGGGGAATCGAACCCCGGCCGCGGCGGTGAAAGCGCCGAATCCTAACCACTAGACCACCTGGTCACGGCACCAGTGTAACGGTTCGTATTAGGTTTGTATGTTGGGTGGCTCTTAGGCTCGCTTAACACTAGATGTACTAACACAAAACGAGTACTTCGGGTTGGGCAAAGCCCTTCAGACTTCCCACCTTTTCGTGTAGGCTTTTATTAGAGAAGTTGACTACACGTCTGGACTGGACCAAGTCCAGTCCCCTTCTGCGGATCACCCGGCTCCTTAGTAGGAGCTGGATGCGAGGCATGGTGCTGCCCCCTCTTGTACCAAATGGGTATCGCAAAGCGACACCTGGTTGGCATAGAAGGAACGAGTAACACACAAACACATCTCTCGGATGAGGCGCACTAATATATACACGACGATGACGGCCCCTACAGATGTGTTATGCTGACCCTACAGGGTGAATTCATTGATGTATCATGCTGACCATACAGGGTGAATTCATTCTTGTATCATGCTGACCCTACAGGGTGAATTCATTGATGTATCATGCTGACACTACAGGTTGAATTCATTGATGTATCATGCTGACACTACAGGGGGAATTCATTGATGTATCATGCTGACCCTACGGGTGAATTCATTGATGTATCATGCTGACCCTACAGGGTGAATTCATTGATGTATCATGCTGACCCTACAGGGTGAATTCATTCTTGTATCATGCTGACCCTACAGGGTGAATTCATTCTTGTATCATGCTGACCCTACAGGGTGAATTCATTGATGTATCATGCTGACACTACAGGATGAATTCATTATTGTATCATCCTGACCCTACAGGGTGAATTCATTAATGTATCATGCTGACACTACAGGTTGAATTCATTCTTGTATTATGCTGACCCTACAGGGTGAATTCATTCTTGTATCATGCTGACCCTACAGGGTGAATTCATTGATGTATCATGCTGACACTACAGGGTGAATTCATTCTTGTATCATCCTGACACTACAGGGTGAATTCATTCTTGTATCATGCTGACCCTACAGGGTGAATTCATTGATGTATCATGCTGACACTACAGGGTGAATTCATTCTTGTATCATCCTGACACTACAGGGTGAATTCATTGATGTATCATGCTGACACTACAGGGTGAATTCATTCTTGTATCATCCTGACACTACAGGGTGAATTCATTCTTGTATCATGCTGACCCTACAGGTTGAATTCATTGATATATCATGCTGACCCTACAGTGTGAATTCATTCTTGTATCATGCTGACCCTACAGGGTGAATTCATTCTTGTATCATGCTGACCCTACAGGGTGAATTCAGTCTTGTATCATGCTGACCCAATATGGAGAACTCATTATTGTATCATGCTTACCCTATACGGTGAATTTATTCAAGTATCATGCCAATCCTATTGGGAATAAATATTGTTTTGTCTCTACCAATGCTGCACAGTATTGGCATCAATATCATGCTTGTTACATGCATTCATGTACTGTGCCTGCATTTTATCAATAAAATATCTTAACAAATGGGTATGATGCCTTAACTCATTAGCCATAATTTATTCATTCTTGCATCATGCCAACCAACATGTTCCATGGATTTAGGTATCATGCCTGCATTTCATTAATAAATTAATCTGACCAATAGACATGATGCACCAACTGTCCAGAAAATGTGTAAAGGGGACAACAAACACCTAGAGTTGACAGGTGCATGTAGATCTATTTTGGACAAGAAAACAGTATGGTCATTCAGTCTGCTAAGCAATTATTCATACACCTTGTCAAAAGTAGCATAGTCTTGCCTTTCAGTTACATCATTGAAGGATTGTACCATAACTCTAGCACTCAAAAATACTACTACACACAGCAATGTCCTTGAAGTTTTGTGTGGGATTTCACTTAAATGAAACAATGATCAACGGCAGCCTACAATCTGGCTACACCTATAGTGTTACTTAGCGCTGTTACATATTACATGAACATTTGTGATAAACCTCATACAGGTAGGTTATTCTGCGCAGTTCCTAGACCAGTGTGTGTATCTTGGGCTTCATGAGAAGGCTATATCTACTAAATTGACATCTGAACTTTCAAGGAAAGTTGACAGAAATAATCTTTTGCTGTAAACTGAGAATCAAACTGATACAAGTGTTTGCTCTTACAGTGTTAGACCATAAACACTTCAGAGATAAATTATGTGCTAATAAAATCTATTCTAGGATACAAATCCCTGGTAGATTTATTTAGTTAATCACTTCAACCCAATTGGATCTTCCATTATTATTTATTTTAAGGGTACAAAGGTAATAGACTCTTTAGGGGCTACTAAGGCATTCAAGCATTCATAGTTGCTGGAGAGCCATCATTATTTCCACAACATTTGCCATAAACTGATTTATACCTCTGTCTAAGGGTTTATGACTGGGAGGGCGGCCTGCAGTGCAAGGTCCTTTAAATTTCACCTAGGAAAAATCAGATGGAGCATTTATCAAATTACCAATCCAACTCATAGAAAAAAGCCCTGTGCATGGGAAGGATAAACTAGTTATCATCTGAGACAAAACCATTCCCCATCCATCCTGCCACCTCCCTCCTACCTCAGCACCCTTCCTAATTGATTGAAACCTACATTGATTACCAAGTAACAAAATGAAGCAGGGACATTTACCTGGTATGTAACACAATGTAGACAAACAGTGCCTAGTGGCAAAATAAAAGAAACTGCCAAATATCACCATATTTGCTCGGTTTCTGTACATATATGACACTTTATTTTCCATATCCCATAACCATACTTAAGGAACTGATAATAGTTGTGGTTTATTCAGCTTGCCTGTGACCCTTCTGCTGATCTTAGATATGTATACATGCATACCTGAGTTGTGGCTAAGAAATATTTGGGGAATTTGTTGGATTTTATATAGGAGAAAAATGGCAAATTCTGATGATAGGCCATTGTTAAGACCACTAAACCTGAGTGTCCTAGAAAGTGGACAAATATACCAGAAGACCTATGATTTGATGTTTAATTTCTTACCTAAGCTTTGAATTGACAATGTTCAATTTACTAGCTATGATAGCCATTGTTGGCTCCTGGAACCTACAACATTATAACGTGTTATTCAGGACTCTACCATAACTAAAGCATGGAGCTACACAATACACAGCATTCAATCGAAAGCTTTACCACTTGCAGCAATGTACTCAGGGTTTTGTGTGGCATTTCAATGTAATGTAACAATGTTCAAAGGCGACCTACTATTTGGATACCTACAATGTTACTTAGAGCAATTACATATTACATGACCCTTTTGTGGTCAGACAGGTGAGATATTCACATATAACACTGAGCATAGCAGCATCCATCTACTTTCGTGCGCTACTTGTCCCGTGTCCTCGCTATATCTTTTTCAGTGACAGCTGTATTTTCAAGGAAATTGTCAGTATCAATCAGCAAAGCATTTGAAATTGAGGACCTTTACACTTTGTAAGTATTACATAGTCTTTCTTCTCTGTCAAAACTTTGGTAACAACATGAAAAATGACCAAGATGGAGAAAATGACTATAAAGTAATACTATTAGTTACTACTGACCAACTATTTGCTTGTCTGACCAGATACCTTGCATGTCTCAATGGCAATCATGCTATGTAGATTTGAAGTATAGATTACATTAGAATAAATAGGTGTTTAAGTAGATACAATGGAAGGTTTTGCAACATAACCCATACACTCACTACATAGGCTAAGCTCTGCCCTATTCAAATTTGGCTTACGGCATTATGTGGCACCATGTGCAAATTATGCTTGAATTGTGAAGGATTCAAGTTGATGGTAGCGCTACAATTCATCATCTTGAATGATTGGGATGAGAATTGAGAAGGGTTCCTGCTGGTGTCCAGAATCATTCAGTATGTTAGATATTTCTGGAGTGCCATAATATATGTACAATATTCATAATGCTTCCAAAATAAGCCTCTCACCTCTACTGTAACACAGAACAAAAATCATGGAAAAATACACAGAAAATTTGGTTTTTGCACCAGCCCCATCAGGTAACATCATGCATGACAGAATTGAAAAAAAAATCAGGCTAATAGAATTTATACCTACTATAATGGAATGTGTAAGCACCAGGTTTTCAAATAACACCCTCCCAAGGGGGAGGGGGCCCTTTGAAGAGAAATGTGTATAATTTTGGAATCTACTTGACAATCAAAAACAAAAAAAAAGAGAGAGAAAAACTCACAGCCTGGGATATGCATGTTTGTGCAGTGAATGTGTATTCTTTCTTACTTTAAAATGTAATGTCCAAGTTCTGGCCCTGAGCCTGAGGCTTGACCTGTCGTAGGGTTCTAGGTGTGTGGTGTAGGTATGGGTATGGAGAGATGATGTGAGCTGCTCCTGTGGCTTATTATATACCCAGTGAGCAGCTCACAACATGTCGCAATCTGCTCACCGGGTGTCGCAATACAAATATTGCAATCAGCATTGCGCAAGGTGGTGAGCAGCTCACTGGTTGTGACTAATGTGATCTGGTATGATCCGGTTGTATCCGGTTGTATCCAGCCTGATCTGGTAGGATCTGGTATGTTGCAATGTCTCCAGTGGGGTTATGTTTAGGGACAATCTTGTTTGTAATCCACTGGTCCCACTGGGGGAGACAAGGTTTGTTATTGTTCCCTAACGAGCAGTCTCTGCTTATGACTGAGTGAAGATGAGTTGTAGGTCTGTGGGCAGAGCTTAGGCTTGTGTGGCGAAGAAATTAATAAAGGTGTAAAATAATGATAAGAGCTTTGCTCTCAAAAAGGGTCCAGAAGTATCAATTTTTGCCACTGGAATTGGGTACTCAATTGTTTTCAATCGCACCTTGAAATAATAGGAAATATCTGTAGTTCCTCCCTTTGGGCTACAGGGGTATTCAAATCAATCTTAAAGGAAAAGACCAGCTTATTATCATGATTCCTTCTTTTGGTAGACTTTGCATTGAATAAAAAGAATTTGGTTTACTTTTGAGCACATCTACATGAAGAACAGAGAGCTTCTTTGATGTCTTCTGTAACATCACAATAGACCAATTCCACCAGCGTTAATGCATTTGGTCTATTGTGATGCCATAGAAGACACCAAAGATGCTCCCTGTTCTCAGGCTTACTTATGATGTGATCATAAGTAAGCCTGAATCTTTTTAATCAATATAAAGTCTACCAAAAGAAGGCATGATAAAAATAGGCGGGTCTTTCACTTTAAGCACTGAAAACAGTATTCAAATAAGGGTAGGAGTGCAGGTTAACTGGAACTGGTTGGTGCCCCGGAGCTTAAGCAGGTTATTATTTCATATAACATCAGTTTCAATAGAGGACCCCCTTTTCCATGTCAACACTATAGAACCTGCTCGTTGGAACACCTCTTATTTTTGGCTTTTCAGATGAATATTTAGAATCTAAAGCTTGAATATAAACTAACAAATGACTCATACCTCCCACAGGATGGACAACATGACAGAACTGGTGACCAACAGCTCAATAACAACACCTGATTTATATAGTGGAACCACCCTAAATACCACTAGTACTAACACTTCAGGAGTTGCTTTAATTCAAAAAAACATATTTACAATCATATCTCCCATGATAGTTTCATTTGGCATTGTGGGAAACATTCTCTCATTAATGGTGTTAAGTCGGAGGTCCTTCAGGAACCTCAGTGTCTCCATACTTTTGAAGGGTTTAGCCTTTGCCGATCTATGCAGACTTCTGGTCTCACACAGTTTCTTAACAACCTTAGAAAATGCCACCTTCTCTATTAACCGCAATAAGCAGAGTTGGGCATGTAAGCTGTTCCTTTATCTCCACATTGTTTTCCCATGGATCAGTTCCTGGCTTGTTGTTGCTATCAGCATAGAACGCGTTATTGTGGTACTCTTGCCACACAAAGTTAAAGATATTATCACCAAATCCAGAGCTAAAGTAGTAACAATTAGCATTTTCATATTTTTCTTCATATGCCAAATCCATGTTTTCATCTTTTCTGATATAGTTGATGGATATTGTAATTTTACTGTCAAGATATATTATACAATAATTTCTGGCATTGCTGTTGCCTTGTATTCAGTTATTCCATCTGTGATCATAGTGATCTGCAATGTAATTGTTATCTACACACTGATCAAGATGTCCAAAATACAAGGTGTTATGAGTCAATCATCTACCAAAAGTACTAGCACCAGTCTGAATGTCATGTTAGTTATAAACTGTATTTTCTTTCTAATACTTACCATTCCCTACAATTGCACGATTGTCATATTTACATATTTCCTGGGATGGACAGAGGAATCCAGCATCATTGCAGCCATCACTTATGAAGTCAGTATGTCTAATCATTGTGTAAACTTTGTGCTTTACATGATTTGTGGATCAATGTTTCGGAGGGAACTTTTCCTCATGATGAAATGTAAAGGATCAAAGCTGATCTCTGAAAGACATTCTGAATCAATGAGCCAGAAGACGCAGAGAAAGACTGACAAAGTTTAATGTTGAATAAACATTTCATTAACATCTGCCACAGTACATAACTATTCATGAACCATGGCTTATATATGAGGATAGCCCCTGAACTGTTCAAAGTCAGGATGTGAGGTCTATGCCAGGATTATTTAGCTGCTTTAGAAATGAAGTTAACTAATGAAATTAATGATTAATTCAGTCTGTGTCGTATCATTATATTTATCACACTCTTGATATAATCCATGCACCTTACCTTGTGAATATAATTCGATATACATGAATAATTGTTTAAAAAAATGATCTATTGCTGTAAATGGAGGCTCAAAGGCAATATTTTGCTCCGTTAAGTGTGTAATGATCAGACGTGCAAGCACCTCATTGGTGAATCATGATAACCAATGGACAGGAAGCACCCCTACATCAGTGGTGCCTATCAAAGTATTATAGCCATTTTTTTTATGGATGAATGAGCACACTGCCCGGTTGGGTGACACTCAATTCCAGTATCTATGTTAACACCATGAGGAACTTATGGGAATTGTACAGAGCCAGAGCATCAGCATTAAATGTTTGAGAAGCAATCATTTTAGGAAGAATGATAACCACATACAATATGTATTTTCATTATTATCAATATGTAGGTGACACTTGAAGAAGTGTGGAAAGATCAGTGTTGGGCTATAAACATCTAGAGATAAATGTGGAAATAAAGTAATTCTAAGATCAATGAAATTCCCTTGTGGATTCTTCTGTTAATGCTTCAAACCCATGTCAAAGTGTGTAGAATAAAATTTCCATTTGGCATTCTCCTAGTTTAGGTCCCTAAATGTTCTCCATAACATTCAGGTTATCAGAAGATAGGGGACATCGTGGGCTATATGCCAGTTTTTACAGAGTGAAAATCGGAGAATATTTAAGGAAACTACAAAGCAAAACATACCCCCCTTTTTTTTAAGCACAAGAATACAGCTTATTCCATAATAGATCCCCTTTCCCGTTACTAAGGATGGCGATGCAGGTGATCACTCACCTCTCTAGATGAAACACGCACCACGTTATAACGCACATTCACCTCCGATGTACCTCGGGATAGCACAGGTTCACACTCACCTCACTAGATGAAACACGCACCAGGTTATAACGCACATTCACCTCCGATGTACCTCGTGATAGCCCAGGTTCACACTCACCTCACTAGATGAAACACGCACCACGTTATAACGCACATTCACCCCGGATGTACCTCGTGATAGCGCAGGTTCACCACAGATGGCGAGGATCGTGATCACTAACCCAGCTGTAACTAGGGATGGCGATGCAGGTGATCACTCACCTCGCAAGATGAAACATGCAGCTCATCATAGCGCAGGTTCACCATGGATGGTGAGTGTGGTGATCATTCAGACTCACCAGTGATCGTGACACTGGTGGTCACTCACCTTGATAGATGAAAAGCTCATAATCACAGACACATCATTGACATTAGTAATTATCCTGCCTCACATCTGCCAGATGAAAGAATGTTTTGCCAGAAAAGGTATTGCCATATGGTCAAAAACCATAGAAACAGAGCATATCCTATTTTTGGCACTTCCGTTGGCCCTTGTACTTAGAATTTGGATTTTTTTTCTTGTTTTTTTTTTGCTTATTTCATTGGTCTTGATGAGTTCTTGATGTTACATATATGTTTTTGGGGTTGGAAATTTATATTTCAGACTCCAGGGCCTCAAAATAGACTAAAATTGACCCTAAATGAGCAGAAAAATAAAAAAAAATATATACAATTTTTCTTTTCAGGAAATGGTACCAAATATGTATGTTTCCATTTATGTTACATATATTTGGTGGTTGGACATTGTATCAGAGCCAAACATCCCCCACCTGGCCTGACTTCTTGTATAGTATGGGAGCATATGAAATTTGGTGAACGTGTGTGTCTTGGCGAGTGATTCAGCCTTATACCCCCCCTAAATAATCAGAGACGTCAATGGGTTCAAAAATGCCTTTAAACATAGAGTAAGGTTGTATCTAATGTGTGTGAAAAAATGGGAGGGATCCATTGATAAACATGGAAATGAGAGGCCCATACCTCATCTCAGCAAGACAAGCCATTCTAGGGAAGACAATTTCGGGAAGACAGAATAAAATGATTTTTCCTCCTCCTGTTCAGGGTCTGAATATTTAAATCTTCTAAACATGTTAGTAATTTTCCCCTATCACATACCTAAGTGACCAATGTGTAAAATGATTTTTTGCCCACCCTCTGCGACAGCAGAGCTTGGAAGGAGATTTTTGTCTGGGCGAGTGATTTTTGAGTAATATGCCAAGTTTAGGCCTTGATATTTTAAATAAATAATTATCATATCATCACAAAAGTCTCGGATCTGGATCATTCTAAACCTGTAGATTAAGAAAATCAAGTTTTTTTATCAATGGCAGAGGTGTCCTTATTTTCATAAAATCCACATACTTTTGATAAATGATTATCACGATTCCATTCCAATTTCTGTCTTACCAAGGAAATAAATGATTTTGTGTAAAATAGTTACTTATCACCCATCCTCTGCAACAGCAGAGCTTGAAAGGAGTTTTTTGTCTGGGCGAGATAGTGTCTTGGCGAGTGATTTTTGAGAATCATGCCATGTTCAACTGAAATTCTTAGGTATACAAAGATTTTCCCCAAATAAAGCTATAGCTGCAAATAGATGTCTTGGGCATTCTCCTCCATATGATTGATAGTTCCTACCTATCTCACTCTCCCTTTTATGAAGAATGACAAATAATGAACATTTTCTTCCCTCAATTTTACTTAAAATCCAAGTGTCAGCCCTGGAGGGAAATGCCCCATTGCCAAAGAAAAATCACAGAATATCTTGTCACAACTCTCTAAAACCAACATTTAGACCCAGTTGTACAAGAATAATAACATAAAAGACCATAATTAATATATAAAAGCACAGATGGGAGGCCTTAAGGGTATTTACCCCCAATTATCACTCACCAAGACCCTGTTTCTAGGGTATATAATTTTGGGTGTTGCCATAGCAACCGATTTCATATTTAACTAAAAATATTTCATGAGGAGGTAGTCCAACACCTATATACTATATTATGGGACTTATTTATGCCCACACTTCCTAGATAGGCCACATGTTGAACAGTTTTGCTGTCTCAACAACTTTGGCAACAGTGGTGATAATTTGCCATTCTGAGTGAGAGTTCACAGTGAGTGAAATATCATGACGTAATGAGTGAGATCCATGTTGACGATGATGGTGATAAGCCGCCATCCTCAGAGAGCATTGACTCTGAGGGACACAAATTCACACAGAGAGTGAGACCAATGTTGGCAATGGTGGTGATAAGTTTCCATTCTGAGTGAGAGTTCACAGGCAGTGGCACATTCTGACAGAGTGAGTGAGATCCATGTTAGCGATGGTGGTGATAAGATGTCATTACTTATGGGGTGTGCAACAAGAAGTGGGTAGCCTCCACTAAAAGAGAAATATTTTGGGACTGACCTTAGGATACAAAGAAAGAAATGGCTTACATATCCAACAGAATGGACAAGATGACAGAACTAGTGACAAACAGCTCAAACACTGATTTTATGTAGTAGAACAACCCTAAATACTAGATTTCCACAAATTATATTTACCATTTTACCTCCCATAACAGTTTCATTGATTACAGTGATGTTGGAGACATTCTCTCATCAATGGTTTTAAGCTGGAGGTTCTTCAGGGACCTCAATGTATCCATCTTTTTGAAGGGATTGGCTATTGCTGATGTCTGCAGACTTCTGGTCTCACACTTCTTTACAACCTTAGAAAATGTGGCATCCTCTATAAATCGCAATGACCATAGTTGGGCATGTAGGATATTAATTTACCTCCTCATTGTTCTCCCATCGATAAGTTCTTATTGTGACTAACAGTGTTGAGCGTGTAATTGATCTGGTTTACGCAGACATTCATGGTAATAAGTTTTTGGGAGTTTTGCTTCATATAAACAAAAGTTTAGGATACAACACATACACTATTCAGAGTACCAAAGATGGTGAAATTTACATTGTTCACAGCTATCAGCTTGAAAAGACTGACACAAGTGTGATGTTTGTTGATGGTATTGAAGAAGCCCAGCTTCTCCTACAAAATAATGAGTCTCAGCCTGAGGCTCAGGTCATCCCAGCTGAAATTAAGCCAAAGAGATTCGCTTCTCATACGGAAGATGAAATATCAGATTTAGCGCATGTCGCAAAAAGCCAGAAGACCCACTTTAAGACAAAGTGGGGTGTGTCTGTTTTCAGAGGTGAGTAGAATTTTTTTATAAATTTAATTTTTTTTTTGGGGGGGCTGCATGTACTATAATAGTAGGCCTAGAAATTTATCAGAGGAAAAAAAATATTTACCATTTAGGGAATGATCATTTTTTAATAAATAAGCAAATGTCAATGATCAAGGAATATTTATGCATCGTATTCCCAGAGGCCTCGTTGAATACGGGCAGAAGCAATGAGGGGAATATGATGCAAAAATATTCCATGTGAGTTGACATTTGCATTCATGCCATGGCATTACAGGATGAATTTGATTTAAAATATGCGAGGATCGTATTCCATCCCCCCATTGAATACGGCGTAAGTGGTACTAATCTAAAGTGTTGTCGATATTAGCCATGGCATAATAGGGGGGGGGCTGGTGGGTTTATATTCAAATTATGTACAAATTATAAAGAAAATTTTCTTTTTTCACTCAGCTTGGCTCTAGGAGAATGGACTGCCAGTGAACTTTGGAATACAACGGTCTGATGTACTGGCGCAATGGTTATGCAGATTCTATGCTGAAGTTCAGTCCAAGGATGGTAAACCGTATTCAAAATCAAGTATGTTATCCATACGGTCAGCTCTCCATCGCCATTTGACCATGCCTCCACAAAAACTGACCATCAACATTATGAAGGACATTCTATTTCTAGAGGCAAACAATGTTCCCACCCATTACAAAAGAACAGATGATGCAAATATATTCATCTGGAGCAGGATCTACCGACAAACCACAGACACTTCAGAATAAAGTGTTCATTGAAGTCATTCTCCGCTTTGGCTGGAGGGGACGTGAAGGGTTATTTCAACTGCAAAAGGACCAAATTTAAGGAGGAAAATGGAGTGGAGTACGCTACTTTGGATCATAATCCCCTTGAGAAAAATCATCAGTCCACTTCTGTAAATGCCACTGAGCATGAACAGATAATGTTTGCGACAGGCACCAAATTATGCCCCATAAACAGTCTAAAACTCTATCTGTCTAAATTGAACCAGTCATCTGATTTATTCAAAAGGCCGAAGGATTGGCATGGCAGTGATGAGTGGTTCTGCAATGCTCCCTTGGGTATAAATAATATTGGTAAAATGATGCTCAAAATTAGCGCTGCTGCCAAGCTGGATGTGATATACACCAACCACAGCCTGGGTGTGACTTGTGTCACTGTTCTAAGAAATGCTGGAATGGTTTGCTTGCCTCATTTTCTAATAGTTTCCCTTTGTGCTTAGGCCTCTATGTTCCAGCAAGGAATCCATTGGATGACAACTATTTCTTAGAAAAAGATTTCGCTCGCTTGCACCATTTTTTCAAAACAAAAATCTGCAGACCAACTTATCTTTTTTGTTGTAGCCTAATACTAGCAAAGTTATAGTAGTTGAATATTGCAGAACACATCTTTCCTACCTTGGCCTTCCTATGCATCCTGTTTAAGATAACTGAGATTTCCATGCATCATTGATCTACACAATTATACAGCTGCTATACATTTTGAAAAAGGTTATTCATATTACTGATTAAAATGTTCTAAAAACTCTAATCTTTTCTTGTTGTTTTCTTTTTTTATCGGGAAGGGGTTGGTATGTGATAAGTGAAATAGGAACATAAGGTCTAAAAGCTTCATTCGTTATTTTCCCCATAGGTCGAGGCCAGTAGCAAATTTTTATTTCCCCGGTAGGGGGATGTGCAGTATTTAAAGGAGGGTAGTTCATCCTGCACACACTAGGTGGCACCACTGTTGGGCTGCTCTATCAAGGTCATTACCTGTTCACTGTGGTCTGACTGGGGGTAACTACTGTAATACCTTGTGTATAAGCCACACCCCATGTACAACACCCACCCAGACTTTGTGGAAAGCTTTAGAATGAAATGCTTTCTTTCCAATGCAATAAGCTAGATAGCAAAATTCTAAAGGCTATGAACATGAACATGAGGCTATCTACACCTTGTTGTGGATAGTCCTCACGAAAAACAATTTTGACTTCAACGGGAAACATTACCTCCAGGTGGGGGGTACTGCCATGGGCACTAGGGTAGCACTCACATATGCTAACCTGTTCATGGCAAACTTTGAGGAAACCAAGGTTTATACCTATAAATTACAACCACTCTTGTGGGTACGATTTATAGATGATATCTTTTTCATTTGGCCCCATGGACAAAAAAAACTAGATGAATTCACACTCTATCTGAACAGATTCCACGAATCCATAAAATTCACGGTGGTTACCTCAACTACAAGAGTGGATTTTCTGGACACTTCTGTTCACTTAGAAAGTGAGGGCAAAATATCCACAGATCTGTACACCAAACCTACAGACAGTTTTGCCTACCTACACTTCAGATCTGCCCATACCAGACACAGTGTACGCGGCATACCATATGGTCAATTCCTTAGAATACGCCGCATATGATCAGATGATGAGAAATTTCTAGAACATTGGATCCAAAGGGGCAAGCAATTTGTCTGCAGAGGATACCCCTGCCTTCGTAGCTGAGAGTTTTTATCGGGCGAGCCAAAAGGAACGCAAGTCCCTTTTGGTTCCAAAACCCGATAAACCAAAGGACGAAAATTTGGCCAACTATTTAGTGACCACATTTAATCTGGGTTTCAATGAACTCCAAAACCTAGCAACTAGAAAATGGGACTTGCTCGGCAAATCCTGCAGTAGTAGAAAGATACATGGCAGTGGACTCAAAATATCTTTCAGACGCCCCAAGAGTCTGAAAGATATTTTGGTAAAAGCAAAATTGCCCCCTGAGAACCCCTTGGTACCCAGGCCCAATACAAACAGGTGTCTATCATGGCCAAGATGCAGATACTGCCCACAGATAGATAAGACCAGAAGGATTACTTGCACAAAGACCGGCCATTCCTATACCAGTAAACACAATGTATGCTGCTCCAGCAACAATTTAATTTACTGCATCACCTGTAGAATCTGTGGCATACAATACGTTGGCCAGACTGAAAATGTCATTAAAATCATGTTCAACGACCATTACGGCAAAATAAAGAGAAAGGAATTCTCCAAAAGCGAGGTATCTTGCCATATGAATTCCTGCTCTAAAAAAGGGAAAGATGACAAACACAAGGATTTGACCATCCATGTTGTCGATTTTATCCACGCCGACCCTAAATCCAGTCGACTTGATTGAATTTAATTGGATCCAAAGATTACACACAAATTCACCAGCTGGGTTGAATGTGAGTGATCCAGGGGTCCACTAGATGACAAAGGAACTTGAAGGGCCGTGCTGGAAAAATTGCCACGTAGACAAAACTGTTCTCCCATGTGGAGCAGGTCCAGCCAGTCCCATCAAGTGAATTCATAAATATTTTTAAATAAATTCAATTTATTCAAAAATATCACAGTGCAGGTGGAGGGTCCCTGACCCCCCACAAATAAATAGACATGGTCACTGCCACCTGACAGTGACAGACAACCACACAGTTTGGATGCCACACGGCGGACAAACTGTCGTTGGACCACCCCCCCAACGAATATAATGGTTAAAAATTATTCTAGGCCTAGTTACAGGCCTAAAATAATTTTTACATCCGTTATGGAATTTTTCGGACCCCAAGATCCCCATACCTTGATTGCAAAAAATTTCCCCACCCCCACTGGCTGAGGTACCACCAGAATTAATTTTCGAATTTTTAGGCCTGTCCTACTGATCGAAATTAATTTTATTTCATGCAGTCTGGAGATCCCCTTAGGTGAAACCGCCCAGTTCCTCTAATTAAACCCTCTGAGGTCAGAGGTCAAGTAAACCCGTTGCCATGACACCATAGCAACAATTCTACTGTCAACAAATCCGCCCTGGTAGCAACCGACGCATGATTGGTCAATACATGTCACATGTCTAGCACTATAAAAGGGCACTGATTCAAAATTCGGTGTTCATTCAAGCGGTAACTGTGAATGAGGTGCCACATACTAGCACTAAAGGCTATGAACAGCTTGGGGTTCCTCCTACCCCTCATATCACGTTAAGGGGGCTTGGGGAGAGTTTACAGAAATTCTTCTCTCCTATAAGGCACCAGGGGTCCATCCTCACGTATATATATCTTATATCAAAGCTGCCCCTTATATGTATGGCAAAACACTATATAAGTGCATAAGACACAGCGAGGGTTGTCCTCACATATAGCCTGTGTCACACCTCAACAGAAATCTAGTGTACTGTGATAGCATGTATAAGGCATGTTTTATTTGCAAGGATAAAGCCCTAGTGCGTTGTATAGGACCAGCAAAAACAAGATGAGGGTTTTCTATGAATAGTCCCCAATATTGAACATAATCTACCACTAGGGGGACTTGGGGATGGTCATAGGTCTTTGGATTTAGAAAACCCATTGATTAGGACAGAAGTTCAATTCCCCCCCCCCCCTTCATGTCCGCAAAGTCTCATTTTCTCTATTCTCTTCGATTTATTCATTTATCAATCTATTCCTTTTTCTTACTCATTTAGCTTTCTTAAACACCCCCGTCCCCAGACACCTTCCTCCCAGATGTGGCTGTGAACCTGTGTCATTTCCTCTATGTTCACTTCTTGTTGAATGAGGATATAAAGTCATACAAAACTCACCACACCAGTCTTCATACTCACTGTTCTGGACATAGAGCGGCCCTTGGGGTTAGGTCATGGCGCAGAGATAGCCTTACCCCGGAGGTTTGAACCTTACCCCCTGTGGTTTGCCGCCAAAATGGTGCCCTCTGATTGGCTGGCTGTTTAGGTCATGTGACCTCTATTATGCAAATAAGGTCATGTGACCCTCATTTGAATGGTCCAATCAGAAGTTAGCATTTTGGTGGGAAATTTGAAATTTGGTCATGTGACCTTATTAGCATAAAGAGGTGTGGTTCATTATGTAGATGAGAGTGTTACTTAGAGTGAGATATTTTTTTATAATAAAACAAAAAGGCAAGCTGAAAGCTTGCCAAAAAAAAAAGAAAAAAAGAGAAAAAAAACCTTGGGCAGGGAGGGGAGGGGGGCCCTTGGGGTGGGGGGCATTTTGGGGTATTTTTTGGGGTTTAAAAAAAAAGAATTTTTAACCATAAGACCCACCCCTTGAAACAGGGGCGGGTCTATTGAAAAAAAAAAAAGGTTACATACTAAGGTAAGGAATACAACAGAAACCACATTACACATTTTCATTTTTTTTTATTTCTTATAAATGTCATATTTTTATGTACACATTTCACTTTATTTGTTATTTTCCTATTTTTCATTTTGTTCAATTATAATGATAACACGACACGACAAAACTTACACATTGAGATGGGTACATTCAACTTTTGTTTCTCATAATTCAGACTGTATATATGGTGTAATCTTGGTGTACAACTTTGGAGCAAGTGTCCTTTTGAAATGAGGGATAGTTGTAAGCCATATTTCCCATCCACAACTCATTGATATCACAAGTGGAATCCACTGAAGAACTATACCAAGTACTCCATTCAGTTTGTCTGGACATGATACTTCTCAGTTGAGCAGCGTCAACACCGGGGTATAAAGGTGCTTTACTACACAACATTTGGTCGACACACTCTTGACAAAAGGAGTCAAATGTTTCCTTTGAGAATGACACAACTTTCTAAAGAAGTCCGAGTTCTCTTCTAGAACAGAAAACAATGCGCCGACCGACGTATAACAAAAGTACATGTTCTTGACATGAAATTGATATACCGCTATACCTCTGACTCTGGTGGTACTAGCCACTTTTTGAAATACATCTTTGAAACACACACTCAATGAATAGAATACACCATTAGAAACAAATACTTAATGAACACCTTGGTTTAACAACAGCGCCTTAAAGAACAACACATCTGATGCATCTATTAATTCCCAAGTGAAAATGGGATCGCAACTACACATTGTTTTTTTTTCTTTTTCAACACTGATACACGAGGACGTACAGTAGTAGCAGTAGTAAGCTGGTGGATGTAGTATATCAAGTTAGTACAACAATGAAAGGGTATTATATTTTCATTTTTTTCATAATTTCAATAGACTCGTTGTTACACCATCAGAATGTATGTGACGCTTCACATATAAGTAACTCAGACCCTTTTTCTCTATACTGTAAGTGTGCATTTTGTTTTCTATTACTTTGAAATTTGTGTTAACAGTACGGATATTTTTCGATTTAAAAGAACATCCAAGAAGTCTTTGGGTTCTTGAACATTTTGTTTTTTTATTACACCCTTTGCACTCCATTTTTTTTTATTTTCTTTCACCTACTAAGTCTTTGTCATAGCAAATGTAAGTCTTGGAGTTGAGACTTAGAATTCTGTCACCCTCCCACTCGGATATGAAAAGACCGGGAGTTCTTTTGTCGTGAACATAACGACTCTGACAACAAGCAAGGGGGACCCATTCTTGCAAACCTTCGGTTATTGTTTTCACTAAAGCGTCTAAGTGATCATAGCACACCGCTGTCGGAATCCAGTTTCGCTTCTCTCTAAAGTACGACTCTCTAGGTCGGGTTTCACGAGTTAGTCCAACGTTTTCCCGCTAAGAGCCATGTAAAGACTGTCGGTGTCCATTTGACAAAGAGTGTAATCGCGCCGATCAATAAATTTATCCAGAAAGTCATACAAACTTTCAACTTGGCATACTGGTACACCATGAACCCTATTTGAAGAGGGAGGTTGTTCTTGACTGTTTTCGGTTGCAGTTCAACTTCAAAGAGATCTGGGGTCAACTCGGCACCCTTTTTGAATCGCCACAAATTGGTCAATAATTCGAAGGTTCGACCACTAGAGTATTTAACTGTGCTTCCTGTTCCTGTCTGAAGCACACAAATATCTGCATGGTGCACTCGTGAGCATGGTACCAACACCCGTGAAATTGGAAAATGGTATTAGAGGGTTGGTGAAACCCGTCTACGCGAATTTTTTGGCAACCTAGAGACACCTCCCCTCGGTTTAAAGCATGGCAAAGTTTCACACTGCGGGCGTGCTCCACGTAGCGTAGCGTAGACTGTCTTTGTCTGATTTTCGGTCTGAACTCAGTGTCGGGTTGTCTCACCACGTAATAACCTGTGCAGTGCGCTTCGCTCATGCACCGCAAGTACAGAGAGTTAGCGTCTATACCTAGGATGCACATTCTCGCATTTTTGCCGTACTTGTGTTCCCTTATCAGCGTGGTACCCTTTTCGTCAAATCTATGGAAAATCATGGAAGGTCCCCCGACCAGATTTTTTTTTATCAAAGAGTCGAGGTCATAGTCAAACTGGTGAAAGGTTATGAATGGAGTTTCTGTGCTTTGAAAAAGGAACCGTAAAGTCAAACCCTGAAGGGAAATTCCATCTTTGAACATGTCGATGTTGCGATCCCTGAAAAAGAATTTAGCGTGGTTATTCAGTGCCTCTATGTACTTGTAGTAGATCAAGTAATCTCTGAAAGTTTGCATCTTTTCGTCGGACCAAACTTTTTCACATTTGGCGTAGTCAGATTCAGACATCTTGGTGCCGGTCAGTTTGCTGATGAAAGCAGACTTTGGTAGAAGAGTTCTGTTTTCCAGTTTCCTGGTAGACGTCATCCATTAGTAAGGAAAGTGACCTTTGTGCTCATCTCTGGTGAAAGCTCGCAAATGTTTTCCCTGTCTTGTAATATTAACCCTACTGACAAGCCCACTTTGTATCTGAATCTTTGCGCGATGTGAATCTGACGCATGGTATCTACAGCGTCACTCAACTCACCGGTTGGTAGTCCTAAGTTTGTTATGCTCATGTTAGGCCCATGCGCCCTGACTCCGGTTTGTATAGCGGGCCAATTTTGGGTGAACATTTCCTCACCCTGTGGTATAGTGGGTATTATGCAAGGAATAGTCATGCCCTCCAGAGATTCCCATTGACAGGTGATTTTTTTGCAATTCCCTTCGCCGCACAGAGGACAAAATTTAGGAATAACATTACATCTTCCCATGTGTCCCTTGTAATTGTACACCCTCTTGAAAATTTTGAAACACTTTTGACACATATATTGAACCATTTTCACTGAGTTACTTATACGTGAAGAGAAACAAGGTCTCTGTTTACCTTACTTTCTTTCCATCTGTCTATCTACCTGTACACCTATATACACATCGTATCTACACAAAGTATGTACACACCTACACACAGTCTCATTGTAACCCAATGCTGTTGAGAAAATTCAAGGATAATTTCCTTTTTGTCACCTAGTTCTTTTAGCCCCTTGGGGGAAAAAGTCACACCGTCCTGTGTCGGGGTTTTCTCGGTGCCTTCGTACCTGCGCACGTGGATGACGTTCTTACCCTTGTAGTAGCTGACCACTACATAGATCTCGTTTTCCTCGTCCAGGACGACGAACCATGTGTTGTGATTGGGCCGTCCTTGGGTGACCGCTCTGTCGCATTTCCGTACCTCCTCTTGAACGTCAGTGACGGACGCTGTTAGCTTGAGTAGTCTGCTAGGGGTGAACTTTACTTCCCTGGTGGGTGTGGAGGTACACTTTATGGCACTGTAGCGTTCCTTGGACAGTTTCTCCCTCTTGATCCAGACCTCTAGCTTCGAACTGTCGACGAAGAACTCCAATTTGGGAGTGGGTCGTGGAAGTCGAGACGGTAAGAAAAAACTCGCTCGGACTCTGCTCGACATCGATGCCCGCTGGTGGATAGCAGTACCCGTTGGTTGATAGAAAGTTCGCGATAGCGGTGGTGAGTAGATCGGGTGATCTTTGAGCCACCGCTGGAGAAAGCATCGTCTCCTCCTCTGTTTCCTCATCATCCGCCTCCTCCGCCGTCGCCTCATCATTCTCCTCCTCCGCCGCCGCCTCATCATCCTCCTCATCCTCATCCTCTAGCTCATTCTGGGTCTCCACATGATAACATTTGTCATTGTAACCGTCAGTGTTAGCGCAAGTAGTTGCAACAGCAACAGCAGCAGCAGCAGCCGCAGCACCAGCACCAGCACCAGCACCAGCACCAGCACCAGCACCAGCATTAGCACTAGCAACAGTAGCAACACCAGCACCATCACCACCAGCAGCACCACCAGCACCAGCACCAGCACCACCAGCACCAAGACTTACATCGGTAGTGGTAACAGTAGGAACGGGGTTATAAAATGGTAAAGGCCAGTAAGAAGCCTGCCTGTCAAGTGTAACAACACCATAATCAGCAGCAGCAGCAACAGGGGCAGTAGCACCTGTAGCTGCAGCAGCAGCACCACGCCTAGCAGCAGGAGCAGGAGCAGCTGCGGTACCATCTTTAGCTGCAGCAGAATCATCAGCAAAAGCAGCAGCAGCAGCAACATCAGTAGCAGTAGGAGAAGACAAAGAACTCTTGGTTCTTCTTGTTGTCTTCTTTGTTGAAAGCTGGAGCTTTGAAGGTGTTCGTCTACTCATGGTGAGGGAAGCAGAGAAAGTGTGAGTGAATGAGATTTTCTCCCTTCCTTATATACGCCTCTGGAGATAAGCTTCTTACTACAGTTTTAATAGATGAAAGGGAAAATTAACATCTCTAATCCTATAGTCACAGAGGTTCTTACTCAAAGGAAGGAACCCTCCACAGGGAAAATAAAATAACAGGAGGATCCGGATTAAAACTTCAATCCACTCTTAGATCGTCAAAGGGATGGTGGTCCAAATCAAAGTCAGCTTTTGATATCTTTTAGAAAAGAACTTTAACCCTTTGATCACAGAGAGCCTAAATCTAATTTTCATCTGCCCTCCACAGGTGAACCAAACCGCATGATGACAGTTTGTCTAAATAGGATTAGAAAAATTTGAAAAAAGAGAGTGTCTGATCTCATTTACACACACACCACCGGGGAGGATAATCTCATAATACCTTAACGAGTGACTGCGCCTTACACCTGTAAAAAGCGGATTAAGATAATTATCACTATACCTTTCACACTTGTCACAGTGTCTTCTCCTTCTGTTTGATGTCAACAGCTCCAAAGGATCACGCTGATAAGTCGCTACACAACGGTCGGTGTATCCAGCTGAAAAAAGGCTTAAATGTCCCTGCCTTACACCTGTAAAAGAGACTTAGGGTAATTATCACAACACCTTTTCACTTGTTCAATGAGATTTTAAAAGTAATCCGACTAAATACACTTGTGACAGTGTCTTACTGTTTGATGTCAACAGATCCAAAAGACTCACACTGATAAGTCGCTACACAAGATGGTGGGAGTATCCAAATGGAAATAGGATTAAGTCACTCTATATAAAGATGCTCAATTTCTCTTGAAAGACCATATCACTGCTGACCACTTCGACTACCGCACCTACCACCCGCCACTGTCTGCCTGCCTGCCTACCTGCCTACCGACCCCTTTTGACGATTTTGTAGACAAGATGAGTCTTGAAACTCAACCACCCTCCCCGTGGGCTCCCTCTCTTGACGTATGTGAAGGGAGTGTACGGGATGACCACTATTATGGGACCGTACCAGAACAATTTGGGATATGACGACGATTTCCTTCATGAAATAGGAAGGCGGTTAGTTGGATCTTGGAAAAAATTGGGAATCTATTTGGAGCTTCCCTCTGAAGTTCTGGAGTCGATGGTCATTATCAAGACATCAGAGGACATGTGTATGGCGATGTTCAAAGCTTGGTGGTCTAAAGCTTCGCCTCATGCCAACGTCAGTGTTCATCGACTAGGCCTGTTGTATGGGACGTAGAACTTTTTCAAGGAGCACAACCTGGATTACAATGATCCGCTTTTAATGGAGAGGTACTTTATGTCCATGTCTGAAGTTCTATCCAGGGAGTGGCGAGATATGGGCATGTATTTAGAAGTGTATTCTGATAAGCTAGCATTCTGATAAGCTAGCATTGCTCAACAACCGGAACAAGATATCTCTCTCCATGCCTTCAAAGTATTGAAGAAGTGGGCAGCTAAACCCACTAGTACACAAAATGAGCTCATTCGAGTAATGATGGATGACATGAGAAGGGGTGATGTGGTCAGATATATATTATGTTACTTTGTAAACCAAAACAGACGGAGACGGAGGCAATGTGGAGAAAGCTCTTTGTAGTTTGAGGTAAGCTTACATCAAGGAGGTGTGCACCATGGGGGTCTAAATCTTAAGTCGCTACACAAAAAACAGGGAGTAAACATCTGGAAAGCAGATTAAACACCACTATATAAACCTGCCTGGCACTGGTATGTTCGTAATCGACACACAGGCATCACCACTGTCATCACCTACCTACCTACCTCTTGTGTCAAGAAAATGGTGCCCAAGTACGCACTTTTCACCAATTTATCCAAGAGACTCAGCGATTTCATGTAGCCTAAGAACCGGCCGTTGGCAGAGAAACTCGCTGCACATAAGGACGCTGTTCAATGCTACCAATGTGGAATCACCATACACACGTGGTTAGAAGACGAACACATCGCCGTGGAACATTTCAGATTTTCTTTTAACTGTCCGTTGGCCATGGAGGCTATGAACCTAGCTTCTACAGTTAGAAAATTACTGACAGAAATCCTGGAGGAGATAAAGCTGATAGAGCATGAGTTGAAGTTCATCAAATGGGTGCACAGATCGATGGAAAGCAACGTCAGACTCTTTCCTTATCCCATCACTTTCAGTTGCGGATCTCTTTTTGGATGCATAAAGTCGGATGGAGGAAGAGAGGACACAGTAGATAAAAACATATATATTGGTATATCGCAATGTATCATGGAAAATTGTATGTAAGTTTGTGTTAACCTTCTATTTAATAACAAAAGTTGAATGTACACATCTCAATGTGTAAGTTTTGTTGTGTTCCTCTCAGATATTCAACTATGTTATGTAGAGAGTGTCAACTTGAATTCCCTGACTTGTCATTATAATTGAACGAAATGAAAAATATGAAAATAACAAATAAAGTGAAATTTGTACATAAAAATATGACATTTATAAGAAATAAAAAAAAAATGAAAATGTGTAATGTGGTTTCTGTTGTATTCCTTACCTTATTATGTAAGTTTTTTTGTTTTTTTTTTCCAATAGACCCCCCCCCTGTTTCAAGGGGCGGGTCTTTTAGTTAAATTTTTTTTTTAAACCCCAAAAAATAGCCCAAAGGGCATGCCCACCCAAAGGGCCCCCCACCCCACCCTACCTAAGGGAACCCCCAAACTTTCAGCTTGCCTTTTTTTTATTTATAAAAAAATATCTCACTATATGTTACACACTCATCTACATAATAAACCATGCCTCTTTATGCTAATAAGATCACGTGACCAAATTTCAAATTACCCACCAAAATGCTAACCTCTGATTGGTCAATTCAAATTATGGTCACGTGACCATATTTGCATAATAGAGGTCACATGACCTAAACTGCCAGGCAATCAGAGGGCACCATTTTGGCGGCAAACCACAGGGGGTAAGGGTCACGTGACCATTTTAAATTTCCTGCCAAAAGGAAGGGCTCTGATTGGTCTATTTTGGCAGCACACCATGGGGGTCCAGGTCACGTGACCCCCCCATTTGAATTTCCTCGTCCATTGCACAGTCCATTGCACAGTGCATTTTGCACTCCTCCATTATAGAAATACAACTGGCATGCAATGGATGCAGACGTGGATGTAGGGTAATCAGGTCTACAGGCAGAATGCAGCCAGTATGCATGTTGCCATATGCTGTTTTGTATGTGTGTACGTGTGTGTGTGCATGCATGTGTGTGTGTGTGGTTGGGGAGGGGAGAAGGGGTGCATGCTTGCAATACTTGGTTACCCCTAGAAATTGAAGTTGAAGATGAAAATTTTTTTATTTATCCTGGACACAATGTTAACCCAAGGCATATTTTGTTATATGTCTAGCCATAATGATCATAAGCGTACATAGTTCATATCAATTTTGTAAGACAATGACTAATAACTGTGTTATATTCATTTCAAAGGTCCTGAAAAGGGTGTCTGATCTCATTGCACAAAGAGAGAAGGGAATGTAAACATTTGAATAGAAAATGCCCACTTTAGGGATTGGTCATTTGTTAACAATAGGGGTTAGGAGGAGATCAACAGAATTAAAAATATCAGACCTCTCCAAGGTCCGAGGTCAGATGGAATAGTTTTTTTTCAGCATGCACAAATTCCATACTTATATTTTGGTAGGGCAGCTATAGTGCTGCAAGTGCTACATGACCAATATAATATTTAGCTTATATTATTACTAAAGTAAGGGTTCCTACTTTGATTTGAAAGTGAGCAGTTGTGGCCTATTAGGAAATGGCCTTCAGGGGTGTCACAGTGCACTGGCCCATCGGCACTGTGACATCCTAGTTTTCCTGGTTCTGTGGGGCGGTTGCGATGCTTGCCACCAGGAGCTTGGAGAGTTGGTCCATCACTTGAAGTATTGTTTGGGGGTTACTGTGTTGGTTCCCCTGGTAACCTCTTGTGTTGGGTTTGTAATCCTCCTGATGTGAGTTGGAACCCTGGTTATATTGACCAGAGTTGCTGTATTGCCCAGAGTTATTAGAACCCTGGTTGCTGTAGGATCCAGAGTTGTTGGATCCCTGATTGTTGTAGGCACCATAGTTGTAGTTTCTATGTGGACTATGGCTCCTACCGTTGGATCCTTGACTATAGGATCCAGAGTTGTTGGAAACCTGGTTGTTGTTGTATGAACCATTGTTGTTGTAGGATCCATTGCTGTAGTTCCTATGTGGAATGTGGTTCCTACTGTTGGATCCTTGACTATAGGATCCAAAGTTGTTGGAACCCTGGTTGTTGTAGGAACCGTTGTTGTAGTTCCTATGTGGACTATGGCTCCTACTGTTGGATCCTTGGTTATCATAGGATCTGCCATTACTTGGGGTTCTGTCTCTCCTATCACTGTATGAAGAGTTACCATTGTTGGAGTTGGATGAGCTGTTGTCTTTTCTGCTGTTGTGACCCCCCCGGTTGTTGCTGTTACCCCCTCTACCTCTACTGGAGCGGTAGTTGGGGTCATAGTTATTTCCTCTATATCTACCGGTAGGGTCTTTGGATGCAGCCTTAGCTTCCTGTTGCCTTACATGGGCACTAGACATTAGGTTAACATCTTCATCTGAACTAGTGGTGATTTCCTGGACCTTTTTCTTGGTAGGCTGTGGGTTAGACTCTGCCTCCCTTATTTTCCTAGATCTTTCTTCGGTCTCAACCTCTAAGGCTAGGTCTAGGGCTTGGTCAAAGGAGTCTATTTTCTTGGTTTCAAGAGCTACAGAGATCCAGGGCCTCATGCCTTGGGTGAATGCTTTACTTAAGGTTTCATTGTTTTGGCGTTGGGCATTACACACTTTTCTGAGATGGCATGCATAGTCTAGGACAGGTTCATCTGTCCTTTGTGCACGGAGTGCAGTCCTGGAGATGATATTGTCTCGAGTAGCAAAATACTCTTTCAGTTTATACACTACATTGGTCCATGTCAACATGTCAGGTGTGGCACTTTCCTTGAAGGATTCAAACCAAGCTAGTGCTTGTCCTTCAAGGTACTTGGGTAAATATGTTACCATGGTGTCACTGTCTGTTACTTTGTACTTGTCCTTCAGATATTCTGGGAATTTGTGATCAATAAATAATGCTGTTGACATGAGTGGTGATGGGTGAGAAAAAGTTTTGGGTTTTGTTACCTCATGTTGCCTGATCTTTCTGTCGTCATGTTGTTGTCTGTCTATGAGCTTGGTCACGTTGGACACCATGGAGATTATGATGTCATCCTTGGATCCAGAGGCAGATGGTGTGACAACAGGTGGGGTGGTGGGTGTGGGAGGCTGTGAGGTCTGGGATGCTACCATCTTCATGAGATCTGCTATCTGTTGTTGTTGTCTCTCTAGGGCCTTCCGCTGGTCTTCCATTGCCTTCTGCTGGGTGTCTATCGCCGCATTCCTCTCCGCCAATTATTGGTTGAGGATCCTCTCCCTCTCCTCTTGTTGGGACTTGTTGGACTCTAGGGCAGTAACTGCATCTTGGATGGCCTTCTCATAGGCCCTTATCTTCTCAGCTGTCTGATTGGGTTGGGGGCCTTCATCGGTGTCCATGGTAGAGGGTGTGGGAGATGTGTCTCTGGAGGAGTGGCTATCAGAGGAAGGTGCTGGGGTGGAAGATCTAGATGAGGGTATGGATCCGCCCCCTGAGGCAGATCCCTCTTCCTCAGAGGTAGATAGTGTGAGTTGGGCGTCCTGAAGAGATCCCTGGGAAATGTTGGATCCCTGAGAGCTGGTTGTTCCCTGGGTAGACAGGGTGGGTGGTGTGGGGTCTACTGAGTGTGGCTCTGCTGCATTGGAAGCTGAGTTGCCCCCTGTGGGTCTCCTAGATCTAGGTGGAAGGGAGACCTCTTCAGCAGGTCCCTGACTAAGTAAGGTCTTTGTGTGTTGTTCTGCCAGCTTGACTGATAAGAACTTGATGTGTGGGGAGACCTCACTGACGTGTGGGAGACCTCACTGACGTGTGGGAGGCCTTACTGACGTGTGGGAGGCCTCACTGACGTGTGGGAGACCTCACTGATGTGTGGGAGCCCTCACTGACGTGTGGGAGCCCTCACTGATGTGTGGGAGACCTCACTGACGTGTGGGATACCTCACTGATGTGTGGGAGACCTCTCTGACGTGTGGGAGACCTCACTGACGTGTGGGAGACCTCTCTGACGTGTGAGAGACCTCACTGATGTGTGGGAGACCTCTCTGATGTGTGGGAGACCTCTCTGACATGTGGGAGACCTCACTGACGTGTGGGAGATCTCGCTGACATGTGGGAGATCTAGCTGACATGTGGGAGATCTTGAACATGGTGTCAAGGTCACTGGGTGGGTGGAGTGGGATTTACTGTGTGTGTGATTGTTTTTAGTAATGGTGCCAGCTTAATTTTTTTTCATGAGAGCCTGTGAAATTTGGGATCTTAGTAGGATGTTCTCCACCACTTTGTCATACTAGTAATTGTGCATGATCAAGTTGTCATATGAGAAATATCATATGACTAGTGGTATATAGAGTAAATACAGCAAGCTCTCATAAATACTTGTTATTTCCAGTTATCACTGGTTTATTCAGCTTTAGGCAACATGTAAGAAATATCAATCACACAGTTGTTAATATGCAGGTAATTTCCACTTACAGTAAATATACAATTGTTCATAGAGTATAATGTTCTGTTCCACTCCACCTGTGAGGTAATAATAATACAATGTCCAGCATAGTTCTAGGTGGGTTCCCACACCTAGCTCCTGGCCTGCTGCTTAGAGGAATAATGTAATAATGTATAACTTTTACCCTCTGGTGGATGTCTTGTAGGAGATAGCCTCTGGCCACTGATGGTTGAACCCTATGCCTGTCTAGCATAGTTTAACCATAGTGTAGAGGTATAGCAGGTAGCAGGAGATGACTGGAGATGTTACCTCTGGAGTGGTTCTGGAGATTCTGCTTTCTAGGAGGAGCAGCCAGGCTATTTGTACCATTTCTTGGCAATGCACCTCAGACTGACTGGGGCCAGTGGCATCTGCCTAACTCTGCAATTGTTTGAGGGGAGTCTTTCATGTGTCACTGGGTGCACAAAGGACCCCCATGGACGCCGCTATGGCCCTCATTGTCTTGATCGCTGTGGCATGTTCTGACCCTCATAACTCAACCAATTACGCCGTTACAACTGCCATTTTGCGCCTGCGCGGACTTGAATATGTGAAGTTGTCAATGCCCGCTTTTTGTTTGCTTAACTTGCACTGGTTTGTCTGTGGCACATTTGGAGGTCGAATTAGTCTACCTGGCGTAACTTCCTTAATAATAGGAGTAGAGCCTTGATCTTGGGCTCATTTTGACCGTATAATTATGGCCTTTCCATAAATGCTTTGATATAAGGTTATGGCGTCGTGACTTATGTAACCTATTGTTCAGTGTTTGGGTGCTGAGACACTCATGACGGTGTCGGCGGTGCCCAGGCACCCGTGACGGCCGTTTGCATTCACTTACAAGTTATTAGTTTGTGCACTGGACCATGAGGTCGCTGATTTAGACCCTTAGAATCATTATATTGTGCAGTGGACCATGAGGTCGCTGTCTTTGATGTTGTAACCTATGTATAACTGACCTGGCTGGTGTGCAGTGGAGCATGAATGCTCTTATACAAAGTTTGAGCGCTCTTATAGCTCTTAGAACCAACCTATGTATTAATTTCTTATACATTCTTTGATTAATACAATAATATGTTACAATTTATGGAATAATAAAATGGTATATGATAGCTGCATCCTTGCTTATAAGCTGCGGCTTATACACTAAGCATTACAGAACTGTTATCGGTATAGGTGTGGTATAGCAGGTTAGATGAGAGGTGAGGGATGACCATTGTATTAAAGGGTGGAGGCCACTCCTCTCCCACAGTCAGGTGAATAGGAAAGGGGCCTCTAATACCCCCCCACACACACACACACACACACAACACACCGGCCTCTGACCCCAAGGCAGTATTGGAATATACCAGCTGGGCCGGCCCTGTACTTTTGATCACCATGCCCCCACTGTTGTCACCATGCTAACTACCTGTGCATTGCAGTAAAGGGCCTGGTCACAGCTGAGTGCACAATACTCCAAGAGCCAAATGAAAGGGGCTGCACGGGCACCACCAAAGGCAATTTAGTATGTCACTCTGATACCTAGGGCCTATATATGACTTTGCTAAGACACCTGCAGGAAGTAGTATTATATATTGCCCTTGGTTCCTATATTATGATTTTGCATTTGGACCCCATGGAGTATATCTCATGCATAACCTTGTAGGTGACACATGCACAAGGCCCATGCATAGATCAGACCTTTAGTAGGCTATAGCTTCTTTCAGTAGTATATAGACTAAAATCTTAGGGAATGTTCAACAATGATTATTATGTCACTGTTTTTTGGCAGTTATTAGGACCCCCCGTCCCAATGTTACTGTTTGTCACTGGTACCAAAATAGAGGAGCAGCACAGGGGGTCCTCTGGGGTCATTTAATTCGTAAGATTACTGATAGCTATAAGTTGTTTTTTTATGTTGTCCAATGTCTCTGGGTATGGAAAAGTGATGTTTGACCAATGAAAGCTCATGCAGTCACTGAGAAATCTGCAATTCTTTACAACCATCTTTTGAAATTTTAGCCTCGTTTTTTGAGAGCTAAAATACACATTGGTCTACCTTTTCTGGCATTAATATTCATCTTACAACAATTCCAATGGTAGCTACCCCCCCTAAATTGGACACAATGATCACATTGCAGCTAACCATTTGTTGCTAGGACAAGCGGTTACCTAGCAACAGCTGATTTTAGCTAGCAACGGACCCTTTCCGAGACAAAGAAAGACTTTTCCTAGGAATGACTTACAGAATGGAGATCATGGCTATTGCTTCTCATTTTGGTATTGAGAAGGTCCATGCCATTATAGAAAATGCAACATTGTACCAAAACACAGTGTGCTAACCAGGGAATGTAGAAAAAAATGATATAGCAAGTATGATGAAAACATGCAACTTCAGCATTATCTTCTATTGGAAAAATATTATATACTGGATAATTGTAGTGTGTCTTATATCCTCAAAAACCTCTGAGGCTTTCACTTTACTCCTAGAGTAGCCGATTGACTAGCAACGACAAATTTACTTAGCAACCTATATTGACATGATGCATAATGCATAATGCATATTGCACATCCATATGAACTAGCTACAAGTTACCGGATGAATGAATATATTGTTCTTGGATTATAAGTTCTCTTGAGCTTAAGCTTCGTGGTCTTTAATGAATAATTTATTAGGAACAGGGGTCGATGGTGTTAAATTGTTATATCTTATTTTCTCTTTCTTGGGCTGTCTTCTATGTCTGTATGTCAATGCCCTTGTGTCAATGCCCTTGTGTCTCATGTGCGTATATAAAATTCTATTTTTTGATGTAATGAATATCAAGTAACAGCTGATGTGATGGTTTATATAGTTAAAATTGGAACTAATTGTAATATTGAGATTTATGCTGCAAGCTGGACTTCAATTATCCACATTGTAATTTTGTGAGAAGTTCCAATAAACACTTTTTCAAACCTAAGAAAATTGAGAAGTATATTCATAAAAAGACATTTGGATTTGATGAGAACTAAGAATCCATGGACTCAATGTTTTTGAAAACAATTATACCTCAAAATACCCCCCAAAATAGGAAATAATTATATTTAACAATTGTGCAGTTGGTTATTGTTTAGAAAGTACTAGCTTTTGCATAGCAAGTAGCCTACTAACTGACACACAGATGCTCCAGATATGAAAAGATATCCGCCAGGTATTCTAGTGATCACAGGGTTTTTTTTTTACTAAATATGTCTATTGCTGAGCAAGAGACATCATGAGCCTGAAATGACCTATAAGCCACACCTTATACAGGGGCTTCATACAGGTTCTGCAGACTTAAATACAAAATCAACTGTCACTACTTTGGCTAAACATAACATCAGCAAAGTATCATCGAAAGCAGTTTATGTATCAGGTTGAGGTGACAGGTCAGTCTGTGATTTATGTACTCATGTGAGTCTCAGAACACAGATGATATCCTAATATCAACCACAAGGCATATACCTGTCTATACAAAGTCATATCAAATATACAGACTGATTCAAATTACCTACTGATAATGATCAAAGCTCTCCCACCAAAATGGTAAGGCTAAAATCAAATATTGCCCCTGTGTGATGTGACATGCCATCATACAGAACACATAATCACCATCTTGAACTCTCTCATTCTAAAGCATACAAAGAATATCTTGGGTAATCCGAGGCTTGGTAAATACCTTGCTTCCAGTATGTATCTACCTATCAATTAATCCTTTTGAGTGATATTTAGCAACATAATTAGAATACATTAACGACCAAGGATTAGAATTATAGGAACTGTAACAAGAAGGGACTTCTTATGTACCTAATACTACCATAGAATCATGTGTAAATGGCATGGCTATTACATGAATCCAACCCTTGTCTTGTCATATACAATGTAGGATGTCCCTGTGCCTTGTAGCCTTAGCCTCAACTCAATTACCTTAGGCCAATGCTTACAGTATTGGTCTGTGACTTTGGGTGTGTGTAGAGGGTGATGAAATTACCTCCTTATGGTCATTCAATGCCTTCATATGCCATTCTTCTCCAATGAAATGCTGGTCAGTCCTTTAGCAAATGCTGCATCAATGTATCATGCCAACCCTTCCAAGTACCTCAGTACTAACTGAGAAGGTGAAGTGTAAAAATGAATATTCAAATGCTAAAGCATATTATGAATGTACATGTGGCAATGCCCTGAAATATATAGGCTATAGTAGTTCCATCACTTTACTTTGAACATATCTGGATAGAATGTTAATTGTTATATGGATGTTTCCATCATGTAGATGATGATCACTGGTGACAGACAGATGGTCTATGTCTTTTTAACTCCTTCCATTCAGCTAGTGCATTAATGCACTACCAGGTCAAATATAGCTAGTACATTAGTGCACTATGAGGAGAGCATTTAAAGTATCTAATAACATTATTCTGGGCCCCATCAATAATTATTTTCAATAAGTAATGCCAGGTATCATGGTATCATATGAAAGGAAACTACATACAGATTACAAATTAGTCATTTTTGTATACATTTTCTCAAACATTGGTTCTATTCCTGAGGTCACCCTTACACCATATATCAATATATATTTGCCTGGGACCTCAATCTGCTGTATTTTAGGGACTTTTAACAATGATAGAGCTGGCAGTCACTCACTTTTATCATGTAACCCTTGGGCAGACCCCCCCCCCTCTCTCTGTAACAAAGTGTAACAAACTTCATGATCCCCTCCCCTACTGTGTTACGTAATATTTGAATGGCCCCTTAGCAAATATTTAATTGCTAAGATGTAAACAGGTCTAGCAATAAGGCTTTGGCAGCACAATTTCAGATTTATTTTCTTTATAAATCGATGGGTTCCATAATCATGTTTTCATATCTGAGTAGAGCAGTTGTCTGTTGGTGAGCCACTTGCTAAACAAAAGCTAGCAAGGTTTCACCACTTGCTAAACAAAAGCTAGCAAGGTTTAAGTAAGTGCCAACTCTTTGAGTATTGAACAACTATCTGACACATTTCCTATTACATTAGGGATATTTCTAACACAATCTTCTCAGTTCTGAATAAATTGAGTCCAATGATGGTTAACTTTCTTCACAATAATACATATTTGTCTATGAACAAGCTCCTTTGTATAAGTTGCTATGTAAATTTGTTCCTAAGGAATCACTGCCCCACAAGTAGAATAAAACCTCAGATGTATTCTCATTTCATCATTTTCAGGATATAAGACACACTACAATTGTCTAGTAAAGAATATTTTGCCAATAGAGGATAATGCTGAAGTCGCATGTTTTCATCATACTTGCTATAGGTCTATCTTTTTTTTCTCTATATTTTCTGATCAGCACACTGTATTTTGGTACAATATTGCATTTTTTCAATTGCATGGAGCTTCTGAATAGCAAAATGAGAAACAGTATCCATGATCTCCATTCTGTAAGTCATTCCTAGGAATGGTCTTTCTTTGTCTCGGAAAGGGTCCGTTGCTAGCTAAAATCAGCTGTTGCTAGGTAACCGCTTGTCCTAGCAACAAATGGTTGGCTCCAATGCGATCGTTAGGTCCAATTTAGGGGGGTAGGTACCTTTGGAATTGTTGTAAGATGAATATTAGTGCCAGAACAGGGTGATCAATATGTATTTTTGCTCTTAAAAACGAGGCTAAAATTTCAAGAGATGGTTGTATAGAATTGCAGATTTCTCAGTGACTGCACAAGCTTTCATTGGTCAAACATCACTTTTCCATACCCGGAGACATTGGAAAACATAAAAAAACAACTTATAGCTATCAGTAATCTTAAGAATTAAACTCCTAAAATATGGCTCTTTTGAAGGACTTGCTGCTCTACTAAAAGAGCCCCCCCCATCCCCTTAGCAGTGATGTAATTGTTGAACATTCCCTTGTATTATACAATTTTGTTTCTCATTTTGGCTGTACTAAATAACTTCCCTCTATTAAGCACTGTAATAGGAGTTGTTTATTGCTGAGGGGGTGCCCAAGAACCCAAGAACCCTTACTTGGCCGTTGGCTTCCCTCTGCTGAAAATGGGCATCCAAGGCTGCCCATTTTATGGCATCAAAACTCACAAGTAAAGACCGGTCTAGGTCCTAAGTATGGGCCTGGATTATCGAGGCTGACAACACACAGGCGAGAGAATGCCTCCTATTATTACCCTTGCAGGATTGCATATTTTTTGACATACCAATGCTGTGCTGGTGCGTAACTCGCCAGCACTGTGTAGGTGCCAAGTGCATCAGTGACGATGTGTGCATGGGGGCAGGGGGTGAGTTGATAATGTTTCTCTTGGTAAATTTCACTTTAATCTATACATCCAAGCTATATCCTAGCAAATTGACGACCACAGCACATTAGAAGCCTCATACCGACCCTACACTGACCTGCTGTGGTTAGCTGGCTTTCAGGAACTTTAGGGTGTGGACAATAGGTAGAGTGATGATTGGTCTATTTCTATTAAAAGGATCCTACAGTGCCTTCTCACACCCTATAGATCCCCCATGAGCATCCATATTACATTGGCACTGAATATGTGTGAACGATGGAATCCAATTTTACACCGATGTATAAAAAAGGGAAAGGTTACATTTGAGATGTTTTCTATGCAATATATTAAAAACACATAATTGGAAGCTATGAAATTGATAGCTTAACCATTTGGTATCTCTTCAGGAGAGTAAGGGAGGGGGTTTATTTGCACCTCTGGATGTCTGTCACCCTTAACCTTTGTGTACCCATTCAACCTCCACTGTATACGTCCACACAGGGAACACAGAGCAGCTCATGTACAGCTCGGCCAGTGCTGCCACCACACAGCAGTTCTAGGAACTACTCTGTAGGTGTACATAATACATCTTCTGTCTAGAATAAAATTGGAAAATTCCCCAGCACAGTGTCATGCCCTGGGAGTTAATTTGTAACTTTGAAGGAGTATTCTTTCAGTAAAATGATCAGATTGACATAGTTATTTCATGCTGAGAATAATACGTTTGTTGAAAAGAAAATATTCATGAAAAGTGTTTACAATTTCCATGGTATAAATCAATAGAGCATGTTGTGAATTGCATCAAAACGATCAAGGTTTTTTTTTCTCACAAAACTGATCATTTTCAAACAAAATCTATGTCTTCTACTCATGAATTGGGACATACATATGTATAATTCTCTTAATGGCCTAGAGCTAACATTTCTGAAATGTCCTCCACCTACTCTGCCCATATCAAGAAGGTCAGAACAGTTTCCATTGTTCCTGGTGGCAACTTTTAAACTTTTTTTTTTGTCAAATCCTACCACATAAGTCTAGTAAAACACAGGCTCTATCACAAAACTGTTTTGGTGAATAAAAGATAAGTGCTACTATAGGGCATAACACCATAATGCACTGCATATGTCAGTTATACACAAGAACAGAAGCTTAGTGTACCTTATGGAATAGGATAAGGCAAGGGGTGCCCCGTATAGACGAGTGTATCATATCATAGAACAATAATGAAATGCTCAAAATGGAGCCCCAGTTGTGCCCTATAGCATTCATTCTTTTCAATCCAGGGTAAACAGCTAACTGGTTACTGTGCCTACTGGTACACAGTGAGTCTTTTGAGAGTCATGGCTTGCACCTCAATCCCTAACAGATCAGTTAAAATGGACATGGCGAAATGCCAACCTTAGGCTTTTAAAGTTAATGGTTTATGCCACTTTATTTGCATAGCCCTCATCGGAACTGTAATCACAAATTCACCATACAAAAAGTAGGTAAAAAAAGGACCCCAAAACACCACAACAAAAAGCATGAGAGAGAGAAAAAATGTGGCTACATGTAGTGCAGCATAATGGGGTATTTCACAAGTCAAGTATAAAAAAAAAATGTTTCCAGGCGTGGCCAACACAAGCTGTAGATTGTCAAGTGATAGTTTGAGCTATTCAGGGCAGTAAAATGGCCACAATATACTAGAAGAATGGGCTGATGTACACCACAATCTAAATTGCAGGATGGTTAAATGGGATGCATTGAAGGTTTTACCAATTAATGAAGTAGATTACGACAGGGGGCACACCAGCAGATGTGACATACCCGGTATGGAGTTTTTGTTATATCACAATCTGCAATACATACACCCCAACAGCCAATACACATTCAATCAGCTATTTGTAGTATGGTCTTGTTCTAGAGAACCAGGGAGGTATGTTGTGGTATTTGGTTCACATTTCCCACACCAGGGGGCTGTGCTGTACCTAAAGGTTGTCTCCCATCTAAAGGCGAGGCCGACAAAAGCAGCCTTGACACACAAACCCAGCAGGAGATGGTACCACTCCAGACTCATTTATGGTTACCTTAATGACTAGTGGTCACATTAGGATCAGTTAGCCACCACAAATAAATAAAAATACCAGTAAGGGAAAGTGTTTCTTTAAAATCAATATAGATGCTCATTATCAAGGTGCTAATCAGCTGATATTGTCATCAGTAACCATAAGCACTCCAACAGTATGGGGGCTTGCCTTCAGATGGGATATTCAGTATAGCTCCTCTACCACAACCATTTGATATAATGGTTAGTACTGGGGGGCATTTCTTAACAATCCTATTTAAAACTGTTAAGGAATGCCCTCCAGAGGTGACTTTGGTGGTTTGGTCAGCTGGTATTTGAACTAATCAGCGATGGAAATTGTAAGCCAAAATATTTGGTAACTAATCCAAGTGCCATTAACCCATTGAGGGCTGCTAATGTAGAAGTGCATCATGTCCATTGGTCATCATGATGCACCAAAGAAGTACTGGTGAGACGGCTCACAACTACTTCATTAGTGCATCATACCGACCCCTGAGGGTGTATCCATCCCATAGGGTCGGCATGATGCTTGAATATTGCCCTGGTGAGTTACTTGCCAGTGCTACATTCAAGCATTAACATATTAGCGGCCCGTAATGATAAGTTAATAGGTTAAAGTGACGTTTGGTAAGTGCTGTAATACTTGCGCATAAGGCATACTTGTCATATAGTATATTATGTGAGGATGGAGTCCCGGTGCTCCCTGTTGGGCATGTTGGGATATAATATACTATAGAACAGCACAGCACCCAAAGTCTAGGCCCAGATGCCCCTTAAAGGATCAGATAAACCTTTAAGGGCTACTACGGCAGGTGTGCATCATGCCCATTGGTCATCATGATGCACTGATTAAGCGCTGGTGAGTCTTTTTCATTGGTGCATCATGTTGACCGTTAATCATGTCCACCCCGTAGGGTTGACATGATTAATGAATGCAGCCCTGGCATATTTCTCGTCGTAGTTACAGTCATACATCATGAACACCATTACCGCATTACCAGCCCTTAAAAGGTTAAAGTGGGTGCATCTTGTATGCACTCTCAGCCTCAATTGTAAATAGGCTATAAAGACCACTGTAGTGGGTACATGTAGTGGGTAAATGTCCATGACCGGGGAATAAATTAGCACTGTGGAGGGGCTGTCCATATTCAACGACACCATATAGGTGGAGTTGAATTCGGACAGGCCTCACCGAGATGAATAAGATGCAAATTAATTCCCTGGAATGGACATTTCATTTAAGTCATGGCCTACACAGTTAAATTGCTTTTAAATAAAGAAAAACGGCTCAGCTATGTTCACAATCAAAGATGGCTGATACCCATTGAATACAACCACATTGTATTCCACGCCCCCCATTGAATACAACATGTCCAGTACTGTTCTATAGAAACGATCATATAGACTATCGGCCTAACATCCCTTCAGCATCTCGGAAGTTCAGTAGCCATCTTAAAGAGGAGTGATCCGTACGTAAAGTAAAGTTCGTTCCCCATAAAAAATGTTTGAACTTCTTGGTATATACGACTACTGCTAACAACTCTCTTTTGGTTGTGCAGTAATTGAGTTTTACTCAGTGTGTTGCTGGCAAAGGCAATAGGTACCTCTCTCCCATTTTGGACTTGCGAGATTGCTGCACCAATGCTATCATTACTAGCATCAGTATCCAGTATGAAATGATCCGTTTCATTCGGATATTGTAATACGGGAGTACTCGTGAACAGGTCTTTTAGCTTTTGAAAAGCAGATTCCTGTTCATGTGTCCAAGGAAATTCTTCCTTGGTACTTCCTGGAGTCCAGTTAGCTATTACTTGTAATGGGTAACTGACTCTAGAATAATTCGGAATAAATTCCCTATAATAGGAACAGAAACCTAAAAAGGACCTCACTTCTTTGGGTGTTTTAGGTCTATTCCAATTCGTAACTGATTCAATTTTATCGGGATCAGCTTTTATTCCTTCATCACTAATGATGCGGCCCAAATAATTTATGAACTTCCTCAACATGTGACATTTCTTAGGTTTCAATTTGAGACCATTGGAAATAATGCGTTTTAATACCATTTTGAGGTTATTAGAACACTCTTCTAATGTTTTTCCGAAGACTATTACATCGTCAAGGTATACAAGACATCTTTTCCACAATAAATCGCTTAGAATTGTTTCCATCATTGCTTCAGATGTTGCTGGTGCATTGCACAAACCAAACGGCATTACGTTATATTGGAATAGTCCAATATGACTCGAAAATGCAGTCTTTTCCATATTTAACTTCCTGTAGTCTATGCAAAAGCGGAGAGTACCATCTTTTTTTGTTACCATACACACAGGACTACTCCATGGACTATTGGAAGGGACTATTACATCCTGTTCCAACATCTTGTTTATTTCCTCTTCAGCTACTCTCTTTTTCGCTAAAGGTAACCGCCTATACGGTATCTTAAAGGCTTCCGCATCTCCAGTATCTATTTTGTGTACTACCTTATTTGTCATACCTTATTTTTTCACCAGGTTTGGCAAAGGCAGTCTTATACTGACAGAGCATATCATAAAACTCTTTCCGGTGTTCTGGATCTTCTAATGAAGTTTCTTCATACAACTTGAGTATGTCATCCGAAATTTCATCATCTCCTGTTACCTTCTGTAAGTTTAACTTACTATCCGTTACAGTTTCCGAAAGGGTCATGTTGCCAAAAACTTGTCCCTTTTTTAGGTAGATAGTAGTGTTTCCTGTGTTGGAGACAGGTACTACCGACCAGGATGCATTTGCTACTATAGTATCTACAGATATTAATCCGATGCTTGACAGAGTAGCTACATCCGGTTCTATCACTGCAGGCTTATTGCGCATTGCAGGATCACTTCTTACAAGCACATCACAGGCTACCCCCGGAGGGATCCGCACAGTGTGTGCTACACTAGCCATACTGCTCACTTGTCTCAGTACCCACCTAACCTTTACAGGATATGGGTATTTCAGACTCAACACTCCGGATTGGGGCTCTAACACCACACCATACAGGGATGCGAAATCTAACCCGAGTATCCCCTCATCTGCTATATCCGCAACGGTGGCGCTCATGACATAGTCATGTATTCTATCCAATTGCAGCTTCACACAAGTTCTCCCATACGTCTGCAAGGTACTGCCATCGGCCGTTTGAGCACTTCCTCCCGATTTGAGAGTATCGTGTTCATCCGGGATAAGATCATAGAACCTCTTGGAGATACAGGAGTGGCTAGCACCTGTATCCATGAGAAATTCGGCAGATCTTCCATTAACAGTGAGGCAAACATACCACCGCCTTCCATTTAGAACAGAGGGCATGTCCGTGACGATCGGAACGTCATTGTTCACACCTGGAGTCGATCCACATCCTTTCAAGTATTCCAGACAAGGATGACCCGGGGGTAGGTGGGCACTACCAACCCTGGCTAATTCATAGCCGCCTACCTCGTTACTGATATCGGGTTTCCTCTGTGCTCCATGGGCACCTGTTATATCAGCTTCCCTAACCTTCCGGGTGTCTACAACCACCTCGGTGCTAGGCGAGTTTGCTACTACATGCGAACTATCATCACGGATGGTGATATCATGGCAAGATTTGTTACTGGAATCCCCTTCTTTGCCCATCGGGGGACCCCTCCTCAGTTTTCCTCTGTACTTATTCCAGAGACACCCTTCTGTCTACGAGGGACAGGTTTCTCAGCCATACATTCGGGAGCATAGTGTTCTAACTTCTGGCATCTGAAGCATCTCCTTTGAGATTTATCAACTCTCGGTCTTTTCAGAGCTTCCGTTAATCCGGCTACTAATGTTTCCATCATATTAGTCGGAGTAACAGCGGCTGCCACGGTTGGCTCGGCCCCTCCCCTTCCTTTTCTATACCGTTTCTGTCGGTAATACTTTCCAGTGACCTGGACTGATCCAATATATTCTCCATTTTCATCAGAGACATATTCGTCTTCCTGATCAGCCTCCTGTAAGTCAACCGGGGCTAATTGAGAAGGTTCATATACCTGAGCAGGTGAACCTCCGTATTGCAATGGAGCTGCTCGTACTGGGTTAGGTCCTAGACCCACCAATCTCTTCTTCATATCATGTCCATCGATGGATATGAATAGGTCACTGAAGGATGTATCATCCTTCCAAGAATCCCAAACTACTTGTTTGTGATCCGGATCCCACAATCCACTGTAGAATTGTGTAAACAATTCTTGTAGATAGCAGTCGTCATCATGAGCCCAATTTGGACGTGCTTTCGATAGCAAGTCCTGTAGCTCCAAACCAAAGACCTTATGAGATTCTTTAGGTTTCTGAGTTCTTTTCTTAAAGCTTACCCATGGATCCTCTCTAACGATCGAACCGAATAGGTACGTGGCACATTCGACCAGTTGATCATAGGTGCCGCATATTCCATATGCTGCTCTCCATTGGTTGAGGGCTACTTTTCCACCTTTATTCAACCAACAGATCAAATAAGGCAGAGGTTCTTCTTTTGTCCAACCACTACAGTTGACTTCATCGACAAAAGCTTGATACCTATCCTTCCAAGGATCATTAGAATCATATGGAGGGGGTAGCCGTGCCTGTCTACGTGCCGGATTATTACATCCGCGTAGTCTATCTTCTTCTCGCATGCTCCAGTTCATGACTTCCATGCCGTCTGCTCCCTTCCGGTAGCAGTCAATGCCAAGATTTTGGATACATTGGCTTCTATCAAAGATGGTTTGCATCCCTGCAGGCATGGAAGTTCTCCTATTTGGCTTCCTGCCATCTCCCCCGGATCCTGATCCTCAGGATCTGGATCCACCAGGGCCACCCGGGGGATCACCTCCAGGGGGACCACTACTAGGGTAGTTCCCAGAAGCACCGCCAGGGTATCCACCTCCATAATTTACATTTCCAGATGTTCCGGAAGATGCATACCTGGGGTAGGAATTATTTTGATTCCATCCCTGATTATAGTTATTACCATTTTGGTAATTACTACTTCCTGCCGGATTATAATTATGTCTTGTTCTTGGTTGGTACGTACCACCGGTAACATTATGTTGTGGAGGATTGGGTCTTGTAAAACGTCCACCATTAGGACCATTGCTTTGACCTGAAGGCGGGTTCGGCAATATTGGGCCTGCTGGTGTACTATGGCCGGGTTGAGAGAAATATGAAGGGGGGGTTAGCATATGTCTCGGTGGTCCCGGTGCTTTCGGTTGTGCTACTGGTGTATTATTATATACACTAGTTGCGTTAACGTGAGTCACTCTAATTTTATGACTCAAATCTGGTATAGGGGGTGCCGGACCTACTGTATCAAGCCTAGGAGCTGCAGGTGTAGGTACATTATTTTTTGATCCTTTATTAGTAGTTCCCTGTGGGCAATTACTATCTTGGACACTCATTCCGCTAGCTGCGGTGTTATCCGGTTTCTTATAGATTCCGGATATTACATTTTTATCAGCCCCATCGTAGACGAATGGGTTATATCTGGTTGGAATTGCATCTTGGGATGATTTCGCCAACATTGTAGAGACCACAGTTGGATCTATAGTACCTATAGTCAATTGTGCGGCTTCTACATATTTGTCTAGGGTTACTGCAGTAGTCTGCAATTCCTGAAGCTCATTCGTGAGTTTCTGTCTATCTTCCTCCAGTTGTTTATTGTAAGTTATACCACTATTCTGGCACCTCCCTTACTGTTATGCCCTCTCCTACCAGTGCATTATGAGAGCATATACGCACATGTGCATTTTTGGGATTTTTGGATATACTTTTTCGAGGTCAAGTTGGACTTAGAATATTTTGGGAAATGTGTGGCAGACATACAAATTCAGTCTCGCCATTGTTTCAATGTGAAAAATGGTCCAAACTCGTAGGAGAATTGAACCCAGGCCGCAGTGGAGGTAGGCGAAGATCTTAGCAATAGCGCCACACTGAACGGTGATGAAACCCAGTACGATAGTAAATAACTTCTAACCTGGGGTCCTTGTCCTATGTTTACACTCACTTTTCGTATGGAATCCAACAATGACATGTTATAATATCGAAGTTCCAAGAAGTATTGGATCCATAGACGAGGAATGCATGCTAATTTTCTCCATTTTCTTCGATATAAATAAGAATCCATTGATTTTCCTAACGTACGCGAGTCACGGTCCAGCCATTCCCACCCGCCTCCTTGTCCGGCGAAAGTGTGTCAGTGGCCCGGATGTAGATATAGGTCAAGAACAAAAACAATGGCTTCGCGCAGAGCGGCCACAGGCCGTATCACTGGCACTTACAAAATGTCTTCTTCTGTATTTATTCTGGGGATATCAGGTAAGAAATTAATACAAAATGGAGGAAAAGGTGGTATAAATGCAATTTGGCATATTCCATTACTATAATACCTACCCGGATGGTTTCATTGTCTTCAGCTTGTTTACTGCACTGAAGTTTCAATTTCTCTAATTCGTTTTGATAATGGCATATTTCGGATTCATAATTTGCCTTATCCAGACTTAGTTGATCATTCGTATCTATGTACGTCTGGATACGAATGTGTCTATTGTCATATTCTTTATTGAATGACTTTCTCATCTCTTGAAGTTTTATTTCTTCACTTTCTAATTCCTTCATGTATTCACTCTTCCTGGCTTCGAATTCGTTTCGCATGCCGATCAAGTCATCTTCTAACTGAAGTTTTTCATTGAATACTTCATCTTTAGCTCTGACCAAGGTATTTAGATTCTCGTTCAAAGTTACATAGGTTTTATTTAACAACAGGACATCAGGTCGTTTAAATTCCTCACCTTCCGGTACCGCATAGGTTACGTCGCCGTCTATAGTGCTGTAATCTAATATTGGTAGCCCGGGTCTGGGTACACTGTAAGGTAGTTCTCCAAATGTTACCCTTTTTGGCATTGGTGCCGGATGTTCTGGGTTAGTACTACCACCAACTTCGAACATCGAATTACTCAATTCGTCAACAAGTGATTGTTGACTTATCAAATTACTCCGCCTCTGTATGGATTGTTCACATCGTACAGAGTCTGGTAAATTTTCCTCACTATCATTATAGTGAGGTTCGGGATCTCTCCAAGATGCAGATTCCACATCTCGGGAGTTCGAATGGGTTTGGATCACCAATGATCCATTGCCATTCTCCTGGGCAGCTAGTTGCCCTGCTGGGTTAGCTTCCGCGAGGCTATCTAACCCATGTACTAGCTGTTCGGACGTTTTAACGTCTGGGCTATACACCAGAACCAACTGGTCACAGCACCAGTGTAATGGTCTGTGGTCTTACGGACCTAGGGGGTTCGGGTCTTACGATTCGGGAAAGAAAGAGTAAGACGGTGTTTCAAGTGTATGCCAACGGATAGCCGGTAGTTATTAATAGGGCAGCTAATAAATGCTAAGGATGGTCTTACATACTTGGAGGCCAGAAGGGCCTCTGACGTAGCGGCTGAGCCCTGGGCTTTATATAAGGACCCAGGTGTTCGTCGTCAGATGTCCCCACAGACCCCGATCGGTGCTGCCACCTATCCGGAACCTGAGGAACGTCCGACGACTGGACTCACCGCCACGTCAGACGGTACCCAACACTATGGTTATACAATACGTACCTCTACATTATCTTGATAAGCCAAAGTCATAACTGATTAACCAAACCTATTTTGTATGTAAAATTAATAAACCTTTAGAGAAAAACTATAGATAGTGCTACCTACTAATTTCAGTGTCCAAAGAAATTAAGGTAAAAAGCTTTGGAGGAACCTTTCCAAAACAGTTATTAAACCTCCCTCAGAAGTCAACCCTTCTTCAAATGCTGACCCTCTAACTTGATGGAAACATTGTACATGTGTCTATAGGAACAGGCAAACAAAAGATAGATTCTGTCACCCATCTCATAACTTCAGGCATCCATAGAGGTGATCACTGCTGTGTCAGGCAAGCAGTATATAGATACCTGGCTAGCTGTTTTTGACAAGCAGCTTTTAAATACCTGTCCAGACTGAGAGAAGAACAGATTTGATGTCCGGAAAACACTCTACTATCTTTTAATTTCAATTTGTGGAACCAATCAAAAACAATACATATATACTGAATTTAAAGACAGTTAAACTCTAATTTTACTCTCAAAGCTGACCCCCTTTTCTGAGAATATGCTATGAGCTGAATTAGAGTTCAAATCTTTAATAATGGTCAGCTTTTGAATGAGGTTTTATAGTATGTGTAGGCAGTTCCATAGCCATAATTAACCAATTTGGTGAATTTTGAGGGTCTGGCATTTGCTCTTGTATCTTGGTAGGATAGATGGAATTGTCTAAATTCATCTGATGATATCACAATGAGACAAAATACATGTGCTGCATTGTTTATGCAAGGGTGTTTTGAATCATAACACTATCATATAAGCCTGCTAATTCATATTCTCTTCACCATGATTTGAGCAGTTTTTATGGGGGAAAAGTTTAAAATGTGAAAACGTGAAAAATATCATTAATTTTTTGGTTAAAAGTCACTTTGTTAAATTTTTCATGGGGAAAACAGTTGGTGGCACAATCAAAAACATATCATGATGCAGTCTGGGCAAAATCCAGGTAACCATGGCTAGCATCTTGGTTAACAGAATAACTAGATATCACATTTCTTTCGTTTTCCCTTAAACTCTATCTCGGTATAGATCTGAAATATTTCATCTTTATCTAACCTGTCACCTTCGAGTTTGAAGTACTTTCTTGCTGTCCTGTTTTCTATCAATGGTACAAGTGAAACTCATAGAAAACAGTGTGACCATTCAGTCTGCTAAGCAATTACTTATACACCTTGTCAAATGTAGCATAATCCTGCCATTCAGTTATATCATTGGAGGATTGCACCAAAAATGATAGCAATTAATCTAATGTTCCTCTACACACAGCAATGTACTTGGGGTTTTGTGTGGCAATGAATAATGTATAATGTAACAATGAACAATGGCAACATGCTATCTGGGTACACCTATAGTGTTACATATTACATGACCCTTTTGTGACAAGAGCCTACAGGTATGTTATTACACACATAACACCAATCCAAGTCAGCCAGGTTCTGTGCAGTTCCTATTCCAGCTAGACAAGAACAGATTGCAGACTCTCCTCAGATTTAATGCAGTGTGCGTAACTTGGGCTTTGTCAAGGAAGTTGTCAGTGTCAGTCATCGAAATATAAGTTTGAGAAAAAAATTGTAAGTATTTTTTCTTCCTTCTTCCTCATCAATATCTAGAAATGGAAAGAAATGAGAAGAAACTACCAAAAAGTCAATAAAAGCAACATATCAATAAATAGCACTGTAATAATAGAACGATATAGGGAATTAATATTCTTTACCTTTTAACCTGAAATAAATTTTTGAGAATACATTTGGTCTACATACAATAGCTTTTAAAATGGACGATTATCATCATTATCTCATGTGTCAAAATCTCACATCAGAGTTTCAGTGCTTTTCTCGCTAGCACTACTCGTTCAATTAACGTCATTTTTACGTGAAAACTCATGTGATTTATGTAAAAAAGATGAGATGTGCTAGTAGGGTTGGCTTCCCAAGTAGGGTTGGCTTCCATTACAGGATAAGGGCATTTGTTGTATCATGCTGACTCTACAGGGTGAATTCATTCTTGTATCATGCTGACCCTTCATGGTGAATTCATTGATGTGTAAGAGTTTGTATTAGGTTTGTATGTTGGGTGGCTCTTAGGCTCGCTTAAGACTAAATGTATTAACACAACACGAGTAGTTCAGGTTGGGCAAAGCTCTTCAGACTTCCCACCTGTTCGGTGGTTCCCAGATGGGGAATCGAACCCCGGCCGCGGCGGTGAAAGCGCCGAATCCTAACCACTAGACCACCTGGTCACGGCACCAGTGTAACGGTTCGTATTAGGTTTGTATGTTGGGTGGCTCTTAGGCTCGCTTAACACTAGATGTACTAACACAAAACGAGTACTTCGGGTTGGGCAAAGCCCTTCAGACTTCCCACCTTTTCGTGTAGGCTTTTATTAGAGAAGTTGACTACACGTCTGGACTGGACCAAGTCCAGTCCCCTTCTGCGGATCACCCGGCTCCTTAGTAGGAGCTGGATGCGAGGCATGGTGCTGCCCCCTCTTGTACCAAATGGGTATCGCAAAGCGACACCTGGTTGGCATAGAAGGAACGAGTAACACACAAACACATCTCTCGGATGAGGCGCACTAATATATACACGACGATGCCGGCCCCTACAGATGTGTTATGCTGACCCTACAGGGTGAATTCATTGATGTATCATGCTGACCCTACAGGGTGAATTCATTGATGTATCATGCTGACCATACAGGGTGAATTCATTCTTGTATCATGCTGACCCTACAGGGTGAATTCATTGATGTATCATGCTGACACTACAGGTTGAATTCATTGATGTATCATGCTGACACTACAGGGGGAATTCATTGATGTATCATGCTGACCCTACGGGTGAATTCATTGATGTATCATGCTGACCCTACAGGGTGAATTCATTGATGTATCATGCTGACCCTACAGGGTGAATTCATTCTTGTATCATGCTGACCCTACAGGGTGAATTCATTCTTGTATCATGCTGACCCTACAGGGTGAATTCATTGATGTATCATGCTGACACTACAGGATGAATTCATTATTGTATCATCCTGACCCTACAGGGTGAATTCATTAATGTATCATGCTGACACTACAGGTTGAATTCATTCTTGTATTATGCTGACCCTACAGGGTGAATTCATTCTTGTATCATGCTGACCCTACAGGGTGAATTCATTGATGTATCATGCTGACACTACAGGGTGAATTCATTCTTGTATCATCCTGACACTACAGGGTGAATTCATTCTTGTATCATGCTGACCCTACAGGGTGAATTCATTGATGTATCATGCTGACACTACAGGGTGAATTCATTCTTGTATCATCCTGACACTACAGGGTGAATTCATTGATGTATCATGCTGACACTACAGGGTGAATTCATTCTTGTATCATCCTGACACTACAGGGTGAATTCATTCTTGTATCATGCTGACCCTACAGGTTGAATTCATTGATATATCATGCTGACCCTACAGTGTGAATTCATTCTTGTATCATGCTGACCCTACAGGGTGAATTCATTCTTGTATCATGCTGACCCTACAGGGTGAATTCAGTCTTGTATCATGCTGACCCAATATGGAGAACTCATTATTGTATCATGCTTACCCTATACGGTGAATTTATTCAAGTATCATGCCAATCCTATTGGGAATAAATATTGTTTTGTCTCTACCAATGCTGCACAGTATTGGCATCAATATCATGCTTGTTACATGCATTCATGTACTGTGCCTGCATTTTATCAATAAAATATCTTAACAAATGGGTATGATGCCTTAACTCATTAGCCATAATTTATTCATTCTTGCATCATGCCAACCAACATGTTCCATGGATTTAGGTATCATGCCTGCATTTCATTAATAAATTAATCTGACCAATAGACATGATGCACCAACTGTCCAGAAAATGTGTAAAGGGGACAACAAACACCTAGAGTTGACAGGTGCATGTAGATCTATTTTGGACAAGAAAACAGTATGGTCATTCAGTCTGCTAAGCAATTATTCATACACCTTGTCAAAAGTAGCATAGTCTTGCCTTTCAGTTACATCATTGAAGGATTGTACCATAACTCTAGCACTCAAAAATACTACTACACACAGCAATGTCCTTGAAGTTTTGTGTGGGATTTCACTTAAATGAAACAATGATCAACGGCAGCCTACAATCTGGCTACACCTATAGTGTTACTTAGCGCTGTTACATATTACATGAACATTTGTGATAAACCTCATACAGGTAGGTTATTCTGCGCAGTTCCTAGACCAGTGTGTGTATCTTGGGCTTCATGAGAAGGCTATATCTACTAAATTGACATCTGAACTTTCAAGGAAAGTTGACAGAAATAATCTTTTGCTGTAAACTGAGAATCAAACTGATACAAGTGTTTGCTCTTACAGTGTTAGACCATAAACACTTCAGAGATAAATTATGTGCTAATAAAATCTATTCTAGGATACAAATCCCTGGTAGATTTATTTAGTTAATCACTTCAACCCAATTGGATCTTCCATTATTATTTATTTTAAGGGTACAAAGGTAATAGACTCTTTAGGGGCTACTAAGGCATTCAAGCATTCATAGTTGCTGGAGAGCCATCATTATTTCCACAACATTTGCCATAAACTGATTTATACCTCTGTCTAAGGGTTTATGACTGGGAGGGCGGCCTGCAGTGCAAGGTCCTTTAAATTTCACCTAGGAAAAATCAGATGGAGCATTTATCAAATTACCAATCCAACTCATAGAAAAAAGCCCTGTGCATGGGAAGGATAAACTAGTTATCATCTGAGACAAAACCATTCCCCATCCATCCTGCCACCTCCCTCCTACCTCAGCACCCTTCCTAATTGATTGAAACCTACATTGATTACCAAGTAACAAAATGAAGCAGGGACATTTACCTGGTATGTAACACAATGTAGACAAACAGTGCCTAGTGGCAAAATAAAAGAAACTGCCAAATATCACCATATTTGCTCGGTTTCTGTACATATATGACACTTTATTTTCCATATCCCATAACCATACTTAAGGAACTGATAATAGTTGTGGTTTATTCAGCTTGCCTGTGACCCTTCTGCTGATCTTAGATATGTATACATGCATACCTGAGTTGTGGCTAAGAAATATTTGGGGAATTTGTTGGATTTTATATAGGAGAAAAATGGCAAATTCTGATGATAGGCCATTGTTAAGACCACTAAACCTGAGTGTCCTAGAAAGTGGACAAATATACCAGAAGACCTATGATTTGATGTTTAATTTCTTACCTAAGCTTTGAATTGACAATGTTCAATTTACTAGCTATGATAGCCATTGTTGGCTCCTGGAACCTACAACATTATAACGTGTTATTCAGGACTCTACCATAACTAAAGCATGGAGCTACACAATACACAGCATTCAATCGAAAGCTTTACCACTTGCAGCAATGTACTCAGGGTTTTGTGTGGCATTTCAATGTAATGTAACAATGTTCAATGGCGACCTACTATTTGGATACCTACAATGTTACTTAGAGCAATTACATATTACATGACCCTTTTGTGGTCAGACAGGTGAGATATTCACATATAACACTGAGCACAGCAGCATCCATCTACTTTCGTGCGCTACTTGTCCCGTGTCCTCGCTATATCTTTTTCAGTGACAGCTGTATTTTCAAGGAAATTGTCAGTATCAATCAGCAAAGCATTTGAAATTGAGGACCTTTACACTTTGTAAGTATTACATAGTCTTTCTTCTCTGTTAAAACTTTGGTAACAACATGAAAAATGACCAAGATGGAGAAAATGACTATAAAGTAATACTATTGGTTACTACTGACCAACTATTTGCTTGTCTGACCAGATACCTTGCATGTCTCAATGGCAATCATGCTATGTAGATTTGAAGTATAGCTTACATAAGAATAAATAGGTGTTTAAGTATATACAATGGAAGGTTTTGCAACATAACCCATACACTTACTACGTAGGCTAAGCTCAACTTTGGCTTACAGCATTATGTGGCACCATGTGCAAATTATGCTTGAATTGTGAAGGAATCAAGTTGATGGTAGAGCTACAATTCATCATCTGGATTGATTGGGATGAGATCTGAGAAGGGTTCCTGCTGGTGTCCAGAATCATTCAGTATGCTAGATATTTCTGGAGTGCCATAATATATGTACAATATTCATAAGGCTTCCAAAATAAGCCTCTCACCTCTACTGTAACACAGAATAAAAATCATGGAAAAATACACAGAAAATTTGGTTTTTGCACCAGCCCCATCAGGTAACATCATGCATGACAGAAATGAAAAAAATCAGGCTAATAGAAAGCCAAATAATTTATACCTACTATAATGGAATGAGTAAGCACCAGGTTTTCAAATAACACCCTCCCAAAGGGGAGGGGGCCCTTTGAAGAGAAATGTGTATAATTTTGGAATCTACTTGACAATCAAAATACAAAAAAAAGAGAGAGAAAAACTCACAGCCTGGGATATGCATTTTTGTGCAGTGAATGTGTATTCTTTCTTAATGTAATGTCCAAGTTCTGGCCCTGAGCCTGTGGCTGACCTGTCGTAGGTTCTAGGTGTGTGGTGTAGGTATGGGTATGGAGAGATGATGTGAGCTGCTCCTGTGGCTTATTATATACCCAGTGAGCAGCTCACAACATGTCGCAATCTGCTCACCGGGTGTCGCAATACAAATATTGCAATCAGCATTGCGCAAGGCGGTGAGCAGCTCACTGGTTGTGACTAATGTGATCTGGTATGATCCGGTTGTATCCGGTTGTATCCAGCCTGATCTGGTAGGATCTGGTATGTTGCAATGTCTCCAGTGGGGTTATGTTTAGGGACAATCTTGTTTGTAATCCACTGGTCCCACTAGGGGAGACAAGGTTTGTTGTTGTTCCCTAACGAGCAGTCTCTGCTTATGACTGAGTAAAGGTGAGTTGTGGGCAGAGCTTAGGCTTGTGTGGCGAAGAAGTTAATAAAGGTGTAAAATAATGATAATACACAGAATAGTCCATTGACACATTCTTGATAGGGATATGATATTTGGGCTTTGCTCTCAAAAAGGGTCAAGAAGTATCAATTTTTGCAACTGGAATTTGGTACTCAATTGTTTTCAATCGCACCTTGAAATAATAGGAAATATATGTAGTGCCTCCCTTTGGGCTACAGGGGTATTCAAATCAATCTTAAAGGAAAAGACCAGCTTATTATCATGATTCCTTCTTTTGGTAGACTTTGCATTGAATAAAAAGAATTTGGTTTACTTTTGAGCACATCTACTTGTAGAAGGGAGAACAGAGAGCTTCTTTGATGTCTTCTGTAACATCACCAGAGACCAATTCCACCAGAAATTGATGCATTTGGTCTATTGTGATGCCATAGAAGACACCAAAGATGCTCCCTGTTCTCAGGCTTACTTATGATGTGATCATAAGTAAGCCTGAATCTTTTTAATCAATATAAAGTCTACCAAAAGAAGGCATGATGAAAATAGGTGGGTCTTTCACTTTAAGCACTAAAAACAGTATTCAAATAAGGTTAGGAGTGCAGGTTAACTGGAACTGTTTGGTGCCCGGAGCTTAAACAGGTTATTATTTCTTATAACATCAGTTTCAATAGAGGACCCCCTTTTCCATGTCAAAACTATAGAACCTGCTCGTTGGAACCCCTCTTATTTTTGGCTTTTCAGATGAATATTTAGAATCTAAAGCTTGAATATTAACTAACAAATGACTCATACCTCCCACAGGATGGACAACATGACAGAACTGGTGACCAACAGCTCAATAACAACACCTGATTTATATAGTGGAACCACCCTAAATACCACTAGTACTAACACTTCAGGAGTTGCTTTAAGTTTAATTCAAAAAAACATATTTACCATCATATCTCCCATGATAGTTTCATTTGGCATTGTGGGAAACATTCTCTCATTAATGGTGCTAAGTCGGAGGTCCTTCAGGAACCTCAGTGTCTCCATACTTTTGAAGGGTTTAGCCTTTGCCGATCTATGCAGACTTCTGGTCTCACACAGTTTCTTAACAACCTTAGAAAATGCGTCCTTCTCTATTAACCGCAAAAAGCAGAGTTGGGCATGTAAGATATTCATTTATCTCCACATTGTTCTCCCATGGATCAGTTCCTGGCTTGTTGTTGCTATCAGCATAGAACGCGTTATTGTGGTACTCTTGCCACACAAAGTTAAAGATATTATTACCAAATTCAGAGCTAAAGTAGTAACAATTAGCATTTTCATATTTTTCTTCATATGCCAAACCCATGTTTTCTTCTTTTATGATATAGTTGATGGATATTGTAATTTTACTGTCAAGATATATTATACAATAATTGCTGGCATTGCTGTTGCCTTGTATTCAGTTATTCCATCTGTGATCATAGTGATCTGCAATGTAATTGTTATCTACACACTGATCAAGATGTCCAAAATACAAGGTGTTATGAGTCAATCATCTACCAAAAGTACTAGCACCAGTCTGAATGTCATGTTAGTTATAAACTGTATTTTCTTTCTAATACTTACCATTCCCTACAATTGCACGATTGTCATATTTACATATTTCCTGGGATGGACAGAGGAATCCAGCATCATTGCAAACATCACTTATGAAGTCAGTATGTCTAATCATTGTGTAAACTTTGTGCTTTACATGATTTGTGGATCAATGTTTCGGAGGGAACTTTTCCTCATGATAAAATGTAAAGGATCAAAGCTGATCTCTGAAAGACATTCTGAATCAATGAGCCAGAAGACGCAGAGAAAGACTGACAAAGTTTAATGTTGAATAAGCATTTCATTAACATCTGCCACAGTATGTAACTATTCATGAACCATGGCTTATATATGAGGATAGCCCCTGAACTGTTCAAAGTCAGGATGTGAGGTCTATGCCAGGATTATTTAGCTGCTTTAGAAAGTAAGTTAACTAATGAAATTAATGATTAATTCAGTCTGTGTCGTATCATTATATTTATCACACTCTTGATATAATCCATGCACCTTACCTTGTGAATATAATTTGATATACATGAATAATTGTTTAAAAAATGATCTATTGCTGTAAATGGAGGCTCAAAAGCAATATTTTGCTCCCATAAGTATGTAATGATCAGACGCGCAAGCAACTCATTGGTGAATCATGATAACCAATGGACAGGAGGCACCCCTACATCAGTGGTCCCTATCAGAGTATTATGCCCATTTTTTTATTATGGATGGATGAGCACACTGCCTGGTAGGGTGACACTCAATTCCAGTATCTATGTTAACACCATGAGGAATTGTACAGAGCCAGAGCATCAGCATTAAATGTTTTAGAAGCAATCATTTTAGGAAGAAAGATAACCACATACTATATGTATTTTCATTGTTATCAATATGTAGGTGACACTTGAAACAGTGTGAAAAGATCAGTGTTGGGCTATAAACATCTGGAGAAAAATGTGGAAATAAAGTAATTCTAAGATCAATGAAATTCCCTTGTGGATTCTTCTGTTAATGCATCAAGCCCATGTCAAAGTGTGTAGAACGAAATTTCCATTCGGCATTCTCCTAGTTTAGGTCACTAAATATTCACCATAAAAACATTCAGGTTGTCAGAAGATAGGGGACATCGTGGGCTATATGTCAATTTTTAGAGAGTGAAAATCGGAGAATATTTAATGAAACTACAAAGCAAAACGAACCCCCCCCCTTTTTATAAGCACAAGAATACAGCTTATTCCATAACAGATCCCCTTCCCTGTTACTACCCAGCAAATTGTCATGACTCCTCGTCACCCTGTGTGAAGTGGCTCACACATGTCGCTAGATGGAACACGACATCGCTATAGCACAGGATCCCCAGGAATAGCCATTGTGGTGATCACATGGCCTCACCTCAGATGGTGAGGATGGTGATCACTCAGACTCACAAGGGATGGTGACACAGGTGTTCACTCACCTCGCTAGATGAAACACGCACCTCGTCATAGCACATGTTCACCACGGATGGCGAGGATCGTGATCACTCACACCCAATGGGGTTGGCGACTCGGATGATCACTCACCTCGCTAGATGAAACTCGCACCACGTCATAACGCACATTCACCACACATGGTGAGGATCGTGATCACTCACACTCACCTCTCTAGATGAAACTCACACCATGTTAGAATGCGCATTCACCTCCGATGTACCTCATGATAGCGCAGGTTCACATTCACCTCACTAAATGGAACACGCACCACATTATAATGCACATTCACCTCCGATGTACCTCATGATAGTGCAGGTTCACCACGGATGGCAAGGATCCCCAGGATCCCCATTCTGACCTGTAGATTATGAAAATCAAGTTTTTATCAATGGCAGAGGTGTCCTTATTGTCATAAAATCCACATACTTTTGATAAATGATTGTCACGATTCCATTCCCATTTCTATCTTACCAAGGAAATAAATGATTTTGATCCTGCTGTATACAATTGGTATATTTAACTCTTCTAAATATGTCAATAATGTTCCCCTATCACAAACCTAAGTAAACAATGTGTAAAATAGTTACTTATTGCCCATCCTCTGCAACAGCAGAGCTTGGAAGGAGCCTTTTTGGCTGGGCGAGATAGTGCCTTGGCGAGTGTTTTTTGAGTAATATGCCAAGTTTAGAGCTTGATTTTTTAAATAAATAATTATCATATCATCACAAAAGGCTCAGATCCAGACCATTTTGACCTATAGATTATGAAAATCAAGTTTTTATTATTGGCAGAGGTGTCCCTATTGTCATAAAATCCACATACTTTTGATAAATGATTATCACAATTCCATTCCCATTTCTGTCTTACCAAGGAAATAAATGATTTTGACCCTGCTGTATACAGTTAGTATATTTAACTCTTCTAAATATGTCAGTGATGTTCCCCTATCACATACCTAAGTAAACAATGTGTAAAGTTACTTATTGCCCATGCTCTGCAACAGCAGAGCCTGTAAGGAGATTTTTGTCTGGGCAAGATAGTGTCTTGGCGAGTGATTTTTGAGAATCATGCCATGTTCAACTGAAATTCTAAGGTATACAAAGATTTCCCCCATTAAAGGTATATACCATCTGAAAAAAGATGTCTTGGGCATTCTCTTCCATATGATTGATAGTTCCTACCTATCTCTCTCTCCCTTTTATGAAGAATGATAGATAATGAACATTTTCTTCCCTCAATTTAACTTAAAATCCAAGTGTTGGCTCTGGAGGAAATGCCCCATTGCCAAAGCAAAATCACAGAATATCTTCTCACAACTCTCTAAAACCAACATTTAGACCCAGTTGTACAAGAATAATAACATAAAAGACCATTATTAATATATAAAAGCACATAATATTATGGGAGGCCTTAACGGTATTTACCTCCAATTATCACTCGCCAAGACACTGTTTCTAGAGTATATAATTTTGGGTGTTGCCCTAGCATATTTAACTAATAATATTTCATGAGGAGGTAGTCCAATACCTATATACTATCCACAAAAAAAATCATTGAGATACTCCTAGGTTTGGTCTCAGACCCCCCACCCCACCTCCAGGGAGGATATGATCAGTTTCTATGACTTTCGATCCTATGTATTTTCTCTCTAGCCACCAAAAAGGTGTTCATGTAGATATTTCACTATGTATTTTTCCTCTAATCAGAGAAAATGTGTTTATGGATAGTTGTTTTCATTTCAGAGATACTTCTATCTAAATTCAATTGATATTTTCTCTTTCACCTTGTTTGATTCAACTCTAAAGTATTACATGGAAATCATGTGAAACAAAGCACATTTTGATACTTATGGGACTTATTCATGCCTACACTTCCTAGGTAGGCCACATCTTGAACAGTTTTGCTGATAAGCTGCCATTCTGAGTGAGAGTTCACAGTGAGTGACATATCATGACGCAATGAGTGAGATCCATGTTGACGATGGTGGTGATAAGCCGCCATCCTCAGAGATCATTGACTCTGAGGGACACAAATTCATGCAGTGAGTGAGACCAATGTTGGCAATGGTGGTGATAAGTTGCCATTCTAAGTGAGAGTTCACAGGCAGTGGCACATACTGACGGAGTGAGTGAGATTCACGTTATCGAAGGTGGTGATAAGATGTCATTACTTATGGGGTGTGCAACACGAAGTGGGTAGCCTCCACTCATAGCTTTTGAGAAACACCTGCCTGGTTCGAGCCCAAGCTGCATTGGCATTGTACTACTGCAGGGAATCACACCTCTGGGGCACCTCTGGGCTGATAATCCACTCCTGCTTCGCGGTCTCGGGTTATCAGCCAACAAACCCCCCTAGTGCATGGTTATCCATGAATTAATAGCTTATTATAATATCAACTTCAATAGTGTAGCCCCTTTAGCATATCACAATCACAACCATATATTGTTATGCATCTTAGAACTTCTTTGGCTTTTTCAGAGCAATATTCAGGGACCGACCTTAGGATACAAAGAAAGAAATGGCTTACATATCCAACAGAATGGACAAGATGACAGAACTGGTGACAAACACCTCAAACACTGATTTATGTAATAGAACAACCCCAAATACTAGATTTCCACAAATTATATTTACCATTTTACCTCCCATAGTAGTTTCATTTGGTGATGTTGGAAACATTCTCTCATTAATGGTTTTAAGCCAGAGGTCCTTCAGGGACCTCAATGTATCCATCCTTTTGAAGGGATTGGCGATTGCTGATCTCTGCAGACTTCCGGTCTCACACTTCTTAACAACCTTAGAAAATGTGGCATCCTCTATAAATCGCAATGGCCATAGTTGGGCATGTAGGATATTAATTTACCTCCTCATTGTTCTCCCATGGATAAGTTCTTATTGTGACTATAAGTGTTGAGTGTGTAGTTGTTGTATGACTCCCACACAAAGATAAAGATATTTTCACCATATAGTAACTCGCTAATGCTGCATTTGTGCATCATGATGACCAATGGGAATGAAACATTAATGCATCATTAGAAGATATAGGGTTAACCTATATAGAGCTTAGAATACTGACTGACTTGAATTGGGTCAAAAGAAAGAGTGTCTCAGGCTGCTTAGTCTAAAGATCTTCCATAAGGCCAAATAAAAAAAATAAGTTGATCTACTGATCGCCCTCTCAATATTTTCGGAAATAGAAAAATTTTGTCCTTGGGTTTGCTCGCCTCATTTTCTAATAGTTTCCCTTTGTGCTCAGGCCTCAATGTTCCAGCAAGGAATCCATTGGATGACAACGATTTCTTAGAAAAAGATTTCGCTCACTCGCACCATTTATTCAAAACGAAAATCTGTAGACCAACTTATCTTTTTTGATGTAGCCTAATACTAGCAAAGTTATAGTAGTCGAATATTGCATAACATATCTTTCCTACCTTGGCCTTCCTATGCATCCTGTTTAAAATAACTGAGATTTCCATGCATCATTGATCTACACAATTATACAGCTGCTATACATTTTAAAAAAGGTTATTCATATTACTGATTAAAATGTTCTAAAAACTCTAATCTATTCTTGTTGTTTTCTTTCTCTATCGGAAAGGGGTTGGTATGTGATAAGTGAAATAGGAACATAAGGCCTAAAAGCTTCATTCGTTATTTTCCCCATAGGTCGAGGCCAGTAGCAAATTGTTATTTTCCCAGTAGGGGGAGGTGCAGTATTTAAAGGAGGGTAGTTCGCCCTGCACACACTAGGTGGCACCACTGTTGTGCTGCTCTATCAAGGTCATAACCTGCTCACTGTGGTCTGACTGGGGGTAACTACTGTAATACCTCGTGTATAAGCCACACCCCATGTACAACACCCACCCAGACTTTGTGGACAGATTTAGAATGAAATGCTTTCTTTCCAATGCAATAAGCTAGATAGCAAAATTCTAAAGGCTATGAACATGAACATGAGGCTATCTACACCTTGTTGTGGATAGTCCTCACGAAAAACAATTTTGACTTCATCGGGAAACATTACCTCCAGGTGGGGGGTACCGCCATGGGCACTAGGGTAGCACCCACATATGCTAACCTGTTCATGGCGAACTTTGAGGAAACCAAGGTTTATACCTATAAATTACAACCACTCTTGTGGGTATGATTTATAGATGATATCTTTTTCATTTGGCCCCATGGACAAAAAGAACTAGATGAATTCACACTCTATCTGAACAGATCCCACGAATCCATAAAATTCACAATTTTCTGGACACTTCTGTTCACTTAGAAAGTGAGGGCAAAATATCCACAGATCTGTACACCAAACCTACAGACAGTTTTGCCTACCTACACTTCAGATCTGCCCATACCAGACACAGTGTACGTGGCATACCATATGGTCAATTCCTTAGAATACGCCGCAATTTGTCCGCAGAGGATACCCCCTGCCTTCGTAGCTGAGAGTTTTTATCGGGCGAGCCAAAAGGAACGCAAGTCCCTTTTGGTTCCAAAACCCGATAAACCAAAGGAAGAAAATTTGGCCAACTATTTAGTGACCACATTTAATCCGGGTTTCAATGAACTCCAAAACCTAGCAGCTAGAAAATGGGACTTGCTCGGCAAATCCTGCAGTAGTAGAAAGATACATGGCAGTGGACTCAAAATATCTTTCAGACGCCCCAAGAGTCTGAAAGATATTTTGGTAAAAGCAAAATTGCCCCCTGAGAACCCCTTGGTACCCAGGCCCAATTAAAACAGGTGTCTATCATGGCCAAGATGCAGATACTGCCCACAGATAGATAAGACCAGAAGGATTACTTGCACAAAGACCGGCCGTTCCTATACCAGTGAACACAATGTATGCTGCTCCAGCAACAATTTAATTTACTGCATCGCCTGTAGAATCTGTGGCATACAATACGTCGGCCAGACTGAAAATGCCATTAAAATCAGGTTCAATGACCATTACGGCAAAATAAAGAGAAAGGAATTCTCCAAAAGCAAGGTATCTCGCCGTATGAATTCCTGCTCTAAAAGAGGGAAAGATGACAAACACAAGGATTTGACCATCCATGTTGTCGATTTTATCCACGCCGACCCTAAATCCAGTCGACTTGATTGAATTTAATTGGATCCAAAGATTACACACAGCTGGGTTGAATGTGAGTGATCCAGGGGTCCACTAGATGACAAAGGAACTTGAAGGGCCGTGCTGGAAAAATTGCCACGTAGACAAAACTGTTCTCCCATGTAGAGCAGGTCCAGCCAGTCCCATCAAGTGAATTCATAAATATTTTTAAATAAATTCTATTTATTCAAAAATATCACAGTGCAGGTGGAGGGTCCCTGACCCCCCACAAATAAATAGACATGGTCACTGCCACCTGACAGTGACAGACAACCCCACAGTTTGGATGCCACACGGCGGACAAACTGTCGTTGGACCACCCCCCCAACGAATATAATGGTTAAAAATTATTCTAGGCCTAGTTACAGGCCTAAAATAATTTTTACATCCGTTATGGAATTTTTCGGACCCCAAGATCCCCATACCTTGACTCCAAAAAATTCATTTCCCCACCCCCACTGGGTGAGGTACCAGCAGAATTAATTTTCGAATTTTTAGGCCTGTCCTACTGATCGAAATTAATTTTATTTCATGCAGTCTGAAGATCCCCTTAGGTGAAACCGCCCAGTTCCTCTAATTAAACCCTCTGAGGTCAGAGGTCAAGTAAACCTGTTGCCATGACACCATAGCAACAATTCTACTGTCAACAAATCTGCCCTGGTAGCAACCGACGCGTGATTGGTCAATACATGTCACATGTCTAGCACTATAAAAGGGCAATGATTCAAAATTCGTTGTTCATTCAAGCGGTGTCTGTGAATGAGGTGCCACATACTAGCACTAAAGGCTATGAACAGCTTGGGGTTCCTCCTACCCCTCATATCACGTTAAGGGGGCTTGGGGAGAGTTTACAGAAATTCTTCTCTCCTATAAGGCACCAGGGGTCCATCCACAAGTATATATATCTTATATCAAAGCTGCCCCTTATATGTAGGGCAAAACACTATATAAGTGCATAAGACACAGCGAGGGTTGTCCTCACATATAGCCTGTGTCACACCTCAACAGAAATCTAGTGTACTGTGATAGCATGTATAAGGCATGTTTTATTTGCAAGGATAAAGCCCTAGTGCGTCGTATAGGAACAGCAAAAACAAGATGAGGGTTTTCTATGAATAGTCCCCAATATTAAATTTTCGCCAACATAATCTACCACTAGGGGGACTTGGGGATTGTCATAGGTATTTGGATTTCGAAAACCCATTGATTAGGACAGAAGTTCAATTCACCCCCCCTTCATGTCCGCAAAGTCTCATTTTCTCTATTCTCTTCGATTTATTCAAGAAGGTAGATTACTCTATGTGCCTGATTTATTCATTTATCGATCTATTCCTTTTTATTACTCATTTAGCTTTCTTAAACACCCCTGTCCCCAGACACCTTCCTCCCAGATGTGGCTGTGAACCTGTGACATTTCCTCTATGTTCACTTCTTGTTGAATGAGGATATAAAGTCATACAAAACTCACCACACCAGCCTTCATACTCATCTCCCCCTCCACCCCACCATGAGCACCACACAGACATACACAATGACACAAACCATGCAGAGGGCCTCTCACATGTTGTGGTGGTACCACCCTAAATATGCAGTGCGATCCGAAAAAATCAACTATTGCTGACGCTTGACAAACTATTTCAAATACTTAAAATTTCCTCAGAACTAAACCAAATATACCAGACTGTAGCTTTTGAAATGGCAAAAATCATACACTAGGTCTGTCATAACAAAGTGCAATCAGATTTTTCGTAAATCGCCATGACTGTATTTAGTGCAGGACTTTCACCATTCTACCTGGAAGTGACCTAATTTAGGGTGGTACCACCTTGTTTAGACAAAAGGTATGCAGCTGGCAAGGCCAGCTTTTGACTAACACTGTTCTGGACATATAGCGGCCCTTGGGGTTAGGTCATGGCGCAGAGATAGCCTTACCCCGGAGGTTTGAACCTTACCCCCTGTGGTTTGCTGCCAAAATGGTGCCCTCTGATTGGCTGGCTGTTTAGGTCATGTGACCTCTATTATGCAAATAAGGTCATGTGACCCTCATTTGAATGGTCCAATCAGAAGTTAGCATTTTGGTGGGAAATTTGAAATTTGGTCATGTGACCTTATTAGCATAAAGAGGCGTGGTTCATTATGTAGATGAGAGTGTTACTTAGAGTGAGATATTTTTTTATAATAAAACAAAAAGGCAAGCTGAAAGCTTGCCAAAAAAAAGAAAAAAAGAGAAAAAAAACCTTGGGCAGGGAGGGGAGGGGAGGGGGGCCCTTGGGGTGGGGGGCCTTTTGGGGTATTCTTTAGGGTTTAAAAAAAAAGAATTTTTAACCATAAGACCCACCCCTTGAAACAGGGGCGGGTCTATTGGAAAAAAAAAGGTTACATACTAAGGTAAGGAATACAACAGAAACCACATTACACATTTTCATTTTTTTTATTTCTTATAAATGTCATATTTTTATGTACACATTTCACTTTATTTGTTATTTTCCTATTTTTCATTTTGTTCAATTATGATGATAAGTCGGGGAATTCAAGTTGACACTCTCTACATAACATAGTTGAATATCGGAGAGGAACACGACAAAACTTACACATTGAGATGGGTACATTCAACTTTTGTTTCTCATAATTCAGACTGTATATATGGTGTAATCTTGGTGTACAACTTTGGAGCAAGTGTCCTTTTGAAATGAGGGATAGTTGTAAGCCATATTTCCCATCCACAACTCATTGATATCACAAGTGGAATCCACTGAAGAACTATACCAAGTACTCCATTCAGTTTGTCTGGACATGATACTTCTCAGTTGAGCAGCTTCAACACCGGGGTATAAAGGTGCTTTACTACACAACATTTGGTCGACACACTCTTGACAAAAGGAGTCGAATGTTTCCTTTGAGCAATGACACAACTTTCTAAAGAAGTCCGAGTTCTCTTCTAGAACAGAAAACAATGCGTCGACCGACGTATAACGAAAGTACATGTTCTTGACATGAAATTGATATGCCGCTATACCTCTGACTCTGGCGGTACTAGCCACTTTTTGAAATACATCTTTGAAACACACACTCAATGAATTGAATACACCATTAGAAACAAATACTTAATGAACACCTTGGTTTAAATGGGACTTGATTTTTTTTTTCATTTTTTTTCATAATTTCAATAGACTCGTTGTTACACCGTCAGAATGTATGCGACGCTTCACATATAAGTAACTCAGACCCTTTTTCTCTATACTGTAAGTGTACATTTTGTTTTCTATTACTTTGAAATTTGTGTTAACAGTACGGATATTTTTTTGATTTAAAAGAACATCCAAGAAGTCTTTGGGTTCTTGAACGTTTTGTTTTTTCATTACACCTTTTGCACTCCATTTTTTTTATTTTCTTTCACCTACTAAGTCTTTGTCATAGCAAATGTAAGTCTTGGAGTTGAGACTTAGAATTCCGTCACCCTCCCACTCGGATATGAAAAGACCGGGAGTTCTTTTGTCGTGAACATAACGACTCTGACAACAAGCAAGGGGGACCCATTCTTGCACACCTTCAGTTTTTGTTTTCACTAAAGCGTCTAAGTGATCATCGCACACCGCTGTCGGAATCCAGTTTCGCTTCTCTCTAAAGTACGACTCTCTAGGTCGGGTTTCACGAGTTAGTCCAACGTTTTCCCGCTAAGAGCCATGTAAAGACTGTCGGTGTCCATTTGACAAAGAGTGTAATCGCGCCGATCAATAAATTTATCCAGAAAGTCATACAAACTTTCAACTTGGCGTACTGGTACACCATGAACCCTATTTGAAGAGGGAGGTTGTTCTTGACTGTTTTCAGTTGCAGTTCAACTTCAAAGAGATCTGGGGTCAACTCGGCACCCTTTTTGAATCGCCACAAATTGGTCAATAATTCGAAGGTTCGACCACTAGAGTATTTAACTGTGCTTCCTGTTCCTGTCTGAAGCACACAAATATCTGAGTGGTGCACTCGTGAGCATGGTACCAACACCCGTGAAATTGGAAAATGGTATTAAAGGGTTGGTGAAACCCGTCTACGCGAAATTTTTTGGCAACCTAGAGACACCTCCCCTCGGTTGAAAGCATGGCGAAGTTTCGCGCTGCGGGCGTGCTCCACGTAGCGTAGCGTAGACTGTCTTTGTCTGATTTTCGGTCTGAACTCAGTGTTGGGTTGTCTCACCACGTAATAACCTGTGCAGTGCGCTTTGCTCATGCACCGCAAGTACAGAGAGTTAGCGTCTATACCTAGGATGCACATTCTCGCTTTTTTGCCGTACTTGTGTTCCCTTATCAGCGTGGTACCCTTTTCGTCAAATCTATGGAAAATCATGGAAGGTCCCCCGACCAGATTTTTTTTCATCAAAGAGTGGAGGTCATAGTCAAACTGGTGAAAGGTTATGAATGGAGTTTCTGTGCTTTGAAAAAGGAACCGTAAAGTCAAACCCGGAAGGGAAATTCCATCTTTGAACATGTCGATGTTGCGATCCCTGAACAAAAATTTAGCGTGGTTATTCAGTGCCTCTATGTACTTGTAGTTGATCAAGTAATCTCTGAAAGTTTGCATCTTTTCGTCGGACCAAACTTTTTCACATTTGGCGAAGTCAGATTCAGACATCTTGGTGCCGGTCAGTTTGCTGATGAAAGCAGACTTTGGTAGAAGAGTTCTGTTTTCCAGTTTCCTGGTAGACGTCATCCATTCGTAAGGAAAGTGACCTTTGTGCTCATCTCTGGTGAAAGCTCGCAAATGTTTTCCCTGTCTTGTAATATTAACCCTACTGACAAGCCCACTTTGTATCTGAATCTTTGCGCGATGTGAATCTGACGCATGGTATCTACAGCGTCACTCAACTCACCGGTTGGTAGTCCTAAGTTTGTTACGCTCATGTTAGGCCCATGCGCCCTGACTCCGGTTTGTATAGCGGACCAATTTTGGGTGAACATTTCCTCACCCTGTGGTATTATGCAAGGAATAGTCATGCCCTCCAGAGATTCCCGTTGACAGGTGATTTTTTTTCAATTCCCTTCGCCGCACAGAGGACAAAATTTAGGAATAACATTACATCTTCCCATGTGTCCCTTGTAATTGTACACCCTCTTGAAAATTTTGAAACACTTTTGACACATATATTGAACCATTTTCACTGAGTTACTTATACGTGAAGAGAAACAAGGTCTCTGTTTATCTTACTTTCTTTCCATCTGTCTATCTACCTGTACACCTATATACACGTCGTATCTACACAAAGTATGTACACACCTACACACAGTCTCATTGTAACCCAACGCTGTTGAGAAAATTCAAGGATAATTTCCTTTTTGTCACCTAGTTCTTTTAGCCCCTTGGGGGAAAAAGTCACACCGTCCTGTGTCGGGGTTTTCTCGGTGCCTTCGTACCTGCGCATGTGGATGACGTTCTTACCCTTGTAGTAGCTGACCACTACATAGATCTCGTTTTCCTCGTCCAGGACGACGAACCATGTGTTGTGATTGGGCCGTCCTTGGGTGACCGCTCTGTCGCATTTCCGTACCTCCTCTTGAACGTCAGCGACGGACGCTATTAGCTTGAGAAGTCTGCTAGGGGTGAACTTTACTTCCCTGGTGGGTGTGGAGGTGCACTTTATGGCACTGTAGTGTTCCTTGGACAGTTTCACCCTCTTGATCCAGACCTCTAGCTTCGAACTGTCGATGAAGAACTCCAATTTGGGAGTGGGTCATGGAAGTCGAGACGGTAAGAAAAAACTCGCTCAGACTCTGCTCGACATCGATGCCCGCTGGTGGATAGCAGTACCCGTTGGTTGATAGAGAGTTCGCGATAGCGGTGGTGAGTAGATCGGGTGATCTTTGAGCCACCCTTCGTACCTGCGCATGTGGATGACGTTCTTACCCTTGTAGTAGCTGACCACTACATAGATCTCGTTTTCCTCGTCCAGGACGATGAACCATGTGTTGTGATTGGGCCGTCCTTGGGTGACCGCTCTGTCGCATTTCCGTACCTCCTCTTGAACGTCAGCGACGGACGCTATTAGCTTGAGTAGTCTGCTAGGGGTGAACTTTACTTCCCTGGTGGGTGTGGCGGTGCACTTTATGGCACTGTAGTGTAACTTGGACAGTTTCACCCTCTTGATCCAGACCTCTAGCTTCGAACTGTCGATGAAGAACTCCAATTTGGGAGTGGGTCGTGGAAGTCGAGACGGTAAGAAAAAACTCGCTCAGACTCTGCTCGACATCGATGCCCGCTGGTGGATAGCAGTACCCGTTGGTTGATAGAGAGTTCGCCATAGCGGTGGTGAGTAGATCGGGTGATCTTTGAGCCACCGCTGGAGAAAGCATCGTCTCCTCCTCTGTTACTCATCATCCGCCTCCTCCGCCGTCGCCTCATCAGTCTCCTCCTCCGCCGCCGCCTCATCATCCTCCTCCTCATCCTCATCCTCTAGCTCATTCTGGGTCTCTACATGATAACATTTGTCATTGTAACCGTCAGTGTTAGCGCAAGTAGTTGCAACAGCAGCAGCAGCAGCCGCAGCACCAGCACCAGCACCAGCACTAGCAACAGTAGCAACACCAGCACCATCACCAGCACCAGCACCACCAGCACCAGCACCAGCACCACCAGCACCAAGACTTACATCGGTAGTGGTAACAGTAGGAACGGGGTTATAAAATGGTAAAGGCCAGTAAGAAGCCTGCCTGTCAAGTGGATGGTGGTCCAAATCAAAGTCGGCTTTTGATATCTTTTAGAAAAGAACTTTAACCCTATGATCACAGAGAGCCTTAAATCTAATTTTCACCTGCCCTCCACAGGTGAACCAAACCGTAGGGGGGATCCAGATGACAGTTCGTCTAAATAGGATTAGAAAACTTTGAAAAAAGAGAGTGTCTGATCTCATTTACACACACACCCCTGGGGAGGATAATCTCATAATACCTTAATGAGTGACCGCGCCTTACACCTGTAAAAAGCGGATTAAGATAATTATCACTATACCTTTCACACTTGTCACAGTGTCTTCTCCTTCTGTTTGATGTCAACAGCTCCAAAGGATCACGCTGATAAGTCACTACACAACGGTCGGTGTATCCAGCTGAAAATAGGCTTAAATGTCTCTGCCTTACACCTGTAAAAGAGACTTCGGGTAATTATCACAACACCTTTTCACTTGTTCAATGAGATTTTAAAAGTAATCCGACTAAATACACTTGTGACAGTGTCTTACTGTTTGATGTCAACAGATCCAAAAGACTCACACTGATAAGTCGCTACACAAGATGGTGGGAGTATCCAAATGGAAATAGGATTAAATCACTCTATATAAAGAAGCTCAATTTCTCTTGAAAGACCATATCACTGCTGACCACTTCGACTACCGCACCTACCACCCGCCACTGTCTGCCTGCCTGCCTACCTGCCTACCGACCCCTTTTGACGATTTTGCAGACAAGATGAGTCTTGAAATTCAACCACCCTCCCAGTGGGCTCCCTCTCTTGACGTATGTGAAGGGAGTGTACGGGATGACCACTATTATGGGACCGTACCAGAACAATTTGGGATATGACGACGATTTCCTTCATGAAATAGGAAGGCGGTTAGTTGGATCTTGGAAAAAAATTGGAATCTATTTGGAGCTTCCCTCTGAAGTTCTGGAGTCAATGGTCATTATCAAGACATCAGAGGACATGTGTATGGCGATGTTCAAAGCTTGGTGGTCTAAAGCTTCGCCTCATGCCAACGTCAGTGTTCATTGACTAGACCTGTTGTATGGGACGTAGAACTTTTTCAAGGAGCACAACCTGGATTACAATGATCCGCTTTTAATGGAGAGGTACTTTATGTCCATGTCTGAAGTTCTATCCAGGGAGTGGCGAGATATGGGCATGTATTTAGAAGTGTATTCTGATAAGCTAGCATTCTGATAAGCTAGCATTGCTCAACAACCGGAACAAGATATCTCTCTCCACGCCTTCAAAGTATTGAAGAAGTGGGCAGCTAAACCCACCAGTACACATCATGAGCTCATTCGAGTAATGATGGATGACATGAGGAGGGGTGATGTGGTCAGATATATATTACGTTACTTTGTAAACCAAAACAGACAGAGACGGAGGCAATGTGGAGAAAGCTCTTTGTAGTTTGAGGTAAGCTTACATCAAGGAGGTGTGCACCATGGGGGTCTAAATCTAAATCTAAGTCGCTACACAAAAAACAGGGAGTAAACATCTGGAAAGCAGATTAAACACCACTATATAAACCTGCCTGGCACTGGTATGTTCACAATCGACACACAGGCATCACCACTGTCATCACCTACCTACCTACCTACCTCTTGTGTCATGAAAATGGTGCCCAAGTACGCACTTTTCACCAATTTATCGAAGAGACTCAGCACTTTCAACGATTTCATGTGGCCTAAGAACCGGCCGTTGGCAGAGAAACTCACTGCACATAAGGACGCTATTCAATGCTACCAATGTGGAGTCACCATACACACGTGGTTAGAAGACGAACACATCGCCGTGGAACATTTCAGATTTTCTTTTAACTGTCCGTTGGCCATGGAGGCTATGAACCTAGCTTCTACAGTTAGAAAATTGCTGACAGAAATCCTGGAGGAGATAAAGCTGATAGAGCATGAGTTGAAGTTCATCAAATGGGTGCACAGATCGATGGAAAGCAACGTCAGACTCTTTCCTTATCCCATCACTTTCAGTTGCGGATCTCTTTTTGGACGCATAAAGTCGGATGGAGGAAGAGAGGACACAGTAGATAAAAACATATATATTGGTATATCACAATGTATCATGGAAAGTTGTATGTAAGTTTGTGTTAACCTTCTATTTAATAACAAAAGTTGAATGTACACATCTCAATGTGTAAGTTTTGTTGTGTTCCTCTCCGATATTCAACTATGTTATGTAGAGAGTGTCAACTTGAATTCCCTGACTTGTCATTATAATTGAACGAAATGAAAAATATGAAAATAACAAATAAAGTGAGATTTGTACATAAAAATATGACATTTATAAGAAATAAAAAAAATGAAAATGTGTAATGTGGTTTCTGTTGTATTCCTTACCTTATTATGTAAGTTTTTTTGTTTTTTTTCCAATAGACCCCCCCCTGTTTCAAGGGGCGGGTCTTTTAGTTAAATTTTTTTTTTTAACCCCAAAAAATAGCCCAAAGGGCATGCCCACCCAAAGGGCCCCTCACCCCACCCTACCCTAAGGGAACCCCCAATTTTTCAGCTTGCCTTTTTTTTTATTTATAAAAAAATATCTCACTATATGTTACACACTCATCTACATAATAAACCATGCCTCTATATGCTAATAAGATCACGTGACCAAATTTCAAATTACCCACCAAAATGCTAACCTCTGATTGGTCAATTCAAATTATGGTCACGTGACCATATTTGCATAATAGAGGTCACATGACCTAAACTGCCAGCCAATCAGAGGGCACCATTTTGGCGGCAAACCACAGGGGGTAAGGGTCACGTGACCATTTTAAATTTCCTGCCAAAAGGAAGGGCTCTGATTGGTCTATTTTGGCACCACACCATGGGGGTCCAGGTCACGTGACCCCCCATTTGAATTTCCTCGTCCATTGCACAGTCCATTGCACAGTGCATTTTGCACTCCTCCAATATAGAAATACAACTGGCATGCAATGGATGCAGACGTGGATGTAGGGTAATCGGGTCTACAGGCAGAATGCAGCCAGTATGCATGTTGCCATATGCTGTTTTGTATGTGTGTTGTGTATGTGTGTGTGTGTGTGCATGCATGTGTGTGTGTGTGGTTGGGGAGGGGAGAAGGGGTGCATGCTTGCAATACTTGGTTACCCCTAGAAATTGAAGTTGAAGATGAAAATTTTTTTATTTATCCTGGACACAATGTTATCCCAAGGCATATTTTGTTATATGTCTAGCCATAATGATCATAAACGTACATAGTTCATATCAATTTTGTAAGACAATGACTAATAACTGTGTTATATTCATTTTAAAAGTCCTGAAAAGGGTGTCTGATCTCAGTGCACAAAGAGAGAAGGGAATGTAAAAATTTGAATAGAAAATGCCCACTTTAGGGATTGGTCATTTGTTAACAATAGGAGGAGATCAACAGAATTAAAAATATCAGACCTCTCCAAGGTCCGAGGTCAGATGGAATAGTTTTTTTTCAGCATGCACAAATTCCATAATTATATTTTGGTAGGGCAGCCATAGTGCTGCAGGTGCTACATGACCAATATAATATTTAGCTTATATTATTACTAGAGTAAGGGTTCCTACTTTGATTTGAAAGTGAGCAGTTGTGGCCTATTAGGAAATGGCCTTCAGGGCCCATTATGGCTGCATCCTTGCTTATAAGCTGCGGCTTATACACTAAGCATTACAGAACTATTATCAGTATAGGTGTGGTATAGCAGGTTAGATGAGAGGTGAGGGGTGACCATTGTAGTAGAGGGTGGAGGCCACTCCTCTCCCACAATCAGGTGAATAGGAAAGGGGCCTCTAATACCCCCCCCCCCCACACACACACAACACACCGGCCTCTGACCTCAAGGCAGTATTAGAATATACCACCTGGGCCGGCCCTGTACTTTTGATCACCATGCCCCCACTTTTGTCACCATGCTAACTACCTGTGCATTGCAGTAAAGGGCCTGGTCACAGCTGAGTGCACAATACTCCAAGAGCCAAATGAAAGGGGCTGCACGGGGACCACCAAAGGCAATTTATTATGTCACTCTGATACCTAGGGCCTATATATGACTTTGCTAAGACACCTGCAGGAAGTAGTATTATATATTGCCCTTGGTTCCTATATTATGATTTTGCATTTGGACCCCATGGAGTATATCTCATGCATAACCTTGTAGGTGACACATGCACAAGGCCCATGCATAGATCAGACCTTTAGTAGGCTATAGCTTCTTTCAGTAGTATATAGACTAAAATCTTAGGGAACGTTCAACAATGATTATTATGTCACTGTTTTTTGGCAGTTATTAGGACCCCCCGTCCCAATGTTACTGTTTGTCACTGGTACCAAAAGAGCCCCCCCCCACCCCCTTAGCAGTGATGTAATTGTTGAACATTCCCTTGTATTATACAATTTTGTTTCACTTTACGTTCCTAAACATGTTTAGCCAAACAATGTGTTTAGCTCAAGTGTTTAGAAATCTAGGTGTTTAGGTTTAAAACTTTGTGTTTAGATATCTATAAAATTGTATGTTTAGATGTCTAAATGATTTGATTGAAATTCAGGGGCTGCAAATTGTTGCAGGAAGAAAATAAAGGATTTTATTTTACTTGTCTCATTTATCTTGTGAGGGAAATCAGCTATCAATAAGTCTCCAATGGTGTCAGCCATGTGTATATACATTCATGTACACACTTACGTGCATACTGCATTAGAATGAGAGACTTGAGCAAGTACAACTGTTTGGCAGAAAGGACATTGCTTTGGCGTTTACAAAATAACATAAAAAAGTTGTCAGTCATGAAACCTATTGGTCATTTTATGCCAATGTTGGTGGTGTAAGCTGAATACAGTCATTTATCTATTGCCACATATATTTTCTTGACATTCTGTGAAAGGAAACCAAGATAAATATGGAATTTGGGGACATTTCTCACAACAATTGATTGTGATTGTGTGCTTATAGTCCATTCACAGGTAGTGCTGCTTCCTGGTGTGTCTAAATGACCTTCTTCCCCTCGAACCTCTCCTTCGACATCGATATTAATCAATATCAGGAAGAATAAAAACACCAGCAGCATCCTAATAAGTAGTGTGCCATATCAATATTAGCAACAATATCAGCAACATTCATGGATGCACATATAATCTACCTGGGCTAATTAATTTTCTTGGAGGTGTGCCAGAATGAGCGGTGTAATTGATTATCCATGGTTAATATCTGTAGGGACTGGGGGGGGAGGATGGGGGGTAAGAGCAGGCTATAAGTAGTAGACACCGAGATTATGGATATGCAATTAGGCCTACAAGCCTTTCTTCAGGCTTAGGGGAAATCCTTGCTTGATGACCAGTTTCCATCAACCAACCTAAACCTATTTAAAATAGGGCTCTAAACCTCACTGAATAGATGTGTTATTTGCTCATAAGGCAATTGACATTAGACCTGCAACCAAGGTAATCATGATGTTATAAACTAAAGGAACAACCAGGAACAGGATGTTTTTACCCAGGTACACTGTAAGAAAATCTATAAAAATGATGCTTTCCTTGTCCCAAAGTTTACAGAGATCCTTCATTATTTTCACACAGATTTCTTTTTCATTTGTGTACCACCGATATCATACTTGCACCTGGGGCTTCTAGTAAAACCTATGCTAGTTCAATGCTATACAATTACAGTGGACCACTGTTAAGTTTTATGAGGATCCCTGGTATACGGAGATAGCGGATTGTTCAATGGGCATTGCCATTGTCATTGCAGCAGCTTGTTACTTGGGTATTCTCCTGATAAGAGCACTCAGATGGGTACCTGCTGCCCCCACCCCCCCTAAGAGGCTCACAAAGAATAGTTGGAATTGTTAATTAATCCCGCTAAGTCGGTATATTCAACGGTTATTTTTTATATTGTAACCTGAAAAGATTTTCATGACCCCTGAAACACAGGGAAACTTTTAAGCAAGGACTGTTGTAGCCAAGATTATTTCTTTTTTATTATTGTTACCTAAACCCTGAATCTCCTATCCAGCTAGCATTATGTATGAAACCTGAAAGAGACTCTCATGTCAATGGTGGAAGTGCAACTTAAGGAAAACCATTCTCCGCTGACTTTGTCACACACCATTTCAGCATGGACGGAGGGTGTCACCCTCACCTCCCCGGTGGCTCACAGGCTCAGCACCAATCAATCACAACTCGTACCGATTGGACAATAAATCACCCTCTCCCTGCACAGCTTTGTCTTCGCAGTGGAATGAAAAGCAGAACTGGGAAAAATGAGATGTGGGTGTTGGGTGGAAGGTGATGGTGCAGACTGCTACATTCTCTCCTCCTGGGCTCAGGGAGATGGAATAGGAAGTGACACCTTTAGTAGCTGCTGATAAAGCAGGTTAGCACCACGCGACATGTCTCCCCCAATTTTTCACCAAAACCCTACCTGTCCCAACCACTCATATTTCTTATATCTCTGACATGAAATGGCAGCCCGTGATGATGTAGTGGTCAAGTCCACATCGTCTTTTAATTCTATTCCTGCCTCAGTCATTATTCAGCACAACGGGCCAGGGTCTGAAATGATAGAGCGGGCTGTGAATCAGGCTGAATGGGGGAGCATAATCGAGTCTGTCAGCCAAGCTGATGTGGCAGGATGGTCGGTGTTTGAATCGGAGACGGTTCCCATTCAGAGCCTTGTCCATCAAATCAAGTAGTCCTGATAGCCTTCCCCCTTATACCTACCTCCATACCCTCTCACTGCACCTCAGCCTGTCATCCCTCTCTACTCCATACAGCTGGCAGCCTCTGTCTCTCTGTCACTGTTGTCTGGATCTATATTCAGACCATTTCAGAGGCCAACCATTCTTAACTGTCTTTTTACCTACACTGTTAAAAAAAAATTCCTCGAATTTAGCATGGAAAGTCTGTAAAATTTTACGGTGATTCACTGTAATTTAAAAGATTTCCCCTATAATAACAGTGTTTCATCCTCCTAAGGTTCACTGTATGGGGTTTTTCCTCAGTTTTCATTCGGAATTTACTGGCAATGCGGGTGCCAGGGAATCACCTTTTTTTGTGAAATAATTTTTCACTGGATATAAATGTACCCTTCAGTTCTTAGTTTCACCTTCTACCTTATTCTCCATTCTTAGTCTTACTCTGCCATCAATACTTACCTCTCCATTCTAATTTTTAATTTTTCACTCCCTTTTCTTTATTTCTCCTTACTATACCATCAAAGTTGCACCTGTCTCTTTATATTTTTGGCTTTCACTCCCTCTCTTCATTCTTATTCGCAATGCCTCAACTAAATGTGCCTTTTACATAAATGTCTCAGCTCGCTCGACATGTCTTTGCCACATCTGCCTCTCTGTCTCCGTCTCTCCCTCCCCTCTCTCTGTCTCTCTCTCTGTATCTGTCTCTCTATCTCATTCTGGCAGCCCACTTTTTCAAAAATGACAAAGGATTTTGACCTAGTCTGTCAAATGGGATGAAATCTCAAAGTTGAAATTAAATTCTTTTTTTATAACACATCAACTGGATATATCTAGATTCATTCTGTAAATGGGAAATGAATCGCATTATATAACAGCCATATAGACGATAAACCATAGTGCTCTATTGGCAGTGCCATATTCAAACCTTGATTATACACCCAATGTCAGTGTGCCATATCCCATCAAAAGTGATACAAAAACTATAATTCACCCCAGGCGTTGCTTCCTGTTATCTTGTACCACTACAATTAACTCAGCAATAGCTGATGAAGCCATGTTTTACCTCTCTCTAAAGAAGCCTGTCATTGTGGTAGGATCATTGACTGTTAGTTACACCTTTCCATGCTAGGACTGTGGGATGCAATTGTACAAAGAACTACTGGTACAAGGTAGAAGTAGGGCATAATCACAATGTGATATCTGTCAAATGAGGGTAGTTTCATGATATAACATGTGGCTCTGTCTCACCAGTTTGATGCAACTATGTTCAGGGAGGTTTCTGACCGAGGTTTCTGACCGGGGAGGTTTCTGACCAGGGAGGTTTCTGACCGAGGTTTCTGACCTGGAAAAAGATAAGGCCAATTGTGCCATAAATATATGGGGTGGCAAGAAATTTATCAATCTAAAATAAAGTCATGATAGGATTAATCCTATATTGACTGAAAAAAAACTATACCTTTCTGTGATGGAGTTCAAACTACAGGTCAATTCATGTTTTTATAACTGCCGGTCAGAAACCTCCCCGGTCAGAAACCTCCATCAGGTCAGAGAACTTCTAGAAGAAGTGGCTTCCCCTTAAAACAAAGAAGAGAGGGCAAATAAGTAAAGAAAAACAGTAGGGACAGAAAGATGTCCATCTAAGGAAAAGGGAGGGAAGGCTGAAGATCAAGATAAGTTGCATACTAGCACTGTATTCTTGATCAAGACATTGGTCAGAAACCTCCACGGTCAGAAACCTCCCGGTCAGAAACCATTCATTATGTGAACCTTTCTGACCAGAGAGGAGATGGCCAATTGTGCCATAAATATAAAGGGTGGCAAAAAAATTTGTCAGTCTAAAATAGAGCCAGGATAGGATCAATCCTATATTGACTGAAAAAACTATGCCTTTCTGTGATGGAATTCAAACTACAGGTCAACAGATGTTTTTATAACTGCCGGTCAGAAACCTCCCCGGCCAGAAACCTCTTTGGCAGAGGAGGAAGTCAAGAAAATCTTCCTTCTTGGTTTGTCTTGATTCTGAAAAAAGGAACAAAAAGCACAGGGAAGGGTGCCCTGGACCATAAGGAACATGGTGAGAAAATAGTACCTTTCTCTAACCACTTTCAAACTGGAGGCTAAATTAACTCTGTAACTGCCGGTCAGAAACCTCGGTCAGAAACCTTGGTCAGAAATAGGCAGACACCTCCCAGAACGTAGTTGCATCAAACTGGTGAGACAGAGCCATTTTTCAGGTGTTTTTGGCACATGTGGCAGAAATCATGAAACTTTGCATACAGGGTCTTTAAATAATGCTTAACTGATATCTAAGTGGATACATGCACTTTGAAGAATGTTTCCCCTTTTTAATTGAGGTTTGATATAGGTTGCATGGAAAAAATGAATAATTCTATAAAAGATCTCTTATCTTTTATCTTGTAGTTTATTTGCAAAACTGACAAAGGGAAATCATTAATTACCCACAGAATTAAACATAGGATTTACATAATGTAATATTTCAATTAAAACACTGATGATAATAACCTAATTTGCATGTGAAAAGAGGTAAGTATTTACAAAGTCTAGTATCAGCCTAGACCTGTACTAGGATAATGCTAGTGCTAGTATTCTATTAGCCAATTTGGCTACTTTGTTCTTATTTTGATAGGCCAAGGTCATAACTGATTAACCAAACCTATTTTGTATGTAAAATGAATAAACCTTTAGAGAAAAACTATAGATAGTGCTACCTACTAATTTCAATGTCCCAAAAAATTAAGGTAAAAAGCTATGGGGGAACCTTTCCAAAACAATTATTAAACCTCTCTCAGAAGTCAACCCTTCTTCAAATGCTGACCCTCTAACTTGATGGAAACATTGTACATCTGTATAGGACCAGGCAAACAAAAGAAACTTGCTTTCTTTTGAAAAAAGTAAGGGGTGTGCCCCAGTAGCAGTCTTCATCCTCACCCTTCCTCATAGATTCTGTCACCCATCTCATAACTTCAGGCATCCATAGAGGTGATCACTGCTGTGTCAGGCAAGCAGTAAATAAATACCTGGCTAGCTGTTTTTAGACAAGCAGCTTTTAAATACCTGTCCAGACTGAGAGAAGAACAGACTTGATGTCTGGAAAACACTCTACTAACTTTTAATTTCAATTTGTGGAACCAATCAAAAACAATACATATATACTTAATTTTAAGACAGTTAAACTCTAATTTTACTCTCAAAGCTGACCCCTTCTCTAAGAATATGCTATGAGCTGAATTGGAGTTCGAATCCTTAATCATGGTCAGCTTTTGAATGAGGTTTTATAGTATCTGTAGGCAGTTCCATAGCCATAATAAACCAATTTGCATTTGCATTTGCACTTGTATCTTGGTAGGATAGATGGAATTGTCTAAATGATAACTTTGTATCTAGACGGCCAATTAGCAGGTTTGACTGGCATAGCAATCCATACCTTCCCTGTAATAATAGGAAGGTCACCTTTCTAAGCCTATATAACATAGACTCCATTAACATATATGTTCCACACTGAGTTTGCTGCTAATAATGGCAATGATCAGCCTCATTAAAAGCAGTGTACAGACAGTCAGGTTAATTCTTGTGCAACAATTATTGTACCAAAGTGCTGCAGTGCACAAATTAACATCTAGGGTGTGTCTTCAAGAATTTCTAAGGAGGCATTTTGTTTCATGCATAGGGTCATGTGCCAGTGTATTATGATAGCCTTTGCATACAAAAAAAGATTCGGACAGTGTTACTATCATTATAGAGGAGCAGAGCAGCAGGAATATCTAATTCATTTGAAGATATCACAATGAGACAAAATACATGTGCTGCATTGTTTATGCAAGGGTTTCTGAATCATAACACTATCATATAAGCCTGCTAATGCATATTCTCTTCACCATTATTTGAGCAGTTTTTATGGGGGAAAAGTTTAAAATGTTAAAATGTGAAAAATATCATTAATTTTTTGGTTAAAAGTCACTTTGTTCAATTTATCATGGGGAAACAGTTGGTGGCACTATCAAAAACATATCATGATGCAGTTTGGGCAAAATCCAGGTTACCATGGCTAGCATCCTGGTTAACAGAATGACTAGATATCACATTTTTTTCCATTTTCCCTTAAACTTTATCTAACCTATCACCTTAGAGTTTGAAGTGCTTTCTTGCTGTCCTGTTTTCTATTACTGGGACAAGTGAAACTCATACAAAGTTAGCAGAGGAGGGATTAAAAAGATAAGAAGGCTCTAAGACCCTTTTGGTGTTATCAGGAATAAATGAAGATTGCATTGTTCTTGTTCAATAACCATGTTACATTTTTTTTAATTAGTACAAAGGCTGTCATAATACACAAGCATTATAGGAGGGCACTGTTCCCTTCTTATATACATTAAACAATTTGCTCCCAGAAAAAAAGAAAAACATATGAGGAGGGCGGGGCACTAGACAGTTTCATTAATGTCTGCCCCCAGTGGACTGTGTGGACAACATGGTGGACCCCTTGCCCATTTGTCGTCATGGTGTATGTATGCAGCCCTGGTGAGTAACTCGCCAGGGCTACATTCATGTATCATGCCAACCACAATGGGTTGATTCACTCCTAGAGGGTCTTCATGATGCATCAATGAAGTATGAAAAGCTCATATAGGGAAGGGGGAACGATTGTTTATACCCTTTTGTGAAAAGAAGTGCCCTACCTCTGTTGGTTTAGCTGTCCTTTTTCAAATAAGCCTGCCACTGTGTACTATGTGTTGCTTCTTTAAGTATACATCCTGCACAGACATCTGGCTGACTCTGAATACTCAAACATTTCACACTTTTGCATAAATTATGCTAATTAGGCATAATGCAGATGCTTTGAAACACAACTCAAGATGTCTGATCAATGGACTAGAATAACAGTCAGGATCAAAGTATGTAGACAATACCTGAGACTGCTAAAATAATTGATTTGTTGTTACTTGATTATGATATGCAAATTAGGTAGGTTTTATGTACAAATCACTATTATGGACTACATATCTAGACTCTTTATGAATGAATATACACAATAACTTTGATCTACCTTATTTATCTAGTTAGAAATTGTTGCAATAGACTTGATTTTTATTTAAATAGAATCAAATAGGAATTTTATACTTTATATTTCTGACACCACATTACAAGTAGAAAACCTTCATAAAAGTTGATGTATCCACTTATATTTGGATTCAGCATACAAAAAAATCTATATAGCCTAAATTTCATGCTTTCTGCCTAATTTGCCAAACCATTTCACATAATGACTGCGCTATGGATCAAGAAAGTCTGGGAGCTGATGAATCTAGTTCCTAAAATTGAAGCAGCCATCCTACTTGGAATTGGCAAACATTTTAGGTTATATGGAAAGCTTGTAAAACCCTTTTTTCCCTTTCCTCTTCACTAGGCATAGTGTAAAGTTATTCCAGGGATTTCTCTTTTGCACTGAGAGGTTTTGCCCTTAAGAACTTGAATTTCTTGCTTGTGAAGTCAGTGCTCTAGATATGTGAGATCAACCAATCTATCCATTCATGTAACATTTTATAAAAACAGTCTTATAATCTACCACATTATGAAACATCTCACAGAGCACAATCTGTGCAGTAAGCCATAACTCAAATTCACCATGCCTATTCCCTGGAGGTAAGAAAAAGATAAGAAAACAAATATTGATAATCTTCATGTTTTAGCCAGTGATCACTTGGGATGGTATTGTCATGTGGCCGTGTGTCGATTTCTACCCGTTCTCTCAACTTGTCGTAATTAAGTGTCTTGTTGGGCGTGTGGGCTATAGTTTTAATTAGGATTTCATGGTGAGCTGACTTTATAAAGTTATGTGAGTGGTTAAGGCTGGCTGCTCCCTCCTTCCCCAAAAACAAACGCACGATTGGTGTAATACATCTCATGTGCATCATGCGAGAGATTGTTTATAATGGACAAGATGATGAGATAAATTCAAACTCCAATTATTATTTAGAGTGATATGGCTGATGGAAGCAACACAGAATCAGGAATGGTGAGTCGGGTGTTGTTGTTGGGGACAGTTCTATCAGTGACAGCGCCATGTCTACTCTTAACTCTTTAAGTGCCTCTAATTCATATATACATTCTATCCATTGGCCATCATGATGCATGAATGCAGCCCTGGCAAGTAACTCACCAGGGATACATTTAAGCATCATGCCAACCCTATGGGGTCGATACACTGAAAGAGGTGGTGTGATGGCAAGACTGACTGCCCACACTTCACTGGTAAATTAAGAAAACTAAAAGGCATCATGCACTCCTGCATTAGCACCCTTTAAAGGGTTAACCCTCTAAGTACCTCTCAAGTTGAATACAGCAGCCAAATGGGTTTAACCCTTTAGAGGCCACTGATGCATTAATATATCATGCCCATTGGTCATCATGATGCACCAATGAAGCGCTGGTGAGACTGCTTCAGGAGTTTGTGTATCCATCTGTTAGGGTTGGCATGAAAGCAGCCCTGGCAATCCCTGTCAAGCTGCCTTCATGCATCATGCTGACCTATGGGCATGATATGTTAAAGCATTAGCGGACCTTAAAGGCTTAACCAGGGAGTCCCACCTTGCTCATGAGGCGTAGTCAGTCTGACCAATTATTGTGAACATTTTCCTTTATATTAGCATATATACACACTGGGGGCTCAAATGATGAGCAATGGAAAGAGGAATCAGGAGAGACAAAGATAGAGACAAAGTCACAGACAAACGAACACACAGAGAGCTTTCCAGTGGTTTCTCCGCTGTAAACCCGCTGAATAACAGTGACAGGTAGCTTCCAGCTGAGGGCAGTGTTACAAAATTTAGGTTTTATGTATGAGTTAGATTTGGTAGATAGATGTAGAAGTAGGTAATTGCTCCATTAATATGAGCTTGGTTTAATCAGTATTATCTCTGTATAGGGGGACAGGGGGCCAGGGTAGGGCCAAATAAAAAAAAAGGTTTGTTTCCAGTAACCCGACCGACCCTAGCAAAACAGGGGCAAAAAAACTTTTTTTTGTGATCTTGAAGCATTTTGTCTCATGGTGATCTTGAAGAAATTTTCAATACTTTTTGAGGACTTTTCCTGTATCCTCTTTATCTTCTTCCCCTTTCTCATAGTTGCCATTTTCCCATCATTATTTTCCGATGAAATCAAAGAATTTGATAAATCCATTGATATGTGCCCTAACATTTCCTATATAAATGTAAAAAAAAAAAAAAAAAAAAAAAAAAAGAATCCGATCTACCGACCCTGGACATTTGGATCATGTTACTGGAAACACACAATTTTTGTTTCTTGGCCTAGGTGTAGAGGTGCCGTGTGTCATACTGCTGGGGTGTACAGCAGAGTAAAACATTGTGCTACAAGGGATCACTGGGAAGATAAAAGTAAAAACTTTATCCCAAAATTGAAATGGGAGCTTGAAGAATAATTGAGTAAGATTGGCCGCAGAAAATTAAGATGGTCTCATTGTAGACAGGACCCTTAACTTGCTGTAGTGTTCCACCTAGATACACTGTCATAGACTGTAGCAATATGAATTCTAGCCGCTACTTAACATTTTTGAAAAAATTCCAAAGGATATCTTTTTCTGTCATCCTATACCCTCAAATACTGTTGAGGAACTCTTTGTGCATATTGTTATAAACTTATCATTGTCGTTGCTAGCCTTAGACTGGTTATACCCTTCTATTTAAATGTGTAGGTGTAGACTGAGCAGGAGGAAAGCCTTTTAAATTGCTAGTTATTATCTGCACCAAAGTACAAGCCATTCCCCATCCATCCCACTACCTCCCACCCACCTTCCACCCTTTCTAATTGATTGAAATCTAGATTGGTTGCCAACAAACAAAATGAATCAGGGGGCATTTAGCCTGTACTGAATATAGCATAGTTTATTACGATGATATCAAGTCTGTCCCTTGGGATTTAAAGGCGCGACACAGTGGAATATATGATTTAGGCTTAACACTATGACCAGGTTTGTGCCGTAATGTAATAAAGTACAGTCCATCCCCTAACTCGGCTACCCCCATGTGTCACCCACCCTCATCCCATTGCAAGTCCCCACTGTAGTGCTTTTAATGTAAGGGAATCACTTTATTTCAGATTTTTAAGCTTTGAAGGGAGTTCTAGTCATTTTGACTTTCAGATACTGATGTGTATCATGATGATGTATCATGCCAACAATAAAAATAACATGCATTCATGTATCATGTCAACAATAAAGGGTATACATGCATTCAAGCATCATGCCAATTATAAATGAGACAAGCATTTATGTATAAACTCAAAACTCATTCAGACCCTGAAAGGTAGATAGATTGATGTATAGTGCTGACCCTACAAGGTAAATTGATTAACGTATCATGCTGACCATACAGGGTTTATTCAGTCTTGTATCATGCTGACACTACACACTTAACTCATTGATGTATCATGCTGACCCTACAGGGTGAATTCATTGATGTATCATGCTGACCCTTCAGGGTGAATTCCTTAATGTATCATGCTGACCCTACAGGGTGAATTCATTGATGAATCATCCTGACCCTGTTGGGTGAATTCATTGATTCTCAGACTGACCCTACAGGGTGATTTCCTTGATGTATCATGCTGAACCTGCAGGGTTAATTCATTCCTGTAACATGCTTACCCAATACCGTGAATTCATTCTTGTATCATGCTGACACTACAGGGTTATTTCATTAATGTATCATGCTGACCCTATATGGAGGATTCATTCTTGTATCATGCTGACACTACAGGTTGAATTCATTGATGTATCATGCTGACCCTACAGAGTGAATTTTTTTATGTATCATGCTGACCCTACAGGGTGAATTCATTCTTGTATCATGCTGACCCTACAGGGTGAATTCATTGATGTATCATGCTGACCCTACAGGGTGAATTCATTCTTGTATCATGCTGACCCTACAGGGTGAATTCATTGATGTATCATGCTGACCCTACAGGGTGAATTCATTCTTGTATGATGCTAACCCTACAGGGTGAATTCATTGATGTATCATGCTGACCCTACAGGGTGAATTCATTGATGTATCATGCTGACCCTACAGGGTGAATTTATTCTTGTATCATGCTGACCCTACAGGGTGAATTCATTGATGTATCATGCTGACCCTACAGTGTGAATTCATTCTTGTATCATGCTGACCCTACAGGGTGAATTCATTCTCGTAACATGCTGACCCTACAGGGTGAATTCATTGATGTATCATGCTGACCCTACAGGGTGAATTTATTGATGTATCATGCTAACCCTACAGGGTGAATTCATCGTTGTATCATGCTGACCCTACAGGGTGAATTCATTGATGTATCATGCTAACCCTACAGGGTGAATTCATTGATGTATTATGCTGACCCTACAGTGTGAGTTCATCGTTGTATCATGCTGACCCTACAGCGTGAATTTATTCTTGTATCATGCAGACCCTAAAGGGTGAATTCATTGATGTATCATGCTGACCCTGCAGGGTGAATTTATTTTTTCATCATGCTGACCCTATACGGTGAATTTATCATGCCAAAGCTATTGGTAATATATATTGTGTTGTCTCTACCAATGCTGCACAGTAGTGGCACCAATATCATGCTTGTTACATGCATTTACGTACTGTGCCTGCATTTTATCAATAAAATATCTTAACCAATGGGTATGATGCATTAACTCATTAGCCGCTATTAATTCATTCTTGCATCATGCCAACCAAACATGTTCCATGGATTTAGGTATCATGCCTGCATTTCATTAATAAATTAATCCGCCCAATAGACATAATGCACCAATGGTCCATAAAATGTGTAAAGGGGACAACAAACACCTAGAGTTGGCAGGTGCATGTAGATCTATTTTGGACAAGAAAACAGTATGGTCATTCAGTCTGCTTAGCAATTATTCATACACCTTGTCAAAAGTAGCATAGTCCTGCCATTCAGTTACATCATTGAAGGATTGTCCCATAACTCTAGCACTCAAAAATACTTCTACACACAGCAATGTACTAGGAGTTTTGTGTGGGATTTCAATGAAATGAAACAATGAGCAACGGCAGCCTACAATCTCGCTACACCTATAGTGTTACTTAGAGCTGTTACATATTACATGAACCTTTTGTGATAAACCTCATACAGGTTTGTGACTCTGCACACTTCCTAGACCAGTGTGTGTAACTTGGGCTTCATGAGAAGGCTATATCTACTTAATTGACATCTGAACTTTCAAGGAAAGTTGACAGAAATAATCTTTTGCTGTAAACTAAAAATCAAACTGTTACAAGTGTTTGCTCTTACAGTGTTAGACCATAAACACTTTAGAAATAAATTATATGGTAATAAATCCTTTCTAGGATACAAATCCCTTATAGATTTATTTAGTTAATCACTTCAACCCATGTCATATGTACATTGGAACTTCCATTTTTATTTATTTCAAGGGTACAAAGGTCATAGACTCTTTAGGGACTAAGGCATTCAAACATTCATGGATTGCTGGAGAGCCATCATTATTTCCACAACATTTGCCATAGACTGGTTTATACCTCTGTCTAAGGGTTTATGAGTGGGAGGGCAGCCTGCAGTGCAAGGCCTTTTAAATTCCACCTAGGAAAAATCACATTGGAGCATTTATCAAATTACCAATCCAACTCATAGAAAAAGTCCCTGTACATAGGAAGGATAAACTAGATATCATTTGAGACAAAACCATTCCCCATCCATCCTTCCACCTCCCTCCTACCTCAGCACCCTTTCTAATTGATTGAAACCTACATTGATTGGAAAGTAACAAAATGAAGCAGGGACATTTAGCCTGTTCTTTATATAAGTTTGTTAAATGTATATTACGATGATATCCACACTATCCTGTCTGTAACATTTGGATTTAGGGGCCTGACACAGTGCCTACATCTCATTATGTTTCAGTTCAAACCTGTCCATAATTCTAAGCCTAAATCACATACTGCCCCCTAAACTCACCACCCTCCATGACTAATTTCCAGTTCTCAATGTAGTGCCTCCTATGTTAGGGAACTGATTTATATCTCAGGTTTAGGGTGCCAAGTATGGACGAGTCATTATGATTCTATTGCAAAAATACCATCTTGCACATGTCATGAAGTTATGTTCTGCTTATGGGAGGCCAGGGTAGGTTTATAAGTGACATGTGTTACTGCTGGAAGTACAAGCTTTTATCTATCATGCTAACCTACACTTAGGTATGAAAAGATCATACATTGATACACAATGCCCACCCTACAGGGTATATTCATTCTGGTCTCATGCCGGCCGTTCCTCATCTTTCATGCCAACCAACATTCTACTTCTATTCAAGTATCATGCCTGCATTTTAATGATACATCAGTTTGACCAATGAACATGGTACACCAACTGTCCGGAAAAGGTGTAAAGGGGCCAATAAACACCTAGAATAGGATAAGTGCACAGTATGATAAAATCAATCTGGAATGCTAAGCAATAAGTTAGACAAATTGTCCATACTTTTTAAATGTAATACAATGTAGACAAACAGTGCCTAGTGGCAAAAAAAAAAGAAGAGAAACTGCCAAATATGACCATATTTGCTCAATTTCTGTTCATATATATGACACTTTATTTTCCATATCCCATAACCATACTTAAGGAATTGTTGTGATTTATTCAGCTTGCCTGTGACACTTCTGCTGATCTTAGATATGTTTGGGGAATTTGTTGGATTTAATATACGAAACAAATGGAAATTCTGATGATACGCCATTGTTAAGACCATTAAACCTCAGTGCCCTGGAAAGTGGACAAATAGACCAGATGACCTATAATTTGATGTTTAATATATCTTAACTCAGCTTTGAATTGACAATGTTCGATTTTACTAACTATAATAGCCATTGTCGGCTCCTGGAACCTACAACATTAGAACGTGTTATTCAGGACTCTACCACAACTAAAGCATGGAGCTACACAATACACCGCATTCTATGTATTCATGAACAATCGAAAGCTTTACCACTTGCAGCAATGTACTCAGGGTTTTGTGTGACATTTCAATGTAATATAACAATATTCAATGGCGACCTACTATTTGGATACCTACAACGGTACTTAGAGTGATTACATATACATGACCCTTTTTGTAGTCAGACAGGTGAGATATTTCACATATAACACTAAGCACAGTGACATCCATGATCTGGGATGAGACTTCAGCACCGCTTTGGCTGGTAACATTGATTTGCATGTTGATTTCAGCCGACAGACCAGCACCTACTTTCGCGCGCTACATGTCCCGTGTGCTCGCTACATTTTTTACAGTGACAGCTGTACTCTCAAGGAAATTGTCAATATCAATCAGCAAAGCATTTGGAATTGAGGACCTTTACACTTTGTAAGTATTACATAGTCTTTCTTCTCTGTCAAAACTTTGGTAACAACATGAAAAATGACCAAGATTGAGAAAATGACTATAAAGTAATACTATTGGTTACTCGTCCTACTGACCAGATTTTTGCTTGTCTGACCAGATACCTTGCATGTCTCAATGGCAATCATGCTATGTACATTTGAAGTATAGATTACATTAGAATAAATAGGTATTTAAGTATATACAATGAAAAGTTTTGCAACATAACCCATACACTTACTACGTAGGCTAAGCTCAACTTTGGCTTACAGCATTATGTGGCACCATGTGAAAATTATGCTTGAATTGTGCAGGAATCAAGTTGATGGTAGAGCTACATTTGTCATCTTGAATGATTGGGATGAGATCTGAGAAGGGTTCTTGCTGGTGTCCAGAATAATTCAGTATGCTAGATATTTCTGGAGTGCCATAATATATGTCCAATATTCATAAGCCTTCCAAAATAGAAGAAAAATCATGGAAAAATACACAGAAACTTTGGTTTTTGCACTAACCGATCAGGTAACATCATGCATGACAGAAATGAAAAAAAAAAAACAGGCTAATAGAAAGCCAAATAATTTACGCCTACTATAATGGCATGTGTAAGCTTTTCAAATAAGGTCAAAAACCTTCCAAAGGGGAGGGGGCACTTTGAAGAGAAATGTGTATAATTTTGGAATCTACTTGACAATCAAAAACAAAAAAAAAGAGAGAAAAACTCACCACCTGGGATATGCATTTTTGTGCAGTGAATGTGTATACTTTGTTACTTTAAAATGTAACTTTCCACAAGTTCAACTTTAATATCAATTCGTAGGGTAAAGGTGTGTACCTTCAGCAATCACCCTTGATATGGATATGATATTTAGGCTTTGCTCTCAAAAAGGATCAAAGAGTATAACTTTTTACCACTGTACTCAATTGTTTTCAATTTCACCTGGAAATAATAGGAACTATCTGTAGTGCCTCCCTTCAGGCTACAGTGGTATTGAAATCAATCTTAAAGGAAAAGACCAGCATATTATAATGAAGCCTTCTTTTGGTAGACTTTGCATTGAATAAAAAGAATTTGGCTTACTTTTGAGCACATCTACTTGTATAAGGGAGAACAGAGAACTTTTTTGATGTCTTCTATAACATCACAATAGACCAATTCTACCAGCATTGATGCATTTGGTCTATTGTGACGTCATAAAAGACACCAAAAAAGCATTTTTGTGTATTTTTCCATGATTTTTCTTCTATTTTGGAAGGCTTATGAATATTGGACATATATTATGGCACTCCAGAAATATCATTGATGCATTTGGTCTATTGTGACGTCATAAAAGACACCAAAAAAGCTCCCTGTTCTTCCTTATGATAGCAGACATGATCATAAGTAAGCCTGAATCTTTTTTATCAAAATAAAGTTTACCAAAAGAAGGCATGATGGAAATAGGCTAGCCTTTCACATTAAGCACTGAAAACAGTATTCAAATAAGGGTAGGAGTGCAGGTTAACTAAAACTGGTTGGTGCCCTGGAGCCTAAACAGGTTATTATTTCATATAACATCAGTTTCAATAGACGACCCCCTTTTCCATATCAAAACTATAGAACCTGCTCATTGGAACACCTCTTATTTTTGGCTTTTCAGAGGAATATTTAGAATCCAAAGCTAGAATATAAAGAAAGAAATGACTCATACCTCCCACAGGATGGACAACATGACAGAACTGGTGACCAACAGCTCAATAACAACACCTGATTTATATAGTGGAACCACCCTAAATACCACTAGTACTAACACTTCAGGATTTGCTTTAAATTTGATTAATAAAACATGTTTACCATCATATCTCCCATGATAGTTTCATTTGGCATTGTGGGAAACATTCTCTCATTAATGTTGCTAGGCCAGAGGTCCTTCAGGAACCTCAGTGTCGCCATACTATTGAAGGGCTTAGCCTATGCCGATCTATGTAGACTTCTGGTCTCACACAGTTTCTTAACAATCTTGGAAAATGCCACCTTCTCTATTAACCGCAATAAGCAGAGTTGGGCATGTTAGCTGTTCATTTATCTCCATATTGTTTTCCCTGGCTTGTTGTTACTATCAGCATAGAAAATGTTATTGTGGTATGCTTGCCACAAAAAGTTGAAAATATTATCACCAAATTCAGAGCAAAGGTAATAACAATTAGCATTTTCATATTTTTCTTCATATCCCAAATCCATGTTTTCATCTTTTATGATATAGTTTATGGAAATTGTAATTTTACTGTCAAGATATATTATACAGTAATTGCTGGCATTGCTATTGCCTTGTATTCAGTTATTCCATCATGATCATAGTTTTCTGCAATGATCAAGATGTCCAAAATACAAGGTGTTATGAGTCAATCATCTACCAAAAGTACTAGCACCAGTCTGAATGCTATCTTAGTTATGAATTGTATTTTCTTTCTAATACCTACCAATTCCAACGATTGCATGACAGTCATATTTGAATATTTCCTGGCATGGACAGAGAAATCCAACCTTGCAACTGACATCGCTTATGAACTCAGTATGTCTGATCATTGTGTAAACTTTGTGCTTTACATGATTTGTGGATCAATGTTCCGGAGGGAACTTTTTCTAATGATGAAATGTAAAATTCTAATTCATTGAGCCAGCAGATGGAGACAAACACTGATAGATTCTAAAGCTTGGCCAGCATTTCATTAAAAAAAACATAAATTATAAGCTATGGCCTTTCTGAAGTCAGGATGGGACATATTCACTAGGATTATTTAGCTACTATAGGAGGAATAAATGCCCAAACTATTACTTCAAATGTGCTTCATGATTATAAACTGAGGGTTAACCTTATACACAGCATTTACATTAGCGGAATTGGGACGTTTTAATGTTGATTATCACTACCAGTAGTTTTGATAGCCAAAACAACTATGTTTAGATTCTGGAGTCCAAGTAAGCCATTACCATTATCTTATGGTAAACTTTAATTGTACAGATTACAATATACATTTGTAAATCCTTATAGTGACTTGTGTTACTAGTAAAGTGGTATTGCATAGTCCTGTCATATTTATGATTAATTTCCCAGTTATCCCTCGGGAACCCTCAGGGTTGCCGGGAACCAAAGAGAGGTGGAGACGTGCATGCTCAGTCAGACAAGGATTCCCGCATGGTAAACACAGTCAGGCCTGAATTTTACAGTAGCAAAATTGCCTGGTAAGTACTGTTTTCTTGTGTAAATCTCCATCCCCTTCCATTGGGACCGTTATGAATCAATTCTGCAACTGTGTCTCCCCCCAGAGACACCCCTTTTTATGCAGATTTGTAGTTATTTGGGAGTTTTAGGCTGCCTGCATTTGTCCTGGATCAACGCCAGGAACTAGGTCCCGGTGGCGTCCCTCTCCAAGCCCCCTCCAGGTCTGGACTCATTTGCCCCTCCCGTGTTTTCGTGTTTTGCTGTTAAACCGGCAGAATTGCTCACAATTTGCTCACATATCGCTCGGTAAACCTCATCCGCCACCGACCTATGCCGGAGCGACATGCCTTACACCCGGCCAGGCGAGACCCTTGGCTCGGTGGGTTAGTTCCACCAAACGCCGGGTGGCGGGGGCTGGCGTCACTGTACATCTGGAGTTTGTGGGTTTAAATCCTGTTAGTGCCTGTTTGGTCTGGACACGTTTTGTCATACGCCGAAGCAGGTTTGAATCCTTCTGGGGTTGCGCGTTTCGGCGCTGAGTTTAGGATGGCTTTCGGAGATCATCGACATGCTGAGCCCTATCATACCTCTACGACTGAGGATGGCTTTTGTAGAGATTGGATCGAAAATCATTATGCTGGAAATGACTTGATTCTCATGCATATGAGAGCATACCTGTTCAGGACCATTGTTTCTCCTGGTTTTTAACAACTGTTAAATTCACCTTTAACTTTAACCTATAGTACTTAATAGTGTTAATGTGGAGTTGATTAGATTTTCTTTTTTGCTGCTTCCAGGAAAGAAGGACCAGAAGTACACACACCATGAGGGATGCAGCGTCAGAGGCCCAAGGTCCTACATCTTCCACGCAGGACCAGAACCCACAGAACCAGCAGGTGACGAGCCAGCCTGCCCCTCCCCAGGGAGGGGGTCCGAACTTGTCTGCTTTGTTCCAGAACATAGATATGGGAGCTATGTTGTCACAGTTCTTAGGTTCCATGATGATGCAGACCATGCAGGCCCAAATGACCCAACAGCCTGATGAGGTGCCAGAAGAACAGCAAAAAGAGGAGGATCCCAAGACCTCCTCTCCATCCCCAGGTCTTTATGCGTAAAGCAAATCAGAAGCGGGAAAGGTAGACGTTCTGATAGTAAAGCTAAAGGAGAAGGGAGTTATAAACAGAGGTTCCTCCCAAATGAGATTAATTCTTGTGTAGCGTTTTCTTACGCCCCAAACCCGATGGGGATTTTAAGCTTATTCTAAATTTGTCAAAGATGAATGAAAGTGTGGAGTCCACACACTTTAAAATGAATAGTCTTCAAACAGCAGTTGAGGTGATGCACCCAGAATGTTGGATGACATCCATAGACCTGAAGGACGCATATTATTCAGTCCTAGTCCGGGAGGAAGACAGAAAATATTTGCGCTTCAGTTGGAAGAACAAAATTTATGAACTTAAAGACTTGCCCAACGGCGCCTGCAACCCACAAATTTTCATTAAACTTCTCACCCCAATCTTTGCAAATTTGAGGGAAGTCGGTCAAGAGTGCTTCTTGTACTTGGATGACTCCTTAATTCTGGCAGACACTTAAGAGAAGTGCAAACATACTAACGAAGTGTTGGCACAAGAGCTAGACAAATTGGGTTTTGTGGTCCATAGGGAAAAATCAGTTTTAACCCCCACTCAAGAAATCACCTTTCTGGATTTCTACTGAATTCACTTACCCCTACCAGGGACAAAATTGATAAATTCAACAGGGTGGTAGAAGAGGTGTTATCGGTACAAACGCTGACCATTCGACAGGGAACGGGTATGGTAGGTCTCTAACTCACCGGGGGTGCAATATTGGCCTGCCAATATCAAACGTCTCGAGAGGGAAAAGAACATAGCTCTAGAAAAGTGTGCCGGCAACTTTGACGCAACTATGTGCATAGGTGAGGGGGCCTAGAGGACATTGGTAGCTGGTGTGACCGCCTCCCAATGGCTTCAAAGAAAATAAGGAATGAAGGGGCTGACATAGAGTTATGCACAGACCCTTCTGATAGAGGTTGGGGTGCCCAAAGGGGTCCAATACCTACAGGGGGGATGTGGATACCTTTAGAAAGAATCACACACGCTAATGTGAAAGAACTGAGAGCCATCCTGCTAGGTTTCCAGGCCCTTGTCCCGGAAAAGGACATTATAGTTAACATCAGAACTGATAACACCACTGCCCTAGCCTACATCAGAGATAGGTGGGGTGAAGTTAATAGAGTGTGATGAGATGGCAAAAGAAAACTGGGAACAGTATGAGGAGAGGGATATGTGGCTACTTATAGCCCACATTTCAGGAGTCGAGAACGTGTTAGCAGATTTTAAATCCCACCAGATGACATTGAATGTGAGCTTAATGCAAAAATCTTTGCTAAACTATGTGCCAGGTGGGGGCCCCAGATGCGTTCTCTCTGACATGGACTAATTAGTATGCTTATATCTTCCCTCCTTTCAGTTTGGTCAGAAGAGTGGTACAACGCCTGACGCTACGTCAGAAGCAGTACTGGTGATGCCGGACTGGTCGGGCCAGCCCTGGTTCGGCACTCTGTGGGGCAGCAGTCTCGAGAGAATGCGGTTCAGAAGGGCCAAAGGAAACCTCTAACAACCCGGTCAACCAAGAAACACAGACAGGATCCGAAGGATTCCCTTTGGTGACCTGGCATTGCTACTTACCAAAACACTAAAGGAAGAAGGTTATGACCATGAAACAGTTGATCTCATCCTGGATGCTTGGAGAACTTGAACTCACTCAGCATATAATGTGTATATCAATGAATGGTGTGAATTTTGTAAAGAGCAAAGCATCCCCACTTTAGGGCCTACTATACCAAAAATTTGTAAGTTTATTAAGGAATTACAGAAAGAAGGTTACAGCTACAGTGCTATAAACACAGCATGGTGTGCCCTATCAGCCCTCCTACCATCGTTTGAAAACAACTCTGAACATGACACGTTCTGGGACGTACCTAAAGTGTTCACAGAAATCACTAGTTGGGGTGAGAACCCTAAGCTATCCCTCAAGCTGTTGTCCTTCAAGTTGTCAATGCTTTTACTCTTGGTAACAGCACAAAGAGGCCAAACCATCATGGGCCTCTTTATAGATAGAATGTCAAGGGAAGATGACTACGTCATTTTCCGCCAGAAGTCGCTGTTGAAGCAAACCAGACTGGGGCACAGACTGGACTCCCTAATTTTGAGGGCCTTTGCAGAAGTACCCAGCCTCTGCATGGTGGCTTGCCTAATTGGGTCTCATTCAACCAGAGGGGCAGCTGCTTCTGGGGTTCTGGCAGTCACTGCTAACATGAAGCTCCTACTACGTCATGCCAGGTGGAAAAACTCAAAAACGTTTGCAAAATTTTACCCTAAGAACATAGACACTGATGTAACCAACGTTGGTTCTAAACTCTTGTAAGGTAATGCCTGAAAACGCTAAAGATAACTTGGTAGTGATGCACGGTGAAAATAAACTTAGTATTCCTAAAAAGATTTTAGGTTTTCTCTGTTCAGGGGTGAATTAAGCTCTGAAGCTCTCGACGATTCCCGGCAACCCCAAGGGTGACCAAGGAATAATTTTACTAGACTTACCTCTCTCCTAAGTTGAAGTAGAATTGTAGTTATTCCGAGGGAACTCGTGGGGTTCAGGTGAATAGATGCCCTCCCTCACCCTCCCATAAGCTTACCTTCTACTTTGGCCAGTTACTTTATTTGAATCAGAAGAGAGTACATCTAGTATTTTAGTCTTTAATTTAATTCACCCCCTCCAGGCTCTTGGGGACTGACTGAGCATGCACGTCTCCACCTCTCGTCTATTCCCATGAACCCCACGGGTTCCCTCGGAATAACAACAATTCTACTTCAATTTAGGAGAGAGGTAAGTCTCATATAATTATAAAATTGTATCATATGGATTTTCTGTTATGTATTATATTGTATGATGAACTTTTATTAAACTGTAAAATGCATGTTAACTAAAGTTAGATATTTGAGAACATAGACTTAGTATGAATGCAGAATGGGTTCTGATGTGTTTTGATGCACCCTAAAGATGCAGACTGTGGTATAAACTCAATGGCGTGATGGTTATGGATGCATTCTTTGACTTTGGGGCCTAGATAAAAGCACTTGTTACAATTTTTTTACCAATGCAACATTAAAATACATGGATTCAGGTATCATGCCTGAATTTCATTGATACATCGTTTCAACCAACAGATATGACACATCAACATCTGGAAAAAATGTAAAGGGGAGAACAGACACTTTGAATTTACAGCTACATAGACATCTATTTGGGACAAGCAAACAGTATCATCATTCAGTCTGCTTATCAATTATTTATATACCGTGTCAAAAGTAGCACGGTCCTGCCATTCATTTATATCATGGCACCACAATGATATCAATCTAAAGTTTTACTACACACAGCAATGTACAAGTCTGGGTTTTTTTTGTGGTATTTCAATGTAATGTGACAATGAGCAATGGCAACCTACTATCTGGGCACACTTATAGCTGTTAAATATTACATGACCCTTGAGTGACAAAACTCATACACATATATTATTTCCCACATAATACCAAGCCTATTCACCCGGGTTCTGCACAGTTCCTATTACAGGTGGACAAGAACAGAATGCAGACTCTCCTCAGTTTGAACACTGTGTGTCTAGCTTGGGCTTCCTAAGAAGGCTATATCTACTCTCCTCCCATCTGAAATTTCAAGGAAATTGTCAGTGTCAGTCAGCAAAAATTTGTGAACATTCACAATTTGTAAGTATTATCTACTCCTTCTTCCTAATCAATATCTAGATATGGAAAGAAATGAAAAGAAACTACAAAAAGTTCAATAAAAGCATCATATCAAGGAATAGCACTATAATGATAGATCGATGTAGGGAATTCATGTTATTTAAATTGTAACATGACATTAATTTGGGAGGGATAAATTTGGGCTGTATATATAAAGCTTTTAAAATGAATGATTATCATCATTATCTCATGTGTCAAAACTTTACCAAAAGGCTGCATCTGTGTTTCAATGCTTTGGCTTGCATCAAAAAAGGTAATTTTGCTTATAACTAAGGTTTTGTAGTATTTAGCTTTTCAGAGGGGTGTTTATGATTGAACCAAAGAATACATGGTTTTCCCTTGTACAGACACAGCGCACCTCACTACTGTCGCTTTAACTTTCAAGAGGATGGACAACACGAAAGAATTTATAATGGATAGCTCATTAACAACAACTGATTTATACAATGGAACAACCCGAGATAATGCCAGTACCAACCCTTCAGCAGATGCTTTAACTGTAATTCAAATAATCATATCTCCCTTAATAGTTTCAATTGGCATCATTGGAAACATTCTCTCCCTAATGGTGCTCAGCCGGAGGTCCTTGAGGAACCTCAATGTTTCCATTTTTTTGAAGGGACTGGCCGTGGCTGATCTCTGCTCTCTTCTGATTTCACACAGTTTCTTGACAACCTTGGAAAATGCCACATCCTCTATTAATCGCGGAGAGCATAGTTGGGCCTGTAGGCTTTTCGTGTATCTTCATGTTGTTTTCCCATGGATCAGTTCCTGGCTTATTGTAGCCATCAGTATAGAGCGTGTTTTTGCAGTACGTCTGCCTCACAAAGTTAAATATATTTGTAGTAAATCCAGAGTAAGAGTAATAACAATTAGCATTTTCATATTTTTCTTCATAGGTCAAGTTCATTATCTATTCCTTCATGATGTTACTGAGGGATATTGTCGTTATACCATCAGGATGCACTACATAATAATGGGTTATATCACTATTGCATTGTATTCCGTTTTTCCATCTGCGATCATAGTGATCTGTAATATAATTATTATCTGCACACTTGCCAAGGCATCCAAAGCACAAGTGGTTATGTGTAAATCAACTGCCAAAAGTGCCAACAACAGTATAACTGTGATGCTAGTTATGAACTGCATTTTCTTTATAATCCTGACAACTCCTTACAATTTAGTGATACTTATATATGGATATGTCTTGGAATGGACAGAGGAAGCAGACTTTGCTACCACTATTCTATATGAACTCAGAATCTCTAATCACTGTGTAAACTTCTTTCTCTATGTGACTTGTGGATCAGTGTTCCGGAGGGAACTTCTCCTCATGGTGAGATGTAAAGAATCAAAGCCTGTCTCTGAAAGACGTTTTAATTCATCGAGCCAGGCGACAGAGACAAAAACCGAAAGATTCTAACAACCATTTCATTAATAACTGCCACAGCACATAATCTATAAGTCAATGCTTATATAAGAGGATAGCCCCTTGGTCATAAAGAGGTTATCTGAAGTAAGGGTTTGATGGATTATTTACTATAGAATGAGAAGATACCAAAAATATTACCCTGAAGGTGGTTCATAACTCTAAAGTAAGGGTACACCTTTTACACAAGGAGCATCTTATATGCAAGGTTTTACAGTAAAAGAACAGTCTTTGCCAGTGTTCATGCTGCAGATGCTGCAAATTTGCATCATTGAACAACTACATATGATTGTGCTTTCTGGAGATAGAGTAAGTTCCCTTAAAATACCAACAAGCAGTTGACGCTCACTACTGCATTTACCCATGTGCCCAGTCTGCCTTTGTTAGTTAATGCAGTGCTCCCACTACTAGTGCCTAATTTGACAGCGTTGAATATTTGGATAGCTTCAGCCATACACTACCAGTATCTAATGTGATAGGTATGGATTTCGTTGGGGGCGGGAGGCATGTTAGGCCATTTTTAAATGTTCTCTTGTAATGAGACAGAGTCCAACAAAGCCATTATCAATATGCTGCGCTATACTTAAATTATATGATTGTAGTATACTTATGATGTGACATGTTTTTATGTAATTAATTATGGTAACATTGTTTAATCCTACTGGTCACTCACTATTGTATTAAAAGTAATTGATTTTCTAGTTTTAATATATTCTGCGCTGCTAGTCTGTTGCGTATGCATTTTTTTTATGATGCATCATAAAATAACTATAAATTAGATAGATATCTTAGCTAATGGCAAAGATTTAAGGACACACAATAGGTTTACCAATGTAATTAACGATTCATTCAGTCAATGGTGTCCTATCCTTATATCACCTTCACAATATTTTCATCAATATACCACACACTACCAATGCCTAATTAAAAAGGCATGGATTCAACCAGAGGGTTTATATTAGGTCATTCTAATTAAACAAAGTCATTGTAAATATCTTACTGTATATTTTAAACTTGGTGATTTCAATATCCATATACAATATGATAAGATGACATGTTTGTAAATGTTTATCATATTGGTCACTAACTATTATATAATCCTGTCATGTAAATGCTCGTGACCTTCTATTCTTTATTCTTATCTGCATCATTTGTTATGTATGCATATTTTCCAACATATAAACTTGTGATATATCCATTAAAAACATAAATAAATAACTATGCATTGTTTGTTATAATACTATGCATATTTTATGATATAATAAATATTATGAATATTAGACACAAGGCTTTATGGTAAAACAACATAGGCGTTGCTGTTGTTCATAATCACTACACAGGATGTTATTTCAAAAAAGACCTATAAGAAGCCCCCCTCCCCCAGCAATTTTAGGGTTGGTCACATCTGTGTCATGGAACAAGGAGGTATAATCATGCAGTCTGGGGATAGTGTAAGCTTACTCGAAATGGGGACGTCCGTGGTCATTTCTTTCCATGTCGTCACAGACTCCAAATCAGATTTGGCTGACGCAGGCAGCTCCGGGTCGCTTTCGCTTCCCGAGTCGCTGCTCGTGTAGATGCCCGTTCCTCTAGGCTGTGCTCGGCTGGTGGTAGTAGTACCAGTCAAAGCCACCACCGAGGTGGTGGCGGCCGTCCCGCTGGTGGTAGCAGTGGGTGCTGCAGTAACCGAGGTGGTTACTGTGACTGTAGTCGCTGTGGAGGCAGCAGACTTCGGGTCGCCCTTACCCCTCTTCTTGGTAGTAGAGGGTTCGGGCTCTGCGGGAGACGCTCTTGCTCCTCAATATATTAGAATATATTAGATAGGATATTGTTAGATGACTATATGGAATGCTCCTATGATTGGTATGTAAATTACATGATTTAACATGTACATCAAGAGATTAAGATCTAATTGCAATGTTTGTATAGTTTTCAGGTAAGTGCATCCTAGTCATCTTACCCAAAGGTCAACTTAATGCATTGGTTTGTTTGCCCAAAAAGACCCATAAATATTAACTATCAGTAACTGTAACACATCCTATGAAGGGCCAAGTGGGGGGAGGGCAGGTCCTCTGTGTGTGTCTCAGTGCTATGGTCACATGTTCTGAAGGCCAGGTGTACGAGTCAAGCTGACCTTTTTCACAGTTTGTTAGATGTGCTTGATACTATGGATAGCATTATTACATAGCTGTAATGGTTAAAGGCTATGGGCCACAAAAACCAAAAACAAAATATAGGACTTTGCCAAGCATGTTGTAGAAATTCATTGTTTCTCCATACTATTGTAGGGGTATGGTATTTTACACTTTAACGTTCATGCACCCGTGAGACTCAGACCTAGGTCCTTCGGGTGTGGTGGGGGAATCCGGATGGCAGGTGGCAGCACCTGCCTCTGGGTTCGTATCCACTACACCAGGGGGCCTACCACTCGTCCGCCACACGTCACGTGGCCGGTCTGAGTTTCGCGGGCTTTTCCCCTATATAAGGCTGGTCCTAGCCCTAGGTTCCTCAGTAGTGGTTTACCCACTGCTCAACCAGGTTGTTACCCGAAAGGGTAACCGAATGCACTAGCAGCATGTAGTCCTCTGAGGCTGTGATCGTATGTAACGCAAGCTATGAAATAAAAGCTCGGTTGCCTACCCGGAAACTTTTTTTCTCTCTTCGTTATGATTTAATCTAACTTAACGAGACGAACCACTACACTGGTGCCGTGACCAGTTGGTCTTCGGGTAAGCGCAGTCAGAAGTGACTGAGCTGAGCCCAGTTAGGGGAAATGGCCCAAATCGTGAGCTAGACTCCCCGATGGAGGATGGTGAAATCAAGTCACCACCCCAAGGTACGGAGTGGAGGGATCCACTAGAACACTACCCTGATGGGTTAGAAGATGTAAGAAGAAACTTACATCATGAACTGGATGAATTTGGAGACTCCTTATTCATGCCAGGAGGTACTTCGAAACCTGCACCAATGCATAAAAGTACTGCTCAATTTGGTAAATTACCATTTGAGGTACCAAAGCCTAGTGCAGGTATGTTTGAAACTCCATACAGTTCTCGAATTAAACACCAAAAATGTGGATTCGAAAAGAACAAAATGGACGAGCTTGAAGACATGAGAGCTGAATACGAGAAGATCCAGAAGGATCTTATTACACTGACCGGAACCCGAGACAAGATTCTGACTGAAAACAAACAGTTGATATCGGAACGTCTCGATTACGATCAGAGTTGTAGACGCCAACAACAATTGTTGTTGGATCAGATGGAGAAAGAAAAGCAAGATTTTCAACTCCAGCACGAACAGTATCGTGATGCACTATATACGGCGGATCTGGAATACAGAGCCTCGTATGATGAGTTGAATAGAACTAAACAAGAGTTAAATTCAACTCAATCGGCCTACGGCAAGTATCAAGAAGAGCTGAAGAAAATAGAATCAGCCTTCAAAGATACTCGGGAAACGTACCAAAAACAGACCGATGAGCATGAAAAACTCAAAGATCAATTGATACGCGAATCCACAGATTTGGCTGTTAAACAGACTAAAATGATGGATGATTATTCCGAACTGGAGGCTAAAGCTATCCAGATGTCAAAGTATCTAGAAGATACTGGTCGTGCAGTAGGCACTCTTGAATCAGACTTCACTGTTTCAGGAATTGCCCTAAACACGACAAGTAACCAGATGTTCTCTTTGAGGGGCAATGACGGGGTAACAGAGACAACTGTACCTCGTTATGAAGGAGTAAAGAGTCATCAGGTTAGATTTACAGATAATACCTCTATACCTCTTGGTCTAGGTACGGGAAATAAAGGGGATAATTCTGCGAGTGGAGCTAAACAAAGCCGCTCGGCAGGAAGCTCCACCTTTGACGGCGGATGGCCACAACAGTCACCTTTAGGGGGACCAAATGGCCCGTATGCCCAGTATGGATGGAATCAGTCCCAAACAGGAACGAATCCGTCCAATGGTAACACCCGGAACACGTCCGGAGGAACAACCGGACGAGCACCCGGAGGTTCCAGTACAGCTGGGGGGCAATCCGGATGTGATCAAGGATCCGGACCCTCAAGCGATCGTTCCAGGAGCAGACCCTCTGCCAGTGGGACTGGTTTCAATAATGGAAATCAGTCGTATGGAACAGGAGGAAACACTAATCCCAATAGTGGTTTCTTTAGCTTTGGTGGAAATACACAACCCACCAATGGTCCAGGGCCGGCTCCCCAAACCAGTGGATACACCTTTTCACAGGTGCCTCCATACGGAGCAGGGGGATCAGGAGGTGGAGGAGAACCACCATCCGGAGGCTTTGGAAGTACTTATGGTACGAATCCTCCAAGGAAAAAGAGACTCAGTCGCCGAGTATCTCTTTCTCCAGGGTTACAAGCGCTGCATGATTCTAATGCAGCGATTGCTAACTTAGGTGTTGATTGTTACAATCAAGGTCTGGACGATACGGAGATCATGGAATGGAGTAAGGGTTTAACCCTTACTGGATCCACGAATCCGGCTCGTAGAGTAGCTAAGATACCTACCCCCTTTAATGCCAAGAACCCTTGGAAGGAGGAGTATCAAGGCTGCGCGGATGTCTTTAACTGCAATGGATGGGGTAAAGCGGAAGCTCTGCCTTATTTAGTATGCTGGTTAAAGGAAGGCGACGGAAAAGGAGCCGTGGAACAATGGAGAGATTCTCAAATAACAGGACTCTCAGCCCATATGAAGTATGATGAACTCATAGAGATTGCTTCATATTTATATGGGAATATAGTTGGAGAAGACCCTTGGCTGACGTTCACTAAAAGAACACAGAAGCCCAAGGAGTCTGCCAAAGTGTTCGGCTTAGAATGTCAACGACTGTTGCATAAAGCCAGACCTCAATGGAGACTAGATGATGAATGCTTCCTAGATGAGATGTTTAAACAATTCATTGAAGGATTGCGGAATCAAGAACACAGGACAGTAGCCTGTGAAGCTTGGAAGAATGATGCCTCTTTGACAGATTTGTTCCAGTCCCTAGATCATTATGATCGAAAGGCCCGTATCTTTGCCGGGAAGGTACCCCAACGGATGTCAGCAATGATAATCCCGGAGGGAATACCCGAAACCGATTCATCCGAATCAGGGGAACCTGACGAAGATGAAAACGTTGGGGCCATTGGCCAAGGGAACCCCCGGTACAACCGGAACTGGGGAAAGAAACCGGGCTACGTCAAGGAGAAAGTGATCACTTCTAAACCTCCTGTGACTCAACCCGATACCAAACCCACGACGGGTCCTTCTTTATCAGAGGACCTGGTTAACAATTTGGTAAAGAAGATTACTGAAAATCTTAGGAGGCCTAAGCCTGATAGGAGTGTTGTGACATGCTTCCGATGTCAGGAAACTGGGCATTATGCTGCCGAGTGTGAGGCAGATAAGCCAGTTTAAAGAAACACTCGTTACCGGAGCAATCCGGGTAAGGAGGACTCAGTGAAGAAGGAAAACTGAGAGGGGGTGTCCACAATGGCAACCGGATTACCCCCAGAGTGAGTGATTGCCATGACTGCCAGCCTATCGCAGCTTGCGGTACTGGCAAGAATCCTCTAGCGATTTCGCCCAGCAGTGAAGCTAAGGAGCCTGATCAGTTCCTTACTCATGAGGCTGGGGAGACTGATAGTACACCAGGTGTCAAGAACCGGCAGAAGAACACAGAGGGGAAACCCGATATCAGTCCAGAGGGAGCGGCCAATGAGTTGGCCAGGGTGGGGTGTGCCCAGTTCCCCCCGGGTCATCCTTGTCTCCAATTCTTAAAGGGATGTGGATTTGACCTCGGCGCTAAGACGGAACTTGCTAAGTATGCAAGTAGTCCTACCTACTTGAAAGGTAGGAGGTGGTACGCAGTTGTATCTGTGAGTGGTAGATCCGCTGAGTTTCTTGTCGATACGGGTGCTAGCCACTCCTGTATTGCTAAGAGATTCTACGATCTTTTGCCTACGAATCATGAAACTTTCACAACGGAAGGAAATGCTCGTACGGCCGACGGTAGCATGATACAAACGTTCGGTAGAACATGTATGAGGTTCAGTCTACAGGAAGATAAGGACTTCATCCTTACCCCTACTGTGGCGAACATCGCGGATGATGGTATACTCGGTCTGGATTTTGCTGCATTATATGGAGCAAGGTTAGATTCCCAGAGGGGAATATTGGAAGTGAGAGACCCGTATCATCTCGAAGTACAATGTGTACTTAGGCAAGTAAGCAGTGTAGCCAGTGTAGCCCAGACTGTTAAGATACCACCAGGCACAGCCTGTGATGTCTTATGTCGAGCGGACAGACAGTTTTCAGGAAAAACTGGAGTTGTAGAGCCAGACATGGCCATGTTGTCAAGTATCGGATTGGAATCCGCTGATGTTCTAGTAGCTAACGCTGCTTGGACGGTGGTTCCTATATCCAATACCGGTAACAAGACTGTCTATGTACAGAAGGATACGATCCTTGGATCGGTTGTCTTATCCGAATTGATAGAAGACTGTAAACATGTTTCGGCACCCGGAGCCCCTATCCCACCCGAAAGGAGCCCGGAACTAGACACTCTAGTAGCCGAAAGCCATGTAGAAAGTGATGAACAACGTGAAGCTCTAACTGACTTGTTGTACAAGTACCGTAAAGCTTTTGCAGCACCAAGTGAACAATTGGGGCGTACCGATAAAGTACTGCATACGATTGACACTGGTGAGAATGAACCTTTTAAGATTCCTTATAGAAGACTCCCACTAGCCAAAAAAAGGGTAGCTGAGGAGGAGATAGCTAAAATGCTTGAACAGGATGTAATAATTCCATCAACCAGTCCTTGGTCTAGCCCTGTGTGCATGGTGACCAAGAAAGATGGTAGCATCCGTTTCTGCATAGATTACCGGAAATTGAATGGTATGACCAAGAAGAATTCATATCCCTTACCACGGATCGATGAGACTATAGACTCCCTTGGAGGTAAGCAATGGTATTGCTCTCTAGACTTACAATCCGGGTACTGGCAAGTGGGTATGCATCCGAAAGATATGGAGAAGACGGCCTTTTCCAGTCATATTGGATTATTCCAGTATAATGTGATGCCGTTTGGATTGTGCAATGCACCGGCGACATTTGAAGCCATGATGGAAACTTTATTAAGTGACCTTTTATGGAAGAAATGTCTCGTCTATCTAGACGATGTGATTGTCTTTGGAAAGACATACGAAGAATGCTTGGAAAATTTAGGTATGGTCCTGGAAAGGATCATAACTAATGGTTTGAAGCTGAAACCCAAGAAGTGCGATCTTTTCAAAAGATCTATTAATTACTTGGGGCGAATAATCTCGAATGAAGGGATTAAAGCCGATCCGGAGAAACTGGATGCCGTGTCAAATTGGCAAGCACCCACGAATGCGAAAGAAGTTAGGTCCTTCCTCGGATTCTGTTCCTACTACCGGGACTTTATCCCAGGATATTCAAGGGTTGCCTTTCCTATCCAGAGTTTGTCCCACTGGACACCCGGGATCAGAAAGGAACGATTCCCTTGGGGACCCGAGCAAGACGAGGCCTTTATGAAAATAAAGGATTTGTTTGCTATCACACCTGTGTTGAGATACCCCACGGAGAATGATCATTTCATTCTAGATACTGATGCTAGTAATGAAAGCATAGGAGCCGCCCTTTCTCAGGTCCAGGATGGGGTCGAAGTTCCTATAGCCTTCGCTAGTAACACGTTGAGTAAATCTCAAAGAAACTATTGTACCACTAAACGTGAGTTGTTGGCTGTGGTGGTCTATACGAAGAAGTTCAAGCACTTTTTGTGGGGGAGTGATTTCACTCTACGGACTGATCACTCTTCCCTCAGATGGTTATTGAACTTCAAAGATGCAGAGGGGATGATAGGTCGCTGGTTAGCGCACCTATCCGAATTCGGTCTAAATCACAGCCAGATTGAACACCGAGCCGGGGCAAAGCATTTGAATGCAGATGCTTTGTCTAGAATCCCAGTGAGGAAATGTGCAAATGCTGAGTGCACTGATTGTGGAGCACACAATGCTGTGTTGGCAGGGGTTCGAGTTCCATTCGAAACCCATCCGGAACATGTCTTGAATTGGTCCTTGGAGACCATCAGGCAGTTCCAGAAGTCTGATGCAGTCACATCACGTTTGATTAAATTCCTTAATCAGGGTATCTGTCCCCCAAGACCCATAGTGTCATTGGAGAACAGAGAGATGAGACGATTCTTAGCTCAATGGGCCGAGCTAAAAGTCCGGGATGGTATTCTGTTTCGATGGAAGAACCATTCTAATAGGAACAAAACCTTGCAAGTTGTCATACCTAGTGCTATGCGACGAGATATTATGTATTTCTGTCATGGACATAGAACTAGTGGACACTTTGGAAAGAAACGGTCTCTAGAACGTCTGACCAGACGATACTATTGGCCCGGCATGAGTACAGATCTCACCCGATGGGTGGAGACCTGTCCCGAGTGCTGTAAGAACAAACCAGGACCCGGGTTAGGCAAGCTGCCATTATCCCAGGAACTGTTTGGTGTAAGGTTTGCTAGAATAGCTGTTGACATTATTAGTGGGATTCCCCCCACTCCTAGTGGCAACACGTGTATGATGGTCGTGTCTGATTATTATACCAAGTACACCCGAGTGTTTCCTTTACCGGATCATAAGGCTGTTACTTGTGCTATGGCCTTTGTAAAAGGGTGGGTGCTGCACCTAGGTGTCCCACTCATGTTACATAGTGACCAAGGCAGAGAATTTGAGTCTAGTCTGTGGCAGGAGATGTGTAATTGTCTGGCGATCTGCAAGACAAGAACTAATCCCTATAGACCACAGAGCGATGGACAAGTAGAGAGATTCAATAGGACTTTGATCCAAGTATTGAAGTCTCTGGTAAATGAGCAGATGGATGATTGGGATGAACAATGTGAATTCGTGGTACATGCCTATAATGGCACTGTGCATTCGAGCACAAACTGTTCTCCTAATCTCCTCGTTTTTGGAGAGGATTTGATTATGCCAGCCGATTTGGTGTTCGGCGTAATAAGAATGAATCCGGAAGCCCCTTGCCAGGTGATGTTTGTAGAATCCCTACGGGATAATTTCAAACAAGCCTATGAGAGGGTTAGAGACGAGTTGCAGAAAACTGCGCGTTGGCAGAAAGTTGGCTATGACACAGGTCTAAAAGCTAGATTTTTTAATCTAGGGGATAGAGTACTGCGTCTACACCAACCTCTAGCTAACCTGAAATTAGCCAGTAATTGGGATGGACCTTTCACTATAACTCAGGTTATTAGTGATTGCACAGTGATTATTAAATCACAGCTTGGTAAATGTTACAAGTCAAATGTAGCGAGACTACGCCCATGGAGGGGGAGGGATACCTCCACCGAAATGTACGGCGATGGTCTATTGGAAGTAATGGAACAGAGTCGTGTTAAGCAACTCGAAGTGGTACCGACCCGAAAGCGAGGACCCGGGCGGCCACGGAAGGTTGCAGACCCGAAGAGGGTGGTGCCCCCTGTCGTAACATCCGGAAAGCAGGGGAAGATACAAAAAGTCTCGGCAGGCGCAGGTAAAAATAAGAGGAAAGGTCCCTCTAAGGCTAAGAAGACCTTGGAAAAGGCTCTTATGGATACCAGGTCAATAAAAGAGGCCTCAAAACCTCTTAGACGCAGTCCAAGGTTGCTACAGACTGCCGTAACCTAGCCTGTTAACACAACAAGTGTGTTGTCCTGTACTGTGTACTGTTATATGTTGTAACCTAGTTCAATGTATATTTGAGCCGGTCAAGAGTCTCTGGAAAAGGTCCTATGACAATGAACCCATGGTTTTGGACGGATAATCCGGTGGATATGCTTATGCTATCCATAAACTCCAGAATACCTAGCGAATTGTCATAGTCGAACCCTGAGTACGGACGGACGACCGATCGGGTATTGTATTGTTTTTATGTAAGGGCGCGTGACCTAATTAAGGGCACGCGGGAAAGTTGTTGACCCATTTTCGAATGGTCACGTGAGGCGCCGGTTTGATCATGCGCAGCGATTCAAGTTCGAGTATCCCGCCATATTGTCTTATTCCTGCGAAGGAAGAAGACGTGGCCGAGGGTGGTCTTACTCTTGTTGGAGTCTGATAGCCCGTGACAGCCATATTCCGAGGTGTGCCCTCGTTAAAAGGCACCCGCCTTTCACTGGGTAAGCAGTACTCACTGCTTATCCGGTGGATTGGGATATTTTATCCCCGAACAGCCACTTCTGTCGATGGCAGAAGAGGCCGTCCGTCTTGGCGGCGGTGCCGGTGCCAGCACCCCGCCAGAGTATGGAAGTGGTTCTCCCAAGAGTCCCACTTATACATACGACGATCAGCAATACGATGCTGATTGTGATCAAATGGATCAACAAATGAATGTTGATCAGTACTTCTCTGGAGTAGACGATAGCGACGTAGAATCGTTCTACGACGCATCCGACAACTCCAGACAAGTTAGTCCTGAACGCCGAGGCGTTCAACAACAAATTGATGTAGGTGAGCCTTATGTAGCCCCTCCATCCGAAGGTTTGAGTGGAGAACCGGCAGGAGCCCAGTCTCTTGACAGGGCTCTGATGCCACCTCCCCCTCAACTGCCGCCCCGTCTTGGTGGGAGTACCTCATTCGGTGCTTTGGGACCTGCTTCTCCGGTTGACAGGCCAATGCACCTAGAGCTGCCCTTCCCAGACAGTCCCGAATGGCATGATGTAGCCGGTCCATATGACGGACGGATGTTAGCAATTTCCGAGGAAATGCTGATACCCACCTGTTATGGGACGCCCAGAGAGGTTGACGAGCGTGTTGTCAACGCAATCTGGGAATGTGCTCATCCGCAGTGGGCTAATACCTTTCCGGAGTCCTGGTTGATGGATTACCATCAGATGGCCAAAGGATTGGTAGTCCACTTATGGTTTCGTAAAGCCGTCTGGGACGCAGAAATGGCTTTCCGAAGGAATACCTCTTATAGGCCTTCCTATGTGTCTGACAAAACGGGTTACACCGGTGTCAAGGCAGATGAGGTCTCTAGATACATAGACAGAGACCAGATCCTACTGTTAAGCACAGCGGATGAGTATGAAGCAGCAGGTAACGCTGTTGTGGATTACTGTCCAGGGGTCCCTATTACGTCTCAAACCATTGAGGCAGAAGAGGCCCGTATTGGTGTGTCTCCACTAGACAGACTCGGGGTAATACAAGACCTCGTAGTACGTCTATTGGAGAGACAGTATGCACTGGCGCATCCGGAGTTAGTACCCGGACCCGCACCCGTGCAAGTAACAGCCAAGATGGCCGATCGGATGGACCGTCTCATGTCTCCTGCTGAAGCTCCTACCTTGGGAGGCGCAGCAGTAGTACCTGAGAAGGCCCTACCTGATGCAGATGTTTCCCTTAAAACTGCTCAGTCTACCCCTACGAAGACTGAGCAAGTAAAGGAGAAAGCAGCTGGTGGAAAGGGTAAAACAACCCCCACCAAAGGTAAGGGTAAAGGGAAGCGGTCAGGAACCGAACCCTCTACCAGCACGAGTGTGGACGACAGTACCCGAACCCGTCGGGTGTCTCCACGCTCGGCCAATAAGAAGGGCGCTAAGGCTTCGGATGTCTCCGGCAATGAGACGGACGCATCCGAGCCTGGCACTTCTACTAACGGCAGATCCCGCAGGAGGAATAAGAAGAAGGTTGACCAACGCAAACCTGAACCTATCGAGGTAGACGTTCAAGCTGATAATACAGAAGCTGAACCGGCTGTCCCAACCGTAAAAGTTGAGCTCGGTGTGCCAATCGTCAAGCTACACGACGTAATGGCCGATTTGAGTGGAGACGCTCAAGATGCTGCAGCCCAGGTCCTCGCGGGTCAACAACCTGTTGTGCAACCTGTGGATGTACCATCCGACCCGGAGGGAGAGGAGCCGGTTGACCCAGTTGTGGATGTCACTCCGACTGACGAGCAAGAGGCTGCTATCTGGGCTAACGCCAATAGCAACTTTGCCGACTTCATTCCTCTACACAGGGGACACCTGAAGGGGAGTAAATCCGTATGGAGACTGCCCCCTCGGATCACCTGTGAGAGGCAGGAAGATATGGAGGAGTGGCTTCGCAAGAAGCTCTCTGATAGAAAGCCGGCCAATATGTACTGGATCTATTGGGAATTCGTTAAGAATTCGCCCAATGGTCTGTACAATTATGACCAGAAGGGCAAGCTCAAGTTTGCTCTAGATGAGTACTACGGGGAGGATCGTAAGGATTGTCCCTTCCAACGTTGTACTCAAAGTGAGGGTGAGGTTGAATTCTTCATCGAGAAAGACGCGTTCCTTCGTCATCTCGTGGAGGTTCATATGCACCAGAGGCCGGAATATGTCTGCGACCATGAGGTTGGCAAGAAATGTGCTAAATGCACAGGATGTGTCACCCCCCGACGCGGAGACATGGTCCGGCACTATGTGACTTCGCATGGAGAGGGCCTGGAGGCAGCCATAGATCGGGTGATGAAAATTCACTCCGAACTCTATGGCAACCTTAGGGGCCTCAATGCAGAGAAGTTGGCTTCCCTCACACCGAGTACGAAGCAGTTTGCGCCTACGGTTCCTGGTACTAACCAGAAACTAAAGGCTCGGTTTGCCCAGACTCCCGGGTCCGGCAAACTAGAGTACGCTCAGGAGGAGTACGATCTGTTAAACGAATGGAGAAGCAACAAGGCCCGCCGTCGTGGTGGGGCTTATGTAACTCCATCCGGAGAACAGGTCCGAAGCCGCAGGGATTACCGCCAGGGACCCTCTGTAGCAGATAGGAAGAGACAGGCGTCTGAATCTCCAAGCCGAGCCAGGTCACCACTGGAGGCGCTGGAGAGACAGACAAATGGGGGAAGGAAGAAGCCACATCTTCCATCTCCTACTGGAACTCCTTCCCATTATGGGCGAGCACCAACTCCACTAGGTGCACAGAACCCGACATTCTTTGGTGTCAGTGGACCGAGTGGCCAGTCCGCCCGGAAACACGCGCCTTTGAATGTCAAAGACCCGAAGCAGTACCCTGCTATGGGCCCACCCGGACCAGAGATGCAAATCTTTGATCAGTACGGGAGGGTCAAGCAGGAACTGCCGACAGTAGGAGGTCAAGCTCCCCGACCTACAATGAGTGCTGTGGTGAGACAACGTCCACCCGCACCATTGTTGACGGCCAAAGACCTTAGAAGGGAATTGTCACGGTTGCCCCTGGTTCAGGGATTACCAACTCAAGGCCCTTCTTCGACCACTGCTAGTGCGGTTACTACTGCGGTTGCTTCTTCGCACACGCAGGTAGCTGTCACTGCGAGTGGGTCTGGAGCACAGCCGAAGCCTCAGGGTCAGGTACCCCCACCTGGTGCTGTGGTTCATCGGCCTAAGCTGATCCAGACAGTGGAGACCTTCTTCAAGAAGGAGGACAAATTGTCTTGCAATATCCAGAGCAAACAATTTGAGACGCTACAGCACCATCTGGAAAACCTCCACCTGGACATGTATCGTCGGACCGTGTCGAGCACTCTCCAGTGTATTGACGCGATCCAGAAGTCAGAGATCAACCGAATCTCGACTCAGATCAAAGCGGATGTTGCCAAAGATAAGCAGGAAGCTGCTAATCTGCGGCAGGAGGCCCTATCCGAGAAGGAAACAGCTTCTCAGATGCTCGACCTAGAACGAGCAACGAACATGAAGAACCAGCAAAAGTTCTTCAAGGTCTTCGGAGTTATCATGGATAACTGGGACGGTACACCTGAGCATGCTTTGAAGCTGTTCGAAGCACGCCAAAAGGTGAAACTTACACCTGCTGTCCCCGCATTGGCACCTACGGATGGAACTGGTGTGAACCCCCCTGTTCAGCCACTGGCTCAACAACCGGGTCCAAACCAGCCACCCGAAGAGAACATGGAACAGTAAAAAACTGTTGCATGAAGATCGGACATAATTGTGTGTCCCGGGGTTCTATTACCCATGCATTGTTGGATAAGAAACCATTTTTTTATCCAACCCGTATTGATTCGGGTACCAAACTGTACCCTAATCCGGAAACTGAAAACAGAAGGAGAAAACAAACAAGTCACTCTGGAGGAGGAGTACGAATGCTGTAAACACCATAATTGTACTGTGCCATAATGTAATGACTGTGCCTATTATAAAATCATGGACAATTTACACTAATATGGACTTTTGAACTACAAACCGGATTTACTACTACACCACTACTATTTGTGAGCTAGCACTACAGGCATCAGGGTTTAGCTACGCCCATAGAGTCCATCAACAGTCTACAACTGGATCTACTATTACCTCCAGTTAGCTAGCACTACAGGCATCAGGGTTTAGCTACGCCCATAGAGTCCATCAACAGTCTACAACTGGATCTACTATAACCTCCAGTTAGCTAGCACTACAGGCATCAGGGTTTAGCTACACCCACCAACAAGTTTTACTATAGCACTTCAGGCATCAGGGTTCAGCTCGCCCATACCAAGCCATCAGCAGCATCCGACTCCTGTTACATCCTCCAATCATGAAAACAAGTAACTTTGTTGATATTATTATATTGTATGTAAAATTGTATTTATAACTATATAATATCTTTTATAAAGATATATTATTATATAAGGGTACCTATAAATATACTGGATCTGCGAATCCTAAAAGTTATTTAAGGTAATCCTAGACCTATAACTGTCTATATAGGTCATTCCTGGTCTCAATATATTAAGAGACTATAATTCTTCTGTAACTTGTAAATATAAAACACTAAGGTATAAACTGAGCTGCGTCTCAAAAGTATAAATATTTTTCTATAAAATAAGAGAAGGTCCAACGGATTTCTCTAAACTTAGTATTGTATTACTCAGGTTAATACCTAATTGTGTTCATATAGTATCAGATTAATTGTCCATATCTGATCATTAATATTTAATTCACTCTGTAAAGTAGACAGAGCTGTTAATTTAAGAAGTCGAAAAATTTTTTTCCGGGTTCAATAACCATAATACGATCATTGTTAACAACCACCGGTCCTTTTCAGGACCCTACTGTTGTCAAAACGTTACTATAAATCTGTGATAATTGTATATTTATCATTTATGGTTGTTATAAGCTAGTGATGGAAATAACATGAACGACACTCGATGCTATTATTGTATAATTTTTCAGAAATAGGATAGTCTTATACTATAGCCTATTTCACATCGAGCAAGTGTAATTAATACCCCTTTTTAGTATTGTAAACAATCACTTACTAGGTTATTAATACACTGCGGTTTAATTACCCCCAAGTTATTGTCTAAGGGGGGCAGTGTAGGGGTATGGTATTTTACACTTTAACGTTCATGCACCCGTGAGACTCAGACCTAGGTCCTTCGGGTGTGGTGGGGGAATCCGGATGGCAGGTGGCAGCACCTGCCTCTGGGTTCGTATCCACTACACCAGGGGGCCTACCACTCGTCCGCCACACGTCACGTGGCCGGTCTGAGTTTCGCGGGCTTTTCCCCTATATAAGGCTGGTCCTAGCCCTAGGTTCCTCAGTAGTGGTTTACCCACTGCTCAACCAGGTTGTTACCCGAAAGGGTAACCGAATGCACTAGCAGCATGTAGTCCTCTGAGGCTGTGATCGTATGTAACGCAAGCTATGAAATAAAAGCTCGGTTGCCTACCCGGAAACTTTTTTCTCTCTTCGTTATGATTTAATCTAACTTAACGAGACGAACCACTACACTATCAACCATTCAGTGATCATGGTCACTGAAAAGCAATTATTCTTTGCTGGGTTTTCACTGGTGGGTGTGAGAAATATTCATTTCCTGCTTGGGATATCAGAAAAAATCATTGGCAAATATGTGCATACATGTCAAATAACAATTTTAGAGAACCTTTGAAAATTTTGAAAAAATCATATGGAGTAGAACGTGTTGTCCTCTTGAACCACTTAGTAGGATGTTGCCTCCAGGTCTTCATTGGTCCAACTTCATGCACCTATAAAGACAAATGGTATATCCATTACTCACTAGGTTATGCCAAACCAAACAGAAGGAGGTAGGTGTGGACATAGAGGGAGCTGGGTGTGGACATAGAGGGAGGTGAGAGTGGACACAGGGGGAGGTGGGTGTGGACAAAGAGGCAAATGGATGTGGACATAGAGGGAGATGAGAGTGGACACAAAGGGATGTGAGTGTGAACACAGAGGGATGTGAGGTTGGGCATAGAGGGAGGTGAGAGTGGACACAGATGGAGGTGGTGTGAACACAGAGGGGGTGGTGTGGACACAGAGGGAGGTGGGTGTGGAAATGGAGGGAGGTGGGTGTGGACATAGAGGTGAGTGGGTGTGGACAAAAAGGTAAGTGGGTGTGGACAAAGAGGTAAGTGGGTGCGGACATAGAGGGAGGTGGGTGTGGACATAGAGGGAGGTGGGTGTGGACACAGAGGGAAATGGATGTGGACATAGAGGGAGGGGAGAGTGGACAAAGAGGGCAGTGGGTGTGGACAGAGAGGGATATGTATGTGGAAATAAAGGGGGATGAGAGTGGACACAAAGGGATGTGTGAACACAGAGGGATGTGAGTGTGGGCATAGAGGGAGGTGAGAATGGACACAGATGGAGGTGGTGTGGACACAGAGGGGGTGGTGTGGACACAGAGGGAGGTGGATGTGGAAATGGAGGGAGGTGGGTGTGGACATAGAGGTGAGTGGGTGTGGACAAAAAGGTAAGTGGGTGTGGACAAAGAGGTAAGTGGGTGTGGACATAGAGGGAGGTGGGTGTGGACATAGAGGGAGGTGGGTGTGGACACAGAGGGAAATGGATGTGGACATAGAGGGAGGGGAGAGTGGACAAAGAGGGCAGTGGATGTGGACAGAGAGGGAGATGTATGTGGAAATAGAGGGGGATGAGAGTGGACACAAAGGGATGTGTGTGTGGACATAGAGGGAGGTGAGTGTGAACACAGAGGGATGTGAGTGTGGGCATAGAGGAAGGTGAGAGTGGACAAAGAGGGAGATGGGTGTGGACATAGAGGGAGGTGGGGGTGTGGACACAGAAGGAGGTGGGTGTGGACATAGAGGGAGGTGGGTGTTGACATAGAGGGAGTTTGGTGTGTACAAAGAGTGAGGTGTGTGTGAACAAAGAGGTCAGTGGTTGTGGACAAAGAGGTAAGTGAGTGTGGACAAAGAGGTAAGTAGGTGTGGACATAGAAGGAGGTGGGTGTGGACATAGAGGGAGGTGGGTCTGAACATAGAGGGAGGTGGGTGTGAACATAGAGGGACATGAAAGTGGACACAGAGGGAGGTGGGTGTGGACACAGAGAGCTTTGGGTGTGGACATAGTGGGGATGGGTAGGAAGATAGAGGGAGGGCAGGTGTGGACACAGAGGGAGATGGGTGTGGATACAGAGGGAGGTGGGTGTAGACACAGAGGAAAATGGGTGTGGACATAGAGGGAGGTGGGTGTGGACACAGAAGGAGGTGGGTACAGTGCCGCACAAGGGTCAGATTGAAGTTGGAGCAAAGAGTTGACTTTCACAAAAAAAGTGTAAATCCAAAAGCAAAATCAATGTTCAAAGTCAATTTCATTTCATTGCTGTCAAGCTGTCAAGGTGTCAACTCATGAATGCAAACCCACTTGTGACAGGTATCTTTTGGCTTTGCATGGTACACTCTATGTCTTTCTATATGTCTATACTAGCAACTACTGGGTAGCTATTGGTTCCCTCACACAATAACTGAGGGTTCCATACCAAGTAGCTGCTGGTTCCAGCATCCCATAACTGGTGTTTCCCACCCACTGTAACTGGTGTTTCCACACCAATCAGCTACTGATACTGGATCCCATACCAAGTAGCTGCTGGTTCCCACACCCAGCACTTGGTAGTCCCATACACATTAGTTGCTGTTTCCTGTACCCAGTACATGCTGGTTCCCACATACAGTAGCTACTGCTTCCCACATGCTGGCTTTCACATAGAGTAACTGGTAGTGGTTCCCACATCCATTAGGTGCTGGTTTCTGCACTCACTACCTGCTGGTTCCCAAATAGAGTGCCTGCTGGTTCCCACATCAGGTAGCTGCTAGTTCTGAAAACAGCTGCTGGTTCCGATATAGAGTAGCTACCGGTTCCCATACCTAGTAGCAAAAAAGTGATCTGGATAAATTCTGGATGAAAAAGGTCATATAAGTCAAAAATGGGCAAATTGGGAAAGTTGCGTGAAACTAGGTCATAAGCAGTCAAGATAGTTAAAATTTGTCGAAATAGGTCAAATTGGTTCCAAGTAGGTAAAATTGAATGAAATAAGGTCAGATTAGGATAAATAATGTCAAATTGGTTGAAAATGGGTCAATCAGGTCAAATTCTATCAAATTAGGTCCACGGTGGTAAGAATAGATCACATTGGTCAAAATTAGGTCCAGTAGGTCAAAGTAGGCTAAGGTAGGTCAAATATAGCGAAAATAAGTCAATTTGGTTAAAGGTGGGTCAAGGAGGTTAAATCAGGTCAAATATGGTAAAAGTAGGTCAAATTGGTCAAAGGTAGGTCAGTAGGTCAAATCAGGCTAAGATAGGTCAAATAAGGTCAAATAATGGTGAAAATAGGTAAAATTGTTCAAAAGAAGGTCAATTAGGTAAGGATAGTTCAAATTAGATCAAATATCTTAAAATAGGTCAATTCAGTCAAAAGTAGCATGATTAGGTCAAAGTAGGTTAGAATGGGTCATATTAGGTCAAATATAGTCAAAGTAGGTCAGATTGGTCAAAAATAGTCATAGTCGACCTTATTTTGACAAATTTCGACATAATTTGACCTAAATGACCTACTTTTACCTATTTCCAGCATATTTGACCTTACTTCACCTATCATACCCTACATTTTGACAAAATTGACCTACTTTTGACCAATTTGATCTATTTCAACCATATTTGATCTATCCTGACCTTATTGGACCTAATTGACCTACTTTTGATCAATATGACCTGTTTTCACTATAGTTAACCTTAATTGACCCATCCTGACCTAATTGACCTACTTTTGACCAATTCAACCTATTTTCACCATGTTTGACCTAATTTGATTTACTTTGACCTTATCGACCTATTTCTGACCAATTTGACTGGTTTTCACCACATTTGACCTAATTTGACCTATCCTACCCTTATTGACCTACTTTTTACCAATTAGACCTATTTTCACCCTATTTGACTTAATTTGAACTATCCTGACATTATTTATCTTTTTTGACCAATTTGACCTAATTTCACCATATTTACTCTAATTTGTCCTATCCTACCCTATTTGACCTGCTTTTCACCAATTTGACATATTTTTCCAGCATATTTGACCTACTTTGACCTATCCTACCCTTTTGACCAATTTGGCCTATTTTCACCATATTTGACATAATTTGACCTATGCTACCCGAATAGACATACTTTTGACCAATTTGACCTATTTTCACCATATTTACTCTAATTTGTCCTATCCTACCCTAATTGACCTGCTTTTGACCAATTTGGCCTATTTTCACCATATTTGACATAATTTGACCTATGCTACCCGAATAGACATACTTTTGACCAATATTACCTATTTTCAACATATTTGACCTAATTTGACCTATCCTGACCCAATTGACTTATTTTGACAGCTACTCTTTTAAGAACTCGCAATTTCCTGATGTAGGAACCAGCAGGCACTCTATTTGGGAACCAGCAGGAAGTGGGTGCAGGAACCAGCACCTAATGGATGTGGGAACCACTACCAGCTACTCTATGTGGAAGCGAGCAGGTACTGGGTGCAAGAACCAGCAAGGGTGTGGGATCCAGCAGCTACTTGGGTTAGGAACCAAGTATAGTATATCTTAACTGTAACACCACAATATCCATCAACAATATCATAAAAGATGAGAACAGGGATTTGGGTTATGAGGAAAAATACGAAAATGCTAATTACTATTACTTTAGCTCTGAATTTGGTGACAATGTCTTTAACTTTGTGTGGCAAGCGTACTACAATTACTCGTTCTATGCTGATAGCAACAACAAGCCAAGAACTGATCCATGGAAGAACAATGTGAAGATATATGAATATACCAAGTTAGTTCCAAGGGATAACTCATGACTCATGTCATGACTTGTAATCCCCACAGGAATCCACTATCTTATATGAGAACATGTTCAGTGTCAAGGAATAACTCGAGTTGTAAACTTGTCTCATGACTTGTAAATGCCCCAAGAATCGCCTCGGTTAATTCCCAGGAATAACTCATGAATTCTACATGTGCCATGACATGTGATCCCCACAATAATCTACTGGTTCATGAGGACGTTCAAATCTTGATCGAGTTAGGAGGGTTATATACTACTTTACAATAGAAGCGATGTCCTGCTTATGATCAGCAATCCATATGCGGTAATACATAGCGCACTGGACTGTCATTCCCTAGATTGAATGTTCGAACCCCACCTTTGGCAATGACTTTCAGTAAGTGTTTCACTTAGAAGCTACATCTAACACTAACAAATACACTTAAAAATAATTCTATACCAACTTACGGTACCAGCAATGTCTAGCAGGTAACAACCACATTGGACATTTACACATGAGGTTTGCATGCTAAGACTTTTTGATGGAAATAAGCAGACCATTATGTTCTTTAAGGTTGCTGTCACAGATAGACTTAAAGTAATTAGATTTTCAACATATTCTCATCAGAGGTTTAAAATTATATGTACTTCTCATAAATACAAATATAATGTGGGGGTCCGGCAATATCTTTGAGATACAGAAGTTTTAATCATATATAGGATTATATAGTGATTTTTCACATAAATCCCCAGATTCATATCCAAAAGTAATTAAGAGGTAGGTAATAGATTATTCTGAGTGGTCAGTTCAACAGCCACTGTGGCGCATGTGTTATGTTTCTGCCTTGCACCCAGTGGGCCCAGGGTTTGAGTCCCCGCCAAGCCGGGCTGGCAAGCAAGCCTTCCAGTATTTTGCATATTCAGTTTATCAATAATGGCAATGTATCACAGAGATCCCGCGTGTAAAACTGCTGAACTAACAATCCCCGCCAGCCACATTCAACACTTAAGTTATAACTTGCTTATGAGATTTGTCCTACGATTATACTTAGTATGGATCCCACTACAATTTGAAGGGGTTTAGTCATATATTGAGAAATGCCTGCCTGGTATTAGCAGATTAGGGTGAGCAAAGACAATAAAACAAAGGTTGATAATCTCATAACAGAACTGATTATTGGTCTAGTATGAAATACACCTAATTATAAAAAGGCACCATCAATAAGAACTGGACTAATGATAACAGCTGACTCTGTAGCCTGATTAATAATGCAATGGTTTGATTTGTATAACTATCTAGTTCGAAGTAACACCAGACATGTTATCTCTGGTTAGTGTAGCTGGGCATGGTCAACCAGCACTTATTTATTCCATGTCATTCACATTCAAGTTTAAAGTCTGTGCTAAATATAACTTGGCTTGGTAGAAGAGTGGTCTTACTCTGACGGCCGTCAAGATCTGACTAAGGAAGTGATCATTTTTTAACAACAGGGGGGGGGGCTGGTGGGTTTGCGTGCGGATGCGCAAAAAGAAATCTGGCCCCCCCTCTTGACGGGTCAAAATTCTTTCGACTCCCTCTCGGGAGGCGAAAATCGCGTGCAAATGCACCCTTTTAACCTATAGTAACATGCGCTGAAAACAGGTGAAATTATTTTGACCCGACTAGTCAAGGGGGCAATTCATTCTTGTATCATGCTGATCAAGGGCTTGAAAAAATTCTGACCCCCCTCAAACTCACCAGCCCCCCCCTGTTGTTAAAAAATGATCACTCCCTAATGCCTTCCCTGCACCCATGTAGGAGCTGGAGGAGGGCAAATAGTTCTGCCATCACACTGCAGCGGCCAGAGGTCTTTGCAATTAACTACAGGTGTTGGGTGCACTGATCAAGCGGCTCATTCAAGGAAGACCCTACAAGCCCCTACAATAATATAGAGTCTATAAATATCCAAACAAATTAATTAAATGCATCTATAATTTGATCCAACAGGGTAAATAAAGAATTACACTGTAAGACAATTTAGCCAAAAGTCAAGATGGTATGTCAATTCGGTTTACATAGCATAATACAAACCTACATAAAAATGGCTATTTTATTTTGAAAAAGGCTAGAATAGACAAAGCACCCTATTTTTGGGTTGGGAGGTTTTCAAATGTAAGTTATTCCAGTCATGATGGGACTATATACTCCCAGGTATATATATATAATTAATAAGTGATACGTTGGTACTACTTGTCTGTGCGCATGATTTTCTATGACGTCACACATAACATTTTCCTCCAGTATATAAGCTCCAGCAGTTGAACTAACCGTCAATTGGCTTCATATACGCGGACAGCATACACCACGCTGGGTGGTGCTGGAAATTTTAAACTTTACTGTGATATTGTATTATCTGTATATTACTATTATATTGTATTATATTGTTTCTATATATTGCTATGTTTTTGTATCATATTGTAAATTATTGTCTTATTTAATAAAGGCATGTATAGGATTGGTATTGACAAAATCAATTCTCACCAAACCCAATGTCTCCTTATTATTCCATATTTATTATTATAACATGTCTATTAATATAACGATATAGTTATTATTATTACCGGTACTTCGGATCAACACATTAACTTATATAATCAATAATTCCTGCCCTCAGCAGAAGTGGAGTCCTTTTCTAAGAGACAATAATATTCTGATTCTTATTTCATCCTTATTTTCTCACTTCACTTCTTTTGCTTCAGTTCCTTATTGGTCACCTCAGCCACTTATAACAATATCTTCAATACTGTCCAAGAGTATGAAAACTAATATTTCTTATCATTTCTTTTAAACTAATTTATAACTGATCAATTCTGTTGAAATGTTATATTTTCTTTTTGTTTCAATGTCAAACAGACCCATACTATTTAAACCTAGATCTCCAACATCTACATCCAATCCCTAGCCCTTTTAGGAGCAACTGGTGCAGGTGGGTATTATGGCAGCAGCATACACAAATAATGTGTGTGTTGGTGAGTCTGCTTACCAGCACTTAATTTGGGCATAATGTCGAGTGCATCAATCCTGTAGGATCTGCATGATGTATACATGTATTCCTGGCAAGTTAGCTGTCAATGTCAACTACTTTAGCAACCAACCTTGGAGAAAATGTCGAATGTATATTGCATTCTACAGGCAGTGATATGGGTTTGAAGGATTAACTGAAGGCAATTTTATTTATCACTGAACAGACGAACACCCAAAGGAGTTTGAGCCTAGATTATATTTGAAAACAATATACACAGCAAATCATATTTACAATGTAAGATGTATTGAAGATTTAAGAATAAAGTGGTATTATGATAGGGCATCATTGGCTGAATAAATTGCTAATTATTTTGGGTAACTTATCTTCTAAATCTATGTTCCTGTTAAATATATGCCTTTGGTTATCATGCATTTTACAGTTTGATGATAATACATCACACAATATGCATACTTGACAGACAATCCATAGCAGAATATGATAAAATTTGAAAAAAAAACTTATATGACAGGACTTTACAATAGTGAGTGGCTAATGAGACAATATTTGTATAAGCATTAACAAACTAAGTATATTGTGATCCTTACATTTAATGTATACCATTAGATATTGACAATGGCTTTCCTGGACTGCAACGTCTCACTGTAGTTATTGTGATTATCAACACTAAAACATCACTGTTCTTCTGTACACTGCAAAAATGGTGTTTAAATTTTAAAAATGTTTAGGTCTAAATGTCATACTAGTAATTGTGCATGATCAAGTTGTCATATGAGAAATATCATATGACTAGTGGTATATAGTGTAAGTCCAACAGGCTCTTATAAATAGTGTTATTTCCAGTTATCACTGGTTTATTCAGCTTTAGGCAACATGTAAGAAATATCAATCACACAGTTGTTAATATGCAGGTAATTTCCACATACAGTAAATATACAATAGTTTATAAAGTATAATGTTCTGTTCCACTCCACCTGTGAGGTAATAATAATACAATGTCCAGCATAGTTCTAGGTGGGTTCCCACACCTAGCTCCTGACCTGCTGCTTAGAGGAATAATGTAATAATGAATAACTTTACCCTCTGGTGGATGTCTTGAGGAAGATACCCTCTGGCCACTAATGATGGAATCCTATGCCTGTCTAGCATAGTTTCACCATAGTGCAGTGGTATAGCAGGTAGTAGGAGATGACTGGAGATGTTACCTCTGGAGCGGTTCTGGAGATTCTGATTTCTAGGAGGTGCAGCCAGGCTATTTGAACCAAATCTTGGCATTGCACCTCAGACTGACTGGGGCCAGTGGCATCTGCCTAACTCTGCAATTGTTTGAGGCTGGTCTTTCATGTGTCACAGGGTGCACAAAGGACCCCCATGGACGCCGCTGTGTCCCGCATTGTCCTGGTCGGTTCTGCAACTTCAAACCCTCATATCTCGGAAGTTTACGCTGTTACAACCGCCATTTTGGGCATGCGCAGAGTTGAATATGCCAAGTTACTAATGCCCGCTTGCCAGGCACGTAACTTGCGCTGGTTTGTCTGTAGTGCATTCGGAGATCAAATCAGTCTCCATGGCGTAACTTACTTAATAATAGGAGTTCCGCCTTGATCTTGGGCTCATTTTGACTGTCTAATTATGGGCTTTCCATAAATGCTTTAATATTTGACCCAGGAGCGACGCTAGAGTGACCGGAAAGTTATGGCGTTGTGCTTATGTAACCTATTGTTCAGTGTTTTGGGTGCTGAGACACTCATGACGGCGTCTGCGGTGCCCAGGCACCCGTGATGGCCGTTTGCATTCACTTACAAGTTATTAGTTTGTGCACTGAACCATGAGGTCGCTGATTTAGACCCTCAGATTTATTATATTGTGCAGTGGACCATGAGGTCGCTGTCTTTGATGTTGTAACCTATGTATAACTGACCTGGCTGGTGTGCAGTGGAGCATGAACGCTCTTATACAAAGTTTGAGGGCTCTTATAGCTCTTAGAACCAACCTATGTATTAATTTCTTATATATTCTTTGATTAATACAGTAATATGTCACAATTTATGGAATAATAAAATGGTATATGATATAAACATGTTGAAAACCTAAACATATATGTCAGTTAGCTGTATCATCAACTACACATTTAGGAAAAGCACACTTTTATTCTAAATACATAAACATTTTTGATAAACATGTTCAGATGTTTAGAGTTTATACAGTTGAATATTAGGTGTTTAGATTTAAACATCAATATGTTTAGATACTTGGATGTTAAATCTACACCAGGTAACAGCACTACCTCTGAATGGAATATCTGCACACAATTATAATCAATTGTTGTGGCAAATATCCCCAAACTCCTTGGTTATCATAATGTCATTTCATTGAATGTTATGAAAATAGATACAACAATAGAAAATTAACTAAATTCAGCTTACACCACCATCATTACCATAAAATAATAATATAATAATGACCTCCATGACTTACACCTATTTCATGTTATTTTGTAAAGGACAAAGCAATGTCCTTCCTGCCAACTGGTTGTACTTTCTCAAGTTGCCTTTTCTCATGCAGTGTGTACATATAATTATTTGTATATAGCTGTGGCTGACATGTTGGGAGACTTTGCAGTGTCAAATCACTTAGACATCTAAACACAAAAATTCATAAACATCTAAACGCAAAATTTCATCGATATCTAAACACAAATTTTGAACCTAAACACCTAGATTTATATAAACACTTGAGCTAAGCACATTGTTTGGCTAAACATGTTTAGGAAATTAATGTGATTACAAAAACGTTGCAAGAATGTGTTTAGAATTGTGTTTAGGATCTAAACACCATTTTTGCAGTGTAGATATTGTGTATAAGGTCCTCTTTGTGCACCCTAAGTTTATAATCATGAAGCACATTTGGAGTAGGATTTTATTCTTTCTAAAGTATCTAGATAACCCTAGCATTTGTCCCTCACCCTTCATACAGCATCCTAAAGGCTTCGGGGATTGCCTAACATATAAGCCATTGGTATATGCTGTGGAAATTGTTAAAGAAATGCTCATCAAGCATTAGTATTTAGTGTCTGTCCGTTGACTTGTGCAATCAGAGATGGGCTTTGATTTTTTACATCTCACCATGAGGAAAAGTTCCCTCCGAAACACAGATCCACAAATCATGTATAGCACAAAGTTTACACAATGATTAGACAAACTGAGTTCATAGGCAATGTATAAAGCAATGTAGGATTCCTTTGTCCATCCAAGGAAATATTCAAATATGACTAGTATGGTATTGTAAGGAATTGTCAGTATAAGAAAGAAAATACAGTTCATAACTAACATAACATTCAGACTGGTACTAGTACTTTTGGCAGTTGATTGACACATAACACCTTGTATTTTCGACATCTTGATAAGTGTGTAGATAACAATTACATTGCAGATCACTATGATGACAGACGGAATAATCGAATACACTGCAATAGCTATGCCACCCAATGCTGCATTGTATATCTTGTTGGTAACATCACAATATCCATCAACAATATCATAAAAGATGAGAACATGGATTTGGGATATGAAGAAAAATATGAAAATACCAATTGTTATTAGTTTCACTTTGAATTTGGTGATGAGATCTTTAACTTTGTGTGGTAAGCATACTACAATTGCTCGTTCTATGCTAATGGCAACAACAAGCCAAGAACTGATCCATGGGAAAACAGTGTGGAGATAAATGAATATCTTACATGCCCAACTATGCTCATTACGATTGATAGATGATGTAGCATTTTCTAAGTTTGTTATGTAAGTGTCTGAAACCAAAAGTGTGCAGAGATCGGCAACAGCCAATCCCTTCAAAAATATGGATACACTGGCATTCCTAAAGGACCTCCGGCTTAAAACCATTTATGAGAGAATGTTTCCAACAATGCCAAAGCAAACTATGATGGGAGAGATGTTAAATATGATTTTTTGAAATTCAGTTAAAACATCTGCTGAAGCATTAGCACTGGTGGTATTTGTTGTTAATGATCTCTGGGTAACCAGTTCTGTCGTATTGTCCATTCTGAGGGGTATGAGCCATTTGTCTCTTTATATTGTAGCTTTGGATCCCAAGTATTCCTCTGAAAAATCAGATGATAAGACACATCACAATGAGCAAGTTAGCTACAGTTTTGATATTGCAAGAGGGGCCCCTAGTGTAGCTAATATTATACTGTTATATATTAAGTCGTTATCCACCAACATCAGAATATGACAATACCTAACAGAATAGCCTGTTTAAGCTCCTGGACATTTACTATTATTGATAACCCATTGTGTATCAGTGTATGTTATGTTGTAAAACCTTTCATTGTATTTACTTAAAATATTATATGCCTATTCATTATTGGCTTCTCTTGGCTTCCTTAGTCAACTTCAGAGGGTCTATAATTAGGTCCTATTTCCTATCCCCTCACATGCGTGTGATGACATATGCGCAGGCACCTACACATTCCTCTGTGATATTGTGTGATGTAGTTCTCGCCAGAAATTAGTTGTTGAAATGGCATTAACATCTATTACTTAGTCTCATTAATTCTAATGTAATCTACAATTGAAATGCACATATGATATTTAGAAATAAAAGGGATTTTATTAAAAAAGCAAATTTTTGGTTTGTAGGATGGGTTACCGAATTACTATTACCTTATTACCAGTGATTGATGGACGCTTGTGTCAATCTTGGTATTTTCTTTCACCATATTAGAGCATAGATAGAGAAGAAACACTAAATAACTTACAAATTGTCCTCAATCCTATTGGCTTGGTGACTGATGCTGAAAACCTTGAAAGTCTAGATGTCAGTTTAGCCTTCTTACACATATGTATGGTAAATCTGACGATAGACTGCAATGTGTACTTGTCTGTACCTGAAATACGAACTGTGCACGACCCAACTGGCTGGGCACTGTGTTATACCTGTCTGTTGTTTTATCACAAAAGGGTCATGTAATATGCAGCATAATGCTGAAAGGCACTATAGGTAAATATGTAGTGCTTTGTTGGTGACATGATATTTCCTGTCCCATAGTACCTGTGCATTCCAGTTACCGTGAATCCTCAAGTATAGGACATACCTCACACATAGGACACACCCTGAGGTGAGGTATATCTTATAGGATACACCTTAGGGGATATTTAGGGAATTTTGGTATTGTCCTATACTGTAAGATCCCTACGTATAAGATGCACCCTGAGATTGGGCAAATACTACAGGATGCATATGATGTGATTTCTGTATGAGATGCACCGTATGTATGGAATTATGGTATCAACCTTTTCAAGGCTGTTGTTGATCTCATACATCATGTCTATTGATCAAAATGATGGGCAAATGAGCGAACAGGTGGGCTACCTCAATCCATAGAAATTGTAGGGTATGATAACATGTAGTGTCAGAATGATACATCAATGAATTCACCCTGTAGTGTCAGCATGATACATCAATGAATTCACCCTGTAGGGTCAGCATGATACATCAATGAATTCACCCTGTAGGGTCAGCATGATACATCAATGAATTCACCCTGTAGGGTCAGCATGATACATTAATGAATTCACCCTGTAGGGTCAGCATGATACATCAATGAATTCACCCTGTAGGGTCAGCATGATACAAGAATAAGTTCACCCTGTAGGGTCAGGATGATACAATAATGAATTCACCCTGTAGTGTCAGCATGATACATCAATGAATTCACCATGTAGTGTCAGCATGATACATTAATGAATTCACCCTGCAGGGTCAGCATGATACATCAATGAATTCACCCTGTAGGGTCAGCATGATACATCAATGAATTCACCCTGTAGGGTCAGTATGATACATCAATGAATTCACCCTGTAGGGTCAGCATGATACATCAATGAATTCACCCTGTAGGGTCAGCATGATACATCAATGAATTCACCCTGTAGGGTCAGCATGATACATCAAGGAATTCACCCTGTAGGGTCAGCATGATACATCAATGAATTCACCCTGTAGTGTCAGCATGATACATCAATGAATTCACCCTGTAGGGGCAGCATGATACAAGAATGAATTCACCCTGCAGGGTCAGGATGATGCATCAATGCATTGACCTTGTAGGGTTGGAATGATACATCAATGCATTGACCTTGTAGGGTCGGAATGATACATCAATGCATTGACCTTGTAGGGTCGGAATGATACATAAATGAATCTATATAGTAGGGTAGGCATGACACATGTATGAATTCACCCTGTAGGGTCAGCATGATACAAGAATGAATTCACCCTGTAGTGTAAGCATGATACATCAATGAATTCACCCTGTAGGGTCAGCATGATACGTCAATGAATTCACCCTGTAGGGTCAGCATGATACAAGAATAAATTCACCCTGTAGGGTCAGCATGATACATCAATGAATTCACCCTGTAGGGTCAGCATGATACAAGAATGAATTCACCCTGTAGGGTCAGCATGATACATCAATGAATTCACCCTGTAGGGTCAGCATGATACATCAATGAATTCACCCTGTAGGGTCAGCATGATACAATAATGAATTCACCCTGTAGGGTCAGCATGATACATCAATGAATTCACCCTGTAGGGTCAGCATGATATAAGAATGAATTCACCCTGTAGGGTTTGCATGATACATCAATGAATTCACCCTGTAGTGTCAGCATGATACATCAATGAATTCACCCTGTAGGGGCAGCATGATACATCAATGAATTCACCCTGTAAGGTCAGCATGATACATCAATGAATTCACCCTGTAGGGTCAGCATGATACATCAAGGAATTCACCCTGTAGGGTCAGCATGATATATCAATGAATTCACCCTGTAGTGTCAGCATAATACATCAATGAATTCATCCTGTAGGGTCAGCATGATACAAGAATGAATTCACCCTGTAGGGTCAGCATGATACAAGAATGAATTCACCCTGCAGGGTCAGGATGATGCATCAATGCATTGACCTTGTAGGGTTGGAATGATACATCAATGCATTGACCTTGTAGGGTCGGAATGATACATCAATGCATTGACCTTGTAGGGTCGGAATGATACATCAATGCATTGACCTTGTAGGGTCGGAATGATACATAAATTAATCTATATAGTAGGGTAGGCATGACACATGTATGAACCAGGTTCCCTGTAAAAAAAACAATATACATGAAAGCACCATCGAGGGCTCTTGGATGGTTGATATTTTAGAATGTACAGTAAATAAACAATGCATGTGACCTGTACATCGCGGCAACTGAGTAAATACAAGACTGCATGTGTATATATGAGAGAACAAATTTTCAGGTAGACTTCACCAGCAGATGTTTCAAAGGTATCTTTGTCCCCTTAATCACATTATCTGTAGGGAAAAAAGAGATACATCTATTATTTTCATGATCTCTATGGACCAGTTATAATGCATTTACAAAACAAAATATATTATGATCAAATAAATTGCTTGTGTTCTCTTATCTGTGATGATTCTTACCTTAGCTTTTTAAATTATGTAAGTTTTTTTTTCCTCAATAATTCATTTCCTCCACTATACGTGCCTTTTTGCTCTTGTGCACCCTATCCGTCCCCCTCCTCTCTGCCCCATACTCTAGTGCCAGAAGATTTCAGCAGAACAAACTGCACCATTGGTGTAACATTTGAGGACTGTACATTAGGCTAAGACTCTCTAATGGAGAGGAGTAACTTATCTTCTTCTTTTATGAGACCCCCTGTGTTAAATATTGCTTACAACCCTGTCCTCGTACAATAACCCCTATGTAACAACCTGCATACTCTGTGTATTATCAGTGGGAGTTTACTAGATATGATACTCTTTCACTTATAATCAGAATGACACTTATGCAAACTCTAAAACAGTCAAAATAACAGTGAGATCCTGGTCCCAAATTTGCCAGAAATCCAGACGCTGTTATTTTCACTGAGATTCCTTGTACCATATCCCTTTAATGGGGCTTCATGGTAGAATCGACATGACTGCATTACAATTACCGGTAATTCAAACGAATTACCAGGTAATGGAGCTGGTGCGGGAAACTGATGTGGCACCACCTACCTGGGATGCTTCACAACATACCATTGGTACCAGCGTCCATTCAACTTTAACTTTTCCCCACCTCGGTCACCACCTTTTTGTTATGTTTCCTCAGACTCCTCATCTTGTGTATCCACTTCCTTGGCTACACTGTTTGCCCTGTAGACTCTTCATCGTTCATATATCTATATATCGTAATTGTTGATACCAAGGTATCTAGTTATGGTTACCATGGTTACGGGGTGACCTACCTATAAACTGTCAGAGTATCTATTAGGGTAAAATTGGGTAGTATCGCGCATGCTGTAGCATCGTGCATCTGTACTTTAAAATGTATATTAAAAAAGATATTCGAGATATTTCAAAACTTCTTTTTCCAATAAGTAGGCATGCATCATTTCTATTGCATAATTTACAAGTGAATTCTCATAGGGAACAATATTAATTAGAATAAGGGTTGTATTGCGCATATATTGATGTAGTATCGTGCACATATTATAGGATACTAAATTAAAACTTAAAGGTAAAGTAAGATGAAGGAAATAAGTGAAATGGTAGATGTGGATGTGATGCCACCTATGTATAATTTTGACAGCCCAACCCCCAAGCTGAGAGGTGTGACAGCATAGACCCTGAGCCTTGTTTTTTTTCACACCTAAATCACAGCTAAAGGTGTGAATGCATCTGCGCGATATAATCCCTATGGGAAAATACAGCACATTTAGGTTATATCGTGGATTGCGCGATGCAACCAAAATAGCCATGATACAACTCAAAGATCTCACCCTACTTTAGTCCCACCATCTCTCAATAGGGGCAGTTTAGAGTTTTTTGCACCCTGCTAGACACGTGAGGTTCCACCCTATCAGTAGGTGACATAACATTCGCTGTCCACCCTCCCTGCCCCACGGAGCATCGTTTCTGTGCGATACTACCCAATTTCACCCTACTTCTATTATCTCAGGTTGTCATGGTTACAATGTACAGACATTTAATACTCTTGTTGTAAATGGTAGTCATGGTTACAGATTGGCCTACATACAAAGCTTACATATATCTGGTTACCGTATATAGTAACGTCATGTTCTCAACTTGGTGTATAATCTCATATTTACTTCTCTTTATTAAAGTTTCCAAACTATATTTCATGTTTCAGTCGTCATTGTTGGTTTTACGGGGATGTCTGTTATTACGTCCTTTTAGATTGCCTTCTATGGTACTTTGATGTGTCATATCATTTTGTCATTACTACATGGAAGGTGGGAACGGTTGTCAGGTTACTTGCCAGGACTGCATTTATGACTATTCATAAATATTCACCATCTGAATATTTCTGATGAAGGACATTTGGGTTTACCAATTGTACTTTGGGTATGAGTACAGTTTCTTTCCTATATATGTTTGAAAACTACATTATAGGCCAAAAATCATCCACTCCCAAATTATGCTTTGAATCTCAATATTTCCTCCTTTTAGAAAAATAGATCCAACATTTAAACCCAGATAATTTAGACCCCAGCCTTGTCCTCTGGACAACATTTCCATCCACAGTCCCTAGTGGCCCTTTAGGGGCCGCTGATGCAGGATTGCTTCATGCCCAAATGTAGATGTGATGATGTGCTCGTGAATCAGCTCACCAGCACTTCATTGGGGCATAATTCCGACCCTCGAGGGTGTATTAATCCTGAAAGGATGGCATGATACATGAATGCAGCCCTGATGAGTAACTTATCATGCAGCATGATGACCAATGTGCAAGAATTGTTCATGCATAAGTGGCCGTTAAATGACTAGTTGTACACTGTCAGCACACTGGGCCACTGATTGACTGGGGGTATTTAGATAACCTCTGTCTGAAGGTCTCCGGGTAGATGGGCAGTCAGGGGGCTGGGTTTATCTGCAGACTCCCCTCCCATCTCAGTACACCAATCCAGGGGTATTGGGGCAGATAAGATGACCCGAAGGTGATTCAGCGATGGTTCGGATGAGAAGGCTATTGTTGTTTTTAATTCCGGATAAATGTAGAATCCAATCACATTCAAATAGGAATGTGGCCTCACTAAATATCATGGTATGCATTTAAATACTCAGGTGTTGGTTTGATAGACCCTTTTTAGGGTCATGGTTTGAAAGGTACTATTCTAAGGATTTTGGTATGAAAGGCTCTGTCTAGGGGCTGGTTTGAAGGACCCTGTTGTTTGCTGTTATAAAGTTAGCTGTTATAAAGTTGAAAGTCTCTGCTCTAAGATGCCATGGTAGTAGCCCCTCATCAATCATGAAGGACCATGATTTCAACGGTCCCTTTTTAAAGTTTCCAGCCTTAAGAGTCTAGGAGGCTTATTTTTGAGGAAATGTTTCTTGAGTTCTCTCCTTCTAAAGTGGCCATCACAAAGGCCCTGATTTCAACAGTACCTGTTTTGACAGGACTGCTCTTAGGGCCCTGTGTCTTCCCTGGCCCATTGTAAAAGTATCTCTCTCCTTATTCTTATTCTTTGTGTGTCAACTGCAAATTTTTTGGGGCTGTGAAATATATTTTTCATCAATTTATTTTTACTGTAGATTATCCTGCATCTCGTGAATTGGTGTTGAAAAAAATCACTCAATACAGCTGGAGGCCGTTTCCTCAAAGGCTACAACTGCTCCGTTTCATAAGTAGACTGAAAACATGGAAAATCTGAAACTAGTCAGCGGTGACCACTTTGGGTCCTCAAGTTGACGATACCTAAAACTACAAATTTACGTAGTCAAAATGACGACTTAAGGTCATCATCCTGACGACTTGAGTTGTCAGGATGACAATATTGACAGTACAGAGTCATCATATTGACAACTCAGGTCATCAGGATGACGACCTGAAGTCGTCATTCTGATTACCTAAAGCTGTAGTTTTAGGTATCGTCAACTTGAGGACCTAGAGTAGTCATCGCTGACTAGTTTCGGATCTTCCATGTTTTCAGTGTAGTAAAAATGGCCCTAAGGAGTGATACTGTCTTTGGAGCTACTACTTGTACTACTGCGACTTGGAACAGATGTGCCGCCATCATCCAGTCCCCCCCTGGTTTTTAAATGTAAATCATCTGAAATGAAATTAAAAAAAGAAATGCCTAGAAACTTGCCTTTGGTGTTTCCATACTAGATGAAAAAAATGTTCATCACACATTAAAGAAAGCTTCTCTATTATAGGCTTTCAAGATGTAATGGGGTTGGCTCACATCCCGAAATCCTTTTTCACTTTACATCCATTTAAACCTGAGATGACCTCTGCTGCCCTCTTTGTACTAGAGTGAGTACTACATAAGTACCCTAAGTTAGGGGAAAATAAGATTTATAGTCTTTTCCAGCCTGTTAAGCACAGCCAGAGCTCTGGAGTATATGCTACAGGTGAATAGACTACTGTATCTAACCTTTGTAAAAGGCTAGACACAGTGGTAAGATTGTAAGCTATCCAGCAAATTGTCGTGAGTCCTCATCAACCTGTGTGAAGTGGCTCACACACGTCACTAGATGGAACACGACGTCATTATAGCACAAGATCACCAGGAATAGCAATTGCTATGCCACATGAGTCTAACACACAGTGGTGAAAGATGACGGAATGAGGTATCACTCAAAAAGGAGTCACCATTGATGACCAATCATGGCGACAGATGATGACAATTTGCTGGGTATAGATTGTGCATAAAAGATATTTGATTTTGGGTCTCGCACATGATTGTAAGGCTTTACTGCACAGGCTATAAAAACTGTTAGCTTGAATCAAACTTTTTGTAAATACCAAGGTTAGGGATTTCAATAAAATAAAGTAATACAGAGTATGTTCATTCATCAGTCTAAAGAATTGAATCTGCCCTGTTCAGTAAACTCCTAGTCTACATTCTATGATTTATTAACAATAGTATTTTTTTCATATTTTGAATTCTGACTGAGTGTGTCTTAGAAATACATTTTGAGTTCTAATTGAGTGTGTCTGAGAAGTACTAGTGCAAATGTAGTCATCATTAGTAGATAGGCTATTTCATCACTATATCTTTAGAACTAGTACCTTTTAATCAGAATATTCATTCATTTTGAATATCCAATTTCCTCTTTTATTTGTATAAATAAATTTGACCAAACACTGTGATGATGCAGCAGCCTGTAAAAAACTAGTCCTCTACTGTCAGAGCACTGGGCCACTCACTGCCCAGCAAATTGTCGTGAGTCCTCGTCAACCTGTGTGAAGTGGCTCACACATGTCGCTAGATGGAACACGGCATCGTTATAGCACAAGATCACCAGGAATAGCAACTGCTATGCCACATGAGTCTAACACACAGTGGCGAAAGATGACGGAATGAGTTATCACTCAAAAATGAGTCACCATTGATGACCAATCATGGCGACAGATGACGACAATTTGCTGGGTGACTGGGGTCAATCCAGGGCGATGGGGGCAGTAATTCAGTAATGGTTCAATTGAGAAAGTTATACTGGAAGGAGAGGTGTGGCTTCAGCCAGGCATTTTTTTTTTTTTTTTAAATTCTGGTATATGTAGGATCGAATCACGTTCAAATAAGAATGTGGCCTCACAAAATATCATATACCTTTGTATCTGACTATAGATTCATATTGAACATCCAATTTCCATTTTTATTGCAAGATTTGATGAAACACTGTGATGACCCCTAACAGAAGGCCAGAGGTGGCCCTATTTCCATTTACATGAATGGAAGTAGATAAGGGCTAGATAATCCACACACACACACACACACAAACCTGTCAGTTCCTTACTATCTTGTGGCAACACTCCTGACCTCCAACATGACCAGGAAGTGATACTTTGTAAAACAGGTGTGGAAGGTAGACTTGAAGGGCTGGTCTCAATTAGGTTCAATGGCACCCACTAGGATTTGAAACCCTCAAAATTTAAGTGTGTGATTGTTGGTTAGGCCATTTCTTTATAGTAACTTGGATTACGGATCCGATGGGTGACGGGTTTTTCAAGATTTAAGGTAAAAAAAAGTTGTCAAAAAAGGTCCATGCTATCACCAAACATTCCATAATGTGCAACTCTTTGACAAACAATGTCAAACCTTCACACTATTTATTTTCCAAAAACCTTCTGTAATGCCTGAAAAAGATAAGATTTCAGGGCCTTTTCTCATGGTCTTATTCCCCCACCCCTGTGGGAATTGCTACTGTTGCTAAAGCCTATGTTGGTTTTTATGCACCGTTGCAAACTTTAAAAAAGGAATATTTTTTCATTGTAAGTATATAATATGGGTTTGAATGATTGACTGTAGAAATGCAGGAAGGGATTTTCTTAGAATAGATTTATTTCCAGATTTGACCTAGTCTGCAAAAGTATATATTACATCTGAAGCGAGGAGACAGGATGGGCAGAAATGGGTCAAGCAGATACTGGACAGGTATTTTTCCATTAGATTCTCCATATTTTGAAAATTGACAAATTTGGTACTGAGAAACGAGCTCCTCCTGCTCACCTGCTCGTCATGTGGCTGCTCATTTATAGAGTTCCATCTGATGATGTCACGGTTGACAAAATGCATCTGGTGCCTCATTTTATATACATGGAGGGTGTAACAAAGTGTGATTTATTTTATGTGAATAACTTCTTCCCATAGAGATAGCATTGCAGGGCTGATCACCACACCCCGAGTGGCGTAACATGTGCCGATCCACCTCAGCGGCCGATCTGGTACTGCAGCCTCATTCCGGGCACATGTAAACATTCAAAATGGCAGACCGCCACTCGTACGAGGAACTCCATTAACGGACTTTGTTAATTTTCACTTCATTTAACCCTCAAAAACATAAAATAAATAGAGAACTAAACTCCCCTGGTGTCCTCGGTGACCTCATACACCATGGTCATTTAGTTCTCTCTATTTATTTAAAATAGTGGAAGGGACAGGATAATTACATTACACAGGGGCCTTCTGTTAGGTTATTTATTGATACTTACTGAGGAAAATAACAAATTATGCCACAGAAAAAGCTACAAACAGCTTCTGGTTGTATCCTTACAGTACTTTGCATGCAAAAATGTAATGCATTTTGGCAAACATGACATCATCAGCTGCATCATATTAACCTCCTGCTCTTCTCTATAGTGACATATATTTCAATAACCATGCCAGAATCTTTTTATTTGACATAAATTCCATCAAAATATGTTGTCGTAAAAATAGGGTAGGGTTTCCCTTTAAGGGTCACACTAACACAGAATAGTTTATGTATGGTGGCAGTTGTTAATGAAATGCTTTTCAAACATTAGAATTTAATGGTTTTTTCTCCGTTCGCTGGCTTGATGAAGTTCACTCCAAAACACTGATCCACAAATCACATAAAGCAGAAAGTTTACACAATGATTAGGAATTCTGAGTTCATAGGCAATATATTTATAAAGATGTTTTGATATGTCCACCTCAAGAAATAAGGAAATATAATCATCATGGAATTGTAAGGAATCGTAAGTATTAGAAAGAAAATACAGTTCATAACTAACAGGGCATTCAGACTGGTGCTAGTACTTTTTAAAGTTGAACTAGTGGCTTCACCACTAGAGTTTGGGGCAATACCCTCAGTGATAGGTTTGCCTGCTGTTCACGGCAGATTGTGCCCACTGGTCACAGAGTTCGGGCTGGGTTTGGGGCCCCTGACCATCACGGGAAAATATCGCCAGCAGGGAGCGCCTGTATGACCTATATCACTTGGCCGTCGGGGCTGCCTGACTACACTGCAAAAATGGTGTTTAGATCCTAAACACAATTCTAAACATATTCTTGCAACGTTTTTGTAATCACATTAATTTCCTAAACATGTTTATCCAAACAATGTGCTTAGCTCAATTGTTTAGAAATGTAGGTGTTTAGGTTAAAACTGTTTAGATATCTGTGAATTTTTGTGTTTATGTGTTTATGAATTTTTGTGTTTAGATGTTTAAATGATTTGATGGAGAGTTAAGGTTTGCAGACATGTATGCATTAAAAAAAAGATATATTATGTTTGTCTTCACATTTACTGGGGGGAAATCAGCAGATATTTACTTGTCAAAGTCTCCTAAGATGTCAGCCACAGCTATATGTGTACATGTATTACACACTGCATCAGAATGAGAGACTTGAGAAAGTACAACAGCTTGGCAAGAAGGACATTGCCTTATCTATTTCAGAATAACATCAAATAGGTGTCAGTCATGGAGCTTATTGATTATTTTATGCTTATGATGGTGGCATAAGGCGAATCTAGTCAATCTTCTATTGCCCTTTCTATTCACATGGCATTCTATGAAATGAAACCAGGATATACATGGGGACATTTGTCACAATAATTGATTATAACTCTGTGCAGATAGTCCATTCAAAGGTAGTGCTGCTACCTGGTGTGGATTCAACATCCGAGTATCTAAACATATTGATGTTTAAATCTAAACACCTATTATTCAACTGTTTCAACTCTAAACATCTGAACATGTTTAGCATTTAAACATTTATGTAGTTAGAATAAAAGTGTTCATTTTCTAAATTTGTTGTCAATGAGACACCTAACTGACCTAGATATGTTTAGGTTTTAAACGTGTTAAGACCTAAACATGTTTACAAATCTCAACACCATTTTTGCAGTGTACATCACTCTCCCAGCATATTCTCTCGGAAGTCCAGAGTCCAAACTTTGGTATCAAATATATCATTTATTTTGTAATGTGTCATCATTATTTTCTAGAAGTAATGCAATCACAGTATGCACATAAGATTGACATGAGGCTTGGTTAGCAATGATGTGAATTCATGTTAATTTATTGCCTCGCTGGGGGACTAAACAATGGCAGAGTTCAATGATTTTTTCTGGCATTCAGACTGGTGCTAGTACTTTTTAAAGTTGAACTAGTGGCTTCACCACTAGAGTTTGGGGCAATACCCTTAGTGATAGGTTTGCCTGCTGTTCACGGCAGATTGTGCCCACTGGTCACAGAGTTCGGGCTGGGTTTGGGGCCCCTGACCATCACGGGGAAATATCGCCAGCAGGGAGCGTCTGTATGACCTATATCACTTGGCCGTCGGGGCTGCCTGACTACACTGCAAAAATGGTGTTTAGATCCTAAACACAATTCTAAACATATTCTTGCAACGTTTTTGTAATCACATTAATTTCCTAAACATGTTTATCCAAACAATGTGCTTAGCTCAAGTGTTTAGAAATGTAGGTGTTTAGGTTAAAACTGTTTAGATATCTGTGAATTTTTGTGTTTATGTGTTTATGAATTTTTGTGTTTAGATGTTTAAATGATTTGATGGAGAGTTAAGGTTTGCAGACATGTATGCATTAAAAAAAAGATATATTATGTTTGTCTTCACATTTACTGGGGGGACATCAGCAGGTATTTACTTGTCAAAGTCTCCTAAGATGTCAGCCACAGCTATATGTGTACATGTATTACACACTGCATCAGAATGAGAGACTTGAGAAAGTACAACAGCTTGGCAAGAAGGACATTGCCTTATCTATTTCAGAATAACATCAAATAGGTGTCAGTCATGGAGCTTATTGATTATTTTATGCTTATGATGGTGGCATAAGGTGAATCTAGTCAATCTTCTATTGCCCTTTCTATTCACATGGCATTCTATGAAATGAAACCAGGATATACATGGGGACATTTGTCACAATAATTGATTATAACTCTGTGCAGATAGTCCATTCAAAGGTAGTGCTGCTACCTGGTGTGGATTCAACATCCGAGTATCTAAACATATTGATGTTTAAATCTAAACACCTATTATTCAACTGTTTCAACTCTAAACATCTGAACATGTTTAGCATTTAAACATTTATGTAGTTAGAATAAAAGTGTTCATTTCCTAAATTTGTTGTCAATGAGACACCTAACTGACCTAGATATGTTTGAGAAAATGTGTGTGGACGTTTGTCCGGATGTTTGTCCGGAAGAAATTCAAAACGTTGTAAAATCTCCCCCTAAAACCACCCTTATCTATTCTAAACCACTATTAAAGTCTCCCTTATGGTCGGTTCTTTCCTATCAAGTAACATTTTTGTAGTTATTAGCCTCTGTTCCCAGCAAATTGTTGTGACTCCTCGTCAACCTGTGTGAAGTGGCTCACACATGTCGTTAGATAGAACATGACGTCGCTATAGCACAAGATCACCAGGAATAGCAATGGTGATGATCACAATGGCCTCACCTCAGATGGCGAGGATGGTGATCACTCATTCTCACCAGGGATGGCGACATGAGTGATCACTCATCCTCACCAGGGTTGGCGACATGAGTAATCACTCATCCTCACCAGGGATGGCGACCTGAGTGATCACTCACTTCGCTAGATGAGACACACACCACGTCATAATGCACGTTCACCACCGATGGCAAGGATCGTGATCACTCACAGTCACGGGGGATGGTCACTCGGGTGATCACTCACCTCGCTAGATGAAACGCGTACCTCATGATAGCACAGGTTCACCACAGATGGTGAGGATCTTGATCACCCACACTCACCAGGGATGGCGACACGAGTGATCACTCTCCTCGCTAGATGAAACGCGCACCACGTCATACCTCAGGTTCACCATGGATGGCGAGAGTGGGGATCACTCAGACTCACCAGTGATGGCGACGCTGATGATCACTCACCTTGTTAGATGAAAAGCTCATGACCATCGACATTAGTAATCATGCAGCCTCACATCTGCCAGATCAAAGTGTTTTGCCAGAGAAGGTATTGCCATATGTATCTTCCCTCTAACCACAGACAAGGTGTTCATGTAGATATTTCCCTATGTATTTTTCCTGTAACCAGAGAAAAGGTGTTTATGGATAGTTGCTTTCATTTTAGAGATACTTCTACCTAAATTCAATTGATATTTTCTCTATATAATCTTGTTTGATTCAACCCTGAAGTATTACATGGAAATCAGTGTGAAACAAAGCACATTTGATACGTATAGGACTTATACTTCATGCCCACACTTCCTAGATAGGCTACATGTTGAACAGTGGTGCTGTCTCAACAACTTTGGCAATGGTGGTGATAAGTTGCCATTCTGAGTGAGAGTGAGTGACAGATGATGCAATCCTCAGAGAGCATTGACTTGGAGTGACACAAATTCACGCAGTGAGTGAGACCAATGTTGGCAGTGGTGGTGATAAGTTGCCATTTTGTGTGAGAGTTGATGACAGTGGCACACACTCACACAGCGAGTGACATCCATGTCAGCGATGGTGGTGATAAGTCGCCATTTTGAGAGATGATTAACTAGGAGTGACACAAACTCACACGGTGAGTGAGAGCCATGTGGCAATGCAGGTGAAAGGTCGCCATTCTGAGTGAGAGTTGACAGGCAGTGGCACATACTCACACAGTGAGTTAGATCTATGTTGGCAATGGTGGTGATAAGTCACCATGCTTTGTGAGGGATGACAAGGGGTGGCACATACTCACACAGTGAGTGGGATCATGTTGGCGACTGTTGTGATAAATCGGCATGCCATGTGAGACTGACACACAGTGGCAAAAGTTGACGCAGTGAGTTATCACTCAAAAAGGAGACACCATTGATGACCAATCATGGCGACAGATAACGACAATTTGCTGGGTTTCTTCTCTATGATCGAAAGAGATGAAGTTGTCTTATGGATGTTTGTGCTATACAAACATCCATAATTTTTATTGTGGCGAGAATTCTGGCGACCCCTACAGTCAGCATTCAGTACTAGCTTAGCTTGTTCCTGGCAGCTCAGGAGATGGTTGTCCTGGCTGCCATCTTGCATCTTTTGGGAAGAAGAATGTTATAATGTGTTAAGTGTGTACTAAAACAGGCTATTGATTTAATTCATATACAGCATAGAAAGAAGTGAACCAAAGTTTTAATAGAGAATAAACAAGACCAGTATGCAATTCATTATGATATTGTTCCACCCACTCGATAGTCTACCAATATAGATTTAGACCAAACTGGGTCGGGTTATAGGAGATTAGGATGATTAAAGACAAAAGATGGGTATTTCACAAAGGTTGATTATTTTACCAGAATTCAAGATTGGTCTGCTACAAAGCACACCCAACAAGGCATGGCACCATCAATAAAAATTAACAATAGACAGACAATAGATGACTCTGAGCTGATTATCATGGATTCTATAATTATACGGACAGCAATTCAATTGATGTTATTTAAGTTGCATCCAAATGTAGAAACAATTACATTGTAAAATTAACCACGATCTTATCATACATATTAACAATCCATTGATTCATTATTCATTGGGGCAGCATGTGGTTGCTTCTAGGGTGTATCAATCCTGTAGGGTCAGCATGATGCATTAATGCAGCTCTGATGAATTTCTCATTCATGCATCATGACGAGCAATGGGCATGATGCATTAATCTGATTTCAGTGTATAGGGCCACTGACTGACTGGGGATACTTAGATAACCTCTGTGTAAAGGTCTCCTGGTGGCTGGGTAGTCAGGGGGCTGGGTTTATCTCCAGACCCCTCGCCCTTCTCCATCTCAGAACACCAATCCAGGGGTATGGCGGCAGATAAGACGACTCAAAGGTGGTTCAGATTAGACAGCTATAGTAAAGGGGGCAGTTTTAGCTAGGGATTGTTGGTTTTAATTCTGAATGAATACAGGGTCTAGCTGTCTTCAAATAAGCATGTGGCTTCATTCATTATAATTTTATGCAATTAAATTACTCTGTTACAAGAGCCACTGTTGTTTTAGGGCCTTGGTTTGAAAAGCCCCTTCCTAACAGCCATGGTTTGAAAGGCCCTGTTCTCGATAATAACCTTGGTTTGTAACGTTCTGTTTGAAGTGCCCAATTGCAAGGACTATGTTATGAAAAGCCCTGCATAATGGACATGGTTTTATAGTCTCTGTTCTAAGGGTATGGCTTACAAGGCCCTAATCCATTGCTAAGGGCCATGGTTTGAAAGGTCCCTTTCTAAAACTTTTGGTCTTATAAGTCTAGAATAAATTCCAGGTCTTATAAGTCTAGAAGGATTATATCAAGAGGAAATGATTCTAACCCAGCAAAATGTCGTTATCTGTCGCCATGATTGGTCATCAATGGTGACTCCTTTCTGAGTGATAACTCACTGCGTCATCTTTCGCCACTGTGTGTCAGTCTCACATGGCATGGCGATTTATCACAACAGTTGCCAACATGATCTCACTCACTGCGTGAGTATGTGCCACCCCTTGTCATCCCTCACAAAGCATGGTAACTCATCACCACCTTCGCCAAAAGGGATCTAACTCACTGCGTGAGTATGTGCCACTGCCTGTCAACTCTCAGTCAGAATGGCAACTTTTCACCTGCATTGCCACATGGCTCTCACTCACTGCGTGAGTGTGTATCACTCCTATTTAATCTTCTCTCAAAATGGCGACTTATCACCACCATTGCCAACATTGGTCTCACTCAATACGTGAACTTGTGTCACTCCAAGTCAATGCTCTCTGAGGATTGCATCATCTGTCACTCACTCTCACTCACAGTGGCAACTTATCACCACCATTGCCAAAGTTGTTGAGACAGCACCACTGTTCAACATGTAGCCTATCTAGGAAGTGTGGGCATGAAGTATAAGTCCCATACATATCAAATGTGCTTTGTTTCACACTGATTTCCATGTAATACTTCAGAGTTGAATCAAACAAGATTATATAGACAGAATATCAATTGAATTTAGATAGAGCTATCTCTAAAATGAAAGCAACTATTCATAAACACCTTTTCTCTGGTTACAGGAAAAATACATAGGGGAATATCAACATGAACACCTTGTCTGTGGTTAGAGGGAAGATACATATGGCAATACCTTCTCTGGCAAAACATACTTTGATCTGGCAGATGTGAGGCTGCATGATTACCAATGTCGATGATCATGAGCTTTTCATCTAACAAGGTGAGTGATCACCAGCGTCGCCATCACTGGTGAGTCTGAGTGATCACCACTCTTGCCATCCGTGGTGAACCTGCGCTATGACGTGGTGCGCGTTTCATCTAGCGAGGTGAGTGATCACTCGTGTCGCCATCCCTGGTGAGTGTGGGTGATCAAGATCCTCACCCTCTGTGGTGAACCTGTGCTATCACGAGGTACGCTTTTTTTCTAGCGAAGTGACTGATCACAATCCTTGCTATCCGTGGTGAATGTGTATTATGATGTGGTGTGCGTCTCATCTAGCGAAGTGAGTGATCACTCATGTCGCCATCCCTGGTGAGGATGAGTGATCACTCATGTCGCCATCCCTGGTGAGGATGAGTGATCACGATCCTGGCCATCCCTGGTGAACATGTGCTATGACGAGGTGCGTGTTTCATCTAGCGAGGTGAGTGATCACCCGCGTCGCCATCCCTGGTGAGTCTGAGTGATCACCATCCTCGTCATCTGAGGTGAGGCCATGTGATCACCACCATTGCTATTCCTGGTGATCTTGTGCTATAGCGACGTCGTGTTCCATCTAGCGACATGTGTGAGCCACTTCACACAGGTTGACGAGGAGTCACGACAATTTGCTGGGTAAGGTTCCCTCCTCTCAAAGTGCCCATCATAAATGCCTCGATAATGGATGTGATTTCAATGGTACCTGTCTTAACAGCACTGTTTCTAGGGCCCTGGATCATCCCCAATCGTAAAAAGGTTCTTTATTTCCTCATTCCTATCCTGTGTTTAATGCATATTTTTTTCAAACGACGGTGAAATTCATTTTCTATCGAATAATGTCTACTTTAGTTTACCTGCAGGTAACCTCATCTCATGATATGGCTTAAAAAATCAGAACTTATTCACTCTTACTCTAAGGGCCCTACAACTAGAGTGATATTGTCTTTCATTAGTGTTATTGAAGCTACTACTTGTACTACTGCTTCTCAACCCCCCCCCCCTCCCTCCCACCGTCTTTCAGCCCGCTCCCCTGCCCACAACCCTCTGCCCTACACATCACCCCCTGCCTGGGGCGCTCTGTTCACCAAGTGCTCTGTCAGTCTCGTCTTTTTGAGCTCCCTTTTTCCTCTTCCATCTACAGCTACCTTTGACCATGTGAAGTTTTGTCTTAATTACTTTTGCCGACAGAAAACCATGATGAATTAATTGAAGTAAACGCTTCACCGGAGCGCCCTGCGACTGTTCTCCCCACGCTTCTTTGGGTATTGATTTATTTGATGAAATATTCACATGAATAAATGATTTATAAAAAGAAGTGAAATGGAGTTGTGTGATAGGAAGAAGGAGACAGACGTGAGAATCAAATGAACAACTGAGCTAACATTGCTTCACGCATTCCCAAGCCTTAAGATGATAATCAGAAACATCATATATGCATGTGGCATAGCAACATTACTTTATACAGATTTTTCCACTATATACTTTACAGGTTCATTATCTTCTGTTATTGATATCTGTATTTAGATTCTTGGATACCCTTAATTGATTCTTGCATAGCATGCTTCCATTGATATTCACATGCATAATCATAAGAATGCAATGACCATTATAATATATAAGCAATGCATTGCAATCTTTTAGTTTATTCTTCTACATGTAATTTATTTATGAATTCATATTGAGCCTTAATTGGTAACAAAAACAAGTTATTTTTGCATTCCAGGTTGATTGTTTGAAAATGATGGAAGTCTTGTAAAACACTATTTATACCTTGATAGTCTGTATGATAAAGGCACAAAAAATATAGAGATATTGTGGTGGCTAGTAAACCCTAAGCATCGGACCTAGCAAAGCTCAACAATTCTTTGACCAGACATTTATTCTCCATTTAACTCCATATTGAGCAGCTGTAGAATTGTAGTAACCTTGATAACCCTTTGGCAGACGACATTTAGCTCCCCCTTAGGCAGTCTACACTCTGGGACATTTCTCGCCAAAACAACCCTCCTCCTGTCTATACATCTATATAAAATAAAACTAAGATGGACAGGTTTAGCCTTAAGGGCTGGAAAATGTTCTTTTAGGTTGGTCCAATATACAACAGAAAAAAAGGACATGGATAGCTGATTTTCGACTTTAAAACAACTGAAATGAAATAAAAGATTGCCTAGAAAATTACCTTTGATGGTTATATACTACTGAAATACCCCATGTACAGCGAGGACACAGGTTATGTGGCATGCGAAAGCCAATCACCATTCCCAGCCAATGCAGTGCCAAAGTCTCACCCAGATCATGTATGCAACTGTTCCCCTTAATGTCAACAAAGCCACTGTAGCACAGTCATTATGTGAAATGGTTTGGCAAATTCGGCAGAAAGCATGAAATTTAGGTTATATAGGTCAATTTTTATGAAGGTTTCTACTTGTAATGAGCTGTCAGAAATATAAAGTATAAAATCCCTATTTGATTCTATTTAAATAAAAACCAAGTCTATTGCAACAATTTCTAACTAGATAACTAAGGTAGATCAAAGTTATTGTGTATATTTATTCATAAAGAGTCTAGATATGTAGTCCATAATAATGATTTGCATATAAAACCTACCTTATTTGCATATCATAATCAAGTAACAACAAATCAACCATTTTAGCATTCTCAGGTATTGTGTACATACTTTAATCCTGACTGTTATTCTAGTCCATTGATCAGACATCTTGAGTTGTGTTTCAAATCATTTGCATTATGCCTAATTAGCATAATTTATGCAAAAGGGTGGAATGTTTGAGTATACAGAGAGTCGGCCAGATGTCTGTGCAGGATGTATACTTATAGAAGCAACACATAGTACACAGTGGCAGGCTTATTTGAATAAAGACAGAATAAACCAACAGGTAGGGCACTCCTTTTCACAAAAGGGTATAAACAATTGTTTCCCTTTCCTATATTAGCTATTTATACATCATTGATGCATCATGAAGACCCTCTGGGAGTGAATCAACCCACTGTGGTACGCATGATACATGAATGTAGCCCTAGCGAGTTACTCGCCAGGGCGGCATACATACACCATGACGACCAATGGGCAAGGGGTCCACCATGTTGTCCACACAGTCCACTGGGGGCAGACATTACTGAAACTGTGCCCCGCCCTCCTCCTATGTTTTTTTTTTCTTGGAGCAAATTGTTTAATGTATATAAGAAAGGAACAGTGCCCTCCTATAATGCTAGTGTATTATGACAGCCTTTGTGCTAAATAAAAAAATTGTAACATGGTTATTGAACAAGGACAATGCAATCTTCATTCATTCCTGATAACAACAAAAGGGTCTTAGAGCCTTCTTATCTTTTTAATCCCTCCTCTGCTGACTTTGTATGAGTTTCACTTGTACCAGTATTAGAAGACATGACAGCAAGAAAGTACTTCAAACTCCAAGGTGATAGGTTAGATAATGATGAAATAAATTTCAGATCTATACGGAGATAGAGTTTAAGGGAAAACAAAAAAGATGTGATATCTAGTCGTTCTGTTAACCATGATGCTAGCCATGGTAACCTGGATTTTGCCCAGACTGCATCATAATATGTTTTTGATTGTGCCACAAACTTTCTTCCACATAAAAAATTTAACAAAGTGACTTTTAACCAAAAAATTATTGATATTTTTCACGTTTTCACATTTTAAACTTTTCCCCAATAAAAACTGCTCAAATCATGGTGAAGAGAATATGAATTAGCAGGTTTATATGATAGTGTTATGATTCAAAACACCCTTGCATAAACAATGCAGCACATGTATTTTGTCTCATCTATATCAAACATCAATTATAAAGGGAAAACATTCTTCAAAGCTCATGTATCCACTTAGATATCAGTTAAGCATTATTTAAAGACCCTGTATGCAGAGTTTCATGATTTCTGCCACATGTGCCAAAAACACCCGGAATATGTTACATAATGACTGCACTACTGTGTTAGGTTAGTAACTTTCGGCGAGAATAGTGCCGTAATGGCTGCGCCTATACATCCTCTAGATTCCTTGCTATAGGGCGCATCGCACATATAAGGTGCACACTGACTTTCTCTGCCACCCTTTCTGCACAAGTACTCCAAGTTAGGGGAAAAAAGAAAAGTTAAACCATTAAAAGACTAGTGCTTTTTCACGATAATTATATTTTAAACGCTTTTGACATATATTATTACAATAAGTTGACTACAAGCTGCTCATTATTGCATCGATACATTATGCCCATCGATCAGCATGATGCATGAATGTAACCCTGGTGAGTTGAATTTCCAGGGTTACATTCATCCATCTTGTAAAAACTATGACATTGGCGTACAAACGCCAAATAATTAATTGCTGGATGCATTCACCAGTGCATTCATGCAACATTACAACAAATAAACTTGATGCATTATAAACCTTAACATGGCACATGAATACAGCCATAGTGTGTAACTCACCAGGAGGCTGTTGCTCCTATAGTAAAAGGAAGAACTGGCTAAAAATGCCCTTGTTTCCAGTCCTTTCTTTTCATGTAGCTATAACTTGTCTCTATTGTTGCTCACAAGTGGTCATTCAAGTATGGTGCTAAAAAAGGGGGATTTGAGTAGGTACCTAGTTTGGAGAAGTCAGTGAGTATAATATAATGTAGAGTGTATGACATGAGTAGGTACCTGATAGTGCAGCTCTCTCTCTGTTTTACACAAGGCATATGACTTTTCAGACTAATGTGGTGAGTGCAAATTGAATGGTAAAGCAGAGCATGACTTCTTTTCAAAAGAGGGTACCTACTGACAGCTCTTTTTACCATAGGAGCAACACGCTCCAGGGCTACATTCATGCATCGTGTTAAATACTACAGGGTTCATACACCCCTGCAGGGTCGGCATGATGCATCAATGAAGTGCTGGCCAGCAGACTCACCAGCACTCCATCGGTGCATCATGCCGACCAATGTTCCTCTTCATCAGTGACCTTTGAAAGGTTATTCAAGGTTTCCCCCACACTCGGCACACACCTTTACAGGCAGTACCAGCTCTGGTACCCCTTGACTCCATCTGTCTGGCCAGTTTTTTGTCGACTGCTCTTTTGTTTTTATGCCTCGTGCCAACACATTCTTGGATCTGAGACAATATCAGTGCCTGCGGGAAATGCCAAGAATCTGGAGGCAAGGAGGGATGAGGTTAAAAGGTGTGGGGTGGGGAATGTGAGGGGTGGTGTGTAGCCTTCTATAGGGGGTACACTGGGATCCTGAGGTGTACAACACCACTGGTACACTGTAGTTCTTAGGTCTTCAAGGTATCATCTTAGTAGCATGCTCAAATCCAATTGATAACCCTGGCACAGATTCCGTATAATATATGATAACTCCAGAGTCTACTTCATGGCCTGTCACATAAGGAGGGAGCAATCTGCGTGGGACATCGAAAGTTATCAAGATTAAGGGTACGCACGAGGGCTGATGATACATTTTACAAGGTTTAATTTTATTCATTTTATGTTGTTCAATACTCTATAGAATCCAACATTTGTGTGTGGAATGTAAGGCTGAGTAAAATACCACCAATGTCTTATAGAATTAGAATCATAAATCTTTTCTATGGCCCAGGTGAAGCTTATATCAAAGCTCAGGGTGCGGCTTATACAGGCTTTTACAGTTTGTTTCAATTCTGCATAATCATTCAAATTGGGAAAGTGTGTCAACCTCATTGGGTTTGCGTGAATATGATGCCGGGAAAAAAGAAAACAAAAAACAGCTATGTGTTAAATGTTAAGTAAGGAACGCGGCTATAGCGGCCCTTGGGGTTAGCTCATGGTCACATGGAAGTAATTGCTGCCCTCTCGTGAGTCATATGGTATTCAGGCCTGCACTGAAGGGTGTGCTGGCTGCTGATTGGTTTAGAATTGGAATAGAAGAAAATTGGTAAAATTATGAAAAATCACAGGTGTTCCCAATAAGTTAATAAATGGAATAGTAGGTCTTAGGGATTTTATGAGGCATGCAAAAGTAAATCAGGCCAATGGAGATATTTAAGCCCAAAATAGAGTGGAATGGCACTGACTGCACATATCATTCCCTTATTTAAGATTTTGAGGGTTAAGACTATCTAACATTCTGTCAGATTGTGTATAAGGGATGATTTAATTGTGCTACAGTTGAAATTGTTACCTACGAACATTTTAGGCGGCTGTTTTTGTGTGTAACCCTATATAAAAACATAGAGGAAATGGGTTGAGTTCCCCGTGACCTCATGGGGGCACACATGTTCCCTGGCCCCTGATCATGAGGCCATCTAGTGGATACAGGCATTAGGGATGTGATAGCACCTCTTCAGATTGTCATTGGTACTTCCTAATAGTACTCAAGACTCTACAACAAAGCATGATAATCAGGTTAGGAGAGAGCTTATAAGGTGCACATAAGTTCCATTCAGCCGCTCCTTATACACAGGGATTGTTTGGGTCTATTGTACAAGTAAGCATGTATAACCTTCAAGTTGAAAAAAATAGTTGACGTTCAGACTAGTACTCTATTGAAAGGGATAATTCCTTTTAATTTGATTTAATTTTTTTTTATTTAATTTTGGACATTCAAACAGTGATTTTGCAAGTGCTCATCTTAACCATGAAGGTTGGGAAATTTAGTGTGATGTTTGAGCTTTTCCTAGAGAGAATATTAACGTTATATTTTGTGTTGTATTAGATTCAATATGTTCTGCAATCATTTTCCTTATTTGGTTGCTATATCGATCTCATTAATTAAAAAAAACAATAGCCTGTCAATCGTTTACCTTTTCAACATCCACCCAAGTGTTATCTCTGTACGATCTTACCTAACCCAAAGAATATTTGATGGAATATGCATTGGGTATAAAAAAAGTTAAAATATTTAAGAAAAAGCCTTAAATAACACAATAACGAATATAGTTATGGCACCACAGATATGTGTCTAGTATTTCTCAAAAGAGATATGGAATTTCCTCAAAGGACAATAATGTTAGTTGCTGACATGAGATGACATATATAAATTGACTATAGATTTGGGCCTGCAGGTGCACAAAACATCACATGGAACATTCAATATGGTTATCTTTAATTTTGATCTTCACATCAGATGTTAGGGTATACTTGAAAAGAAGAGAGAACTCATATTTAGCCAAACAGCTGAGATGTGATCTGGCAGGGTGGGGCCGGGCTAAATGTGGATCGTATTAAGGGCAAACCGAAATGCCATTCCATTCCAAATTAGCCTTTTTTAGTTCTGGCGTACTTCCACACAGGGATCACGCTATTCACTGTGGGAATCCGGCTAGTGGAGGCGACAAAAAGAAAACCCACATCGAATTCCCCTTTTCACTGGTCCTCACATCACAATTAACATGTTAATCAGTTGTTCAACGATCTGCCCCTTTAAGGGGTGTTGATGCATTAATGTATCATGCCCATTTATTGTCATGATGCATGAATGCGGCCTTGGCGCATTACATTCATGCATTATGCCAAACCTCTGGGGGTCGATACACCCCCTAGAGCATCAGCATTATGCTCCACACTGTCAGACCGGGGCAAGCTTTTTACAGTCGATTGCTTTTATTTTTGGAACACAGTAGTAGTTACTGCCAGTACAAATGCAATGATCCAACAGTAGGTTCTACTATCCACACTACAGTGGCCTTAATAGTCCATTTACAATTGGGGCTGACAGTGCAATGAAGTGCTGGTGAGCAGTCTTGCGAGCACTTCCTTGGTACCAAGGCATCAGTGATCCTAATAGGGTTAGAAGCAAAGGGCTTGGTAGATTTTTTGGGGAAGGTCATTTTCTCAGTTTCATAGACTGAGTGCTCTCATGCGGTCACACACATGAAAATGGCCATTTGAAAGGATTTCCTAAAAATGCTTTTGGGGAAATGTTCAAAGAAGGTCTCTCAGGGACCTCTTGTAATGGGAAAAACGAGATAAGGACACGAATTAAGTATTGATATTTGGTAAAAAAAAAAGAGAATCGATTTGTTTCCCTTATTTTAATTCTTTGCACTTTTCTGTAACAGAAATAGTTGTAATAATCAGATTCCTAAAACTGATTCAACCCTTCAACCCTTTCAGGGCTGCAAAGGTATTGGTGCATCGTGGCCCTAAGTAGGCATGATGCACTATCATATACCATTTTATTATTCCATAAATTGTAACATATTTTGTATTAATCAAAGGATATCTATGAAATTAATACATAGGTTGGTTCTAAGAGCTATAAGAGCGCTCAAACTTTACATAAGAGCGTTCATGCCCCACTGCACACCAGCCAGGTCAGTTACATACACTCTCTGACATCAAAGGCTCCGACCTAATGGTTCACTGCACAATATAATAAAAATGAGGGTCTCAGTGTGCGACCTCATGGTTCAATGCACAAATTAATAACTTGTAAGTGAATGCAACCGGCCGTCACGGGTGCCTGAGCACCGCTGACGCCGTCATGAGTGTCTGAGCACTCTAAGGACTGAACAATGGGTTACATAAGCACGACGCCATAACCTTCCGGTCGCTCTAGCGTCGCTCCTGAGCAACCTAGGTCAAATATCAAAAATTCTATGGAAAGCCCATAATTAGACGGTCAGAATGAGCCCAAGATCAAGGCGGAACTCCCAGTATTAAGGAAGTTATGCTATGGAGACGGAAAGGAGCTCCGAGTGCACCACAGACAAACCGGCGCGAATTACGCGCCTATCCAGCGGGCATTATAAACTTGGCATATTCAACTCCGCGCATGCCCAAAATGGCGGTTATAAACGCATAAACGGCCGAGATATGAGGGTCTAAAGATGCAGAACCGACCAAGACAATGGGGGCCATAGCGGCGTCCATGGGGGTCCTTTGTCCCCCTGTGACACTTGAAAGGGTCCCCTCAAACAATTGTAGAGTTAGGCAGATGCTGCTGGCTCCAGTCAGTCTGGAGGTGCTTTTCCAAGATTTGCTACAAATAGCCTGTCTGCACCTCCAGGAAGACAGATCACCAAGAACCGCTCTAGAGGTAACATCTCCAGTCATCTCCTGCTACCTGCTATATACCACTGCACTATGGGGAAACTATGCTAGACAGGCATTGGTTTCCTACCATTAGTGGCCAGAGGCTATCTTCTTCAAGACTTCCACCAGAGGGTAAAGTTGTCCATTATTACATTATTCCTCTAAGCAGCAGGTCAGGAGCTAGGTGTGGGAACCCACCTAGAAGTATGCTGGACACTGTATTATTAATACCTCACAGGTGGAGTGGAACTGAACATTGTACTTTATAAATTACTGTATGTTTACTGTATGTACAAATTACCTACATACTAACTACTGTATGATTGATATTTCTTACATGTTGCCTAAAGCTGAATAAACCAGTGACAACTGGAAATAACACTATTTATAAGAGCCTTGAGATAATTACACTATATACCACTAGTCTTATGATATCTCTCATATGACAACTTGATCATGCCAATCACTAGTATGACAAAGTGGTGGAGAACATCCTACTAAGATCCCATATCTCACAGGCTCACAAAATTTAAAGCTGGTAACACAACTAAAAACAATCATGCACACAGTAAGTTAAAGCTGGTACCGCAACTGGGAACAATCATGCACACAGTAAATTAAAGCTGGTACCGCATACACACAGTAAGTCCCACTCCACCCACCCAGTGACCTTGACCTTGACACCATACCCACCAAGGTCACCAGTGAGATCTCCCACATACCAGTGAGATCTCCCACACATCAATGAGATCTCCCGCACATCAGTGAGATCCCACACACATCAATGAGATCTCCCACACATCAGTGAGATCCCACACACACATCAATGAGATCTCCCACACATCAATGAGATCTCTCACACAACAGTAAGATCTCTCATATATCAGTGAGGTCTTCCAAAACGTCAGTGAGGTCTCCCAAACGTCAGTGAGGTCTCCCGCACGTCAGTGAGGTCTCCCGCACGTCAGTGAGGTCTCCCACACGTCAGAGAGGTCTCCCACACGTCAGTGAGGTCTCCCACACGTCAGTGAGGTCTCCCACACGTCAGTGAGGTCTCCCACACGTCAGTGAGGTCCACCACACACATCAAGGCCTTATCAGTCAAGCTGGCAGAACAACACACAAAGACCTTACGTAGTCAGGAGCCTGTTGAAGAGGTCTCCCTCCCACCAAGATCTAGGAGGCCCACAGGAGGCAAACCAGCCTCCAATACAACAGACCCACACTCAGTAGACCCCACACCACCCACCCTGTCTACTCAGGGAACAACCAGTTCTCAGGGATCCAACATCTCCCAGGGATCTCTACAGGACGCCCAACTCACGCTATCTACCTCAGGGGAAGAAGGATCTGCCTCAGGGGGTGGATCCACACCCTCATCTAGATCCTCCACCCCAGCTCCAGCCTTTGACAGCCACTCCTCCAGAGACACCTCCCCCACACCCTCCATCATGGACACCGATGAAGGCCCCCAACCTAATCAGACAGCTGAGAAGATAAGGGCCTATGAGAAGGCCATCCAAGATGCAGTTACTGCCCTAGAGACCAACAAGTCCCAGCAGGAGGAAAGGGAGAGGATCCTCAACCAACAACTGGCAGAGAGGAATGCAGCAATAGATGCTCAACAGAAGGCCATGGAAGATCAGCGGAAGTCCCTAGAGAGACAACAACAACAGATAGCAGATCTCATGAAGATGGTATCATCCCAGACCCCACAACCTCACAAACCTGCCATCACACCTGTTGTCACACCATCTGCCTCTGGATCCAAAGATGACATCATAATCTCCATGGTGTCCAACATGACCAAGCTCATAGACAATAAACAGCAGGACGACAGAAAGATCAGGATACATGAGGTAACAAAACCCAAAACCTTTTCACACCCATCACCACTCATGTCAACAGCATTATTCATTGATCACAAATTCCCAGAATATCTGAAGGATAAGTACAAAGTGACAGACAGTGACACCATGGTAACATATTTACCCAAGTACCTCGAAGGACAAGCACTAGCTTGGTTTGAATCCTTCAGGGAGAGTGCCACACCTGATATGTTGACATGGACCAATGTAGTGAATAAATTAAAAGAGTATTTTGCTACTCGAGACAATATAATCTCAAGGACTGCACTCCGTGCACAAAAGATAGATGAACCTGTTCTAGACTATGCATGCCATCTCAGGAAAGTGTGTAATGCCCAACGCCAGAATGATGAAACCCTAAGCAAGGCATTTACCCAAGGCATGAGGCCCTGGATCTCTATAGCTCTTGAGAACAAGAAAATAGACTCTTTTGACCAAGCCCTAGACCTAGCCCTAGAGGTTGAGACCCAAGAGAGATCTAGGAAGGTAAGGGATGCAGAAACCAACCCACAGCCTACTAAGAAAAAGGTCCAGGAAATCAGCACTAGTTCAGATGAAGATGTTAACCTAATGTCTAGTGCCCATGTAAGGCAACAGGAAGTTAAGGTTGCATCAAGAGACCCCACCGGTAGATACAGAGGAAATAACTATGACCCCAACTACCAATCCAATAGAGGTAGAGGTAGAGGGGGCAACAACAACAACCGGGGGGGTCACAACAGTAGGAAAGACAACAGCTCTTCCAACTCCAACAATGGTAACTCTTCATACAGTGATAGGAGAGACAGAACCCCAAGTAATGGCAGATCCTATAATAATCAAGGATCCAACAGTAGGAGCCAGAGTCCACATAGGAACTACAACTCTGGATCCTACAACAACTCTGGATCCTACAACAACAGCCAGGGTTCAAACAACTCTGGATCCTATAGTCAAGGATCCAACAGTAGGGGCCAGAGTCCACATAGGAACTACAACAGTGGATCCTACAACAACAATGGCGCCTACAACAACCAGAGATCCAACAACTCCGGTCAATACAGCAACTCTGGTCAATATAACCAGGGTTCCAACCCACGCCAGGAGGATTACAAACCTGACACAAGAGGTTACCAGGGGAACCAACAAAGTAACCCCCAAATACCACCTCATGTGATGGATCAAATCTCCAAGCTCCTGGTGGCAAGCATCTCAACCACCCCACAGAACCAGGAAAACTAGGATGTCACAGTGCCGATGGGCCAGTGCACTGTGACACCCCAAATACAAACAATCAATCAGGATTAACAAAGATCCAACCAGAGACAATTGCTAGTGCCAATCTACCATCTAACAGACAGAGACGTCCATCAGTGATACACATCACCCCACCAGATTCATCATCAAAGGATACAGGTGAGAGTACCAAGCTTTCTATTGTACTTCTTCAAAATGGCTGTATCAATGCAAATCTATATGATGTTTCAGATGTACAATGTTTGGTTGATACAGGTGCTACTATCACCTGTGTCAGACAATCATTCCTCATGGATCTCCAAAAGAGATTCCATATCCAACTGAGGAAATCTAAAATCAACATCCACTTGGCAGATGGATCGGTGTGTCATGTTAGACATTCAGCTATGCTGAACTTTAGAATCCAAGGTGTCAGATTCCAATACCAATTTGCTGTAATACCCAACCTCACACAGCCCGTTGTACTCGGCACAGATTTCTTAAGCACTACAAAATCTCAAATTGAATTTAATGTTGATCCTGAACAAATTCTCAAACCCATTAGGGCAGTGAGGGATTTTACCATCCCTCCATTCTCTGAACTTGCAGTATTGGGTAAAGTCACATCTACTCAATCACTGCAAGGCAAAACTGGAGTAGTAGATAACCTCCAAAGAAACAACAATGCCCCATATCTAGTTCAATGGGCAGCAGTAACCCCCAGGGAAAATAACAAACATCCCCTAGTGTTACTCAACACCAGCAGGCGCCCACATAAAATCAAAAAGGGTGCCATCATAGCTCTATTTCAGGAAGTCAAGGAATCTGATTTAGAAAAACCCCAACAGGTGTCAGACACTACCCCACACACTGATCAATCCATCTCAGCCATACGGCCTGAGGATGTAACTCAATTCAGTGACACAGACTCAGACTGTGAGTCCACATATGCTGACCCTGAACCCAACTCAATCAGACTCTCTGAAATAGCTGCTATACATAGTGAGGCACATGACCTCGAGCCAGAATTGGAAGAGAATGTTCCACCAAAATCTGTGCTCACATCCAAAGATCAGCATGATAGATTAAAATCACTGCTGACCAAGTATGATGATGTATTTGTAGGAAAAGATGGAGACATTGGTGCCACACACCTGTATACACACTCAATACATGTAAAACCTGAGGCAGTACCATGTCATTTCCTACCATATAGACAAACACCAGAAAAACAGGCCGCAATAGGGGAAGAGTGTGAAAGGCTAGTACAACAGGGCATTCTGAGAGAATGTGCTGAAGGCCCCTGGGCTTCCAGATCCTTTTTAGTACAAAAATCATCGGGAGGCCATCGGCTCGTCACAGATTTTCGTTATTTGAACCAGAACACGATAAATCAAGCCTTATCTACACCCCGGGCCGATGACACTCTAGACATGATAGGGTCACTCAGACCAAGAGTATTCAGTAAGCTAGATGCCCAACAGGGATTTTTTCAAATTCCTATAAGACAGGAGGATCAGCATAAAACCGCATTCATAGCAAATGACAAAAAATATGTCTATGAAAGGATGCCGATGGGTTTAGCGACGGCACCGGCGGGATTCTGCCATCTAGTCACATTAATTCTGAACAAACTCAAGTACAAATGTGCCCTACCATACCTAGATGACATATTGGTATTATCACCATCAATCGAACAACACTTCCATGACCTGGAAGACGTGTTCAACAGCCTAAGAGTTGGTAAACTCAAACTGAAGAAATCAAAATGTGAATACTTCATAGACAGAATAGACTTCTTGGGAATGAGAGTCACACCCATGGGACTGCAACCATCTCCCACAAAGGTGGAGTCAATCAAAACCTTCCCAACACCAAAATCAGTCAAAAATGTCAGATCCTTCACAGGCCTATGCCAATACTTCAAAAAGTTTATCAAAGGTTATGCCCAAATTGCTAGACCATTGTATGATCTACAGACACATCTCAAAGCATTTGTCTGGACAGAAGAGGCAGATAATGCTTTCAAAACATTAAAGCATGCCCTCTGTACCAATGCTCTTCTCAGATATCCAAACTATGAGAAAGAGTTCAGTTTGGCAACTGATGCTTCCAATGTGAGTTTAGGAGCTGTACTCTCACAGAGAGATAATGAAGGAGTGCTCAGACCAGTAGCCTTTGCAGGTAGAACCCTCTCCAAACATGAGAGAAATTACAATACCACAGAGAGAGAACTACTGGGAGTAGTGTATGGAGTATTACACTTCAGACACTATCTAGAGACTAGACACTTCCAATTATACACGGACCATGCAGCCCTAATCCCACTATTAACCAATACAGGACTCACACATAGATGGGCCAGATGGGCTCTAGACATACAGCAATTTTCATTCACCATCCAACACGTGAAAGGTGATGATAACACACCACCAGATGCTATGTCTAGAAGAGAATACCCAGATTCTGGACCCATGACTAACCCTCCACCCCCACCAAGGAAAGTTAGAACAGCCAGTAGAACCAAGTTTGCAAAAGTAACAAAGAAAGTACCATTCAAAAGGGATGATCCACCCAACACCATTGAAAGGCCAGAGACACCCATTAGGGGTATCTTGAAGCAATCTACACACTATGTGTTTTGCCACTGTGAGAGAGAATACTCACAACTCTTTCCAGATAATGACTTCGAGCCTATTGAATTCTCATCACTCAATCAGATAGTGAAGGCAACTCCTAAGGAGCCACCCTTCACCCCACCTGACTCAGATGATGAAGATCCAGAAGACACAATATATGCTATTACTCAAGCAACTTCTAAATCAGTCAGATTCTTTGAACCAATGCAGGGAGAGGAAACATCAAACCATTTGTGTCCTATGACCACACGCTCAAAGACTAGAGAAATGATTCAGGAGGGCACACCAAAACCCCCCACACAATCACAAACTATTCTAAATGAGAAAAAGGTCACAGGAAACAAACCTACCAAAACCCCACCTGCCAGGAAAAATGTCACAAAAGACACTGCATCTACTAAGTCAAAGAACTCTGAGACAAAGAAGAATGACAAAAAGCAAATTGTGCCTTTAAAGAAAAAGGTTGCCACTCCCATTAAGGCGAGAATAGGCCCTCCAAAGGAGCCTACACACCAAAACAAGAGTGACACACCCCAACAAAAGGCACAAGATAGGCCAATAGTCGATGAAAAAGAAAAAGAAAGAGACAGAATAAAACAACATGTGCTAGATATAAATCAACTACTGGATCAGATTCCCGACACATCCATCTCAGGTACAAACCTTGGCTTGGAACAAAGGAAAGACAAAGACCTATTGCCCCTCATACAGTATCTTGAGGATGGGACCTTGCCTGCACCAAAAGCACAAGGAAATAGAATCATCAACCAAGGCCAGACATACACCTTGGTAAATGGTACATTAGTCCATATATGCCCCATAAATTGGAGAAAAACCAATACTGTACCACTTCAAATTGTTATACCACAGCAATGGGTAACAAGTACACTACAGTATTTCCATGACTCATCTACTGGCGGCCATCTTGGTTCAAGTAGGATGCTGTCAGCACTCCGACCTAGGGTATATTGGAAGTCTATGCTAGCAGACACAACAAAATATGTTTCCACCTGCCACACATGCCTCACAGCAAAAAGGCAAGTACACTCACACAAAACACCAATGACAGTGAGAGAGTACATGACTTCACCAATGAAGTTCCTAAACCTAGACGCGGTGGGACCACTTCCCACAACTGCCAGGGGAAACAAACATATACAAGTCTGCATAGATTATGCTACCAGATATGCAACAGCTTGGGCTACTACTGACTTAAAAGCTGAGACAACAGCAGCAGAGTTCTACAAGAATATAATTTGTCATCATGGAACACCAGCCACTCTTCAAACAGACAATGGAACATGTTATACAGGTGCAAAGTTCACAAAGTTAACTAAACACCTCAAGATCAAACATAAATTCTCCTCACCATACAGGCCACAATCAAATGGGCTTGTAGAGAGATTCAATGCTAGCATAGGCACAGCACTCAGAGCATTCTGCTCAAAGCACCAGAACAATTGGGATTCATTTATTGAACCCATAACCTTTGCATTAAACAACACTGAATCCCAAACCACAGGATTCACCCCTTTCTTCCTACTCCATGGAAGAAACCCAGCCACCCCAATGGACTTAGGGCTGGGAATACAGGAAGACATATCCACAGTAGCAGACCATGTAGCTAACATGATAACGAATCAAGATACCTCTAGGAGGAAAGCTATAGAAAGGGTCGCCAAGCTACAAAAGGAAAGGAAAGATAGATATGATAAGAAACTTACACCACAGGAAATCAAGGTCACCGACATGGTGTACCTTAACATACCAAGAATCCTGACCAACACAGAGTGTAAGAAACTTCAACCCCTTTTTATGGGACCATATGTTGTAGTAGATAGACCTAGTTTGACAAGTGCCAAACTCAAAAACTTGGACACCAATCTATTGGTGGCCAGACCAGTGCACATAGACAGACTGAAAAAGGTTGTGGCTGTCAGAAACAATGAATTTGCACACAGGCTTATTCCACATGAGGCCAAATACTACAGCAAAATTGTAAGGAACAAAAATGATATCACCCTTACAAGAGAAACCACAGGCATAGGCCCTATCAAGCCTAGGCCTGCACACCACATACTAAGAAAGACATCTAGGTGTGGTGCAGTTTCAAGAAATTAGAAACAAGATTGAGATACCAAAAGTCATAAGATTTTCAAAATGTATTACAAATTCTCTTCATCCACACATAAGACATGTGTGACTGATAATGAATTACTATGTATATAAAGCCAATCAAATTTGTAAATATATCAGTAGGTTATTGCCTCTGAAAGGGTCAAAGACTGGGACCCCCCAAGTAAAGCAGACATGAAGTCTAAGAAGAGTAAGGGTAACACAATGGAGTGTCTAAAGCCTAATCCCCACATGAAAGAGCGCGCTATGCCAACACAGCAGTCTATAGAGATCAATTGACCTTATAAGCTACACTCAGACAACTGTCTAGACGGTCATGAATGGCTGTCCTGGATGACAGGAGGAGCTAATTACCAGTACACAGAGTACACAATAGACCCCCACAGTTGCAGACACTGGAGATCAAGGCCTTGACTCCAGAGAAACAATACCAGGCCCACAATGGATGTGGGTAGGGTAGGCTACATAAGAAGCACTGTGGACCATAGCTCACCATCAGTCTTCATCCAGCTGCAGTCTGGAACACAAGTCTACAGGACCCCACTTGGGAATTAGCCAGCCCACTTCTCCATTAGGAGAGACTGCACTAGGATAAAGAACACACCTACTTCACCTTCAACCTGACCTTACCATTTATTGGTCAATCTCTATAGACTCACCGGACATATTGCCAAGACAGCTCAATCTTGCAAAGGTACAGTTTGAACCACTTCATTTAAAGTGTTACACCATACACTTAGACTTTACCAGCACCAAATCACTACAAATTTGACAAGACTTTAAACAGCAAACTTGCTTTACACAAGCACCATGGGGACACTGAGAGTTTCACCCATACTGCTAACTATGCTGTTATTATATACTATCGAACCACTTACTGCAGGTTATACACCTGTGGTGAGACAAAACATAGGAGTAGTATTCAAACCTAGCCCTCAACCATTGGTCAATGGACATACAACCACAACACTATTGTTAGCTATCCCCTACAAGATACCTCGGGCACCCGTTACCCAAGGATCCATAAGGGATAGAATACTCCAGTTGACCACTCCTACTCTACAAGATCATACCTCTGGCCAAATTATCCAACAAGCTAAGGAGCTAGACACCTTGCTGGAAATTGCAGACAAGGAGATAAATGAAACACTAGCCTCCATCAAATTGTTCTTATCCAACCCCATAAACACATTGGACAAGGCCAAAAGAGAGGCCATACTGGGTTTTCTAGCACCCCTGTTTCGCGGTGTGCTAGGTCTAGCCACAGTAGAAGATGTAAACCAAGTAATGGGACAGCTCAAGAACATAGATGAAATACTAAGAAAATTTGCTAAACAGGATCAGGAAGCAGCAAATCTCATTGAAAAGATCACAGACAGACAAGATAAGTTTGTTAAAGCATACATCCCAGATAAGAAGGTACTGGACAGCACAATCAACACCATAGGTGACACCGTCAACCTGTGGGCCTCTAACATGTCCAGGTCACTTGACTCATATTCAAGGCACGAGAAAACTCAAAGGGAAAAAATGCAAGTATTAAATGATGCACTAATTATCATAGCAGCAAGAATGAATACAGTTCAATCACTGCAAAGGACAAATGCAGCCCTGAGGATGCTATCATCAGGGATCCTAACCCCTGATATAGTGCCACCCTCAGACCTTGCTAGATATCTAATTGACATTAATAACAAACTTAGGATTACACACCCTGGAACACAAGTCGCAATTAATGACTTAGATTTCTATTATTCACAGAAGCTGACCTCATACACTTACTCAGCTCACCATATATATATTCATCTGGACATTATAATTCAATCTACCACCTCAACCTTCAAACTGTACCAAATGATTACATCACCCATGCCTATAGACACACGGGAGACCCCCACCAGAGGAGTCACCAAACTACAAACCACAACTGAGTTTCTAGCAGTATCTTACGATGAATCATTATTTATCGAATTGGACTCAGCAGATATGCAGGCATGTGAAGGTACTACAGTAAAGGTATGCAGAGATGTAAATGGTAGAATCTATAAACACAGGCCTACATGCCCTGTAGCCATTTTTACTAACCAGGCTCAACAGATTAAGGAACATTGCAAGTTTACAGTTTCACCACTGCAAGCACCTACCACCCATGCTATTTCCATTTCTGAAGATGAGTATCTGGTCACTACTAATGAACCCCATTACTTTACCAACTGCCATGGTAAAACGTCTGAAACTCGGAAGGCCCAGTCCTACTCAATCATTGGTGTACCCTGTGGGTGCACGATCAGTGTAGGAGAATTTTCTCTTCCAAACACAAGGTTGCCCTGTAACTCAACCTTATCATTTCATTACATTCTCAAGACAATTAATTTACCATTCATGGCAGCACTTAACAAAATTTCTGAAACCAAACCAGATGAAAGAGAGAATCTTCCAAATTTCCCAGTAGTAAACCTTTCTAGAACCTTAGAAAAACTACAGGAGAATCCAATCATGGATGATATTACTCAACTAAATTTAGAGCCCTTTGCCAAAACAGTGTTAAAAGATGCCTCCAACCTTAATAAGGAAATGGAAACGCGCTACGAGGAATCATACCTACGTCGAGTTACAGAGCATCCAATCTTCCAAAGCTTAGCACTCATCCTAGGGATATCAGCTCACATTTTTATAGTATACATACTACTCAAATTATACAGACTAGGAGGGACTGTAGCCTACCTGCCTACAGCCAAAGCATTCAGACTAGTCACCGAGCTGCCCCTACACAAATTGCTCCCAGATAAGAATCCTACCAAATTAACCCCTACAGAGGAAACCCACACCCCCTTCCTCACAATTCAGGAAACCCACACCCTGATAATTGCTATATTATTCACCCTGACCATCTACTCAGCCTACAGAATAATGAAGTACCTTAAGAAATTTGCACAGACACACTGTGGCAAGAAAAATGTGGCCAAGCGCACAAACCCCACAATATATTTTAAAATATATTGTGGAGACTCAAACTTCGCGCTACCCTTGAGGCCAATACCACATGAATTTGATGAGATTAAATCAGCAGCTGCCCCTACCTATAAGGATATAGTGGTTAAAACCTTCCCACTACCTAAGGCTATATTTACCTGGAATGGACCAGCAGTTATAACAACACAGAGAGGAGAATTTGCTTATCACCTCCCCCAGGTGATACACCTACCTTGGCGCACTAGGTTCAGTACTATACCAGCCCTTAAAAACAAAGGACTGTACTACTCCATGCTTCTCCAGAATGATTGTGGCACCAGCCCGGTGACCATGACAGCACTGGAAAATACAACAGATATAATTATTGACGAACAACAGGAGGAGACCGCAAGGTCAAACATGCAGACTATTGCTAATTTTCTAAACCACCAGCCCTCCCCGGTGACTGTGGAAACAGCCTAGACTGCCCACAGCCTAGGCTGCCCCCAGTCCACCACCAGGAGACAACACATCAGAGACAGTATTCAGAACTTTTCGGACAAATTGCCGGCCCTGAAAAGGGCCTTTGGGATGGCGGGTTTTTACACCCTAGGTTTCAGTCAGTCGGGATCCTACCACAGATCCTCGGGTTCAACATCAATGGGAGAGTCCGGGGCCGAGTCCGAGCCATACATATGGCCGTGATCCTGCTCCCACTCAGCGAGCCGGGCCTCCAGCATCCCCAGTCCATACTCGGCAGCCGTGGATGGATTCCCGGATGCCGCAAGATCGAGGAGGGATGCCGCCAACAAATAATCCCATAGCACTCGCTCCCGCGGCCCTAGGTTATAATCCATGGGCCAGAAACCCATACTGCCCAAGGCCCTAGTCAGAAGGGCCACAGTGGCCCCCCGACGCAAGGCTGAGCCCAGGAAATAATGGCAGGAGTAATTACAGACCATCACATCACCATGCTCAATGATCTCCTTGAAATTACTCACTATGTACCCATAATGGATGGTCTGGTTAGACTCAACTAGGGCCCTAACTGGACTCCCCACCTCCATCACCTGGGGGACAGGCAGAGCAAATAGAGCTTGTAGATGGGCCATGGTACTACAGCAGTGACTTCCAGAGAGGAACTGATACTCCAATACCAGCCACACACTTCTTAAATGGACACACACACACCCCCCCCCACCCTGAACTGTCCACTGACACCAAGCTAGGCACTGCCACAGACACATGCCAGAATCTGGCACCTAACACCTCAAGTGCCACCACTGCATGAGCACACCAGGGAGGAGACTCACATCTCACTCCTGACACACCTCCACTGTCAATGAAATTATCAAAGTTTTAGAAAAAAAAAATTTATATACACAGCCACTTGTTGATGTATAATATGAAAATCTATGGTATTCTCACAAAATCGATGATTAATGCGCGCATATACGCGCAAAATTGCGAAATTGCAAATTACAAATTGTAAAATTGTACAAATCTAACATTAATATACATGAATGCAGGTAGATAACTAAGACAGTTTTTGTACCCACTAGCACTTGTATACTATGCCAAGGTTTACTTAAAGTAACACACTTTAGGTATCCAAGAAAATTGTTGGAAAAATGAATGAAAAAAAAAAAAAAAAAATTTTTGTTGAGAAAATGGTTGACATAAAACATGTTTACTTAAGATACTCACCAAATAAATCTCTTTCAGGGACACATACTCAAAAGGCTAGGGGAAAAGTCAATTAAGCAGCGGCCCACTGCCGAAATTGCCAATTAATACACCCATATAGCAAAATCAATGAGTAACTCAGAGACAAACAAGCCTATTGTACATGAAGTACTTTGTTTTTCCGGCCCTCGGAAAAATTTGTCTCAAATCCCATAAATTGAATAGTGTAATCTAGATTGTACGCTCATACCCAATTTGCACACTAAAATTGTATGTTTGCACACCAGATTGTACGCTTGTACCCAATTTGCACACTAAAATTGTATGTTTGCACACCAGATTGTACGCTCGTACCCAATTTGCACACTAAAATTGTATGTTTGCACACCAGATTGTACACTTGTACCCAATTTTGCACACAAAGATTGCATGTTTGCACACTAGATTGTAAGTTGTATCCAATTTACATTTGAATTATATGTTGCACATTATACTGTATGTCTGTACCCAATTCATACACTGAAGTCAGATTTTTAGAAATCAACATTTCTAGGTGTATCCAAAATGTACGCGAAATTATATATTTGCACACTAAAATTGCCAAATATACGCGAAAATTATATATTTGCACACTTAAATTGCCAAATGTACGCAAAAATTATATATTTGCATACTGAAATTGTCAATTGAACGCAATTACACGCGAAATTGTAAATTTGCACACTGAAATTGTCATTTATGTTCAATTTGCACGCTAAATTGAATATTGAATGCCAAAATTGCACACTATTTGCCAAACTGTATGTTGTACATAAAAATGGGAAATTGTACCCAAAATTGATGTCACATGAGCAAATAGGCTCAGGTATGGTAAGATATAGAAACTCGGAAATGTACTTATACCCAGGAGAAAATTGTTTATACTGACAAAGCTCTACCACAAAAATTGCATTTGAAGCACTCCCCATTACTTCAAATCCTCTTACAAAACAGTATATAACTCCAAAATAAGGTAAAAATTGTATAAATTGTACATTCCCTCGGCGAAATGACGGAGTTTCGCATTCTTTCGGGGGAGAGGGAGTATTCTATCATATACCATTTTATTATTCCATAAATTGTAACATATTTTGTATTAATCAAAGGATATCTATGAAATTAATACATAGGTTGGTTCTAAGAGCTATAAGAGCGCTCAAACTTTACATAAGAGCGTTCATGCCCCACTGCACACCAGCCAGGTCAGTTACATACACTCTCTGACATCAAAGGCTCCGACCTAATGGTTCACTGCACAATATAATAAAAATGAGGGTCTCAGTGTGCGACCTCATGGTTCAATGCACAAATTAATAACTTGTAAGTGAATGCAACCGGCCGTCACGGGTGCCTGAGCACCGCTGACACCGTCATGAGTGTCTGAGCACTCTAAGGACTGAACAATGGGTTACATAAGCACGACGCCATAACCTTCCGGTCGCTCTAGCGTCGCTCCTGAGCGACCTAGGTCAAATATCAAAAATTCTATGGAAAGCCCATAATTAGACGGTCAGAATGAGCCCAAGATCAAGGCGGAACTCCCAGTATTAAGGAAGTTATGCTATGGAGACGGAAAGGAGCTCCGAGTGCACCACAGACAAACCGGCGCGAATTACGCACCTATCCAGCGGGCATTATAAACTTGGCATATTCAACTCCGCGCATGCCCAAAATGGCGGTTATAAACGCATAAACGGCCGAGATATGAGGGTCTAAAGATGCAGAACCGACCAAGACAATGGGGGCCATAGCGGCGTCCATGGGGGTCCTTTGTCCCCCTGTGACACTTGAAAGGGTCCCCTCAAACAATTGTAGAGTTAGGCAGATGCTGCTGGCTCCAGTCAGTCTGGAGGTGCTTTTCCAAGATTTGCTACAAATAGCCTGTCTGCACCTCCAGGAAGACAGATCACCAAGAACCGCTCTAGAGGTAACATCTCCAGTCATCTCCTGCTACCTGCTATATACCACTGCACTATGGGGAAACTATGCTAGACAGGCATTGGTTTCCTACCATTAGTGGCCAGAGGCTATCTTCTTCAAGACTTCCACCAGAGGGTAAAGTTGTCCATTATTACATTATTCCTCTAAGCAGCAGGTCAGGAGCTAGGTGTGGGAACCCACCTAGAAGTATGCTGGACACTGTATTATTAATACCTCACAGGTGGAGTGGAACTGAACATTGTACTTTATAAATTACTGTATGTTTACTGTATGTACAAATTACCTACATACTAACTACTGTATGATTGATATTTCTTACATGTTGCCTAAAGCTGAATAAACCAGTGACAACTGGAAATAACACTATTTATAAGAGCCTTGAGATAATTACACTATATACCACTAGTCTTATGATATCTCTCATATGACAACTTGATCATGCCAATAATCACTAGTATGACAGCACCATTGAAGTACTGACAAGCAGACTTATCAGTACTTCATCGGTGCATCAAGCACACCGTCCATGGGTGTATCAAGCCTGTAGATGCATGTAGTCATAATGAGGTACTTAGCATAGCAGCATTGGTGCATCATGACAATCAATAGGCATGATGCACCAATGCATCAGGCCCCTCAATGTCTCAATACAGTCTAGAGCACTCCCACAGCCATGCCTCGTGCATTATTCCCGTTATAACACAGAAAAATCACCCATCAGCCACCTGACAACACATGGATATCAATTGTGCAGCCTAAAGGTGAGATGAAGTTAACCTCCTTTGCCAGGAGTTCATTATCCATCTAGATAATCCACGGTCAATCAGCCAATCAGAATGCAGCTTTCAGGATAATGCACTCTGACTTTGCCTAGCAGTGTTATAATTAGGGAATTAGGCACTGGCCATGGCCGTGGGAGTGCTCTCGACTGTATTGCGACGTCTCAATACAGTCTAGAGCATGACCATGATCAAGTGCCTTATTCCCGTTATAACAGGGAAAAATCACACATCAGCCACCTAATAATACAGGAATATCAATTGTGAAGTTAAAAGTTGACATGAAGTTAACCTCCTGTACTGGGATTGCATTATCCATCTAGATAATGCACGGTCAATCAGCCAATCAGAATGCAGCATTAAGGATAATGCACTGTGGCTTTGCCAAGCCGTGTTGTAACGGTCCTTAAAGGGTTAAGGTAGCATCACATGATTTATTACCCCCCTGTGCAAAGGTGATTAGTCGTTAGAAAACAACACTGCCATGAATTGGGACTGCCCGGGCTGCGTCCCACAGGAACGCTCATAAAGGCCTGATACTGCACATCATTACAATAGTATTTTTGTTACAGCAACAAAAGCATAACGAGACTTCTAAGGTTACTTGAAGGAATGGTGCAATGTTTACTGACAGCTGAACCTAAAATGTGTACCACTGGTTAGGTTCTCTTAACTGTATTTGGTTTGACTTGCTTTCTGATGGGGATATGAAAAAGAAGAAAGAGGAGGAGAAGCAGGGACAGGGAAGAAGAGGGAGAAGGGAAGAAGGAGAAAAATGGGGAAAACAGAAGAAGGGAGAGGAGATAGGGGAGAGGGAGAAATTAGAAGAAGGACGAGAAGGATGAGAAGGGAAGAAGCTGGTTTAGAAAAGGGGGAGAAGGAGGACAAAGATGGAAGGAAAAAAGAACAAAGCTAGAAATAAAAGAAGGAGGGTGAGATTAAAACAGAGGAGATGCAAAAGAATGGGATAAAGAAGAAGTAGAGGAATGCACCCGATACACCCATTCACCCCCCCCCCCTCTTTACTGGTCTCATCCCTATACGCCCCCCTCCCAACACCTCCTTACACATTGTGCAGGCATGCGCACAGACACCACCAGGTGTCCCGGATGTTACCTGGATAGGCTACTAGAGGGTGATGTGCACGCATGGCTTCAACTCAATATGGTTTCCATCAAAAGGCCCCACCCCTAGGCCTGGACCTTACTGCCCCCCCCTCTCTTATCCGAGAGGTTTAGCCATTCCAGCACAGCTGATGCAGGAGTGCATCATGCTCATTTCTGATGCAGCAATAAAATGCTGACGAGTCTACTCACCAGCACATCACTGGAGTTACTTCACAGGGCTGCATTCGTGCGGCATTAATGCACCGTTTTGGTACTTGGATGTCTAGGACAGCTCCAACTCTACTGCTTACACCTGTCCACATCAGTGACTGCCCCCCCCCTCCGCCATCTCCTACCCCCTTTACTGCCTACACCAAATCCCCCCGGGGGGCACTCCCCAACTTCTGGATACCATGAGTTTGAGTTTTAACAAGTTTATTGGCAGAAATCATACATGTACGTTTTTCAGATCAGCCAAAACACGGCAACAGGAAAGAAATAGTGTAGCGCTCAATCAGGTTGTACAAAGTTACATCAGGCAGACATCATTTTGGGTGTAGATCATTACGATATTACTAAAGACATAACTAAAGCCTCTTAGGAGCTGTATGTATCACCATGATTTGCACAAGTCGATTATCCGCAGGCAGCATGTATATTACATCTTTCAAAAATAATTACGTAGTCTATCAAGTGACGGTTATACACCTAATACATTCAGATTTTGTTCATGAATTCTTTCTTACTGCCTATCTGCTGAGTATTTGCATCCAATTTGTCCCAAAGGACACACCCCCTGTACAGTGGTGACTTATCATACGTGAAACACCTGGATCTGGATACCTTTAACTGTTTTTTAACATTGCCGCGCAAGTTCCTGGCAGGGAGTTTGACACAGTTTGGATCACAAGAAACATCATACATCATAGATAATAAGTTCTTATCACGTCTAACCTTTAGCATTTTCATGTAAGTTCTAACATGGAGATCGTATATAGATATATCCCGAGTATTAAAGATTCGAAGACATAACCGTAGGCAATGATTCTGCATAAGTAACACTGGATTTAGGACCACTTTCATGTAGAAAACTTGCATGTTCCAGCACAGGTAGAACCATTTGTTTGTATAAGGTCAGACACAGCTTATTATCGACAAATTTCCTTATCTGTTTTAATTGGTACATCTTGTGGCGGAAACTAGATATTATTTTTTCGTTGTTTCTCCGAAAATTAAGACCACAATCAATGATAACACCAAGGTAATTGAATTCATCAACCACTTCAAGGCGCTTACCATCCAGTTCAGCACTCATTATACTCAAATTGTGTCTGGCATTAAGTAAATCACTTGCACACCATAACAACTTTGTTTTTTTCATTATTGATAGTAAGCTTGAACAATTTACACCATTTACTGATACTATCCAGATCAGACTGTAATTTCCTTAGTACATGATTGGGGTCGGTATCATTGACATAAATAGCGAGATCATCGGCATACAAACAGAATTTGCAGGATTTTATAACCGATACTATACTATCAATATATATTATAAATAATAACGGACCTAACACGGACCCTTGCGGGACACCACACGTTACAGCCTCTTCAGCAGATACACGCCCATTGGCAGTAGCATATTGCTTTCTGTCCTTAAGATAAGAATTAAACTAGGATACACACTGTACAGATAAATGCAAAATCCTAAGCCTTCCTAGGAGGAGGGAGTGGTCGACAGTATCAAAAGCCTTTCTCAGATCTAGGAAGACTACAGCCGAGCACTCCCCCCTGTTAAATCCTTCAAATAGATCTTGAGTCAAAATATAAATAGCACCATTAGTAGATCTACCTGGAACAAAGCCAAACTATCTTTTAGATATAAAATCATTATCCAGTAAATACCTAATTAACTGGCGGTGGATTGATTTCTCAATTAGTTTCAAGACAATATTGAGTTGACTCACTGGGCGCCAGTTTGAGATATTCAGCAAATCCCCTGACTTTGGCAACGGAATTACATTAGCTATTTTGAACATCTCCGGTATGACACTATTAGTGATTGAACCATTAATTATTTGAAGTAGTATATGTGGGATATGTAACAACACGTTTTTCACCACATTTGCTCTGATGTGTTGAATACTCGATGATTTTACAGAGTTGATACCGTTAATAATATTAGTGCAGGTTAATAAATCAATAGGCAACAATTCAAACAACTGGTCACGTTCAGGGACATGGGAAAGTATAAGGTCAGTAATCCATCGATGGTCGGTGTTACTGACAACTGGTATCAGATTCGCAAGGTTAGGACCAATACAAGTATAATATTTATTTACAAATTCAGGAATCTCAAGGTCAGGGATGCCAGTACCATGCTCATTTATTAATGACATTTTTATCTCAGTGCGAGGTCCCTTCCATAAACTACTTATTACATTCCAAAAACGCCTTGGGTCAGTTTTGTATTTATTAAGATTCCTGGTTATAAATATGCAAACATAATTTCAAGGGAAAGGGGCTATTTTGAGCCCTGGACACGAGGTGGTTTTAAGCAATTTTAAGGGAAAGGGATATATTTTTAAAACAGTGTAGAGGTACACTTTACTACCATAGGAGTTGGGTACCGTCTGACGTGGCGGGTGAGCCGAGTCGTCGGACGTTCCTCAGGTTCCGGATAGGTGGCAGCACCGATCCGGGTCTGTGGGGACATCTGGCGACGAACACCTGGGTCCGTATATAAAGCCCAGGGCTCAGCCGCTACGTCAGAGGCCCTTCTGGCCTCCACACTATGTAAACCACTGTCTTTTAATATTAGCTGCCTCTTTGATATCATTCGGCAGCCGTGAGTGTGCATTAAGTAATAAACCTAACCGTTGGCATACACTTGGAATACTGTCTTACTCCTTCTTTCCGAATCGTAAGACCCGAACCCCCCCCAGGTCCGTAAGGCCACAAACCCTTACACTGGTGCCGTGACCAGTTAATTCTGGTGTATAGCCCGGACGTTATAACGTCCGAACGGCTAGTACATGGGTTAGACACCCTTAGGGAAGCTAACCCAGCAGGGCAATCACTTGCCCAAGAGAATGGAAATGGATCGCTAATGCTCCAAGCCCATTCGGATCCACAAGATGCAGAATCAGCATCCTGGAGAGATCCCGGACCCCACTATAATGATAGTGAGGAGAATCTGCCAGACTCTGTACGACGCGAACAGTCCATACAGAGACATAGTAACTTAATAGGCCAGCATTCAATTGTTGACGAATTATGTGATTCGATGTTTGAAGTCGGTGGTAGTACTAACCCAGAACATCCGGCACCAATGCGAAAAAGGGTAACATTCGGAGAACTACCTTATAGGTTACCCAGGCCCGAATTACCAATATTAGATTATAGCGCTATAGATGGCGACTTAACCTATACGGTACCGGAAGGTGAAGAATTAAAACGACCGGATGTCCTGTTGTTGAATGAAACTTATGTAACTTTGAACGAGAATTTAAATACCTTGGTCAAAGCTAAGGATGAAGTATTGCATGAAAAACTTCAAATGGAAGAGGACCTAACTGGCATGCGAAAGGAATTCGAAGCCAGAAGGAGCGAGTACATGAAAGAACTCGAGAGTGAAGAACTAAAACTTCAATCTATGAGAGATTCATTCAATAAAGAATATGACAATAGACACATTCGTATCCAAACATACATAGATACGAACGACCAACTAAACCTTGATAAGACAAAATTCGAATCCGAAATTCGCCATTATCAGGAGGAGTTGGATAAATTGAAACTTCAGTGCAGTAAACAAGCTGAAGATAATGAGACCATCCGGGTAGGCATTATAGCTTACAACAAACAACTGGAGGAGGATAGACAGAAACTCACGAATGAGCTTCAGGAATTGCAGGCTACTGCAATAACTCTAGATAAATATGTAGAAGCAGCCCAGTTAACTATAGGTAATATAGACCCAGCTGTGGTATCTACAATGTTGGGAAAGACATCTAAAGATGCAACCCCAATTAGATACAGCCCATTCGTTGATGATGGGGCTGACAAGAATGTGGTATCCGGAATCTATAAAAAACCGGATAACGCTGCAGTAAATGGAACCGCATCTAAACCAGTAGTTCCAATGCTGGATACGATAGGACCAGCACCACCCATACCAGATTTGAGTCACAAAATCAAAGCGACTCACGATGGTGCTACAGGGAATAATAATAATTCACCCGTGGCACAACCAAGAGCACCCGGACCAATGAGACATATGTTGACACCACCTTCATATTTCCCCCAACCCGGCCACAGTACACCAGCAGTACCAAGATTACCGAATCCACCCCCAGGTTCTGGTAATGGTCCTACTGATGGACGTTTTCCGAGACCAAATCCGCCACAAAACAATATCAACGGCGGTACGCATCAACCGAGAACATCTTCCTATGGATATAGAAATAATTATAATCCATCGGGAAGTGGCAATTATCAGAATGGTAATAGCTATAACCAGGGATGGAATCAAAATGATTCTTACCCTAGATATGCTTCTTCTGGAAACACCGGTCACAATAGTGGATACCCTGGTGGTTCATCTGGAGGCTATAATAATAATGGTCCACCAGGAGGAAACCCTCCAGGCGGCCCAGGAGGATCCGGATTCGGAGGATCAGGATCAGGAGGAGATGGCAGGAAACCTAACAGGAGAACTTCTATGCCTGCAGGGATGCAAACCATCTTTGATAGAAGCCAATGTATACAAAACCTTGGCATTGACTGCTACCGAAAGGGAGCAGACGGCATGGAAGTCATGAACTGGAGCATGCGAGAAGCAGATAGACTACGCGGATGTAATAATCCGGCACGTAGGCAGGCACGGATACCCCCTCCATATGATTCTAATGATCCATGGAAGGACAGGTATCAAGCTTTTGTTGACGAAGTCAATTGTAGTGGCTGGACAAAAGAAGAAGCTCTGCCATATTTGATCTGTTGGTTAAATAAAGGCGGAAAAGTAGCCCTCAACCAATGGAGAGCAGCTTACGGGATATATGGTACCTATGATCAATTGGTCGAATGTGCCGCATACCTTTTCGGATCAATCGTTAGAGAAGATCCGTGGGTAAGCTTCAAGAAGAGGACACAAAAACCTAAAGAATCACACAAAGTCTTTGGTTTGGAGCTACAGGACTTGCTTTCGAAAGCACGTCCAAATTGGGCTCATGATGATGATTGTTATCTACAAGAATTGTTTATACAATTCTACAGTGGATTGCGTGATCCGGATCACAAGCAAGTGGTCTGGGACTCTTGGAAAGATGACACTTCCTTCAGTGATCTGTTCATAGCAATCGATGGACATGACATGAAGAAACGTTTGGTAGGTCTCGGACCTAATCCAATAAGAGCAGCTCCATTCCAATATGGAGGTACACCTGCTCCGGTATACGATACTTCCCAATTAGCTCCGGTTGAATCGAATGAAGTTGATGAGAATGATGAATATGTCTCCGATGAAAACGGAGATTATATTGGTTCAGTGCATGTAGCTGGAAAGTATTACCGACAAAAGCGGTATAGGAAAGTACGTTCGAGAGGGAGAGGAGGATCTGTTGCTGGTAAAACAGCTTCCGGATCAACCCAACCTGGCAGTGTAGCCTCTACGGCGAACCCAACTGTAGCAGCCACTGTTGCTCCGACTAACATGATGGAAACATTATTAGCCGGATTAACAGAAGCTCTAAAGAGACCGAGAGTTGACAAATCTCAGAGGAGATGTTTCAGATGCCAGAAACTGGGGCATTATGCTCCAGAATGTATGGCTGAAAAACCTGTCCCTCGTAGACAGGAGAGTGTCTCTGGAGTAAGTACAGAGGAAAACTAAGGAGGGGTCTCCCGAGGGGCAAAGAAGGGGATCCCAGTGACAAATCTTGCCATGATATCACCATCCGTGATGATAGTTCACATGAAGTAACAAGATCGCCTAACACCGAGGTGGTTGTAGACACCCGGAAGGTTAGGGAAGCTGATATAACAGGTGCTATGGGAGCACAGGGGAAACCCAATATCAGTAACGAGGCAGGCGGCTATTCGTTAGCCAAGGTCTGTGGTGCCCACCTGCCCCCGGGTCATCCTTGTCTGGAATTCTTAAAAGGATGTGGATTGACTCCTGGTGTGAAAAATGACGTTCCGATTGTCACGGACATGCCCTCTGTTCTAAACGGAAGGCGGTGGTATGTTTGCCTTACTGTTAACGGAAGGTCTGCCGAATTCCTTGTGGATACGGGAGCTAGCCACTCTTGTATCTCCAAGGGGTTCTACGACCTTATACCGGATGAACATGATACTCTCAAATCGGGAGGAAGTGCTCAGACGGCCGACGGCAGTACCTTGCAAACGTATGGTAGAACTTGTGTGAGACTACAGTTAGATGGTATACATGACTATGTCATGAGCGCCACCGTTGCGGATATAGCAGATGAGGGGATACTCGGGTTGGATTTCGCATCCCTGTATGGTGCTGTATTGGAACCCCAAACAGGAGTGTTGAGTGTGAGATACCCGTACCCCGTGAAGGTTAGATGTGCACTGAGACAAGTGAGCAGTATGGCTAGTGTGGCACACACTGTGCGAATCCCTCCGGGAGTAGCCTGTGATGTGCTTGTAAGAAGTGATCCTGCAATGCGTAACAAACCTGCAGTGATAGAACCGGATGTAGTTACTTTGTCAGGTATTGGATTAAATTCTGTAGACACTATAGTAGCGAATGCATCCTGGTCGGTAGTACCTGTCTCCAATACTGGAAACACTACTATCTACTTGAAAAAGGGACAAGTTTTTGGAAACGTGACCCTTTCGGAAACTGTAACGGATAGTAAGCTAAGCTTACAGAAGGTAACAGGAGATGATGAAATTTCGGAAGACTTACTTAAGTTGTATGAAGAAACTTCATTAGAAGATCCGGAACACCGGAAAGAGTTCTATGATATGCTCTGTCAGTATCATACTGCCTTTGCCAAACCTGGTGAAAAACTAGGTACGACAAATAAGGTATTACATAAAATAGATACTGGAGATGCCGAACCCTTTAAGATACCGTATAGACGGTTACCCTTAGCAAAAAAGAGAGTAGCTGAGGATGAAATAAATAAGATGTTGGAACAGGATGTAATAGTCCCTTCCAATAGTCCATGGAGTAGTCCTGTGTGTATGGTAACAAAAAAGGACGGTACTATCCGTTTCTGCATAGACTACAGGAAGTTAAATGGAATAACGAAAAAGAATTCGTATCCATTACCGAGAATAGATGAAACCATTGACTCCTTAGGAGGAAACAGTTGGTTTTGTACCCTAGACTTGCAATCAGGCTATTGGCAAGTGGGAATGAACCCTTCAGATATGGAGAAAACTGCATTTTCAAGTCATATTGGATTATTCCAATATAATGTAATGCCGTTTGGATTGTGCAATGCACCTGCAACATTTGAAGCAATGATGGAAACAATTCTAAGTGATTTATTGTGGAAAAGATGTCTTGTATATCTAGACGATGTCATTGTCTTCGGAAAAACATTCGAAGAATGTTCTAATAACCTAAAAATGGTACTAGAACGTATTATTTCAAATGGTCTCAAATTGAAACCTAAGAAATGCCACATGTTTAGAAAGTCCATAAATTATTTGGGCCGCATCATCAGTGATGAAGGAATAAAGGCTGATCCGGAAAAAATCGAATCAGTCACGAATTGGAATAGACCTAAAACACCCAAGGAAGTGAGGTCCTTTTTAGGATTCTGTTCCTATTACAGGGAATTTATTCCGAATTATTCTAGAGTCAGTTACCCATTACAAGCAATAGCTAACTGGACTCCAGGAAGTACCAAGGAAAAATTTCCTTGGACGCATGAACAGGAAACCGCTTTCCAAAAGCTCAAAGACCTGTTCACGAGTACTCCCGTATTGCAATATCCGAATGAGACGGATCATTTCATACTGGATACTGATGCTAGTAATGATAGCATTGGTGCAGCTCTCTCGCAAGTCCAAAATGGGAGAGAAGTACCAATTGCCTTTGCCAGCAACACACTGAGCAAGACTCAGCGCAATTACTGCACAACCAAAAGAGAGTTGTTAGCAGTAGTCGTATATACCAAGAAGTTCAAACATTTTCTATGGGGAACGAACTTTACTCTGCGTACGGATCATTCCTCTTTAAGGTGGCTACTGAACTTCCGAGATGCTGAAGGCATGTTAGGCCGATGGCTAGCCCATTTATCCGAATATGGGCTTGAACATCAACAGATTCAGCATAGACCCGGAGTTAAGCATTTAAATGCTGATGCTTTGTCTCGAATACCAATCCGGAAATGTGATAATCCGGATTGTACTGATTGTGGAGCTCATAAGGCAGTGTTAGCAGGGATTCGAAGACCATTCGTACCCCTAGTTGCCAGTATACTGGATTGGTCTATGGATCACATACGACATTTCCAGGAAGCTGACTCGATAACTGCACAGCTACTGCAATTAGTACCAAAGGGTATACGTCCAGTTAGACCAGAGGTCTCTCTGGAAAATCGAGAAATGAGAAGGTTTCTTGCTCAATGGACCGAGCTTGAAGTCCGGAAAGGCGTGTTATACCGTTGGAAGCCATGTAATAATGGTGATAGAATCATGCAAGTGGTGATACCACATGCCATGAGACATGACATTATGTACTTCTGTCATGGACATCGGACCAGTGGTCATTTCGGAAGGAAACGCTCGCTAGCACGACTTTCCAAGAAATACTATTGGCCTGGCATGACACGGGACTTGCAAAGATGGATAACCACCTGTCCGGATTGTTGTAAAAACAAACCCGGACCCGGGATGGGCAAACTTCCCCTATCCCAAGAACTTTTCGGAGTTAGATTCGCAAGAATCGGGGTAGATATTATTAGTGGATTTAATACAACCGCTAATGATAATACCTGTATGATGGTAGTGTGTGATTATTATACGAAATACACTAAAGTATTTCCACTACCGGATCACAAAGCAATTACTTGTGCCGAAGCTTTTGTAAAAGGTTGGGTACTAAGCTTCGGTGTACCATTAATGTTACACAGTGACCAAGGCAGAGAGTTCGAATCAAATCTCTGGCAGGGTATGTGCGAATACTTGGCTATTTGCAAGACTAGAACCAATCCGTATAGACCACAAAGCGACGGATTGGTGGAAAGGTTCAATAGAACCCTCATCCAAGTCCTAAAGTCACTCGTTAATGAACATATGGATGACTGGGATGAGCAATGTCATTTTGTGACACATGCTTATAATAGTACGGTACATTCAAGTACAAATTGTTCTCCGAACCTTTTAGTATTCGGAGAGGATTTGATAATGCCTGCTGACCTAGTTTTTGGAGTCGTAGGAATGGACCCTGAACTACCTTGCCATGTAGTTTTTGTGGAATGTTTAAGAGACAGATTTAGAAAAGCATATGAGTCTGTCCGAATTGATTTGGAGAAAAGTGCCAAATGGCAGAAAGTAGGATACGATACCGATCTAAAGCATCGGAAATTCCAATCCGGAGACAGAGTCCTCAGATTACATGAACCACTTAGACACATAAAATTAGCGTCTAATTGGGACGGTCCCTTTACTATAACACAAATTATCAGTGATTGTACCGTAATTATTAAATCTGACCTTGGTCGACTCTATAAGTCAAATGTGGCTAGATTAAGGAGATGGTCTGGGAGGGAGACCTCCACAGAAATGTATGGTGAAGGTTCCGAAAGGATCCTGAATCAGAATCGCATAATAGACCAGGTAAAGAACACTACAGTGAAGCGTGGTCGAGGTAGACCCAAAAAGTGTTCCGAATCAGTGACACCCACGCCAACACCGATTAAGCGTGGGGGAGTTAAAAAAGTCTCGGCAGGTGAAGACAGAAAGAAGAGGAAAGGTGTTTCTAAGGCTAAGAAGCACCTAGAGAAAGCTCTTCAGACTGTCAGGTCCGATAAAGAACTATCCGAGAAGGGGAGATACGTTCGCCGCAGCCCCCGAATTGCCCAGAGGACTGCAGTGACCTAACCTGTATACACAACGAGTGTAATGTTTACATTTAGAGGAACGGATGACAACTGACCCTAAAGGCTTATTTGTCGCCCCCGCATGATGTACCAATGGGTAGTGGACGGATAATCCGGTGGATTTGCTTAAGCTTTCCATAATCTCCACTTAAATCCCCAGTCGAGTCATCGGGGTGAGCGATAATTACCTAAAAAACAATCAGTTTGTTGATGTACCGCCTGTAGCACGTGCGTTTCGGCATGACGTCACCGTGTCCAGTCTCGGCTGACCTCTCGTGACCTCGCGGACCGCGGGGAAATGACGTCACGAAAGCTGGCCCGTCGCCATATTTGTTTTCGGTAACGTTCAAGACGGTCGAGCTCGCTCCCTTCTTGGATTTTACCGGCTAAGCAAACCCCCCGCTGCTCCTCCAGAGTCTGTCTCCTGGTAGACAGACTCCGTTTGTGCCGGCCCCGGCGCCGTAAAAGCCGGAAAAAGGAGTAGTTTACTCCCGTGATCGATTCCCCAGTCATGGCTGAGGAATCCGTAGCTGCAGCCAAGCTATCCGGTGACCCGGATAAGCTGACTCCGTCCGCAGAAGCTTTTCCGGAAGCTTTGTCGCCTGTTACACAGGAAGAGAGCGAGATGATGGACGTGGAGGAACCCACGGATCGCTCGTTCGAGGAGAAGCTGGCTTCATTCTCACTCAATGAGCCAGAGAAACTGCTATCTCCACTCCCAGCAGAGGGATCCGGAGCGACTGCGAGTGCTGAACCCGCAGCGACAGAGTCCGAAACTACCCAAGTTGACGGACAGAAGGATGAGTGGAAGCCAGCAGTGGCGGAGCCTTTTCCAGCCAGTTATGATGGTCGCTACCTGTATGTCCACCCGGAACTGCAGGCACAAGTGACCTACGCGGACGGGACACCAGTCAGGATGGACCCGAAAGTCAGGATAGCTATCGAGGGCGTCATGGCTCCCGAACAGCTGACCAGGATGCCTCCCGAGTGGCTTCGAGACTGGCCGTGGTTCCAACGGGGACTTATGGTGGACGCCGGTTTCCGTGAAACCGTGTATGCAGCTAACCGAGCCTTCGAGCTCGGAGCGTATCCGAAGCCTGACAAGTCCCTGTGGAACGTCAAGGCTACGAACATTAACTGGGTAGGCTGTGTCTGGGATACCGATGGCCAGACCTACCCACGCCCTAGTGCTAACCGGACGCCGTGCCGGACCACTAAGGAATTCCGGGAGGCCGCTGCTAACTTCGAGCAGTGGGACGATGGTTATTACATAACCGAACAGGAATTGGTGGATGTCCAGAACAATTCACTAATCGGATTGGACCGAGCTGCAGCCCTTCGGACGGTTATTGTCCGCCGCATGACTGCCGAACAGGAGGCACAGGAAGAGGCTAAGAGGGCCGCGGAAGCACCCGCACCTCCTATCCCCGACCTGAAGCTTGCCACCAGAAGCTCCGCCAGTGCTACATCAGCTACCGGCAGCACTACTACTCCAGTAGAAGCCACGACCTCCAGCACATCCGGAACCCAGGAACCGGAGGAAGACTGGAAGGTCAGTAAGAACCGACGATCCGCTGCTCGGAAGCTCAAGAATCTCCCGGATTCTGCGAGAGCCGAGCCGAAACCCAGCACCTCAACCACTGGTAGTACTGCCATGGAGGTTGAGTCGTCTGACGAGGAGTCGGTGCACGAATCCTCGGTTGAGTATGATGAGAAGGCCACTCCATCAACTCAAACCGAGGCCGAACGTTGGGCTAACGCCAAATCCGGATTCAAAACCCGGATCCCGACGTGTTTCTCCGACTGTGCGTACGGAGTTAAGAAGGACGGCTCTACCCTCTACGCCTGTCCAGACTCAATCAATAAGAACGATGAGTCGGATGATGAAGATTGGATGCGCCTTTCGGACGAGGACCCCAATCCGAGCAAAGCCTATCGAAAGATGTGGCTTATGCTAAACCACACCGAAGGGTATTACACTTATACCCAGAGGAGGAAGCTGCGTTGGGCTTTAGAGAAGTGGTACGGTGACGATCAAAAGTCCTGTCCCTTCTCTATCTGCCAGGATGCGAGTGATGTCTCGATCCGGACCTGGAGTACTCCAGCCCGGTTCCAAAGGCATCTGGTAGAGGCCCACTTCCACCATCACCCGGTTTACATTTGTGATCCGAGTTATGGTAAGAAGGGCAAGAAGTGTACTACGAAGGTGCAATACAACCGACGTAGTGATCTGGCTAGACACCAGAAGAAATGCCACGCAGAAGGTTTGGACGGGGCCCGGAAGCGCATCATGGAGCTTCATCAGGAACTCATGAAGGAGTTCGATAGCCTGAGCGAGGATGCTTGGTCTAAGATCCGACCAGGGGACCAAGTCCTCTGCGAAGTTCCGAAGACCAAGGATTCGAAACTCCGAGCAAAGATAGTCCTGACTCCTGGAAAGGGTAAACTGGACATGCACGAGTCTCTCTGGCAGAAATGCGAGGAATCCGGAAAGGATGCAAAGAGAGCTCGTGAAAGGAGCAGGAGAGACCAGAACCGTGGCAGCAATGGTAATGGTCAGAGCACAACAAAACCGAAGGTCAGAGCAGAGGACCGTTCCAGGTCCCCTCTGACAAGGCACCCCGCAGAACAGGCTCAGGGCACTCCGGTGTTCAAGAAGCCTGAACCTGCCGGATACGCTGGAGCCGTATCTAAACCTGGGAAAGTGAGTTCTCGAAACTTTCCGTCCTTAAACCAGGGACCTGGACCTGAGAGCCAGACCTTGGTGGTAGGAAAGGATGGTCGCCTTATGCCAAAGAAGACCACCGCATCTGCTGCCGCCGGATCTGCATCCGCTCCAGCCGCCCCACCAGTTACCTTTACCCAGGAGCAGTTAAACATGTACCTGCAAATGGGACTGAAACAGAACGTACCACCTGCCTTCTGTGTACCAACGACAGGTGTGTCCGGGAGTCCTAAACCCGGAAGTGGTCCACAGGCCGCCTCGACTCCTCCCAAGGCTGTCGCGGCACCTGAGAAACCGAAGGACGCCATTACCATTAAAACTGGTAATGCGGAAGTTTGGTTTGAGAAGTCTCGCCAAGGGGAGGCAGATGTCCAGAAGGCCATCTACACCCATTGGGAGAAGACCGTTCGTGAAAAAGCGATCGAGTTTCATCAGGGTCTCCTAAACGAAACCCTGTTGTGTATGAAACAGGTGGGTGACGCTGAAAAGCAACGTCTCGAGACTCTCATCCGGGACGATGTAAAGGCCCAGGAGGAGGCTGCCTCAGCTGCTCAAGAAAAAGCAGCTATGGATGTACACGTGTTGGAAAAGCGTGTAAAGGAGGAGATCACTCGGAACACCAACCTGAACACTAAGTTCATGAGGGTGTTCGGAGTCGACTTGGACGAGTGGGACGGCACTCCCGAGTCGGCTTTAGCTCTTCTGAAGAAGAAGCATGCTAAGAAATCCGTTTAAAGCATGCTAGGGTTATTTCTTCCATAATTTTTTTTCCAACACCAAATGACCAGATATAGTCTTTGCGGAACCCTAAAGGTCTGCGAATGCTTTTACTAGTGCATGAACACCTATGTTATGTGTTCCGGGTTCCTTTGACCAGTCTATTATTCAGGTTGTATAACATTTACTACACCCTGAATAGCCTACTCGGATTTATAATTTCATCCATGAACAATCCGATAGTAGACTTGCTGCTGTGAGACGTATCCGGATGCCAGTTCCAGACTCCTGCTGTTACCCGTGCTAACCAATTACTAGGATGGACTTTACGATTTACCTCTACAACTCATCTGTACTCCCGAATGGACTTATATCTCTACTACTATTACTTCCGGATCAACCTATATCGGACTATTATTTAACTTATGTCAACTAAAACTTAAAAAGGATTACGTTCTCTACACAGTTGACACATCCGGACTAATATTCTACAAATCTACACCATTGGGATATACTATAAACTTTAGCACTACTAGAGGATTGTGGGTAGCTGCCCCAAATCAACTACCGTGTTCACTCAATATAAGGAAACTATAAACTTTAGCACGTCCATCCCGTGGTTAGCTGACCACACCTACCTACTAGTACCCGGAGGATACAGCAGAAGACTCCAGCAGCATTTATAATTCCTGTATATTGTATATAATGTCATATTTCTATTTTTCTATAATATTATATGTATGTACATATCTATTAGATACATATTATAATACGGGTACATATACATTTCCTGATACGGATCTCTAATCACTATTAGTATTTATATTATAAGATCCGTTAAACTTCACCAGATAACACATATTATTGTCCTGCGAGACAAAATATATAATAAGTATAATGATCTGGTGCTATAAAGGTTATTAGGTACACGGTGATAATATATTATTATATTCATTACCACACCGTGATGTTTTTTTTCTTTCAAGTGTATGTTATAAATAATCATATTCGTACTACTCACGGAATCCTTAACGGATTCGTATAATATTAATATACGACATGTCATTGGATAGTGATGTTACTATAACAGTCTTCTTTAAGACTACATATTCAAATGTGTTGTCAATGACTACAAACACACATACGGATGTTATTTTGTGATATGTTTTATTATCGACAGTTCCGTTACATATAGCTGTCATCATCACATGTATACGATTCATATTACTTGTCCTATTAATTATACCTGAAATATAATACAATATTATGTGGTATAATAATTAAATAGACAGTTCCGTTTCACATAACTGTCTCTTCTTCAAGTAATTCGTATAATATTTCAACATCCTAATCGTTATATGTAACTAAAATTCACTATCGAATATATATATATGACATCTGGTTCACAATTGATTTAGTGCTAATGTTATACCTATGGTTGTACCTCTATTACTAAAGGTTTAGACATGTAGAAATGTTATCCTAGTAATATTATACGTATAACACCCTCCTAAATGTCTGGGGGAGTGGTGTAGAGGTACACTTTACTACCATAGGAGTTGGGTACCGTCTGACGTGGCGGGTGAGCCGAGTCGTCGGACGTTCCTCAGGTTCCGGATAGGTGGCAGCACCGATCCGGGTCTGTGGGGACATCTGGCGACGAACACCTGGGTCCGTATATAAAGCCCAGGGCTCAGCCGCTACGTCAGAGGCCCTTCTGGCCTCCACACTATGTAAACCACTGTCTTTTAATATTAGCTGCCTCTTTGATATCATTCGGCAGCCGTGAGTGTGCATTAAGTAATAAACCTAACCGTTGGCATACACTTGGAATACTGTCTTACTCCTTCTTTCCGAATCGTAAGACCCGAACCCCCCCCAGGTCCGTAAGGCCACAAACCCTTACAACAGTAATATTTGTCTTAGACCCTTCACCAAGAAGCCTGTTTCCAGGTGGATTTAATCTGTGATACTCCTTAACCTAGGGTTACAGTGCATTCTTTTGGAAGTCACCCTTAATTAGGGTATGTTATTTGGCTTTGTCCCTGGAAAAGGGCTCTAATCTTCATTATTTGACTCTTTTTAGGGGTTGTTCCCACATAGAAACTACCGTATCGGCCTGTATGAGTGTCAGGTCTTAATTGAGCGCCGGTATTGAATAAGCACCGTGGACAAAGGGGCTTTGAGTTTTTGAAATACACTATAATTTTATAACTTTAGGCTTGAATAAGCACAGGTCTTGAATGAGCGCCAGGGGTGTAGACTGCTTGAAAACAATGAGCACCTGGGCGTTTTTACAGGGCATTACGATATATGAAAATAGGGTCTTCATGTTCTACTGGAGGGTGTTGCTCCTATAGTAAAAGGAAGAGCTGGCTAAAAATGCCCTAGTTTCCAGTCCTTTCCTTTCATGTAGCTATAACTTGTCCCTTTTGTTGCTCACAAGTTGTCATTCAAGTATGGTGCTGAAAAGGGGGATTTGAGTAGGTACCTAGTTGGGAGAAGTCAGTCAGTATAATATTCTATAGAGTGTGTGACATGAGTAGGTACCTGATAGTACAGCTCTCTCTGTTTTAAACAAGGCAGGTGACTTTTCAGACTGATGTGGTGAGTGCAAGTACTTTGGTGAAGTAGAGCACAACTTGTTTAGAAAAGAGGGCACATACTCACAGCTCTTTTTACAATAGGAGCAACACCCTCCAGGTTCACAAGGCACTTGACATAGGTCTCTACTCAGATTTGGCATTTTCCTAGCCAGGAGCGTGTTGCTCCTATGGTAAAAAGAGTTGTCAGTAGGTACCCTCTTTTCAAAAGAAGTCACGCTCTGCTTCACCATTCAACTTGCACTCACCACATTAGTCTAAAAAGTCACCTGCCTTGTTTAAAACAGAGAGAGCTGCACTATCAAGTACCTACTCATGTCACACACTCTATAGTATATTATACTGACTGACTTCTCCTAACTAGGTACCTACTCAAATCCCCCTTTTTTAGCACCATACCTGAATGACCACTTGTGAGCAACAAAAGGGACAAGTTATAGCTACATGAAAAGAAAGGACTGGAAATGAGGGCATTTTTAGCCAGCTCTTCCTTTTACTATAGGAGCAACACCCTCCTTGTTTTGATGCTAATTTGAACTTGTTGAAATTTGCCAGACAAAATATCATTGTCAATACCTATGTCCTGTAGGCACTGTCTGGCCATGTTCCATCTATCATTCTGCCTATTGTATAAGCGCTTTTAAGTTCTGAGGTCTCAAATTAGCGCCAGTATTGAAGGTTGCTGGTCTTCCGGTAGGAATATATGCCTAGCCTGGGGTTTAGGGGAATTGAAATCAGCCTAACGCACTAAAGCAATATCTAAATAAAAGCCTGTCTCAAATAAGACCTAAAAGGTCTATACATTAATATGTATCCCGGTACTTAAACAGTATGGTATGCCTACTTTCTTAATCGCTATGGCTTCTCCAAGCAACATCCCTTGAGCTGGCACTGTTCATTGAGGCTGACTTTCATAGTCAGAAACTTTAGTGGACATATTGAACAAGTAGTGAGGGGGGCTTCGCTCCTAACCACCACAGGCAATGAGGGGGGCAAAGCCCCACTCATTGCATGTTATTGTTGGATATCAGTCACAAGTCATGACATATCCATTAACTACTTATTTCATTACACGATTAATCAATAGATATTCAATAGAAAATCAATAAATATAATTTGAAAACAAAAATCTTTCCCTCCCCGGTACTCGAAGCCAGCCATACTGTGTGTACACACGGTGAAAAAATATGTTCGCTTGAATCGGGACTCGTCCCGCCTACCTGTAGAAACTGAGCGCAATGCACTACCCACTAGACCAACGGGGTACACACACCTCAGTGCCCAGCTTGGCTTGGTTTGAACGCATCCAGCAGTCCTACATAATTAGAATGCTATTCTAACCTGGCGCATGTGAGAGTTGTTGGAGGGGTCACAGCCATATCAATGACTTATACAGACCTGGTTCTAACCAAGCGTTTCTCGTCAGTCCCTGTGGCGCAATGCATAGGGAGTTGGATTTGGGATCAGGAGACTGCAGGTTTGACCACTACCCTGGCAATGATAATTTCGTAGGTTTTAACATGTACCATATGACATGTATGACATGTAAGGAGGCATGTTATCCATGGATAACATGCCTCCTTACATGGATAACATGCCTCCTTACATGGATAACATGCCTCCTTACATGGATAACATGCCTCCTTACAAAAGTCATGCTGCATGAATCACGGTGTGCAATATCGATAGGTATGTGCAGGGGAATATCCAGAAAAAGCACCTAAAATCACAGAAGTCGTGTAATAACCTTAGGTATCTTATTGCTGTAGAGTACTAAAATCAACATGGTGCCATGGACTTTCATGTTTGACATGCGACATAGACATGATGGGAAAATATGTGACATGACATAGGGGTTTCTTTATGTCTATAATAATGTGATACGGTAGATTCTTAGATTTGACATGGGACATGGCGATTTAAGTAATATATGACATGGGCATTTCTTGAAATCAGTACCCTCTCTTCACCCAGGGCTGCAATTCTTTTTACATATCCTAGTTATCCTAACCTGACCCAAACCCCAGCTACTGCTCGTCATTGTCTTGCCGCAGGTCGCCCTGTCCCATGCCTGTAACGGTGAGATAGGCTCTGTTATAATGAGGCATTCAACCCATGTACCATGGATGGGAGGAGACATCCGGCCTTAACTCTTTAAGGAGCAGTAATTAAAGCAGTAGTGCCTCATGTCCATTGGTCGGCATGATGCACCAATGAAGTACTGCGAGACTGCCCACTAGCACTCATCGGAGTATCAAGCCGACCCTGCGGGAGTTAGTATATCAACCCCGAAGGTTCGGCATGATGCATTAATGCAGCACTGTCGAGTAACTTGGATTCATGCAATCATTACAACCAATGGGCATGATGCATTAATGAATTAGGCCAAACAAAATAAAAGGTGTGTTTCCAGTAACTTAGCTCAAAGAGCAAGGGTCTGTTGGTCGGATCTTTTTTTCTTTTTTAAATTTTTACATTTATATACGAAATGTTAGGGCACATATCAATGGATGTATCAAATTACTTGATTTCATTGTAAAATAATGATGGGGAAATGAAAACTGTAAGAGAGGGGAAGATCACGAAATGGATACAGGAAAAATCCTAAAAAAAAGTAATGACACATTTCTTTCAAATATGAAAAAATGAGACAAATTTTTCAAAATCACAAAAAAAAGGTTTTACCCCCTGTTTTACTAGGGTCGGATGGATACTGGAAACAAACTTTTTTTATTAGGCCTTAGCGGCCCTTAAAGGCCAAATACTACAACACAACCAGGAACAGAGACTGTATTGGACAGGGACCAGACATAGGCAGAGGTTCAGTAGCTGGAAAATGCTAGAAACCCAGTCTAAACAAAAAAAAAATCCCCCCCAGACCATTCAGTCTTGCAGATTTTATTACCGAATACGGTTATATTTTCCTGAAGGAAACAATGAAAGGCAAGAATTAACTCACTGTTATAATCATCTAACTCTTTGAACCTTAACAAACAGTAATACCTTTAGTTTTAGGCCTTAAAAACATTAAAAATGGTCTGATTATCCATTTCTATCTTATCATTTTTCATTATGGCATTTGTTTCACACAAATAAAGAACAATCTGCTTCATTAGACTAGGCATCTTTGGCGTATACGTGTATGACTTAAATCTAGTTATATGGTATATATGTGGTCTAATGTTATCATCTCACATTGACATCAATTGCTTAACCATTCTACATTGAACCCTTTAAATGCCGCGAATGCAGGAGTGCATCATGCCCATTGGTCGTCACGATGCCCAAATGAAATGCTGGCGAGACTGCTCGCCAGCATTTCATTGGAACATCATGCCAACCCTACGGGGTTGATACGTATACTCCCGGAGGGTCAGCATGATGCTCCAATGAAGTGCTGGCAAGCAGTCTCACCAAAAATTCATTGGTGCATCATGACGACCAATGGGCATGATGCATTAATGCACCCGTGGCCCTTTAAGAGTTAACCATCAGTTTACAATACAAGTTAGGACAATCCCAGGATAAAACACTGCCAATGACGGGTAGCTTTAGCGATACTTCGGTTGGATGCACATCTTTGGTAGAGTTAATCCCTCCACCCCTACAGAATACAAAATGAGTATTTGGGTTTAAACATAATCCACAACGACTTTGGTGAAGTTTGGCACTGTGCGGCTAGTGCGAAATACATGAGTCCCATTTCTATTGTGAGTAACCCGCGGGGGCGTGGTATCTGCTTTATGTCACGGCAGATACGATCGTTACTATAGATTAGTACTAGAGCTGCGGTATTCAATGGGGGGATCGGAATATAATACGCTTGTATTCAATAGGGTCCACCATCTTGGACTGAATGGAACTGAGCTGTTTTTCTTTATCTAAAAGCAAATTAACCCCATAGGCCATGACCATGGAATATTTTTGCATCGCATTCACCTGGGTGAGGCCTGTCTGCATAATGCATTCAACCCCTCCTAAAAGGCATCGTTGAATACGGACAGCCTCACCTCGGTGAATACAATGCAAAAATATTCCATGGTCAATGACATCTGCTTATGTCTTTCTGCCACCCTACATCTACCACAACATGCATCTACATCTTAAAGTGCTGGATTCAATGTTCAGGCCCAGGTTTCTACATATCCTTATTTTATTATCATTGACTTAGATTTCACACTCTTGTGTAGATGACCAGGGGGTCAATTCATAACTCTAGTTAGATAGATAATAAATCAAAGTAAAATTAGCTTCAAAGTAATATATTGTATAGGAAGATGTACGTCATCTCTTAGACTTGTAGAATGAATAAGTCTGAAACTGAGGGCATACTGTGGCATAAAGGGTTAACACCGCTGTTGTGGAGGGATTGGTGCTGTTGTCTTGTGCACGGGTGGGACTGGGAGGGGTCTGAGGTTCCAGAAGCAGGGGTGGGATGGCCTCAACCCCTCCGGCGGCCTACAGGAGTTAACTGCTTGGCTGGGCGAGGTAGGGCCGGATCTGACAGATTATCGCCCGATTAACCCGCCCCTCCCATCCCAGCCTCCCCGGCCCTCCTCCCACAGCCTGCCCGGCCTCTGCCCCTCCTCTCCCGCGGGGCTCTCTCCCATACTCTCCTCCAGTAGCCGACCAGGCTCACGTCCCTCCAGGGCAGCTGGTTCCCACCTGGACTGTGTGCATCAGCAGCCTCCCTCCTTATCAACCTCCGTGTTCACATCAGACCTCTGCTGCTCCTCCAGGGCCTGGGGGAATAGGGGAATCATGGAGAAAATCGTAGTAGTTGACGAATTTGGCAGCGGTGTGGTGGGGGCAGGGGGGGGGGTCAAGGGTATAGGAGTAAGTCACCGATTGAAAACCATGCACTGAAAAGAAAAAGGAAGGGATCCAGAGGAGAGGACACAGGAGGTAGGAGGGGAAACAAAGTAGACAAGGCAGTTGGCAGAAATTCGGCTAAGAAATTAATGAAGCTAGCGATGCAGTTATTAGAAATGGGGGATGGGGGGTGTCGCGAAGATTGACAGACAGTGAGGGGAATGAGGATTAACAAGTAGAGAGAGAGAGAGGGGGATAGAGAGAGAGGATAACAGAGAAAACACTGCAAAAATGGTGTTTAGATCCTAAACACAATTCTAAACATATTCTTGCAACGTTTTTGTAATCACATTACTTTCCTAAACATGTTTAGCCAAACAATATGCTTAGCTCAAGTGTTTAGAAATGTAGGTGTTTAGGTTAAAACTTTTGTGTTTAGATGTATGAATTTTTGTGTTTAGGTGTTTATGAATTTTTGTGTTTAGATGTTTAAATGATTTGATGGAGATTTAAGGTTTGCAGACATGTATGCATTAAAAAACAGAGATATATTTTTTTTTTCTCATTTACTGGGTGAGGGACATCAGCAGGTATCTACTTGTCAAAGTCTCCAAAGATGTCAGTCACAGCTATAAACGTGTACATAGATTACACACTGTATCAGAATGAGAGACTTGAGAAAGTACAACAGCTTGGCAGGAAGGAATTTGCCTTATCTATTCCAGAGTAACATCAAATAGGTGTCAGTCATGGAGTTTATTGATTATTTTATGGTAATCATGGTGGCATGAGGTGAATCTAGTCAATTTTCTGTTGCCCTTTCTTTTCACATGACATTCTATGAAATGAAACCATGATAAACATGGGATTTTGGGACATTTGTCACAACAATTGACTATAACTGTGTGCAGATAGTCCAGTCAAAGGTAGTGCTGCTACCTGGTGTGGATTCAACATCCAAGTATCTAAACATATTGATGTTTAAATCTAAACACCTATTATTCAACTGTCTCAACTCTAAACATCTAAACATGTTTAGCCTAAATGTTTATGTAGTTAGAATAAAAGTGTTCATTTCCTAAATGTGTAGTCAATGAGACACCTAACTGACCTATATGTTTAGGTTTTAAACGTGTTTAGACCTAAACATGTTTAAAATCTAAACATCATTTTTGCAGTGAAGGGGAGAGAGCACAGGAATTAGGTATATCTACTCAGATCGTGTAGAAGAGGGAGGGAGAAGAGGAATTTAGATAAGAGGGTGAAGAGAAACAATTATATATCATGGATAGATCTATAGCGACAGAGAGAGAGAGGGAGAGAGAGAGAGAGAGAGAGAGAGAGAGGGGGAGAGAGAGAGGGAGAGAGAGAGAGCGAATGCGCGAGAGACGGGGGTCGAAGAGAGGGTAAAGGAGAGGGACGGCAAGGAGAGGGAGACAGTAGAAGAAAACGAGAGAAGGTAGAGGGATATTCAGAGAGACAGACAGACAGACAGAGACAGAGAAGAGATACAGAGGATAAGAGAGAAAGACAGAGACAGAGACAGACAGAGACAGAGACAGAGAGGGAGAGAAAGCTAGACCCTAAACTTGAATACAAGACGCAGGTTGGCTTCTAAATGCCCCCACCCCCTCCCCACCTCTCCCCCCCCGTATACTTTATATACAGGGCCGCGTGTGTACCTGTGTGGCTTCTGTTGTTGTGGCCGGGAGGCAGGCCTGCCCCACCCCGCCTCACAGTACATCACCTACCGGCCTTAGTGGTATTGGTTACGACCAGGTGAAGAGAGCATCTCGCTCTCTGTCATAGTAATTTAATTTCCCACTGGAAATGGATATCACATGGATACAATGGTATCTACCTATTTACATGTTGGTCCTTGCCTAGTCGTGACAAAAGTAATCCGTTTATAACTGCCGTAGCTGCTAATATTGACAATGTTTGATTTTAATCATGGGATCTAAGGTATGAATTACCATAAACCTAATAATGTAATTACAGGTGCCTTGAGTAATTGGTATGAAATCACGTTACGACGGTACTTTTTTTCTACTATCCTTCTTATTTTAACTGAAGCCCATATGACATCCAAGGGCAGGGTCAGGGTAGCTTAAGCCCACGATGTGGAGTCAGTGTGCTTGAATTTAAGCCACACTGACGTGTATATTGAAAAGTTGATTGACAAAATCCTGAAGCCACAATGCCACACGGGTATAGGATTGAAGGCACAATAGCACAGTAGGTAAGATTGAAGGCACAATACCACTGTAGGTAAGAAGTTAAGCCATAAAAACACACTGGGTAAGATTGAAGCCGCAGTAACACATTGGGTAAGACTGAAGCCACACTGACACAGGAGAAGCCTTAAACCACATTGAAATAAATCTTAAGCCCTCCTCAGGCTGGTATGCCTATATATGCACCTGAATTCATTCCAAATAAAGATAAAAGAACGTTGAGAACTAAAAAAAAAAAAAGAAAAGAAAAAGAAGATTTAATTTGAGTTCTATGTGAAGATTTTCAGACAGATTACAACAACCAGACACTGATATATTTACCCTTGCCTCGTGATGCTATACAGAGACCCATCTGCAAATACAACGAAGAACAAGATGACTGCACAGTACAAGAATTCTCCCTGCACTAGACTGGTTCTTTCTAAGCACTCTTCACAGCTGAATTAGCAGTTTCATCTCCAGAGGCAAATGTTTGGTGCACCATACTCAGGGACCCCTTCCCACGTGGTCATTAAGTGAGCGACAATAGAGGGATTTGAGGACTGATGTGCAGTTGTCTTAGTACAAGTAGGTCCTGTACCTACCACTTATGGAGGTTAGCTACCAGACTGAATGGGTGTGGGTGGGGGGGGGCAGGAGGGAGCAGTATGAATGAAAGGGGAAAGCAGGAGGGGGAAGAAAAGATACGTACCGTAATGGCCCGTTATGGCATGATGCATTAATGCATCATGCCCATTGGTAGTCATGATGCACAAATGAAGTGCTGGTGAGACTGCTTGCCAGCACTTCATTAGAGAATCATGCTGACCCTATGGTGTTTATACATATTCCCTGTGGGGTGTTTCAGAAGCTGGACATGATAATGAACATTAAATATCTGTTTCTAAAACTGTTAGATTCTACACTTACAACTGCAACCATTATCAACTCGCCAGTCATATAGTTATAGACACAGTAAGATAATGGTAATGCTTTAGAAACACATGCAGTTATAAGCCTACAATCACTTTTAAAAGTGCTATCATATCTCCTTATGACCGGTTGTAAACATAACCTGCTTCTGAAACACCCCACAGAGGGCCTGTATGATGCTCCAAGGAATTGCTGGGGAGTTGTCTCGCCAGCACTTCATTGATGCATCATGACAACCAATGGGCATGATGCATTGATGCATCAGCGGCCTTGAAAGGGTAAGTGCTGGTCTCGAACAAGCGAAGGTATATTTGTATTGCAAATAATCTTAACCACCTAAAGCAGTATCAAATTAAGCGCCTGTCTCTAAATGGGGCTGGGTTACAGAGGTATTGAAATTAATAACCCGGTAAAAGTGGATCCACAAGCGTCCATTTGAAATAGCCTTGTGTTTATGTGTCCTGCGTCTAAACACATTGCATCTACTTGCAAAGCCAAAGCAAGTAGACACAAGTGACGCCTCATTTTACAAGGATTTTTTAAAACATAGAAACCAATAACAAACTGAAAGCATAGAATGCAACACAGCGGGCATGGTCCAGACTTGAACCTACGACCTTAGGATGATGAAGCACACCCACTACCATGGCGCCACACTGGTTGTGGTTGAAAGCTGACTCATGTTTAATACTTCAGATTGAGTGCAGGGTTTAGCTTGAGGTTCTGCACTTGCTGTGTCTGCTTGCGTCTACTTGCATTTGTATTGCATTGGACGCAATCTATACACAATCTAGACATTTCAAATGCATTGTGCTCATGTATGCAAGTAAACGCAAGGGAGGAGTCCCTGGGTGCTTAAACGGGCTCTTATGGCACATGAAGGGGTAGGGGTAGGGTTGGTAAAAGAGAAAAAAAAATGGATTGGTGGTGGGAAAAGAGAAGGCAGGGGGAAATAATGGAGGACAGGGCGCAGGCAATTGAAGGATAGAAAGGGTATAGAGTATAAGATGGATAGGAGGGTTGATGAAGGAGGCATGAAATGCTTAAAAAAGAAAATTGACACCAATACACCAGTACATACTGAGTGGGTGAGGAGGTGGAGGAACTGTGGTTGCTACAACAGTGTAACTAACCTGGTAGGAATTAGTTAGACAAGTGGAGTACAGGTGGAGACACCACAGTGGGTGCAGGAGGGAGAAATAATACCGGTACCTCACTAATACTCATATAATGCATTATATCACACATTTCCACTCAGCATTTATCAATGATTTAATTGATGTCATTAGGAAATATCTGACAAAATCAGGTCTGATGTGTATAGAAAAGATTTTGTCAAAAGATTCGGGTGTCCATGTAAAAGCTCTTTTTTGTTACAAAGTGATTTTCAATAATATCAAAGTCATCTAGACAGCCATGATGACACTATTTACTTTAGCTATATATAATTGTCAAAGAATGATATGCACTACAGTGATTAATAGATGCCATAAATCTATCTATGCTTTAGTCTATGGTGTAAAATGGATGATGTAGCTTCAGTTTCCAACAGTGTCATGCTTACTATTCACACTTCAGCTTACCCAAATCATGAAGACAGTCCCTAACTCGTTATTTCCAAACAGGTCTTGCAAGCTAAAGTTGTGAATACTGATCACAATTCATAATCCTTCCTGTTTTTGGACACATAATAACCATCATATCCAGTCCCACAATGCATTATCATCTAATATCATGAGCAATCCAATAATCCCCATTAGGGAAATGAGGAAAAATATACTGAGCACCTGAGGAAAAGGCCCATCATGTAGGGCAAGTACATAAGCTGAAAAGTCCATCCTGTTGGTACAATACATAGCTTGGGCAGAGAGAATTCCACAATGGATTCTTTGAGAGCCAAGCTATTGATATAAGGTTAATAGTCCTAATGCAAGTGTATAAATAGGTATGGCAGGTATTATACAGGTTGTCAATAACTTACCTAGTTTGTGTGAGTCATAGTAACCTACCGTTTGTGCATGCAGTGCTACGACTACTCTACAAAATCTTATCTGATGATAACATATGGTCCAATATCAGGAAGCAAGCTCTTAAAACAGCATGCCTCTCCAGTAATCCAATTCGTCAGTGTATTTATAGATCTTAAGATATTGAACAAAACTCCCAGGGAGATTTAATCATTCTGACATTTCAGAAGCTAGATTCCAGGTAAATCAATATCTCTGACATGGTGGCTATATTGATTATATGAGGCATATGTTGTCGTCAGAGCTATTGAAATGGAGAGATGACAGCATCGGTACCCAGCGTGGAAACATCTTTGTATCCTGTTCTTATAACAACCAGGCAGCATATCATTGTAGACACCCATATGGCAATACTGATGTGTATCACTTTTCTCATGGGTATTAGTTTATGGTACTCCAAAGCATACACAAAATACAGGAGATGTTCAACTGCAATCATGCACAGGATAATCCGATTTATCATACCAGCTAAAACTCCTATTAGTCCAAGAGGCCAGACACTTTTATTTTTGTTTTGGGTACCAAAAGGTCTGATGGCAGATTCTTATGTAAAAAAGTCTCACGAATTCAGATCTGCAATTCTTAAAAAAATCCGACACTGCGTTTTTGCACAATCGGGGCTTAAAGTAGGTCACCGTCAATTCTCAACATGGTAAATATATGTCATTTGGACTTTCAGATAAGTCCTATCTCCATTTAATAGGGTAATCTACACCCATATTATCAAGAGTTAGGGTTCTCCTCTTAATGTTCTGCTTTTAATAAAACAGTTCCCAACATCATTTTCAAGATGGCCACCAATATTTTACCGATTTTGACGATTTATAAGTAAACAACCGCTATAAAACATATCATCGTTTATTAATGCACACATACCCAATCCCTACTATGTTTTCATGCACGTCAAATTATGCAGAAGGTTCTGTGTAACATATCAGATCAAATTTACAGCTCTTTGTCAGCTTTGATGACCATTTCCGCACAGAAAAAATCAATTAAACATCATCCTAAATGCTTACATACGTGAAGAACAGACAAAACACTTTAAGCTTTCCTCTATGTACCTAACTTACAATGTGATCTTTTGGGCTATGACTATTAGTTATCAAGCAATTTGTTTATAAGGGATGAACACTTTATCAGAAATATATGGATGCTCTATTTATATTAGAAATATAATCAGCAGGACTGTGCGTTCCACATATTTTGATTTTGCTTCATATTTGACAGTGAAGCTTTCAAGATATATTCACCATCATTCTTCATCTGCCTCTCCATCTGATTCATCCCTTCCATATCTGTTCTCCCCATATGCCATCTCTTCTTCTTCCTCAAGGTCTTCATCCTCAAGTGGGGTTTTCAGAAGGATGTCCTTGATTGATTTGGGGAATTGAGCACAATCAAACCAGTTTATATCATAGTGACCATCATTCAATTCCCATCCATTTTGTGCTGGGTCCAGTATTAGAGGATTTGGATGCCAGGCTCTTTCGACCTGTTTCTCCAATGTTGCTTTACTTGGTGGAAAATTACTCGGATTTGCCCCTTTTGCGAGTTGAAGGAGGTCACCTTTGTTTTTGGGTGCATACTTTGTTTCAAATATCGCTAGTCTTGCCTTGTTTACAGACTGGAACTTTGGTTTTCCATACAATGCACAGACCCATGGCTCAAGTTCAGGTGTGAGATCTACAAGATTTACATTATCTTCCCCAAGCTTTCAGAAAGTGTCAGTGTGTGCTTTGTTTTTCATCATAAGGTTCAGTGGCCTCACTTTCCCTTTGTGACTGAATGCTGGAGTGTAGTCACTTCCCGTCATGGCATGCAACCCTGGTAGTGCACTTATGACATCACCATCAAGTTTATCTACCATTTCTGTGATGCTGATGCACCTTCTTGTGTTATTGCTAGATAATCCCACATCTAGCCAGACTTTGGCCTTTACAGCATGTGTCTTGTAGATGTGGTACAAATGATATAGCAGCAAAACAAATATGTCTGTATCATTTGCTCTAACCACAATTTCTGCCTGTCCATTGTGCCCAATGCAATGTGTCATATGAAACATTATCCTTGTATCTGCCTCTATGTGAGAGCATTCTAGCTCAATTGTTCTTTCCCTGATGATGGCTCCATCTTTGACACTGAACTTGAAGCATTCATTCTGACAAGTCAAATACACAGAGTGTCCATCCAGGATTTGTAGATAGGATTCTTTTGCCCACTCCTTGAGCAGGAACTTAACAAATGATGTTTTGAAGGCACCAGATTTGATTACTGACTTCCATTCCTTTATCTGCTGCTTTGGGCCAGTTATTTGAACAGATGTGCTAGATTGCTTCTCATTCTGATGTCTCTTTGCTCGAGTAGTGTCTTTGATAGTGGGTACAACTTCATACTGCTCTGTGATGAAATGCACAGTGGGAGACATTTGGCACAACCTTGTGAGAATATCCTTTGCAACCTCCCCATAAGTGATAGGTGGATTTACAATTTGGTAAAGAAAGAATGATGCATCAACCAGCGTGACATCACTCTCTCCAAATCTTGATATACCAGGAGCAATTTCCTCAATCCTGTGCTGCAACATAGCTTTGTTTGTTGCATTCATAGTGCCATCTACAGAACCAAGTGAAAGTGGAACAGGAGTTAGAGGATACTCAAACACTTTCTCAAGATCAAGATCCTCTTTGCTGCTGAGGTACAGTAGGTTGCCAAACAGATCCCTTGTTCCTGCCAGTTCTTTTATCTTGGCATCCTTGGAAGTGACCTTTACTTTAACCGCTGCACTCGCAAAATTTTTGATTTTTTTACGAGGGATTGGTTTCTCAAATCTCTCAGGGTCACTAAAGCACCCTTCCCGAAAATCTTCCAGCCACTTTTTGCCCTTCTCGTTCCACTCCATGAGATCCTGCCTTATATCCTCTGGTACTTCTTTACCTGTGGACAGACTGTAGAGGGCAGGTTCTGGTGGAAGTGCAAAAGGGTTCATAGAATCACAAATCTGTGTAATGAGCCTTTGCAGGTCCTCATTGTCTTTTGCTATCCTCTGTGGCTTTAGCTCGGATGTAATATCCTCATGCTTAAGCAATCCAGCTCCAGATAAGAGACAGCCAACTATTGCACTGCGTGCTGTCTTGGTCACAGTCCATTTGGTGCGTGTAGAAGGTGACATAGAAAAGGCTGAAATCCCAGTGAGCCTTGAGGCTGCATCTTTATTCACTGTCTGCTCTAGTGTCATGTCCACTGCTGTCCTGGAGAAGTGCTTTTCAGTCCTCCTGATTGACAGTGCTCCATTTTCAAGCATCTCTCGGGCCTCTGAATGGCTTTCATCAATGTTCAGAAGATTTAGATGATAGCGGACCATCCACCTTGCGTAATTTGGTCGGTTACCAGCAAAGAAATGCTGGCACATTTCTTCTAGTCCATGTACAAACAAGTTGTAGTCGTTTGTGCGGCAGGCTCGGCTGAATACAAGGTATGTGTGAACTAACTGAATGTAGATCATCCAATACTTCGCCGTGCTCCCATGCACACCATCGAGTGTCTGGGAAGCATACTGCTCATAATCATTCATGAACATTATGTAGACCTCATCATTCTCTAGTTTTTCTAATGTCTCAGGGCTTCCATTGTCATTTAACTCATGGATGATGTCTACTAACCTCGGTGGAAGAGTCCCTTTCTCAGTCAGAAACTGCTTGAAATGCAGAGTCTGCATTGCTGCTGCCAGGAGTGGATGGATCCTTTTACACCTGGAAGGAACCATACCTGTATTAGATATGTGGATATTGGTAAAATACATATTTGTGGGTGTTTATTCTTCGAAAATTGAAATATAAGAACTTTCTACAAGTGAAATTTATCAATTATATCTCATTTTATGATATGGTCATGTGCAAATATCTTCAGCACTAATATTATATATATAGTCAAAAGAAAGCACCTACCGGTTGTAGTGCTTGCCTTTAAGGAATCCCTGTAGAGAGCCATTGGCCAGTACCTCTGCTTCTACCAGAATGTCCTCTCCCCCTGAACCATCCAAGTAATAGCCCAATGCACCAAAGTAGGCCAGGAGTATATGGAAAGGACCAAAGCAGATAAATAAATTATCATACTTTGGTGTTTCAGAAGCTTGGATCTGCATGGCTGGTTTAGCGATGGCGAGGTCATAGTGGACAACAGCAATGTTCTGTCCACATTCCGCTGCTACCTTTTGGGATATTTTCATTGTTTCCAAAACAACATCTAACCTTGTGGGTGGTAATGTGATGTTTTCCATGTAGGCTATGGTGTAAAGTGGGAGACTGTCAATAGCAAGTCTAGAATTCCAACCAACCCACATGGGGGCCTTTGCCACTAGAGTTGACAATACCCATAGGTGGTCAAGGTACTTTATCCTTGTGATATTTGGAAGAGGTGGCAGATACTTCACATTATACTGAAATGTTTTTATCTTTGGTTTCTTTTTGTATGGCTCCAAATGTTTCTCCTTGAAATGGAATGTTCTCTTTGAAACCTTGATATCACTGTTCGATGAGGGGGAAGGTGTATGCAGAGATTGACTTTGTGTGTCTGTGTCCTGTGGTTCTGTTTGTTTTTCATCTTGATCATTGCAGATATTCTGATAGCATATCCCAACTGTGTCATGCAGGGTGTTTTTCCCTGAGAGTGTTTGATTCATTTCGTCGTAGTTGTCCCATGCTAAAGATGTACTCTTTCCTCCCCTCCTTTTAATTCCATCTGGAGTTACTAGTTGTCTCTCCATTATCTCGGTAGCTATCTCTGTTTCTTTCTCCTCTACCAAATGATAGCTGATACTATGTCCATATCGATTCAGAATTTCAACTACCTTTCTTGAACCTGTAATGCTCTTCATACCAAGTCCCATTATTGCATGTTTCATGGGTTTGACTCGCCCTCCTGTTGCACAGTATATGACATCATCACAGACTGATTTCACCAGCCTGACAGATTTCTCATGACCAGGAAGTGTTGCCTTACCTGTGTAGAGAATTGTGAAAAAGCTTTCAAGATCTTTTGGAATAGTTTCCCTATTTCTTTCAAGAGCCTCTTCAGAGAATTCATTCATGTGTTCTTTGCCGCACTCCTTCATATTAAGTATCTGTCTACGGAGAAATACAGCTGTCTCAAACAGAGAGCTGTGGTAAAAAAACACTAGTTTCTTTGCCTCATCAGCAGTCAGTTTTGAACTATACAATATAACACCTTTCTTTTGGCCTACTGTGTGCTTTTGTATTTCATCCCCATACTCTTTTAATATCTTAGCACAGAGGCTGTCAGCAGAATATGTTGACTCCCCTAACATTGTGATGTACTTTTCATGAATGGTGGTTAGTAGCATGCTACTAGGACTATCAATGATTTCTGCCTGAATGTATGTTTTGAGTTCGCTAAAAGCATTTTCATGATTGATCATTTTTTCAGACTTCTTTTTGCCATCCTGTGCTTTATTCAGAAAATCTCGCTTGCAAGAATGGTGATATTTCACCTCTTTTGATTTCATATCAATGCCACTAATCTTGGATGATATATCAAGATGACTAAGCTTGAGAGCAGCCCTTTTTATTGTTTTTTCAGCTGTATCAGTTTCACAATTCCCAGGATATTCAACATTACCCTTCTTAGTTTTCCTGTAACGGTTACAGAATATGCAAACAGGTCTAAACACACCAGAGCTATTTTTAGTAGTATGTGTCACATTTGACCTTAATTTTGGTTTCTGTTGTACATTTTTCTTAATTCTCTTGTCACCTCCATCTTTTGGAATAGCAGTGAAGTCTTTAAGGCATTTGACATGGTATCCCATATTTTCATCTAAGTACTCTGGTAATTTGATACTAAAATACTTTGATTGCTTCAAGTAAGACCTTTTCTTCTGATCAGCCAACTTGATTTTTTCAAAGGTTTGTTGGTCACATGCTTTTATAAGCCCTTGTCTATCAGCATTGTTCTTGGATGGAAAATGCAGTATGCAGTATCTAGTAGACATTGTTCAGTTTAGAGCTATTGCCTGAAACAAAAAAGATAGGTTAGTACCCACCACCAAACCATCACCAAGAGCACTAGCAAGCCAAGCATATTAGTTGAAACTACTCTACAAGTTTTGCATTAAATTGAAAGATAGCAACAAAACAATCCTTCACTCCTAGTCTGCATGTCAATGGAAGTATTTATTCCAGTTTCTGTCTTCCACATCTGACATATGAACACCATAATGATAGTCACAAATCATCAGTTTGATCATGTATGCATTTGAACAACCCCCTCCTTCCTATGCATACAGACCCAAACCATACGGACCCCCCCCCCTCTTCAATGTGTGCATGGGACATTCCTGTGCACTATAGCAAATATGAAATGATATGCAAAATATTGTATACCCCTTATTTCTTACCTTTGTGAACTCTTTGTTGGGGGTGGGGGTCAGTAGAGTCTGTCTACATGAGAACCCAGGACAGGAGTGGACCATATTTACTACAAAGAGAGCTGCATACCCCCCTGCTCCCCCCCCCAACAACAATCATTCCTAAATTACTGGTCCTATGCATACATACTGCCCCCACACACATACACACACCTTGTCTACAATACATCCATATTCCCTGCAATACCTTTAATTCTCAATGGTCATCAACACTGGCTTGACTTGAATAGAAACCGAAACTGAAACTATGTCACACATAACACAGTTATTTTTGGATATGAGAAAGAAACTGCTGGTCCTATATATTGCTGTTAGATTCTTAGATTAAACTGGACCTCATGCAACAAGGGTTTACCTTACATGCACATCCCTACACACAATATGTATTTCCATCTTATTTCTCAATAAATGACTCACCCAGATGTGTGCTGTTGAAGAACTTTGCCAGAGAGGAAATGCAATGTAAAAGTTGTGTCCAATGCAAAAACTGATTCAGCAGATCTAGATCCACCTTGAACCACCAGGTGGCAGCACCTATATCAAGGTTCTCCATTTATTATGAATACTGAGTGCTCTTCCACCTACAGGTCATTAATAAGAAATATCAATGACTATAAATTATTCCAGAAAACTAGAACTGATCGATTCTCCGGCCAAGTTCAGTGGGCATAAGAATACTATAGGAAAGCCATCTTTAGTGGTAAAAAGCATTCTCAAGATTAGTTGAACATTCTTATGTTATGTGTGAGAAAATGAATACAGAAAAAAGGATGATGTGCATTAGGAATTCACAAATTAAAAGTGCATCTGCTTTGTAGGCTCTAAATGACACTTCAGTCGGTAAATGTATTTTATGCACATATAATACAAATTATCATAAATCCGTATCTATTGATTGATGAGGAATATACTTATTGTGTCTCTTAACTGTTAAAGCTGAGGCAACATTAATCTTACCACTGTTACACTGAAAAACATGTCCATTGTCATGTTACATTATATAGATAGGCAAGGTTTACAGTGGCTGTATGCTTATAAATCGTCAAAATCGGCAAAATATTGGTGGCCATCTTGAAAATGATGATGGGAACTATTTTATTAAAAGCAGAACATTAAGAGGAGAACCCTAACCCTTGATAATATGGGTGTAGATTACCCTATTAAACAGAGATAGGACTTAACTGAAAGTCCAAATGACATAAAATTATCATGTTGAGAATTGACGGTGACCTACTTTAAGCCCCGATTGTGCAAAAACGCAGCGTCGGATTTTTTTAAGAATTGCAGATCTGAATTCGTGAGACTTTTTTACATAAGAATCTGCCATCAGACCTTTTGGTACCCAAAACAAAAATAAAAGTGTCTGGCCTCTTGGACTATATGTAGAGATAAAGAAAGCAGCACATGTTCCATGCTCTACCAAAGGGAAGGAATATGGAACTCAAAGTAAAAGGGAGAGATACAGCAGAGGTGGAATCTGCAAGGGAGAGGCAACAGATGAAGATGTTGATGGCAGTCTCCAACATTGCATACTTTACAAGTATCATGACTGTGGTTCCATTGGTCAGAACAAACAGTACTTTTTCTAATATAGACCACACTACAAAGAAGAGGGGATAGTCCTCTGGCGCTGGACATGTAGAGTTTCCAATTGGATCATCCAGTGAGGCATTTGCTGATGAATTCATGTTTACCACTCTCCAAGGCTGTAGAAATTGTTCCAATAGCTCCCGGAGAAGCACTCTAAGTACAGGGTGCTTAGTAAGAATGATGATGAATTATCCAAGGGCACTAGTTTCTAATCCCCCTTTCCCCAGTAGATACACCTTCTTACATATGGAGCACCATTTAAGCAAAATTGGTTCATTTACATCTTTCCTGCTCTTAGAAAATAGCCTGTTTAAAAAGTCTGCCTATCTAAAATTGATGCAAGGCAAATATATAATTATGGTTCACTCAAATTAATGAATGCAAGTGTGGTATGGGATAGGCTCATCATTATGGATATGACACAGAGCTTATAGCTCAAACATGTGAGGTTGCTGTATTCAGATTTGAAAAAAAAAAGACATAAAAATAGATCAATTTGGTGATAATAACTACCTCATAAGGCCATTTGGCATTGAAGCTAAAGCTCCTAAATCATTAATATCAAATTGATGTGATGTAGACACACTTTGGGGCGATTACTGTCCAGAACTAAAATTCTTCTTTTCCACAATAAAATGCTTTCACAGAAAAGGCCTCCCATAAGAATTAGGGAAATGAGTGAGGTGAAGCTTGCTGATGTTAAAGTATGGTTTAGCCAAAATGAAAAGGTACAGGTGTGAAAGGATAATGGACTTAATTCTAATAGGGAAATAGGGACAGGTGCACTAGTGAGCCGTCACTACCAGCTCCATACACCATAGAAACATTCTGTCAAAGATAATGATGGTTCTCCAGCCACTTTGAGACAAAGCTTCTAGTACCATTTTTATGGAGATTCCTTGTAGCATAGTGCCTTAGATTACCATTCTCTGGGCCTACTTTGCAGAAATAACAATATTGTTTATTGCATTACAAATATGGTACCAGCAATACAGTTTACAGCGATGTCTGGTGGAATCATCAGTCACTTCTTGGAGTGGAGGTTAGATATACTAAAAACTGTCAATGCAGATGTTTACAGGTTGAAGACATGTGATACCTGTAGGATGTCATGCTGTTAAAGGCACTTAAATACTGTGTGTAGATTCATGTCAATATAGTGCCTTCTTATCGCAAATGAAAGCTAAGAGACATTAGAATAACAGTTTAATCCTGTACATGACACCTAAGCAGGATATAGCTTGCAGTTTATACAGTAACTTACCAGAGTAAGTTCTTTCCTTGGTCAGGTCGCCGGAAACCATGACATTTGAGGATTTCTTTTTTAGAAAAGTGTATTATGCCATGGCTAATATCGACGACACTATAGATTAGTACTACTTACGCCGTATTCAATGGGGGAGTGGAATACGATCCTCGCATATTCAGCGGCGCCATTTTGAAATTTATACAGAGATAGTCGTTGGTGCCAAATGCTTTTAGTTTCAGTTAAAATGTTATGCACTTTAATTTTTCTATTTCAAATATGGCGGTTATTCTTAGATATAGATTAAACAATTCATAACATGATATTATTTGACTATTTCAGTCGTTTATTTTTGGTACAATACTTCTAATAACCATATACCAAATTCAAAACTAAAAGTGCTTGGCACCAGCAGCTAGCTCCATATCACGTGACCTACTTCCTATAAGGCCACGTTGAAAACAGGACAGCTACACCTTGGGGAATACGATGCAAAATTATTCATTTGCTTATATATCGGGTTCCACAGTGCATAGACATTTTATTCTAAAATCATATGCTAGTCACTGATCCTCATTAGGGAAATAAATATACCTGATCACCGCCAAAGCAAAGGCAAAAAGTTGGGTGCATTACATAGGTTGGGCAGATAGAATAGCATACTGGGAACTTTGTCTGAGAGGTGAGCTAATATCAGGTGAATAGTCCTAATGCGGGTCTATGAATAGGTAAGGCAAGTATCACACAAGTTGTAAAAAACTCATCTGGTTGGATAAGTGGATCGAATATTAAAGGTATTTATAACAATGTGAGCATCATCCTGCTTTAGGGAGGGAGTGGGCGGTAGGATTGCATTGGTAAAGAGAAAGGGCTGTTTACAAATGGATGAAACTATCTTAGTAAAATAGTGACAATATGGTTAAATTCCAAATTCCTCATAATTGATATTCTTACAGTTACCTGATATATGGAATCATGAAAAAAAAAATCAGCTGGTAATGTTTTTTTTAACTGATTGGATCGAACAGGGATGTAGATGCATGATAGAGGCCAAATATATTTATACATTTTTACGTTGTACCATCCTCAACAACAAGTGGCCTTACATCCTTAGTTCGTTGGAATAATTGCATGGGCTTGAAGATGTATGACCTGATATGTCCCATGTTGATTATTGCCATTTCACCCTGTTAATTTTGATATAAAAAAAAGGATAACATTCCATGTAACTGAGCCCAAAACGGCCCATGTCACCATGTTGATTTTAGTGGTCCAGAGCCTATGATGGCATGTTTACAATCGCCTGTAAAGCCTTCTGGTTAGCACTGAATACTACTTCCAGCCATAGATACAACGAAAGGTATGTGTACAGAAGGTTAGGCAAGATGTATATATGGGACTAATCAAAAATATCACGTTAGCAAAATTTCGGCCAACCAACGGAAGTGGAATACCCACTGTATAGAGTGTTTGATCGATCAGATCAGTTTAAAAACCCATGTGGGTCGGGCATCACAGCCCGGTGCATAAAACAGGCCTTCCATCTATTGTGAAGCTTCTGAAATAGCATACTCTATAGTTCTTTAGATTTTTCATGTTTCTGGTTCCCCAACTAAACATTAGAGAATCTAGTAGTTCAAAAATACTATGACATAAAGAAATAAAAATGTAAAGGAATGGCAATGGGAATCGAGGGACTAGATCTAGGGTATTGTAACACCAACATAGAATTTGAGTCTATAATACTGGTACTCGATGTGTGTGTGATGTGTGTGGAATATCAAGCTACTGGTAGGTACCAAGTGTATTGACAATTAGAATTTAATTCAATCACCATGGATAAGGTGTGTAGCATACCAAACATCGTTCAAGGTCCCTTTTGTCTTGAGTTAGAAATGGACATTGATGCCTTCAGGGTTCTCAAGAGGGGACCTTGTTACATGTCATCCTATCTATGTATGCCCGTAATATGTATGTACGCTCACATAGGTAGTGATATCTGAAGCCCAAATTATCTGTTATGCCAGAGATATGCTGATAGACCAATTGCTTATATATGTTAACAATGTAATCATGTACAAACCGAGTAGGAAATATCCTACTCCTCCTAACCTGAAATTTATTTAATACATGTCTGTCAAAGGTCTACAGATAATCCCTTGGAATGTACAAAACACTTTGAAACTATGTCATTTAGACATTTTCCTTATATTGCTTCATAAGTACATTCTTTACTATGAATTAGTTGAGTCATTTTTTTATTTATTCTCTGTCTCTTGTCTAAGTGCCTGCCTGTCTCACCATGTCTTTGTCTCCTTTTCTGTATTTGTCTGTCTCTGTTAGCCTGCCACTCTGTCTCTCTGTTTCTAACTTTCTGCCAAAGTGCTCACTATTTGCCTGTCTCTCCCTCCTCTATATCATATTTGACGTAGCCTACACGTCTCTATTCGTTTTTTACCATGCATAGTCTATATCTAGATACCAGACTCTTTCTTTTAAGGGAGACACATAACATCAGCTAAGCTGAGGTGTCTTCCTTACATTTTTGACCTGGTACATGTAGTACAGCAGCTCATCTCAATTGAAAATACTGGCATCTGCCATTGTAACCTAGCAAGTGGTATGATCACAAACATAATAATAGTCGTTTACTATGCACAACTTATTGACAACTTGCTCATATTTTGCTTGAAAATGTCTTGGTTTAATTGATCTGCTTCTGATATCGTATGAAATAATGAATGATGTATGTATGTCCAACAATCGAACCACCCCTTTTGAATTGTACAAAATCTTTGGTTTTAAAAATAAAGTTAAATTGTTCCTTAAAAAATCTACAAGTCTCTATCTCTATATCTATATCTGTGCTTGTCTGTCTCTTTTTATCAATCAGTCTCTAAACCAGTGCGACTACTTTGATCAGTCATTCTCTGACTAAATCTCTTATATTCTTCAGCTCTATTCAAGTTTTCTCTATCCCATTTTCTCCATCTTTCTCTCCTCTCCAATCTCCACCCCATTGCTGACAATCTGATATCTGACTGTGACTATTGGGTGACTTGGGGTGACTAACAACCCTTGTCATGTGAGAGCCCTGCTTGTGACGTCACAGGAGAGGTGACGTGACGGCATGTCGCAGCCTCTCTTTGATGTGAGTGCCGACTGGTTATTGATATCCGGGCAATTTGCCTCCCATCCTGTGGCAGGAATCAGCGGTGCCTGAGGCTGTGAACCCTGCATGCGAGTCCTTTTTGTCACATGAGGGGACGCTATAGATTCAATCTCTCCTCAAAGGTGTGCCTTTCTTCCACTTTCATTGCCCCCTTTGCGGCTGCATATATGGCTTTTCTGTCTTCCTCTGTGGACTCGCTCTGTGGTCTCCTCCCAATCGATGAAGCTTTCTGCACCTTTTAGTGTGTTGGAATGTCTCATTGACTCTTAGTGTCTCTTTGGCAGTTGTCCCTATTTTCTCGCCTTATCTGTCCCTGTTCCTCTTTCATTTCTCTCAAGGTGTTCCTCAAAAGATTTATTGAGAAACAAAATAAGTAGATAAAGAGTTGTAGCAAGAGAGGCAAAGGGAGAGACCGAGAGAGAGAGAAAGAGAGTGAGAAAGAGAGAGAGATGGAGAGAGAGAGAAAAAGAGGGGGAGAGAGATAGAGGGAGAGGGTAACGCAAACTAGCAAAGACATGGTAGAGTGTGAAGTAGTGGGCTACAGCAGGCCCGGTGAAGATATGAAGGGATTTAAAATGATGTTGTCCAGTGAGAATTCCTAATATTTATGCCACAACCATGTGCCTAATGGTAGAGAGACAATTATTTGGATTTCTACATTGGCACATGGAATCTTAGCCCCAAAAAGATAAGAAATGATACAAACTGTTTTATTAAGGTTTAGGACCTAACCATATTTTATTTCCAAAAATGAGGTTTCATTGTGTTACTCCTGATGTACTCTTGTCTAATAAATGCAGAAAGTGTCATGTTTGTCATCAATAAAGTCCCTTTGACTTCATGAGGCCATAAAGTCCACAGTGTACAGGAGGGTGTTGCTCCTATAGTAAAAGGAAGAGCTGGCTAAAAATGCCCTCATTTCCAGTCCTTTCTTTTCATGTAGCTATAACTTGTCCCTTTTGTTACTCACAAGTAGTCATTCAAGTACGGTGCTAAAAAAGGGGGGTTTGAGTAGGTACCTAGTTGGGAGAAGTCAGTCAGTATAATAAACTATAGTGCGTGTGACATGAGTAGGTACCTAGTAGTGCAGCTCTCTCTATTTTAAACAAGGCAGGTGACTTTTCAGACTAATGTGGTGAGTGCAAGTACTTCGGTGAAGCAGTGCACTACTTGTTTAGAAAAGACGGCACATACTCACAGCTCTTTTTACAATAGGAGCAACACCCTCCTGAATTAGTAAACCACTGATACGACATTGCATGAGTCCCTCATCAATAAATCTTTACCCCCAGCACCTATTCAAGGCTTGCACTTATTTGAAACCCCCTGGTGGAGATCATATGGCCAATATTTGGCCAATACATAAGCAAATGTCAATGATCAGTTAATAATTTAGGATCGTATTCCATGCGGGCAGAAGCACCGAGGGGAATACAATCCTAAATTATTCACTGTGAGTTGAAATTTGCATTCATGCCATGGCCCTACAGGGTTAAATTGCTTTAAAATAAAAAAAACACAACCATATTTACTGTTTTTCAACGTGTCGACGCCATGACACCTTGCTCGACGAAGTAGGTCACGTGATACAGAGCTAGCCGCTACTTTTAGTTTCGATATAAATGGGCAATATCTTTTTTTTTAACATGGCGCTAACACTTAGATATACCTTAAACAATTCATTACATATTATTTAACTAGTTCAATCATTCTTTTTTTGCGTAAAACTTCTAATAACCATACCTAAATACGAAAGCTCTATATAAATTCAAAATGGCGCCGCTGAATATGCAAGGATCGTATTCCACCCCTCCATTGAATACGGCGTAAGTAGTACTATTCTATAATGTTGACGATATTAGCCATGGCATAATGGGTTATATTTCTTTTTTGTATTGGATTGTTTTAGTGTCAGCTTCATTAATGATTTCATGACAACAATCCATTTATGGTAACAATTGAATCCAGATGTTCATTGCAAGCGAAGTAACAACTTAGTCTAGTAAAGATGTGTGAGCTTGATAAAATAAGGCACATAATAAAGGTAGATCTGCAATATGTCTTATGAGTATTTCAATGGTTACCTCTTACAATTAATTACAATTAATTGATATGTAAGCCCAATGTTCCATTTCCTATATCATCTCCCCAATAGTGAGCCAATATTGGATTTTGTACAATGTACCTATGTCCGTTTTCCCTCATTGGGCCAATGTCTATATCAAGATTCCGATGGTGTCGATGATAGCTGACATTGGCCCAATGCATCCTTGCTACCTGGGATAGAATGTGTAAAGGGATAGAATGTGTAAAGGCACCATAATCAAAACATCAGGGAAAACTTGGAACTTAAATCTACTTGTTTTGCTGACTCCCGTTCAGTTATGTTAAATGAGGATCGAGGTATATGGGTCTGATAACTCAGTAGCACAGTCATGACTGGAGATAAGATTGGACCAACTGGTTTGATTTGTGCTGCTTTAGAGAGAGAGAGAGAGAGAGAGAGAGAGAGAGAGAGAGAGAGAGAGAGAAAGAGAGAGAGAGCGAAACAGACAGACAGGGACAGAGAGACAGTGACATATAGAGGGAGGACGGGAGGGAGAGAGAGGGGGATGGAAGGAGAAGATAGGGAGAATACCATTCATAGAGACAGAGAGAGGCAGATAGAGAGACAGGAGTGAAAAGGACAGCAGCACGCATCAATTGGCACATGGTAGGACAATCAAAGAAGTGTGGCCATATGAGCAGGTTGTCTGTCATTATTTCACCATCAAAGTCCCTGTGTCTTCTCTGTGCAGGAGAGCAATGGTAGAAATCAAGCCTAGAACTGTCCCTTCCTCCCTACTGGAAGCTGTTTCCAAAACGTTGAAATAATTGATTCTCGTGGTGCATGGCTACCTCACTTCCCACACCCAATGCCCTACAGCACCCTTCAGAACACTGAAAACATGGAAGATCCGAAACTAGTCAGCAGTGACCTCTTTAAGTCCTCAAGTTGACGATACCTAAAACTACAACTTCAGGTAGTCAAAATGACGACTTTAGTTTATCATCCTGACAACCTGAGTTGTCAATATGACAACTCTGTACTGTCAGTATTGTCATCCTGATGACTTAGGTCGTTAGGTCGTCATCCTTGTCATTTTGACCTAAAGTTGTAGTTTTAGGTATTTTCAACTTGAGGACCTAAAGTGGTCACTGCTGACTAGTTCTGGATCTTCCATGTTTTCAGTGAAGGCACATTGAAAAAGTATACTCAATTGAACCGGGATCTAGACTCAGGCAATGTCGCCAAAATGAGTATGATTTGAGACTCAGCCTGATCCTGGGAAGATACTCAGGCAGATCCAGATTATAACCCCAGGATCAGCCTCAGGATCTGCCAGAGTATCACCCCAGGAGGGCATTTCAAAACCATAGGTATAGATATCGTTCTGAAATGCCCTACAGGATTAGGCTGAGTCTCAAAACATACTCATTTTGGCGCCATTGCCTGAATCTGGTCCCAGACTCAAATGAGTAAAAATATTTTTTCAGTGCATTCCCCAACTCAAACAGAAAGGGTATTCACTTCCCTATGGATCAGACTGTGTTGTGAAAGGGGGTTGAAGTGCTGCCTGGCTCAGTCACACCAGAGTGCCTTCTTAGAGGAATTTCTTCTGCATGAAAGTGGGGTTTCTCTGTCTCTTTTATATACTAATGCACCCACATACCTACTTACATCGCAATAATGAGGTAAGTGGCATCCCTGGAGGGTGTTGCTCCTATAGTAAAAGGAAGAGCTGGCTAAAAATGCCCTTGTTTCCAGTCATTTCTTTTAATCTAGCTATAACTTTTCCCTTTTTTGCTTACAAGTGGTCATTCAAGTACGGTGCTAAAAAAGGGGGATTTGAGTAGGTACCTAGTTGGGAGAAGTCAGTTAGTATAATAAACTATAGAGCGTGTGACATGAGTAGGTACCTGATAGTGCAGCTCTCTCTGTTTTAAACAAGGCAGGTGACTTTTCAGACTAATGTGGTGAGTGCAAGTTGAATGGTGAAGCAGAGCGTGACTTCTTTTGAAAATAAGGTACCTACTGACAGCTTTTTATACCATAGGAGCAACACGCTCCTGGGGGTGGGTTATTATTTGGGAAGATTACTTCTGGACCACTTCTGGACCAAGATACTTAGGAAGCAGAACACAAAAGAGAAGTGACCTACCAGAGGTGAGTGACTCCCAATTTGGAAGTGCACCTACGTCAGAAGTGACTTCCAATGTTTTAGATACAGCCTCCAGGCCCCTTCCCCTCACGACCACACAACATAAAATACATCACATAAGGCTCATAACTGCCCTCACTCCTGTCTCCTCAAACAGTGAGGCCAACCATGCTCAGACAATGCCTCACCTATACGCTGTTTCTTAGCGATTTGTTTTATTATATAAGTAAATTAGGATTGTCTCTTTTATATTCCCTCCCTTCTAACTACTACACATTTACATGTCAGCCTATTTGCTTGTTCTTTTATCCAAGTTGACAACAACTGTCGGTAGACAAAGCAAAATTCCCACTTCCTCCATGCAATAAATTGCCCCCCGCCATCACCTCTCTATGCTGATCCGGACTGCAGCATGATTTTGAGTGCAAGTAAACATCCAAAATGGCTGATGGCAACAAAGAGGTGGCACTTTGACGATCAAAGTTCTTTAGAATCATATTAATACAGAGATGAACTCCTTGGGATATATTCTCATCAATCCACCCAACAGGGAGTTGTCTCCCCCTCAGGATGGATCGGTGAAAGTGTATCCCGCAGTCGCTCACATATGATAAGGTGAGACTCCACTACGCGATTTTTGCTGAAAATCGGAGCTATTCTCACAAAAGCAGACACAAACACAGATTATAGAGCGGTATTTGTTATTATTTCAAGGTGTAAATAGAAGATCGAGAGAGTTTTTTGTTTATGTGGGGAAGGCTTTGTGTACAATGTTAACAATCTCAGGTACATTTCTGTTGCCAAAAGATGGTTTTGTTTACTAAATCAAGTTGACCTATTGTAAATATTGCAGAGTTTCACACTGATGACTCTCTGCAACTCAATATCAAACAGGTTTGATTTTTACAGTACAAGACCCTGCGATCTGTGTGACTGCTGTGTTTTTATTTATATTTTGCTTTGTTTATGTTTATATATTGAAATCCCACCCAATCACAGAGTCTATACAGTTACAGGTTAGTTGGTAAATATGGCACACGAGGAGAGAGATCACCCATAAAATAACCCTGAAATCTCATGTTTACAATTGTGAATCTCATGTTTATAATATAGGAATGTCAACACCCTAGGCATTAGGCATTAAAATTAAAATTAGGTGAGAATGTACCAAAAAATCGCGTAGTGGAGCCTCACCTATCGACAGAACTGTGACATGCATTTTCATTGGTTCTCCCCGAAGGGCAAAGGCAGTTCAGTTCTAAATTCATTTCAAATTTTGATTCTGACATGCTTTGATTTAATTGATTTAGCATCCAAATCAGCGATGCAACATTGGGCCATGCTTTTCCATGCTTGGCCCAATATAAGCTGACATTGGCCCAATATAAGCCAACATTGGCCCAATGTATCCTTGCTACCTGGGATCTAAATCAGTTGCGTGACCAGCAAGGGCGATCGAGACGTTTTAAGCCCCTCTATATTTACATGCCACAAACCTGGACACAGAATTTACATCTACTTATACCTTACCCCCCCCCCAAACAACACCCCCCCATCCCCCTACCCCCAGAATCACCATCACCCTCCAGTCCCCTCTCCTACCTTCCCGTGTTCCATCACCAGCCCCCATCCATCAACTGTCCATGCGCTACCAGTCAAGTGTGTGATTCCAGCCCTGCACAATGATGTCACAATGATGTCGTGGTAATGGCAGACTTCCCCTTTCCCTCTCCATACAGTGGACCCCCCTACTTGTTCCTCCTTTCTTATCTAGGTATGAGAGGCTGCAAGATGAAATGACTGAAGTGCTATGGAAGGTACCATAGTGAGACTTTGAATGAGTGCTGGTCTCGAATAAGCATCGGACGCGCAGTGCTTCTGACATTGAAATTGCACTAATAACCATTACACTGTTTTAAATAAGTGCCGGTCTTGTATAAGCACCAGGAGTGGAGTGGTATTGGAATATACATAAGGGCAAGGGCACTTAAACACACAACAAAAATATGTTAGGTAAAAAGGGGAGTGAGTTTTGCTGAGTGACTGGTTGGGCTATTTTCTTTGGTTTGGATAAGGGTGAAAGCAAGCTTGTTATCAGGTTACATCCCAAGGAATTTTTGGGAAGGAAGGCTTGATGTATATTCTTAGTTTTTATTTTGGTTCAGTTCTCAAAATTGCCTTGAATATAGGCTAGATCATGATCTATTGCAGCTGCTGCTGACATCCTGAAGGATTGTCCTGATTTACACAAAAAATGACCCAAAGATTTCTGAAATTTAAATAAAACCCTTGGGTTCAGTCCTGCGTTGCTGGGTAGGTTATACCAGTTAGCCTATGGCAAGAGGAAAAGCTGTAAAAAAGGAAGTCATCTTTGGTTATGTGGTCTGAAATTCTTGGCTAGTTAGTGCAGTTCTGTTTGTTTTCTTCACACTTTTCGGTCACCAATGGTACTTTACCCAGTGTAAGATAATGAAATTCTCCTTTGTAATTTATAAATATGTGACTTATAAATATCAGTTTACCCTGATGTACTACAATAAGGAGGCATTAATGCAAACCCAGTAAGTTTCCCACTAATAATCCATATTGATAAAACACGGCTCTAGCTACTCTAGCTATTAAATAACGTCAAAATATTCCCAAGGGTCCCATAGTGGCCTATTTTTGTTTCCTGCCCATTATACTCTAGCACGTATTTGAAACCGGTGCTTATTTAAAGACCCACCACTTAATCCTTTAAAGGCCGCTGATGCATCAATGTATCATGCCCATTGGTCGTTATGATGCACCAATGACGTGCTGGCGAGACTACTTGCCAGTACTTCATTGTCTAGAGCATCATGACGACCCTCTGGGAGTTTATGTATCAACCCCATAGGGCCGACATTATGCTCCAATGAAGTACTGGCGAGCAGTCTTACCAGCACTGCATTGTAGCACAATGGTGGATCCAGATTTAAGCACACCTTAAGAGGAAAGGCGTGTCCCCCTCAAGTTTGAGCAAAATTCGGGGTCTGCAATTATAAGCAAATAAACCCTTAAGAAAACCACAAAAAAAAGCGACTGGCGCTCACCCACGCCCCAGTTAGAATTCACCATTGGACGATTTTAACGACCAGGAAGGATAGTTCTGAAGGCATCCTCTAGCCATTAAAGGGTTATAACCAGCACTTCATTGGTGCATCATGATGACCAATGGGATTGATGTATTCCTGCATCAGCAGCCCTTAAAGAGTTAAGCCTCATGTTTGAGTACCACAATTACGATGTGGGTGCTCTTTGCTAAACTGTATGCACTCCAAGCTACTCTCAAATAAGGCAATGCCTGATTTGCAGCAGAAGCGAGTCCTGGATGCAGCCAACCAGCCATGCAGTGAGGCACAGCAAAGGGGCCAATATCTCTACCCCCTCCTCCCCACCTCTCCATATCTAAACACTGAAGGGTAGAATCATGCTTTATTGCACTGCGACATACCTTTTGGTATCAATGCAGCCATAACGCAGCCATGTATAAATGCTACTTTCCAGTGCTGCGTTTATCACTCCATGTATCATGCTGCCCCTATGGGGTTGGTGCACTTCTGAAAGCGCCCACTGGTCGTCTCGTCATGATGCACGAATGAAGTGCTGGCGAGTAGTCTCTTTATTGGAGCATCATGCCGACCCTCCGGGAGTATATGTATCAAGCCTGAAGGGTCGTCGTGATGCACCAATGAAGTGCTGGCGATTAGAATTGCCAGCACTGCATTGTAGCACAATGGTAGATCCAGATTTAAGCATGGCCTAAGAGGAAAGGCGTGTCCCCCTCAATTCTGAGCAAAATTTGGGGTCTGCAATTATAAGCAAATAAACCCTTAAGAAAACGACAAAAAAAAACGACGGGCGCTCACCCATGCCCCAGTAAGTATTCACCATTGGACGATTTTAACGACCAGGAAGGATAGTTCTGAAGGCATCCTCTAGCCATAAAAGGGTTATAACCCCCCCCCCCCCCGCGGCCCCAACCCCCTTCTCTCAATCACAGCCTGCCACTCCCATCCATTACGACTAATATGACTGGGTTTACTTCATGTAATTTGAACGTTCTGGCAAACGGCCAGCGATACTCATTTTGCCAATACAAGTATATAACCTTTTCTGATGCTGGGAGTTGGGAGATGGAGGGGAGGGGTAAATGGCAATGCCGAAAGGCCTGGCTGACACGGGGTTTTCACATAGAAGCAGTCACTGCAGCATAGACCGTTAGGGCCAAGTTGAACAGTTAGAGGAGGGTGCAGCTCAGGGGCAAGCACGCCCCCTTTTTGTCTGTGCATAGGAGTTGACTAGCTTTTTTTAATTAACTAGCTTATTTTTTTTTACTCAAAAAGTAACTGAAAAGCAGTCCCCTTTTAGATGGCCTCTTTTTTTCCAAATACTACAAATGTTAGGTTCATTTTGATTATCAAGATGGATCGATGCAGCCCTGCCAACGCACCAGTGCTGCATTACTGTATCATGCCAACCCTAAAAGGACCAGCACAATACGCTGATGGAATACTGGCAAGTTACTTGAAAGCATTGTGGCATTGTGACCTTAACGCTTCATTCTTAATTGGTTAAGATTTGCTAGAGTGTTACATTTTAAATTCAGCCTGATGCAAAGATTTATTTCCTGTCATCCTGTGGGTTAATAGATTTAACCATGAAATGCCAATCCCCATACCCCGTAGCTTATAAAAAAAAACAATATTGATAGCAAGTTACCAATGGACATACACTGTAAAAATAACTGTTGAGTCTCTGGTAACTTTGGGATGAGGATTCCGTCGGCATTTTGACAACAATTTTTTTTTACGGTGTAAAGCATTAAAGCACTCCCTATCTACAGGGTTCCAGCCTCATATAGCCCAGGGCAGCAGATCCATGTAGTAGAGGGGGCTGTTAAGCCTTTAAAAGCCACTGATGCAAAAATGCATCATGCGCATTGGTCGTCATAATGTACCAATGAAGTGCTGGTGACCCTATGGTTTTGATACACAAACTCTTGGAGGGTCGTCATGATGCTCCAGTGAAGTGCTGGCGAGCAGTCTCGTCAGCACTTCATTGGTGCATCATGCTGACCAATGGGCATGATGCATTACTGCATCAGCGGCCCTGAAACGGTTAAGGGCAGTGTAGGTACAGGGGGTAATTAGGATAGGGTAGATATAGGAAATTAATGAATAATGACCAGGGGAAGGGTAATGATACTACGTGTACCTTCATTATAGATACCACATTTACCGCTCTCCATAACACTAGTGGGTTTGTCATCAATTCACATCGCCTCTTTCGCTGGCGTCTAAAGGCTAGGACAAACCAGTGCCATTTTAAGTAATTCTCATCTCTTGGGCAGTTTGAGATTGAACAACAGAATCTGTATAAATATATGTCTGCAAAGCTTTTTCGGATTCTTTATAGATATGTACCCTTCAATGGCTAAGCACTGAGGTCTCAAATGAGTGCTGGTGTCTCAAATAGGCACTGGTCATAAATCTGGTCTTGAATAAGATAAAGGGTATAGATATCTCAAGCACTAATATCAGTTTATGTGTTCACCCATATTGGTGTTGTTGACAAGTGCTTTTTCGCAGTGCCAATATTGCGTAATTCACAAATTGTATTGCACAATTCACGAGTTGCACTGCACATTTCATGAATTGCACTGCACAATTTGTGAATTGCACTGATTGGTTATTTGCTTGGCAATGGCAGGACGCTGGAGGAGACCTAGCAGAAATAATCTAAGGACTTTAACCACTTTGTATGGTCTCATCAGTCCTGTTATCCCCTCCCTGCCCAACATTCCCAGCATGCCCTCTACCTATTGGTATGCCCGGAGGCAGCTATTTCTGTTTATTGGCCTCTGTAACCGCTCCTTTCTTGTATTATCGCTCAGTGAACACTCCTTTCTTCTATTATCGCCCACCCTTTGTTCTAGGCCCACTTTTAATACAAAGAGTCTTGGGTACATTCTCTGATCACCCCCTGCCCCCCCCTAGACCTCAGCTTGGGAGGTTATCTCTCTGTGGGGATGGGAGTCCATATCTAACGGGGAGGGAAACAATGGCGGTAGAAATACCTAATTAGAAAGACTGGCACTTTATACTTTGGACATCATAATTACCCCTTTACGGAATGCATGTTGTGGCTAGAACCATGTTCCTTTGTAATCATGATGCACGAATGCAGCCTGGCGATTTACTCATCTACAATGCACTGCACAGGTAGAGAAACTTTAAGGGTGGACACATTAAATCAATGCTGCCCTGTCGAGTTACTTGCCAGGGTCGCATTCATGAATCATGAGCAATAAAAGGGTATTATACATAAAAGCATTATGTTGCCCTCAAGTATTTGATTAGATAATTATAGGGAATGAGAGTGATAAGAGATCACTTTGGACATTGCAAAACTTTCTAATTCTCTGCCATAATATCCATCAGATGCAAGCAGTACTTTCCAATTTGGGATGAGGTAATAGATATAAAATGGCCACTTAGGAAGTTTTGGAGTTGGGAAGAAAGTTTGCATGGTCAATACAAGAAACTTACTGTTTCATCAACAACAAGTTTCGTAATGACAAGGGCTTTCCAAAGAAATGTTATGGTGCATTATGTTTATAATTATTAATAAATCATCTTGCAGAAAATAATGGATTGAAAATAGGCTTAAAATACTCTGGCCATGAAAATACAGGGAAAATAGAGAAAATTCACTAAATTCACAAAAATATTGATAAAAATACCAAAAAAATATTGATGAATAATTTGCATGTGATTTTCCTAAAGGAATGCAGTTAAAATATGTATTTCTGTCCAATTTTAATCAATATGGCATTCCTTGAAATGTTAAAATAATGCTTTATGGGTTGAAAATAGCCTATTCACCACCAAAATAAAAATGAATAATAATAAAAATGGTTTTCTGGGCACCGTCATCTAATTCAGACAATTTCAACATCATGTACCATGATCATTCCCTACTGACTCTTATAGTACTCTTACATATATGCTTCATATTACATTTTTCGAAAGCTATTTAACTGCCCTCTTAGTTACCATTGAAATCAGTGCTTTAATGTGGACATGGTATAGGTAATAGCCTATACTATGTCAGATTTGTTGGATAATTCAGCTTCCTCAAAATAATTCTGGGGACAAAAGGTTAAAACTATCTTAGGGCTAAAGATGTAAAGGAGAATTTCTTGTTATGATACACGTAAAGCGTAATGTCTATAATTCATGAGTGCAGTCCTGGTGACTGCATTCAGGGATGCATCCATGCGTCATGCCTGCCTAGTAAACAGGGTTGGTACACTTCCAGAGGGTGGGCATAATGCATCAATGAATAAGCGGCAAGCATACTTGATAAAATGGTAAAGGTGAATGATTTTCGCCAACAGTAATTGCACGAGCATGCCAGGCCCTTTCTGCAAGAGGCCGAGCAGGCCTGACATGCGAGTGCAATAGCTAGGTGTTTAGTGTTTAAACTCTAAACATCTAAACATGTTAAGCAAAAATGTTTATGTATTTAGACTAAAGTGATTATTCCCTTGAGTTGTTAATCAGACACCTTTACTGACCTATATGTTTAGGTTTTAAACATGTTTAGACCTTAACATACATGTTTAGACTTAAACATACATGTTTAGACCTAAACATGTTTAAAATCTAAACACCATTTTTGCAGTGTAGATAATTATGAACACTCTCCTCTCTGGCACCTGTGGTTCTGCCTTATACACAGGGTATATAGCCAGTATTGAGCGAGCATGACAAGTATTTGGCATATGGCTCGAGAGGCAGTTTACTGGCAATTCTGATGTTAAATGAGCACTATTCTGTAGCAAGGCGAGAGGGGCCGTGCAGGAGGTGGCGAACATTTCCACTACAACCAGCTGCTGTACACGGCCCTCTCACCTCCCTCTCTCTACTGTCCTATACCTCCACAACCCCTGCATGGATTTTCTTGCTCTAAACTGTATATTAGACAGAAATAATTATTTTATTACAGGGCAAATTTGTTTGTACATGTGCAATGATTAAGGGGACAAACAGGGGTGTGGAAGTGGAGGGGTGTATGTTCAGCTCTTGTTACTCCCTGTCCCTTGCCATGGACCACTGCCATCACAACCCCTGTGTCTTTCACAACAAATGTTGACCTCTTGAAGGGGGATTAGCTAATGGGGTTGTGTACAGTGTCATCGAGTATATCCAGCCCTACATGACAGTATATAGAGCATCTCTATATTCAGATTAGAAGTTTACAATTCGTGGTAGTGAAAAGTTTGATGTGATGCCGATTACAAACTATCTAAGTTAGAAAAATACTCTAAGCACCATTTTAATTGTTGAAATTAGAGGAGTAGAAACATGTTCATTTGGTTGAATTTATTGATATAAATGAAGTCAACATCTGTGGCTTAGTGAAAAATGGTCAGTAATTTTGAAGTAAAAGTTAGGGGACAGGGTCTGGAGTAGCCACACTGACTGAGGATGGAGGGGGGAAGGCCGTGACCATGCTGTAATCCCCTCTCCCCTGGAGGACAGATGGCAGGAGAAGGGTTATTTTCTTAGTCCATGGGGCAGTAAGCCCCATATGTTATAACTCCATAGACATCTATCTCAAATCTGACCTATTTCTTTTAGAGATGGATGCATTAATATATTCAATTACTCTGGAAATATTTCAAATTTTTGAAAAATTCAAAAAGTATGTTAATCCTCAAGATTAACTTTACCGATAAAATCAATCTGAACAGAGGTAGCTTGTTTATTTAAAATCGCGTTCTCATTGCTATATTCTGATGTTAGATTAGCGAAAATGTTGTTGCTCACGCTACCATTGCCCTCTTACTTCATCAGGAGCATGCTGCGTTCTGACTTTTTAATGCAAATTGATGGGTGTGGCCTACTCAAATTGCTGCTTCTGATTTGTTTAGAGCTCAGAAAAGCATACTAGATGATAGTGTGGTATGTTCTGTCATACCTGACAACCAGACAAACAACCTATGGTCTATTATTTCTTATACTTATACAATTCCAGGAAAGTCAGATTTGAAGTGTTTGTGAGTGTAATAATACAGTAGTACTACATGGGCAGCACTACACGAGTTATGTGGATGAATTATGGACCGAACTGTCAGGGGTTATGTCAATGGACCATTCTGGGTATTATTATCATTTTTCATATTTACTACATTCTTCGCCATATAAAGCCTAAGCTCTGCCCATGATCCACACTCAATAGTCTCCTGTACTCCTCAATAGGAACCAGGATCCATTACTCATCACAAACACACTTCCTCCATGACACTCTGTGACATAAGGTACAAGGATGTAATAACATTCCAACCTTATCTACACACACACAGTCTAACTGGAGGAAGTGTGACTCACCCGTGGTGCCATATTTGGAATGAGAGGATATTTCACAATCTCCTCTCAATCCTCATTAACATAATCTACCCACAGGTGGCACTCTCTCCTTATGACATGTGTCACTATTCTATTGAGCCACATGTACAGAACATTTCACAACACTGTGAGCTGCTCAGGCCCTCAGTATATAAGGTAGCTTGAGCAGCTCCCAGTCATCTATTCCAAGCATCTATTCTGAGCTATTCCATCATAAGCTCATCTCTCCCAACTTACACCTTAGACCTATACCTAGAACCTATGACAGGTTGAGCTATAGGATCAGAGGCAGAGCTTAGATCTTGGCGAGTGTTATCATTGTTACCACCTTTATGAAACACTCATGTCAGCTATGCAATAAAAGGATCAACTGAACTTCCCTGGATTCCGTGTACATTCACTTCACCACATGTAACCGTCCGTTGACACGATGGTGGATGAACCCTCCAAGAATATCCCACTACCAACCTCTCATTAAACATGAGCAATAGTGAGACATCACCTAAGGAGCCAGCTTCAGAACAACGCACCTTTACATCACCTGGGCTAGACGCGCCCAACCACCCCACAAGTGATACTACACATCCCCTCCAGAGAAAAACTTCATCTCCAGACGCACTGACATTGGATCCAGTTTTACCTATAGCACTGCAGGCCCACGTATTACAACCTGTGAGTACCGGTATTGAACAATTTTCCTCTACAATAGTGGATCACAACACTGGAGCACACACCAGTACCCCAGTATCACTACCTGCACCAGGATTAGACATCACCTTACCTGGTTACTCACAAGTGAATTCACCGCCACTAAGACTTTCTGGATAACTAGCCCAACCTCTGAAGTACCTGTGGACAATACACAAAGCCACCTGTACCTCGACCCACACCTGGAGGACAGAACACCAGAGCTTCAAGCTGCCCTCCAGGACATCACTCCCCCACAACCCACAACACCTAGTGCAGCTGCATCGGCAGCACAAACTGACCCAAGTGTAACTTCACATAAACCACAGGATTGTGAGGAGCCAGTGGTTGTAGACACAGACTCTGACGCTTCCCTAGACGCTGATTACTGGAGAGACAGAATCGGATCAGCAGTTTCTAGGTGGAGAGCAGCCTATGAAAACGGTGTAGGCAGGGTTTCCAATAACGACTCTGGACACCCGGTAGGAGACAATCCAAACTTCTCACTCTACATTAATAGACTACTGAACGAGTGGCTTGACCCTACCGTTACCCAGCCAAACCGATACCAATCCACTTCTGAGGAGGAGGACCTGTACCCCCCACCTGTGTGTACACACACCTACACAGCCACTTAGAACCAGGTCAGTGGACTCACCACCAAGACAAGGCTCTAGATTTAGAAGGAGGGCCCAATCAAGTTCACCTCTTAGAAAAAGAACCCCCACTGGTTACAGACTACTGAGAAGTGTGGACGGAGCTACAAGCAGGTCTCACCTCGTAGCTACAACCCCGCTACTCAACAGAGGCAATAGGACGCCTTACAACTCACCTCTCCTCATCGATTCACCTGGAGAAGATACTGAAGTGACTTTTCCCCGCTGACCCAACATGGCAATGCCCAGAGGTCACCCCCCTCAGTATGACCAGGAGGACATGAGAAGAAGCCTTGTCAGAGACTGTACTAGCGCTGTCAGCGAATCTCTCTCTGAGCTACTGGCCAAGCACGTGGGCACCCTATCCACTGAGATTAAAAATCAGGGACAGGAACACTCAGACCAATTGGCCAGAGTACACCTCAGGTTAGATGACATGGAACGTTGGAAGGAGCATATGGAAAGCAACACCGCCCACAATTTCAGGCAGGCAGAGCAGAGCAATATGGAAGTTCTCAGAAGATCCGAGGATTTCACATATCAAATGACTGACCAGCTCAGCAAAAATATGGACTCAATAAGGCTTGACCTGATGAGGGCCATTCAAAGCCATTCGAACAGTGCCGACGCCACCAACTCCAACCAAGCCGCCACCGGCGCCCAGGGTAATTCAGGGCAGGGACAATCCACTCCTCCTTACCCCACGGCACCTGACTACAGTACCAGCCACAATGACATGACAGGAGCAGGTATGAGCGCAATAGGCGGTAAGTTGACGGCGCGGTCCCCCAATCTTCCAAACCGTTCCAACGTGTGCATAGCCGCGCGCAACTTTTGCCGTTGTTGTTTTTGCCGGAAAGGCGGTAAACACGCACAAATACGTTACCAGAGACGCCTGGATTTTCTTCTGAAGGTTCTAGTCCCATTAAGAAATTCGAACCATTGAAGCCAGGACAAATTATTTAGTTTTACCTTTGTTAACGTAATGATAAGTCTATGGGGGCAGCTATAAGTAGGCTGTTTACCTCTGCCGCGTACGGGAGGTGACAAGGGCTTTGCCGACGGTCGCGTAACTTTTAAACGCAAATTACGGCATGAAAACTTGGTCAAATGAAAATATAAACATACCAGTCTTCATCCTTACCTTTCATTTAATCCTGGTTAGAATGTTCTGTGACCATTATTAAAGTGTCCAGGATCTTGGAAAGTGGAGGTAGTAGTAGTACTTTTTTGGGGGGTTTCCAAACCAGTGAAAACGGCACACGCATGGTATAATAACACATTTATATTATCCCTCTAAGTAGGCATGGCAGCTTAATTTTTAAAATCGGCCAATACACTATTGTAATACACCAAAATGTTGGTTTTGGCCTCAAGAAGCAATATCCAGCATCAGATTTTAGAAAAAAATAATTTAGGGGGGGTGTTGCTATGAAAATGATACATGCGAAAATGGCGGTTTTCGATGCTAGATGGCCCCAGGTGAATAACTCCTGAAATAATTGTCGTAGGAACCCAATTTTTTATTTAGATTGAAGCTAACATCACCCCGAAGCTATCAGAAAGTCCATAATGTATATGACACCCAATCTGCCCAGAGCTGACACCCTAAGCTGACACCTCCATAGAAAAGCATTGAGTGCACAAATCGTCTGCACCCATTTTGAGGAGACATATTTTTTGAAACCTTAATATCAGATAAGGACCAGATAGCAGGTAACTCACCTATAGAATCCTAAATATGTACACTATTTCATGACATGTTTCATTTCCTCTCATATTTTAGCATTCTGATGTTATATAAGGGCAAAGTGACAGTCCCTTCCATTTTGAGTTCTTAATTTTCACCATGGCACCCACCTGTCTCTCAAAATTTGGAAAAGTTAACTTTCCAAGTTAAAAATGACTACTCTTTAATACATGTACATTCACATACATATTAGCCCCCCCCCCCCCGCACCTTCTGTGCCACCACCCCCCCCCCACACACACACGCGCAAACAACCCAAAATGACCACCCACCCCTATACATAAATGTGTTATCATGCATGCCCCCCCCCCAGCCCAAAAAAAATGACCACCCTTTAATACATGTACATTCACATACATATGATATTAGCCCCCCCCCCTCCAACCTTCTGTGCCCCCCCCCCACACACACACGCAAACAACCCAAAATGACCACCCATTCCCTATATATAAATGTGTGTTATCATGCATGCCCCCCCCCCCCCGCAGCCAAAAAAAATGACAATTCTTTAATACATGTACATTCACATATATATATTAGCCCCCCCCACCTTCTGTGCCCCCCCCCACACACACGCAAACAACCCAAAATGACCACATGCCCCCCCCCCAGCCAAAAACAGAGAAGTTCTTTGATCCTTGTTTATTGCATGATGACAGAGTGTACATATAGGTGATAACAATGATACACTTGCCACCGTGCAGGCTCTGCCCCTAAGCTCCTAGCTCAACCTGTCATAGGTCCTAGATGTTAGGGAGGTTGTATGTGGTATAATGTAAGTAGAAAAAGATGAGATTAGAATAGATGATTGGGAGCTGCTCACCAGGTCTTAAATACTAAGGTAGGAACAGGTCAGATCTGGTTGGGTCTGATCAGATCTGACGCGTCGCCATACCCGGTAATGATTCTATTTATAGGTGAACCAATCAGGATGAAGGGAGGTGGTGGAATTTCCCTGCATCCTAGAAATGCGTCCACAGGTATGTCGGTATGTTGTGATACTCCCAGTGAGTCAGTGCCCAGAAATAGGATGGGTCTGGCTCTCACAACATCCTGGTATGGGTGATGTAAGAGCAGCTCACTGTACACACTGGGGGGGATTGAGCTGTGAGCTTGTGAGCAGGTCCTGAGCGTATATGGCGAAGTATTTTATAAATGTGTAAAACAGATAAATAATCAACTTTTTATGTCATTTTAAAGGTTTTTTGAACATTTCTGACTAAGATAATGTAGAGGTATCATACTGTAATATATATATACGGGTGCCGTCTGGCGTGGCGGGTGAGTCCAGTCGCTGGGTGTTCCTAAGGTTCCGGATAGGTGGCAGCACCGATCCGGGCCTGTGGGGACATCTAGCAACAAACACCAGGGTCCATATATAAAGACCGGGGCTCAGCCGCTACGTCAGAGGCCCTCCAGCTTCAATTAACACTACCGTAATCTCCTGCATATAAGGCGCACCTCGCGTATAAGACGCACCTACAGTTGAAGAATATTGTCAAAAAAATAAAAAATTCATAACTTTGGTTCTACTGAATGGATTTTCAAAATTCAAAAAAGCTATGTGTAGTTAGGGCCCCCCGCACCCCCTTGAAACCCCCTCTGTCATTTTTTGAGTTAAGGGGAGTGTAACATATCAAAAGAAAGCTCTTGGTGGCCCCCTTGCGGATCCAGGAAGTACTAAAACCTCGCGTATACGACGCGCCTTATACGCGAGAGATTACGGAATGACCAAAAACAAATGATACATACACAATTGGGACTAGGATGCAGGGAACAATCACAAATGATACTTCATGCCACTGGTCAGCATGGCGCACCAATGAAATGCTGCTTGCCAGGACCTGATTGGTGCATGATACTGAACCTTCAGAATAGTACCAACTAAGATATTGAGCCTTGTCTTGAGGGTATTATGATAGCTCAAGGGTCTTCCCCATAAGGCCTGAGACAAAGCCCTCAAGAGCAGGTTCATTTTTGGTTGTTTGTGTCAAGTCATATCTTACCTTGAATTAGCCATACTTAATCATCAATGGAAACAGAAATTGATGCTCCCACATTGTCAGATCATCAGATCTTGTTGAACTGCTGTCACATAGTGAAGTTGCCCCCTGGAGACATGTCATCTTGCCACAAATGTATTCTATAATGTATATTGTGTGATGCCTGCATATTCATTTATTAATTTTTTACAGCAAAATGTCTGCCACTACACCTGATTTCCAAGTTCAGGTACATTGAATTCAGTGCTGTCACGGATAGTTCGGTTCTATACATGTTTTTCTCTGTTTTTAGAGATTTCTTTGATGCCATACCACATAACATATGCAGTTCTTGTCTTTCATTGTTTGATATTGTATCTGTTGCTGACTCATGTTCGACAATAGGTAGAAACCTATATTCTTTTATTGTCTATCTTTTCATGTATTCCAATAGAGATTGAATTATTTCCGATGTGTCTTTTTCAAATATGCAATATGTCTCTTACAAATGAATTATCTTTTCTTTTCAGATGTGCTCACGTGCGGTAATAGGGGACTCTATTGTTCAAAATGTGAGGCACCTCAACAATACGGATATTTTTTGTTATAGGGGGGCAAAGATAGAAGACATCATTTCCATTATTTCCCATGATCCGCATGTTTTTGCTCAGTATTCATGTATAATTTTTCATGTGGGTACAAACAACATTTCTGTCAATTCACCTAAAGAAATAGTGGGTATGCTACATCAGTTGTTCTCACTTGCCTCTTTTTTATATCCCCAGGCTACAATCATTATTTCAAGCATCCTTCCCCGCCTTTGTGACATAGCCGCCACTTCTCAGAAAATTAAGTTGGTCAATTCAGCCCTTACCCATGAGTTTTCCTTCTTCATCCCTTCCTTTAAGGTCGTATTAGCAAAAGGTCAGCCAATTCCATATATGTTCTTCCATGACAATCTGCATTTAAGCCAAGTTGGATCTCTTAAGTTACGTGAATGTTTCGCATATAAGTTCACTGTGTTTGGTTTTCCGGCACGTACTCACTTGCATGGTATGACATATGTGTATAGACGTTCACAATTCTTTTCCCATCACCCAGGAGATACACATGCCTGGGTGGTCATTGATGACTAGTTTTTTTACATTCTACTTTCCTCATTTTTTCTTGTGTTTCATCATGTTGAATACTTTTCCACTAGTTTTGCATGCATATTCGAATAACCTGCTCCTCATGTGGCTATACTCCTCTTTCATGTGCTGATCTTGAAGGTCTTTTTGACCCAGTCCAATTAAAACAGAACACTATCTGAACATCACCTGACGTAGTAGATAAATTTTAACACCATTTCTGCTGCATGGCATATAGGTGAAAGATATCTAGCTTAATGTACTAGGTGATGTCTTCCATTACTTTTCTTTCAATAGTATGGATCATTTCAGCATGGGGTTGACCACACCTGGCATGCTGGTGATTCTCAGGAATATATCTGGCTTTCACTATCATTTAGTTAATTTACTTTCATGCCATGGATCACTTCAGCATGGGGTTGACCACACCTGACATGTTGGTGATCTATAGGCACTTTTATTTAAGGTACTAACAGCTGTTCATAGATAATAAGTGCCAGTGAATACATAATAGCTGGCTATCTGTTTCTAGTTGCTAAGTTCTGGTGAATGCATGCTATGAATCCTTGACATGTTAAGGGCCCAAACCAGACTAGTTTTCGTTAAACTACTACTGAATAAAATGAGATGACTTTTGATCGACATATCACTGGTACGATAAAATAGAAAATCTTAACTTTCGCAGGAATAGAATTTACTATAATGTGTTGTCAAGATCATGTGTGGGTATATTAGAGCACCCTAGGTTAGTTCAAAGTCCAGATGGTGGAGGTCCAGATGTTGGAAAAATACGCGAAGAGGTATGGCAAGGATGCCACCAGCTTCACCATGGAGGCCATCTATGCTGGTAAGGACTGTTATGATGTGTAAGGGGTACGTTCTTACAGAGGAAACTACTGTATTGGCAAATATCACTGTTTGAAATAGAAGAATATGAGCTGTATTACCCATTTTCGACTGGATTCAGAAAATTAAAAAGGAATAAATTAAGGAAGGATTGATCCACCTATGAACATATTTTTAGGGATTTCAACTTCTCATTGAGGGCTAGCATCGACTGTAGTCGACACCATGGTAGGCCTAGCATCGACTATAGTCGACGCCCATTATATAGGATTTGTTCTTTTCACAGGATAAGCTCAGGGTGTGCAGGCTACCTGATATCTTGTCAGCTACCCCCGGGGACTGTCGGCAGCTGCATTATCACCTTTGTGCAGACAGTGGGGCAGGCCCTGTGACACTGGAACCATCCTGTAAGTCTCCAGTCACTCTGTAATTTACAATCGTGTAGACACTTTAATCTCTGTGTAAGTCCACAGTCACTGTGAGTCTGTGGAAGTCATATAAACACTGTGGCCATCCTGGAACTGTAACCTTCCTGTATTAAGGACTTTATCACTATGTTAGTCGAGTGTGATCTTAATGTAAGTCCTATGTCACCCTGTAATTACAGCCCATAGAAGTTGCCTTGTTAGTGCACAGCCACTCCGTAATTCCCATAAACATTTCCTTGCACCTTTGTTTACCTCTTCACCATTGGCCATGTTTGAAGAGCTGTAGGTCTGACTTCTTCGGTGGCGCTGTCCTGTCTCTCCGTGATTAACACATAAGGCTCTGCGTGCCTGCTTCTCCAAGTGTTATACAAGTAAGTACCATAATCTCCCATGTATAAGGCATATCTTCCCGGGGGGGGGGCACTTGCCCCAGAAATGGATACCGACTGCAGCCCGACTCTCGAGAGCGGTGGCGGTGGATTCCCATGCGATCCCGAAAAAGGGGGGCGGTGGATTCTCATTAGATCTCTAATACCAGGGCGGTGGAATTCCATTAAATCGTGAAAGGAGTGTATTGTTTATACACCATATATAAGGGCATGAAAATGAAAAAAAAAATCAGTGCTGGACAATGAAAAATTCTGATCCATACAAATACATGAATACAATAGGCAGCTTGGTGGAGGGTGTAGGCTTGAAAGAGGGGGGGGGCGGTCTAGTCAATATTTGGGATTGTGGAAAAAGGGGGGCGGTCAATGTCCAGCTTATCAGTGAAGTAGGGCGGTCAGATTTCAAGATCACTGGGCGATAGGGTGGTAGGGCGGCAGTTGAGGGTGACCTACAAAGAGTCAGTGCCCCCCCCGGGCGCATCTTATACAACAATCAGATTGTGGGTGCGTATTATAGGATAATTGCGAGTTCGCGGTGCGCCTTGTGCGCAGGGTACCTTCAACTTCCAATTGGACTTTGCTGATCTATGGTTGATGTCTTTGCCTTAACCAAAGAAAAGGTGTAATTGATATCAAGGTGTTCTATATATCCATAAATTACTGAATTATGCATATCATTCTGCTAACCATGAAGTGTTTAGAAAGATATGTACACCCAGATTACTAACAGCTTTATTGATTATACTATTGAACTTTTAATGAAGAGATTCATATACACAGTATTATATATAAAACTTCCTTGTGTAGTATAGTGCTGCTGCCACCTGGTGTTGTGTCTTTAAATGATTCCTGGACTAAACATGAGATTTTTCACTGCTCTGATGCAATTTAGACATTGATAGCAATTCCTGTGTCTGTATATAATGTAGGGCTTCACTGGCTCAAAATTGAGGGTTTCAGTTAAGGTAATAACCACGGAAAATAGCATTAATCATTGTGACTCTGAAGAGTCTGAATCATTGAATGGGGATGTAGGGATATATAAATGACTTCTATCTTTGTATTAATGTGATAATCAGTTGTCAACCTCCTGACAGTCCTACCCATCTTATTTCATCCCTTTTTTTACAGGGTTAGCTGTGCTTCTCGTCTGCTTGCCACCATTGGACCACCCACTGTGCTGCCAGCAGCTGTCATCAAGTGCCTGCCTGTAACACATACCCCTTCTACAGGTATGTTAGAATAAACATCTGAATATATTTCAGGCAGTAATATTATGTTGGCTTGGTTTCTATTTTATTAGGCTTCACCCTTTATAGTTAAGTTTCTATGCAGCCAGGTAACCATCCTGTAAGTACAGTCAGGACTCTTTACTCCGCCATGTGCTCTTCCCAGCCATCACTGGTCAGATCCTGAGATGGCGGAGTAGGGTGGTAGATAGTAGAGTGTTCGGCGAGGGGTGGGGTGGGGGATTAGTTAGGGGTTGATGGAAAGATCCAAGGATGCATTAGACTAATTGTTAGCATTCAAAAACTGTTTATCATTGGAATTTGGATCATCACATACATTAATATTACCTTCCTTTTTAGTCTAGGGCCTACTTATAACCCACCTACCACCTATAATGCTATATCTTCAACCCTAGCACAACCAAACCATCTCTCACGTCAGTCAGCATTTTGTTTTAGTTTTCACATAATGATATTAGCATGGAATGTGTAATAGGGTTAACATTAGAGGTACAATGTCTCCAATAGTCCAAGGAAGAACCTAAAGGACCTATGTTGCCCATTAAACCACAGCCCTATCAACAGGTCCATAAATCCCTTCCCCTGTTCCTCTTGGAGGAGGGTCTCAGAGGTGGCAGACTTATTTCATCTTCTGCTCAACCTAGCTGACCTCTTTGATACTTTGATACTGAGTTGCTATACACTTAGAACCAGTACAGGATCACAAGGCTGCATGTTGGTTTCAGGAGCACATTTTCTCCTACAACTCAATAGAAAAAGCAAATGCACATACATGGATGGAGAGCCCATGGTTTAGAGCCCCACCACATACCCCCCTCACCATGTACGATGGTGATAGAGAAATCTCTAATAGATAATAATGTGTAATCAGCAGTGCCGACAGTGATAAGATATGTAAAGGATTTAATAGGGATATGAAGAAAAAGGCAGTAAGGCAAGACAGAACAAAGGGTTATTTTGCTTTTAGATAAAGAAAAATGGCCCAGATCTGTTCAAAATCCAAGATGGTGGACACCCATTGAATACAGCCACATTGTATTTCATCCCCCCCCCTTGAATATGAAATGTTCAGTTCTGTTCTATAGTAATGATCATATCTGCCATGACATATAACCTTATTCTACCTGAACAGCCCAAGGGAGGCAGAAATCGAATCTGACGGAGTAAATTTAATGCTATACATTCTGTTCCCTGTGTCTACATGGCCCACAACGAGGGTGGCGGATTATGGTGTGACGGAGTAAGGAGTCCTGACTGTACCCAGTAAGTTGTGTGCACAAACTGTAACAATCCTGTAAGTCCTCAGTCACTATGCTAGTCGTGTACACATTCTGAGACCACCCTGTATGTCCCCTGACCCTCTGACCCTCCTACTGACTCTGTGGGAGACTTGTTGACTCCTGTAAGCTTGCCCAATTGGTGTAGAACCACGACTGTCCTGCCGGTGTCAGGATAGCCAGATGATCTGTCTGCGGCACAACATCTGGGTGAAGCAGCATGGTAAAGAGGGCCCTGATGACACAAGCAGTGTCATTCTGCTACGGACCGTGTCACACTGCGACAAGGTTTTTCTATATACCGTGGTTATTTTCTTTTTTTCTCCAGTTGATGTCTACCATAAGCTGACCAATCGGAACACCCCTGCCTATTAGCCAAGACATTCATGACACTCTCCTGATGTCCAGAATTGCTTCCTGATGAATATCATAGTGCCAGGTGCACCCCCAACTTGACGGGTACAAGTCTCACCTGGGACTTAGTAAACTGAACACGGCCTACAAAATCAGTGTGTGATATGTATGTAGGACGGTATTGTTATTATTACTGTTTCATGTACTGGAGAAAATATGTGTACATTCTTGAATAAAGTTCCATTAATTCACAAATCATAATAGGTAATATAACAGTTATTGATTGCCATAACCATAATTGATAATTATATCTCTACATTTAATGCTATATTCATAATTATTGCACAAAAGTTTGTCCTTCATGTGCTAATTATATTTAGTAGGAGGCTGTATGGTGCGTGACAAGTACTGTAATTGGTACAGAAATGACTGTATCAAGACACATACATTTGAGTTTTAAACAGGTTTATTGGCCAACAATATCATAACATGGTGAAGTTTTTACAATTGTCAGCCCGTGAAAAGAAAGTTTAACCAATACAGGCAGTTTATGGTTACAGACAATATTACCTTTGTATAGAGGACTTGTTCTGCATAATTCAATTCTAGGTCGATTTACCTTAATTTTTATTTTATCATAACCCCAAGAGGTCTAGCTGGGACAATTCTATTCTCCATATCTTGTACATATTTATACATCATACATGCTAATACCGGTTTTCTTCTTAGGGCAAGTGAATCAACATTGCACAACGTCAATAAATCAATTACATGTATATCCTGTGGCTGTCTTATTTTTTTACAGGCCCTTAGACAATGGTTTTGTAATGTATTGAGGTGGTCAACTAGAGTTACAAGACCACTTTCTAACACATAACTACAGTATTCCAATAATGGGACTATCATGGTTTTATGGCATTGTGACGTTGTGACGCTCCCAGGGCATGCTGTATTGGCTGTAGAAGAGGACAGGCCCTGGGGGCATCACCTTGCATCATTAATGCCCCGGGGGCATGCTTCACATGTATTTCATTTATAACCCAGAGGAGTATGTAGGAGGCCCTGGGGGCATTGACGGGCAATTGCAATATTTCACCCTGCAATAGCAAAATGATGCACAAAGACTATTTGGGCCCATGAAGAATGATATACCTGGAATATGGCCTGGAACTGGCTGTGTTGATCCACCGCTGCCACCACCGTAGCAGAATGGAATGAATGGCTGAGGAATGGACATGATGGGAAATGCTGGTATTTTGTGAATTGCAAATGGCTCTCACAGCAAGGAAGACACACACAGTCGCTGACTTTCAGGCTATGAGTATGTGTGTCACATACGGTACACAAAATATTCTCAGTCTATCACAGTCCTTGAAGGTAACCAGGTTATATTCCTGGTCTATATCATTTCCTGAAACAAAATTAAAAAAAAATGTACTATTTTAACTTTCATGTTCCTCTGAACCAGAGTGGTTTATAAGGAAGTAAAATTACTTCAGATATATCTGTGATGTCTTTTTTTTTTCTTTAAAATTTCTTCCACTTTCTCTTTAATGGTTTGACGTAGATACATATGTTGCATCACTTATTGTCCCTACATAGACATTTCGCACATGTTCGAAAACCAATTACTTTGAAATTTAGAATACTTTTTTTTACCTGAATTGTGTTGACCAAAATTGCATCTCAAATTTCTCCTACACAAATTTTTAAAAAAAAACCAGTCTGGTTTCGGCCCTTGACGTGTTAGGGATCCATAGCAAATACCCAAGGCCTCGTCAGCAGAGTGGTACGCCTTAAGAATCCAAAAAAAAAAAAATAGGCTGTTTTGGTCTGGGATAAGAGAAATGCAGCTTTCCTGTTCTTGCTGCCACTTAACATCAATGAAAGATTTCCAGCTACTATATATTCACTGGAACTTATCACCTAGGAACAAATGTTAGTACCTTAAACTATGTGTCAAGAATTCACCAACATGCCAGGTGTGGTCAACCCCATGCTGAAATGATTCATGACAAAAGAAAAGGGGAAAAAGTGTGAAAAAAAGCAGATTTCCTCTGAACTAAGCCCATTCCACCAGATTATGGGTTAGAAAAAGCCAACATCCTTCACAGGATCTGCTATAGGAAAGTGTGATTAGACTGTCCTTTGGAAATTGCCACCTATGTGATTTTTGGGTCCCACACATTTGTTCCTGTATCCAACAAAGCCATTAGCACTGCAGTAAGTGATCTAAATTAATTTTATCCTTTAAACGTTTCTTCTTGAAAATCAGGCTTCACTAGCCAGGTATATATCTCCTCTTTCCTATCCCCTTGCATGTGTGTGGTGCACATAAGTGTTGGCACCAACACATTCCTGTGCAATTGTGTAATGTAGTTCTCACCATGAATATGACCTCAGCTGTTGAAATCTATAACTCAGTCTTTTTGAAAATATTCTGAAACCTTCGCAGTAATTTCAGTGCCAATTATATCATAGAATTTTTCAAACCTGGTTTATAGCCCAAGAAATAGAAATTTGACTGTGCTCTTTGATCATTCGACCTGTAAGGAACCTGATTTATGGTGGTACCACTATGAAGCAAAGAACTGTATGTCACTCTACAAAAACCCCCTCCTTAAATTCAACCACATTTCCTCAATACTGCTATTTAGGTATAATCTCCATTTACTTTAAATTTCAAAATAATTTCCTCTGAACCAGAGTGGTTTATAAGGAAGTAAAATTACTTCAGATATATCTTTTTTTTTTAAATCTCTTCCACTTGCACACATTTCGCACACAATCAAATACCAATTACTTTGAAATTGAGAATACTTTGTGGGCACTGACACATTCCTCTGTGTAATTGTGTAATGTAGTTCTTGCCATGAATATGACCTCACCTGTCAAAACGGTGATAAACATCTATAACTCACTCTTTTCTTAAAAATGTTGTGTAACTTTCAAAAAAATTTGAGTGCCAATACATATCATGATAGAATGTTTAAAACTTGGTTCATAGCCCAAGAAATGGGAAAATTGACTGTGCCCTTTCACCATTCCTTACAATTGCACTATTTAGATATATCTTGTACCACATTGTCACTACAGATTTCTTCGTCAGGACGATGTGATCTTCCCCAGTTTTCAGAGCTGGTTCCTGAGAGAAACAGTGTGTCCTCATCATATGCTGTCTGTGTGTTGCCTTTAAACTCGTAAGATTTCCTGACATCAAACATGTAATGATCTAGATATCTCCTGGCTGCAATGCCAGTAGGGACAGTATCCATTTTTTTCCAGACTTCTTGACTTGCATGGCCCTGGGACCCAGCTAACCAATTGGAAAATTCTTGGCTTGATATGAACTTGTCTATTCTTCCAATGGCATCCAAATCCTCTTTTCCATTGATGGAACAAGGAAAATTTTTACTCTTTGTTGTACCTGAACGGAGTGTACACATCAACTTCAAGGTTGGTGGCTTTTTGAGGAATTTGATCTTTGGGCGACATGACAGGTAATCTTGACCTGGACCATTATATATTTTCTGCTTCTTTTTCTCCGTTGCATGGGTAAGCCAACTGACAGCTGCATCTGTTTGAACGAAGGCTTGTATCATTTCAAAAGTTGTGAAGAACTTGCTAAGAGACAGACCATTTTTCATACGGCAACGTAATAATTGTCCATCCCCATGTTTCTCTATGGTAGGATTTATTGATAAAAGACTGTCAATCCTGTGAGTATCCAGCCTCTTCTTAGGAACAGTGGAGTTCTTGGTAGTTTTCACTGAATCTTGTCTAGGATCTTCCTTCTGTTGATTGAACTGTTGCATTACTCGGGATCGATCTTTTGCTCTAGGTACGGTAGAGCTATAGCTGGTTTTCATTGAATTTTCTTTAGGGTCTTCTTTTTGTTGATGGATCTGTTGCAGTACTGGGGGTTGATCTGTTGCTTCTATCTGAGTCAATAATGATAGATCTATACTATTTCCTATTAACCAATGAACTATCACCATTCGTAGCATTTTCGAATATGAGGAAATAGATTTTAAGTATTTGAACGGTTTGACCAAATCTCCATATATCCTCTCTTTCAAAACAAGTGCAGAAAACGTATCAGGTAAAAGGAATGATATGCAGATACCTATGATAACAGCTATACCACAAACGTTGCTACATGTTTGCCGTGGATATAAAGAAGAACATTGATCAAAACATTTTGTAGTTTGACACTGTCCTGGCATGTGAACATACTTAAACATTGGAATAGGTCTCCCTAACTGTGAAGAAAATTCTACCATACTCTCTTTAAATGATTGGGGTAAAGGCCAAGCTGAAGTGTCAACGTAAGTTACTGTATCACAATCAGCTTGGTAAACTGCAAAAGTGAAATGGTTTGCGAGACTTCCTGTTGAAACAACTGTATTATTTGGGTAGCCCACATGTAGCAAAAAGTGAAAGCGAACACCTCTGAAACTGACACCTTCAAATAATGGTCTGTACTGAGCTGCCATCAAAGAAGGATTGAAGAAACGGTATCTGAATATAAAAGACTTTGACTGCTCAGATGGTAACATATTTAAAACATGCAAAATTAAGTCCTCTGAAAGCCACCTCTGACATGTGAGAGAAGCATAATCATCTATAGGAATTCTTGGGCTATTTGGTGTTAGGGAAACGCAATCATTTGGTGACGTGTTCATCAGAATTTCTCTGAATGTATCTATGTGCTTATAGTTTATAGATGTCATGGACTGAATGCATGGAAAGGTTCTGTTTCTAAACCAGTCTTTCTCAGCTGTGATGGAACGCATAACATTTTTGTCAGAATGGATTTTAAAAAGTGCCTGCACTGAGCTGAAAGGTATAATTCCATGGTCTAAATCAACATAAACATTATCAGTGCAGTCAAACTGTTGGAATTGATCAAGGATAGACTGTAGTTGAGAAATGGGCGGTATGGATGAAAAAGTAGATATATCAGCTACTGGAATGGTGGCAGGCCGTACAAAAACATCTTGTTTGGAAGACAGCTTTGTTGGAGGATAGACTCTATCAACATAAGAGGATCTGGCCAGGTCACTAGCTCCACCTCCATGTATAGTCACTGATGCATTCCTACCCGCACTTTTTTGTTGATCAACAGGAACAGATTGGGTGATTTTTGAGGGAGTACCTGAAGGAGATAGGTTAGACCTATGTTTGGATATGATATGGTCTAGGAGACATCCATCTGTTTTGAGAAGTTTCTTGCACTCCGTACATTTCAAGTACTGAAGCTTTGGTTTTTGTTTGTGTCCTGCAACTTTTGACTGCACTCTTGGAGATTTCTTTGCCTTGCTGGACAGATGGCTTGTCTGAAATTTCAGGGGGAAAGGAAATGTAGAGGTACAGTGAAACTTGTTTATAACAATCTCCCTTATAACGAAATTTGGCTATAACAAAGAAAAATGCCTAATCATAAACGTTTCCTATACATATCTATAGTAATAACACTTGGTTAGAACGAAGTGCTTGTGACATGAACTTGTTTGAAACAAAATGATTTTTACACCCAAAGTTTGAAAAATATAAAAAATGTTGATGTAAATACTTTTATCTTGTATTTCTGCCCCCAGTGATGTCCCCACCCCTCACATGGCCTAACACCCCTTTTGATGTTTCCTGTTGAACAACATTTTGCTCTATCTGTACCAGTTACACCCCCCTGCCACAATGAAGGGAACTTTGTTAGAACGAAATTTGGTTACAACGAATTTTTTAAGCCTGTTACAAGAGGTTCGTTTTACTGTACATGGGGTACATAGGTTCATTTGACAAGGAAAATGATACTACCATCATATATGTACTTTCAGTTTGGCCAAAGTTTATGGTAGGAATGAGGTTTTCTATAGATAGATCTCTGTCTATGTCTTGACTGGGAGTATATCATAAGTATGAAGATTCAAGATGGCTTTATTGACTAATGTAAGGATACATGTCAGCACCGGATCAATATAGATTGAGTTAGAAAGTATTTCATATATAACAGGATACATATTATCACACACATGCAATTGTATAAGTAGAGAAGAGTGGACTTGCTACAAACCTTAAGTTGTGGATGAATCAGGTGTGGCCTTATCACAACTCCTACATCACCAAGCTGAATGATATGTTGTGAAGGGAATGTAGGTTTTTTAGTGCTGACCCTATGTTCAACATTCTTCTTTTTGAAGGATTTTTTGGATTTGTTTTGATGGGGTGAAGACAACACTTTCTTCAGGGATAATCTGTTGTTTTTGGACTTTATTTTGGCCTTTTGCTTCTGCTTTAGTAGATGCCTTTCCTTGTTGGTCTTCCGGAATTGTTGTAAATGCCTCAATTCAGACTCCACTTCCCTGAAATATTTATTACATGGTTGAAATTGTAGCAATACAATTAAATATAACACAGTATAATCGGATGCAAAAACCTGACAGGAATGCAGTGATGGCCATATATCAGAATGTTATTTGGCCAAATAAGTACATATATATTTTTATACCAAAATCTGACATTCAAAAGATTGAAAATTGCAAATTTAATTGATTATGTTTGCTTTCATTGATATCTTCCCTGTGATTTGGTGTAAGTATAAATGCAAAAAAAAATATCAGTAGAATGAAATTAGCTGATTTGATGGTCATAGCTAATTTCATTTTTCATAGATAAATTCACAATAAAATCAAAATGTCCGCAGTAATGTTTTCAGTCTGAACACTTTGCATTGCCTTGCACTTCGCTAAATGAGTTTACATAAATAAAGGTCCTATGCTTAGAGATGTATTTCTCAGAAGGAAAGCATGACATTTAAAGTTTCAGAAAATTCAACAGAAATCGGAAAATAAAAGATATTTTCATGAAATAAAAAGCATTCTGAAGCTATTGATCTACTCTCTGTGAATACAGCATAATCCTAATATCCATTTTCCCGACATGTGACTGATCAGGTATTGATGCATCACAATTATCACGTGCGGTTAGCTGAGGGAACACTGCAACGAGCATTCAAATTGGTCTAAATGTAGATTATCTGACACTTGATCAAGCCTTGCAAGTCACCCTAGAGTCATACAGATTTTCATGAGCATTTGCCCATAAAAATGTTAGCAGGAAGATCAGAAAGCTCACGACAGAGCTATTACCATAGCAGATGGGCAGCAAAGCCTCAGTACTGCAGCAGAAGTACCACTGGCCTGAATATAGTACTCTATCAATGCTGTATTTGTTACTTACATCTGCTGCATGGTGGTGTGTGTGACAGACAGGAGCCAGTCCAGCTGAATTTGTAATGCCCATGCGAGTTGATTATTCCCTGTCCGTGAGGGGTGAAGGCCATCGATACTGCATGAAATAAAAGAAAAATCCTACTCTATTTGGGTCATAAATGTGTTGGGTAGTGCACCTGTAGGTGAAGTATGCTTAAGTTAGTGGTTGAATGTTCAATATTTTTAAATCTCTTCAATGAGGTTGATACAAGGGAAGTACCACATGCTACTACAGAAACTGCGATACAGAAAGGTCTTACTTAGTAGGCCTTTGCTCTTAGTTCAAGGAATTGGATAACATTTAATTCTTAATGGATCGTTCCATGGGCTAAATTTCAATTTTGGTGCCATCAGCTTCTCAGAAGAAAAGAACATAGGAAATGATTACATCCTACAAAATTCCCCACTTCTGATGTCACCTTACTTTTAATATTTTTTCATCACTTCTTGCACCATATTAAAAGAAAATATTTTAAGCAGAATCTTACCTGAGATCATTGACATTAAAGTATCTCTCCCAGGACAGCATTGGCGACATTCCAACCAACTCCTTGGCCAATAAATGGTTGTATGCCACTCTTATATCTTCTAACTCAGGGCTGTGTGACAACAATTTACACTAAGTGCTACTGTAAATCCTCTTATACACTAAAAATACCCAAGGTGGGTAATATAGGATGGTCAGAAGTTGTGGGCATGTCCTATAAGTGAGGATTTTCTATTATAGATCACTACTATAATGACCATTATTAAGGATAATCAGTGTTGCTGCTATGAAGTTTTGGCAAAGGAAAAAGCTGGAAACCTGAACAGCTGGGATTGAGGTTACAGATGCAGGACAAAAAATCCCTAAAATTGATATCCTCAAACAATTTTAAAATTTGCACTACTCCCATGAACTCAGGTCATAGAAAAATTGTCCCTGTTTGAACATTACTTGAGGTATCTCAATCTTGGACAACAAATACCCTTACCAGTCACTTCTTTGCAAAATGGAGGATGTTAATATATGACAATTCGGATGGACGTCTTTGAAACGCTGGATGAGGATTAGGTGTTCCTTGACCAGCTGTGGCAGAAGGTGTGGCTTATGCAATATGCTCCTTAATAGATTTGTACCGACATGTACAACAATTGCTCCTGTTAGGACTACACCATCTGCAACATCCTTGTCCAATTCTGAAAAGGAAAGGAAGAAATGCATTGAAATATCTACACATGTTGAAATTAAATAAAAGAGAAACAACCTTGATTATGACATCTATTCTAGTTATTCATACAGGGGGATGGCAAACAGCATATTATATGCCAAGACTGTGGGCATACAAGTTTTAGTGCTGTAGTTGTACAATTTCCATAGCTGCTTCCTTGCTAGAGGTATAGTAAAAGGTGCATCCTGATCAAATTGAAGGACAGGATATAAGGCTTTGGTTCGGTTTAGGTGAATTTACCTCTGCTATGTGTAATTCGGGCTTTATTTTGGACAGTTAACTACAGTTATTTATGGTTTGTCCTCACCCCTGCCCAACTTTGGCCAATCCTATAAAAAAATTATTGACCCATTGTTGTGTATAAGGCAAATAATGGGAATTACATTAGTTCTGAATGGATCAAAAAATGAAAATATGTACATAGACCAGGTGTCTCCACCTCTTGAAAGTCTAGGGGCAAGCTCACCTTTGTGGAATCCATTGAAGTCACCATCTTGGACACAGCGGTTGGCAATATTTTCATCATATATACACTGCAGGGTGGTGTCTCCATAGATAGTGACCTGAAGTGATTAGATGTATCATGGATATAAAAGGAGTTGGAAATTGATTACATAGGTTGCATAGTAATGAAAGCATTTTCCAGGTGCCAACAAACCATTTTTTCTACCAGGAAAAAACTTGTGAGACTTTGACATGTTTATGATGTATCTTTGTTGCCTACAGAGTTTACCAGTCATTCCAATGCAACCAATTGGTTCCACACTCGTAAACAAATACCGTAATCTCTTGCGTAGAAGGCTCGTCTTATAGGCGAATCAGATTGCTGTTGGGTCTTTTACACGGGAGGAACATTGCCTTGAGTTGGGGGTGCGCCTTATGTTTTTTTTTTATTATAGAAAAGTACTTAGTTTACAAAATTCAGCCTTTTTGGGTGCACCTTCTACGCCAGCTGTGTCTTCTACGCAGGAAATTACGGTAGATTGCAAGAAACTAGACTTTCTAGTTATCAAGCAGTGGTGGCTGCATTATAATGCATTCTAATATGGTGTTTTAGCACTGAGCCCATGTTGGCCTACAGCTACAAACAATTTTTTTTTTGTTTTGATTGCATTTGAAAAATGCATACTGAAAATGTTAACATATTCTCTTTTTTTCTACAAGAGAACTAAAGTTCAAGTGGTTGATATAATGGTTTTCATGTAATGCCATGGCATGACTAAGATGTTATGTAGTTCACGTCAAGAGGAGTTATCTTACTTTGCTGTCTGTTCGTTTCCATGTAGGGAGGGTGGGTAAAAAGTTGTCTTGGACCTATCCAAAAATGAGAGCATCTTTTATTAAGTACATGACCAAATTCCTTAGTAAAAGAGTTGACACACAAGACCAGAAGTTTTAATGTCTCGAGTAAATTTTTTACCTCAGTCGGGATAATTGAAATGCGTATACGCGAAAGTAAATAATCTTACCTGGCCATCCGTATGTGAGGCAGGAACATCCGTGTTAGACGAAGTGGCATCCATAGAATTCCTAGATGGAAAATCATTACTGCCCTCAAGAGCAAGTGCTTCATGTATAACCACTTTTCATTAGCAAAATTTAAATGTCTCACTTTTAACTAGTTACTCATGTGTACCACACTCCCCAGGAATTGTGTTGCAATGTGGCCCTAACTGTGTATTACATACCTAAATCTCCACACATACCTTCTCATAAAGGCCTTAGTACAGATGCCTAGTGGACTGAAATCAAACATTGTGCCCGTGGGTACACCGCTGCGGTACACCTTCTATTACAGGATTTTTTTTTTAAATTGAAATCAAAGTTTATTGAGCCTCTCACAATTTACAGAATCGTGGTAAATGAAGCACAACTGGAATTATAGTCAAACATCTATCAGTAAGTCAAATTAGTGGAGCCCTACTTCTAGTTACCAGTTCTAAATTCTCATTTGAACAGCATTTATATCGACAACTGGAAACAAGTACAACAGGCTGTATAGCACAATTCACAATTTTGCAATGTAGGCTGGACATGTGAAAACAAAGTAATCTCAATCATTAACGGCATCTCATGCAACAGAACTTACTTGTTGCATTCACCTCTTGGGTGAAATAGCCCACACGGTACACACAACTCGAAGCTGTAAGTTGGCCTTGAATATAGAGAAAAGAATAATTATATGTTTCAGACATAAAATATGACTTCATCTGGGAGAGATCATGTTCCCATTATTTTCAGAGAACATATAACATTGCACTATTTATTATTGTTACAGAAAGATGGAAGATGTATGAGTAGCTCATAGATACATTGTAAGTGTAATTCTTTTTAAAGGAAGGTGCCTCACCTATCTCTTGCCAACATGGTGCAGGATATCTCAAACATCTACATACAAAAACATAGTCATATATGTGCAGACAAAGACAAGAAATGTAATTCTTAAATGAATATCACTTATGATTTACAACTATAAAGCATATATAGGAGGGAAATGTGCATTGCAGGTAACTCGAAAAGCCAATTTTTTTTTTCTTTGTTTTCTCATGCCTTAACTTGTATGAAAACATGCACCCCCAATAGCCACTTGCACCACCTCAGTGTAAAAAGCTGGGAATGTTGATCAATGTAAAACAACTTTACTCTTTCCATATCATAAAATAGACATTCTAAGCTTCAATTCCATCTACAAATAGTGAAGTTTATTGCACCATTTAACAGTGTATTTGCAAATTTGAAATCCTGCCCCTCCCTTTTTCCTCACATTTACTGAGGCACTGAAAACCTCGTTTTTATTACCCAGCTCTTATAACTCGCTTTTCGAGTTAACAACACAAATAACAATAATATCTAGTTGGGAAGAAAACTTAATTAATTTATTTAAGATTATTGCAATCCATTCTTCAAATGAATAATTCATGCAGTTTATTTGTGTTAATTTGCAGTGCCACCATAATCTTTTAGAACTTATTGTAACAGTATTTGAGATGCGGGTTGTAGAGAAACAACACAACAGCTGCCCTTACGGTTGTAAGGAGGCTTGGCCTCATATTGTCAATGGACCATTCTGGGTATTATAATTATTTTTCATATTTACTAATTTCTTCGCCATATAAAACCTAAGCTCTGCCCATGATCTACACTCAATAATCTCCCGTATTCCCCAACAGGAACCAGGATCCATTAGTCATCACAAACACACTTCCTCCTTGATACTCTGTGACATAAGGTACACGGATGTAATAACATTCCAACCTTATCTACATCCACACAGTCTAACTGGAGGAAGTGCGATCCACCTGTGGTGCCATATTTGGAATGGGGGGGGGGGGGTCAAGTGTTGTATGACGAAACATGACAAGGGGGGGAGGGGGGGTCCAAAATGGTCCAAAAATGCATGACGTCATTTGTACACAGCCCCTTATTCTGTAGGTGCGCCTTATAGCTGTTTTCCTCTATATTCTATAGCATAATTAGCTGAACAAAGCTAAAACTCAAGCATTTATCCTGGCCTAATTAGGCCTAAACCCCCCCCCCATATCAAAAATTATTCTAAAGGGCTAATAAAAAATTAACCCCTGAATATTTTTAGGCTCAGTGCTGAAAATTAGGCCTAACCCCCCAATACAAAAATTATCCTGTAGGTGAGCCTTATAGCTGTTTCCCAATATATTCCATAGCAGGTAAAAGTAAATTAATTCTCCTGATATTTTGAATTTATTGATGGGACCAACGCCAAAAGTTAGCTAAATTAGTTTACTTTTGGGCCTCCTTAGCATTTTTAGGGGGGTGAAGCCTAAAAGGGTAAAACAAAAACAAAAGCGTCTTGGTGTCTGGCTGTATCAGTGATTTCCCTATACTTTCAATGCTAAAATAGGCCCTTGCCGACCAAAACTAAAGGGCTAATAAAAAATTAACCCCTGAATATTTTTTAAAGGGAGCATGATGGTATATAAGTAAAATAACTCAAGTGTACTATGTATGAAGCTCAGTGCTGAAAATTAGGCCTAACCCCCCAATACAAAAATTATCCTGTAGGTGAGCCTTACAGCTGTTTCCCAATATATTCCATAGCAGGTAAAAGTAAATTAATTCTCCTGACCTTGATATTTTGAATTTATTGATGGGACCAACGCCAAAAGTTAGCTAAATTAGTTTACGTTTGGGCCTCCTTAGCATTTTTAGGGGGGTGAAGCCTAAAAGGGTAAAACAAAAACAAAAGCGTCTTGGTGTCTGGCTGTATCAGTGATTTCCCTATACTTTCAATGCTAAAATAGGCCCTTGCCGACCAAAACTAAAGGGCTAATAAAAACTTAACCCCTGAATATTTTTTAAAGGGAGTATGATGGTATATAAGTAAAATAACTCAAGTGTACTATGTATGAGGCTCAGTGCTGAAAATTAGGCCTAACCCCCCAATACAAAAATTATCCTGTAGGTGAGCCTTACAGCTGTTTCCCAATATATTCCATAGCAGGTAAAAGTAAATTAATTCTCCTGACCTTGATATTTTGAATTTATTGATGGGACCAACACCAAAACTTAGCCCCCCCAAACCCACCACCCCCCCTGTTGATAAATAATGACCACTCGATCCATATACAGCTAAATCCAGATCCACTGAAAACAGGTGAAATTATTTTGACCCCCCCCCCATCAGAGGGGTTGAAAAAATTCTGACCCCCCCAGTCAAGGGGATGAAAATATATTGATCCCCCCCTCAAACCCAACAGCCCCCCCCCCCGTTGATGAATATCCATAGGGGGAGGGGGTAGGGGTACTGATCAGGGTTCTCCACAGGATGAAAAAGCATACAGGTAATTTTCAAAAACAAACGTTGTGTGGATCATAGCGGCAAAACATAGGTATGTCTTGTGACAGAATTTTGAAAAATTATATTATAAATGGGCAAAAGAATAGATTCTGTTGGAATTTTTCAACCAAATTTTACTTTTTCAGCCCTAACTTCTGTTCTAATTGTCCGATTTGCAAAATTCAAAAAAGTGTAGAAAGCTTATAGTCTCCTGAAAAGCACACAGGCGGTGCTTTTCAGCTAAAGCACACGGGCGGCACTGAAAAGCACACGGGAACCCCGCCCGTGTACTCCCTATGTGTGGAGAACCCTGCTGATAATAGTATTATTAATAGCGGTAAGGGTGAAAGGGGGCACTGACATTCTAAATTAAACCCTGAAAATGAACGAGAAACGCGAGAAACACCTTACCGATCGTCTGCTAGTGCTGTCTGCTGTTTGTTACAGCTCGCCGGGCATAAGCGCTGAATCAGCGTTCTTCCCTTCGTGCTGTGAAGAGTTCCGTCGACGGCGCGCCATCTTGCGAGAAGCGACAGAACTTTTGGGGGACCGCGTCGTCAACTTACCGCCTATTGCGGTATGAGCCCACCACATGCCTTCAAAGACAATCAATACACAGCATCACACGCACCGCACCAATCTCCTACAAATGGTGCACCAAACACCCACCAGGGAGCGACAACGTCTTGTAACACAGCGCCTAATCCAAACCAACACGGTGGCCATGTGGTTAATGGTGTTTACAGTCCCCAAGGACAAACAAGCAACCACTCTGGACTACCATATCCTCCTAGGTATGATCATATAGCACATTCCACACCGGTAGTGCACCAGGGAGGATACCATGGCGCTGAGTATACCAGATTTCCCCCTAGTAGAATTGACAGCGACAAGCTCACATCTGCCCAGCTAGGGTCATTCAACAAGCCTGAACCCTTTGACAAACCAATGCCCTACAGGTCTGCAGCAAAATTTCTGACTGAATTTAAATTCTTCATAAGGAATGTGCACGCCAAGAGGCCCGACCTACATGCAACTTGCCTGTACACCTTTCTCAAAGGAAGGGCAGCTCAGTGGTTTTTCAGCAATATAATGGACAAGCCCATCATGCAAAACAATGACGCCGTCTATGATGCTTTCTTGGCGAGGTTTGGCACTCCCGACCTCAGCACCATCCTCAAAGGATACAGAGCCAGGAAACAAAAACCAAATGAAACCACTGAGGACTACCTAGCAGACATGACCATGTTGTTGTCCAACAGCAGCCTGGACGAGGCCTCACAAGTGGACTACCTTGTAAATGGCCTCAGACCCGAGCTAAAAAATGTTGTTGTAGCCAAATCTCCCAAGACCTTGCTGGAAGCTGAACAATTGGCCATAAATCAAGAACTAAACCTCGAGGCCATAAAAATTGCTCAGAACAGCTCAGCAGAGTTATGCGCTGTAGGCTACAACAAGAACGACGACAGATCCAGAAAGGATAAATATCAGCGCGACCACAAGAAAGAAGACAGACTGCCCAGTAGCAATTACAACAAACAGTATGAAAATAAATTCAAAAACGGCTACAGAGGAAGGTCCAAATCTTCAGACAGGTCCAATCCTAAGGACTACAGATCTAATTCCAAAAATAGATCCGACTATAAGTCCCCAGGAAGAGATAGGTCAAAAGATAGATCAGAGCAAAGATCAAGATCCTCTGATAGCAACAAAAGTTTCGTCTTCATACCAGTTGCTGGACAGCCAAACAACAATAAAAACGTCTCCTTCATGGTCCCAGCTGACTTCACTATCCCAGATAATTGGGTACAACAGTCATTAAAGAAGTCCAGAGATCCAACCCCAGGCAGGAATTACTCCAGGAGCCATTCAGGATCTCAGTCTGAGGCAGACAATGACAGCCCCAACAACACACAAGATGAATAGGGATCAGGGGAAGGCACTCAAGCACCTAGTGACCCCGACCCCAACCGGACCACGACCATCGAATTATCCAAGGACACTTCTCGAGATGCTGATGCACAAATGAATTCAGTAGACTCCCAATCATCCAGTTCGGATTATACCAACTTCTTGAATACCAATGAGACTTCGGACTCCAGTGATGATGAGGACGAGTACGAGGACCAGAGCCAAAGGACCTCAATCCTGAAACTGAGGATTAAATCTGAGCAGTATGGGCAGCAAGGTAAGGCCATTTACGTTGATACAGAATTAACCAAAGGTGCAGTTTCTGTAGACATAAATAACCACTTGTATAGAGCTCTTGTTGACTCAGGCGCCTCACTTTCTTTTATTAGCCAAAAAATGGCTGACAAAATCGCGAACACACCAAATTTTAGACACGGTAGACACGCGCGGCTGACAGTTTTATTGGCTGATAAAACCCCCATCCAAGTAAATCACTCCATGACTGTAACTTTCCTCATTGGTGGCCATGAATTCAGATCCAGATTCCATGTGGTACCTGAACTGAACCATCCCCTAATTTTAGGAGTAAATTTCATGACCAAATACAAAGCCAAAATTTCCTTTGGACCAACTCCCCCATCGCCCAATTACATCAGGGCAAACAAAAATGTTGATATTCCACCAAACACTGAAGCCACTTTCAACGCGGTTGTGATAGGGAATAGCAACATTGTGGGAAAAACTGGATTGACTGAGAACTCAGGTTCTACCCTACCGGTACTTATTAAACGCGCCATAGTTAAACCTAGATCAGACCTTAAGATAGTACCAGTAACGGTAGCTAACCCAAACGACTTCCCCATCAAGATAAAAAGACACATGAACCTCGGTGTATTTAAACTTTTCAATATCAAAAAGGCCATACCCATTGGTGCACTCAATAGCGCCCATTCACTCAACAGTGTAACAACAGAAAAGGACTTATTCCCAATCAATTGTGGAGAGGATCCTATGGACCAACTCCCCAAAGGGAACGAACCCTTGAAGTACAAAATCTGTGAAAAACTGTCTGAAATTCAAAGACAACAGATCAAAAACATTGTTGAGGCCAATAGGCAAGCCTTTGTCCTAAATGAAAGCGCCATAGGTCTCAATGTAGAAAATGAAGTCAAGCTGGAATTAAAACCAGACTTCAAACCCTGCAACAGACCGTCGTATAGGATGTCCCCTCACAAAGAAATTTTTCAAAGGGAACTCCTGAAAAAACATTTAGAACAAGGGATAATAGAAGAGTGTACCAAACCCTGTGAGTGGAACTCACCCGCCTTTTTAGTGCCAAAACCACAAGGTGACAGGTCAGTAGCCTCTGGTTGGAGAATTGTAGTTGACTACAGATGAGTAAATGAGAATCTAAAAACTTTCTCTTACTCATTCCCCAGAGCTGACGACCTCATGCAGCAGATAGGCAGAACGGGCGCCAAGTATTTTTCCGAATTGGATGTCTACAGCGCCTACCACCAGATTCCCCTAGCAGAAGAATCTAGGCCACTTACCACTTTCTCTGCCAACGGCACGAGATAGATGGCAAAAGTTCTCCCCATGGGACTCAAAACTTCAGGCCTATCCTTCATGAATGTAATGGAGCAACTTCTCATGAAATGCAAGTATAAAAATGCTGTAGCATATGTAGATGATGTAGCCATTTACAGCCCCACGTGGGAAAGGCACTTACAAGATCTGGACGAGGTTTTAAAACTTTTTATCAGAGGAAACATCAAACTAAAATCAGAAAAGTGCGAATTTGGAACTACCAAAATGGAATTTTTGGGTTTCAATGTAGACCAGCATGGTTTGTCACCATCCCCGGACAAAATTGGACCTGTCAAAACCTTCCCTCCACCTAGAAACATCCATGATCTTAGATGTTTCAATGGTATGGCGCAGTTTTACAAAAGGTTCATCAGAGGCTTCGCTCATGTCATGAAGCCCCTTTATGAGGCGACAAAATGCACCTTTAAATGGACCACTGAGTGTCAGAGAGCCTTTGAGAAAATTAAAGCTGCTATCTGTACTGAAGCTGTGCTGAAATTCCCGGACTATAATAGACCTTTTGTCATTTTCACTGACTCGAGCAACTACAGCCTAGGAGCTGTAATCACTCAAGTAGACGACTATGGTTTCTATAGACCGATTGAATTTGCAGGGAGAGGCTTGACACCTCAAGAGTCTAGGTATGGGATAACTGACAAAGAACTGTTAGGAATAGTTTTTGCAGTCAAAAAGTTCCACCATTATGTGGATGGAACTCACTTCAAAGTATACTCGGACCACACCGCCCTGGTTTCCCTCTTCAACAAAAAGGAAAACATAACCAATGGAAGGTTAGCCAGGTGGGTCGACACAGTCATGTCCTACGACTTTGAAGTCAGATACCTGCAAGGCAGAGCCAACATTGTGGCAGACTTCCTTTCCAGAAGGAAATACCCACCCAGCTCTGATGATCCAATTCCCATCAGGTCTCAAGGTAGAATAATACTCCCTCCTAAATCACTCAGATTCTCCGACATTACCATGACCAAAGTCTTCAAATCAAACGACCCAATTCCCAAAAATCCAGTCCTCATGGGACCACCCAGGTCCATACTAAAAGGAGGACAGATTTGGGGTAGCACTTCAAAGAAGCCAAAGGGTGTGATCGCAAAGAAAGGCAGCTCTGAGAGAGAAAAACTCAGCTCCAATCAAACTGTGCCCGAGCTGTGCATTCTAACTCGATCTAAAGCCAAGTTACCAGACCCAGTCACACCCCCTCAGCCCAGCAAATCAACCAGAAGTAAACAGACCCGCCCCCCTAAGGTCAAGGACACCAAGACCAAATCACGGGGCAGACCACCTAAATCTAGGTCACCCAGAGTATCAGTGAAATTAGCTAATACAAGAAGGGCTAAGTTATCACACAAAGTGCTACCCATGGCTGAACGAGCGATAAGCCAGCTATGCAAACACCACTCCCTAACACCATCCAGGGAGACACTGATACAGGCACAGCAGGAGGATGTTTTCTCAGACTCCATGCTGTCATACATCAATAAGGGTGAATTACCAGAGGACCCAAGCCTTAGTAAACAGATACTGCTAAACCATGACCAGTTCATGATTTTAGACGAAGTTTTATTCAGGATCACCAAATCAACCTATGGAGACAGTTTGGAGCCTACACTACAAATAGTGATGCCAGAAAAATGGGCAGAATCACTAATTGAGGCCACACACTGCTCACCATTAGGAGGACACCTTGATCCCACTAAAACGTATGCAGCAATCAGATCCAGGTATTATTGGCGTTCCATGTTCAAACATGTTTTTGACTACTGTGGCACTTGCCACACATGTCTCACAACAAAGAAAAGACCAAAACATCTGAGAACCCCAATGACCCTGAGAGACCCTGTTTTAACAGCCTACACTCACCTCACCATGGACACCATCGGTCCTTTCACACCTGCTGTGGATGGATCCTCATTTATCCATGTCGTCACAGATCATGCTACCAGGCACATCACTGTTTGGTCCACAAAGGATAACACCAGCGCCGAAGTAGCGCTAGGATTTTTCCAAAGGGTTATCTGTGTTTTTGGAACCCCATCGGTCCTAAACACAGATAACGCAAAACAGTATGTGTCCAAACATTTCACATCTTTTTGTGATAAATTCGGCATCAAACATGTGACAGGGAGTGCACATTGGTCAAAATCACAAGGTCTATGTGAGCGTCAGCATCAAACAATAGAATCTTCACTCAGAGCCTTTGTCTCCAAATCACAGAAACATTGGTCGACCTTCCTACAGGCTATAGCATTCAGCATAAACAACACCGTATGCAGCGTGTTAGGATACTCACCCAATCTTTTGGTGTTTGGAAAGCAATCACATCTCCCAACTGAGTCCTCCCTGTCATTGGTCAAACAAACTGAATAGATCAAAGACAAGAAAAATTGGTCACCGCCTTACTCAGCTTAAGAGATGACATCCAACTTAAGGCAGCTGAGAGCATGGTCAAACACCATAAAAAGATGAAAGCCAGATTTGACGCCACTGCCTCCCCATGCACCTACAACACAGGCCAGCTTGTGTATTTACACATACCTAACCTGTTGGTAAAACAAACGAGCAAAAAGCTGCAGCCCACCTATAGTGGACCATACATCATAATGAAAATGACTTCACCAGTAACTGCAAAATTAAAAAGGCTCCAAGATGGTAAAGTATTAAAGAAATCAATACATGTATCCAGATTAAGAAGACCAATCACCAAGGCTAGCGCCAAGGCTGTAATCAAAAGACTGCAGTCTGGGCCAATCAACACCTTGTATGACCCTGATCTGGATTCCACCCATATTAGTCAACCAGAATCCCCCGCAGTCAAAAAGAAAAGAGGACGACCCGCAAAGAAAGGACTTGTCACCTTTGCCCCTTCCCCAAAGAAGAAGACAAAGAAAAAGTCCACAAAAAAGAAATAGATTTTCAGAAAACACACAATTTTTTTTCCCCTCCTTTTTCACCCCAGAACACCCCCCACAACCCCCCCCCCCCACATTTACACATACCCCCTTACCTTCACCCAAACCGGTGGCAATTTTGGCCACGTGTTATTTCATGCAGTGATGTTTTCCCCCACAATTTTTTTTTTCATTTCATCTTATTATCCAAACCACATACCAATTACCTTTAACGTCACAATTTCTACACAACACCCCAAAAGCCTTCTGGCTTACTTCTACTGATGGGACATTGTCAAGAATTTTATCTAGGATTTGAGACTCAGACAGTCATATAATGATTGATTAAGGTTGGCACGCCACATAAATTACCCAAGGTCACAGCGTATTCTCGGTTCGTGAATCCTAATTTTAGGAACACGCATGCGCCGGTTTGTTACAAGCTCAGGGCTCCTCTATACCTTAAAGTATTACCAAATGACCACCTATTGTAGGAGAGCAGCACCTAGACATCCTGATCCGTGTTTATGCCCCTGTTTACCATGGGTACTGGAAGGTTTGGTGAGACACTTAATCAAATAATTCAGCACAGTTCCCTGCTGTGTTATCATAACAGGAACAAGTGCACCCCCACAAGCTGACTAATCTCAGCACCACAACCATCAACCCCCCATTATAACTACAATATTCAGATCACCCAATGATCATCCGCGCCCCCCCTAGGAGGCCCATCAAATTTGCATATCACAATGCGCAGGTGTATGCAAACCAACCAATAGCTAGGCCCCATGCCATATATGGGTGAGACATACCTCATCGGGAGGCATGTAATGAGGAATTAGCCAACCTCATGAAATGCTTATAAGCCTCACACCACCCCCATCTTATCCACTTCCAAAACAATAACCAAACTCACCACATCCAGCCACCATGGAGCAAGCATCCGGAAACCACAGGACCCAAGTGTCGGGACTGCCATGCAACAAGCCCAGGTAGGATCGGTCTTATGTGTCCATTAGTAGCGTCATCAATCGTTCTAGCATGACAATGATGGAATCTACCATCATGTTGCCCAGATACCCATTACATGCCAATGGTAGTGTGCGCCCAGAGTGCTTTGTAAAATGCAATAGTTGAATTTGCAGTCCTTTTTCAAAACCATGTATGGCAGTCTGACTTTTCACAACCTTATTTATCAACCTCTTGACAAAACCCCCCACCAGCCCATTCATCTGTCTTAGTCTAACAACGAACCTATCAAAATTTTTTTTTTCTCTCACTATTCACAACAGCCTTAGAGCCCCAGAGATTAGACATGGAGCCAACTCAGGGTGGACCATCCACAGTCTTTTAGGCCAAAACGGCATCAGAAGTAAGGCCATGGATCTGTTCGAGATCAGAATAACTATTATGGAGCACAAAGACATGATCAAACGCATATCCAGCGACGACTTAGGTGTATACCTAAACAACAAAACAGTTCAAAAAGAGCTCACCCTACAAGACCCAATTGTATTGTCGGCCACCAAGGCCATGATATTCGATCTATGCAAAGATTTCCCCACAGTCCCATTGTAAGACAGATTCAGTGAGGAAACATCAAGCTATATAGCACTCCTATGTGCCAGGACTCTGATTACCACAGAGAAACCACTTAAAGAGCTACCAAGATATGAAACAGGTATTGGCAGATACAATGTCATTATCCAATCAACAAATCTTCAGACTCAGCTGGCAGCGTTTGAGATGGCTAGATACTCCCACTTATACAGTTAAATCTATCAACCCTGAATTGACCCATTCTACCCCCCCCCCTTTTTACACATTTACGACGTGAAAAATCAATTACTCACCTTCAATTAATTTCCCCTTTCAATTCTCACGACCTTTTTACATGACTAAGATGGAGACATCCTGCTAGTTAAGGCATCAGCCTAGCAAACTGATAACCTTTTAAATAAACACGTCCAAAAGCGCCACATTCACACTACACTTAACCAAGTAACACCCAAACACGTATAGAACGACCACCGCCCAATCTACACAAACATACCTCACACAAAGCCAACCCCCCCCCCAACCCCACCCTTAGAACACCCAACTCACCCCAGACAACAGTCCTATCTCAATCAATATGATCAATCTCTCACAAGCTTATCTAAATTTCTATTTTTAGGACAGCAGCCTCCTTGGCAGCACTCCTCCTAATTTTGTGCGCCCAGACCCACCAGTCAGGAGCACAGGATTTTGTAACCAATGAAGAAACCATCTTCAGGCCAAACTATGGTGTTTTATTCACTAAAATACCCCAGAAAATGATCTCAGGATATATGTGTTACCCATTAGTTTTCACTTTAGACCTATCCTTCAATCAATCCTTGCAGCGACCAGACAAATTAACCTCCCTAATCAGCAAAAATGCCCCAAATTTTATCTTGGAAACCGCCCAAACTTTAGACCTAATTTTGGCAAATCTCTACCAAAAATCTCAAAAATCTTTAGCCCTATTAATAAAATTTTTGGAACATCCCCAAACTAGGTCACCCAGAGGCGCCCCAGGACAAATCATAGGTGATATTTTAAGAGCATCAATTGGCTTGAGCACGCAACCTGAAGTAGACTTGTTGAATTCCGAAATGTCCGACCTAGAGAAAACTCTAGCCACCAAAATGCACGTGGTAGAATTAGCCACACATTTTCTCTTGAACATTTCTGAATTTAATTATCAATCTTTGAGTATTTTCTCCAGCATGCAAAATGATACGGATGACGCCCTGGCTCTGCTCAGCTCCAACCTCCAACTGTTGACTAAGAATGTATCGAACATCTTATTCAACCTGGAACAACAGAGCAGACAGGACACCTATCATTCGATGTTATTTACCGCTGCTAACTCTCAAATTGAAGCGCTAATGAATCTGCAAAATGATTTAGACACCCTACTGGACTCACTAACCACTCTAATGGAAGGCGAGCTACCTCCAAAATTAATTCCACATAAAGTCATGGAAGATGGACTTAATAATCTATCAAGCTCTTTGTATGAATCCAACAATGGTATCAAAATTCTAAACGTACCCACCGGTTTCTACTACCAAAGGAGAGTGCATGTGCACTGGCAGGACCAAAACAAACTTTACATCACAGTGCCTATACCCATAGGGCTGGGGGACAACATCTACTCCATATATAAAGCGGAGGCCTTCCCAGTCCCATTTGATACCACCAATGTAAACACTACTGGGTTTACACGAGTACAGCCATTGCCTAATTATATAGCCATGTCTGCGTCCCAGTCACACTACATTGAACTGGATCACTCTGACTTAGATCTCTGTGACGTAAATGTTTTCATAACATGCAACCTGCCCCTGCCCATGTTATCTCCTAGGCACCCCACCTGCAGCTTATCCTTATTTTTAGACCTACCTGACGCTGTACATAACACCTGCAATTTTCGGGTCCACATGACAGCACAAATTCCCAACATTGCTAAGCCCATCTCCCAAAACTCCTACTTGCTCATCACTAGCTTTTCACCTTCAATAATGCAATGCTCAAACTCAGGCCAAATTGAGATCAGAAATGCAGCCTACTCTATTATTTCAGTACCATGCCTCTGCTCACTTAAAAACAGAGGCATGATAATGATTAATTCAGACCTGTCCTGCGCCCAAAACTTTACTTTAGAACCTAGTGCCGTTCAACTTGCCTTTATGGCAGCATTTTGGTAAACCGCCAAACAACATATCAGGAGTAACCATAGCAACCACTCCGACCCACCTAGACCTACCAAATTTTCAGCGCCTGAAGCGCCTTCACAACCAAAAATTCCTACCCCTATTCAAAGACATTTTAGACTTAAAAGGCGCTGCCACCAAAATTCATGATAAATCATCCATCCTGAGCACCAACTCACTCATACATCTAGGATATCACCTGGAGTTTTCCCCTTGGTTACACCTGTTGTCGCCAGCCATCGCCATCTTGTGCTGCCTGATCACGTGTCGCATACACATGCGCGTGGTATACTTAGCCCAATTAGTGACCATTCACAGTCGAGCAACGATGGCTGACGCAGCATCTTGGAATAAGCTCAAAGAGATGATCAAAAATACCAACCAAAATTGGCCCACGCGGACCACACCCCAGGAGATCACTACACCTGACTGGATTCAGATGCCAGGAAGGTATGATTCCATGATTGCCTTCCTAGGCATCATCCTCAGCTTGCTATTCATCAAGGCGGCGGGAAGACGCTGTCTTAGGCATTGGCCCTACGGCAGACAGGACCCCGCCCCCGGAACACCGAGATTCGTGCTGAAGATACACTCTGGAGGGCACACATATGCCTTTCCAGTGGGATTAATGGTGTATGGAAGGAACCTTTGGCCAACACCCATCTTGGCACCCAAACTAGCACCACCCAGGTTAACTTTCCCCCTAGCCCGTCATCTTGATGCGCATTGGAAGTCGGACGTCGGAATGATCATTGGTGGAAGACTGAGGACGATGAGGCTGGAGAGATACCCCAGTTGCCCTTTGCTCTGGCGGATCCCCCTCACAATCATCCTCAGATCCAGACCCCATACGGTCACCCTGGCCATTGTACAGGAAAACCAGCCCGATTTCCAACTCACACCAAGTGAATACGAACTATCAGCCAGCTACAAACCAGTGCCACCTCTGACACGGAGAAAAGACCTAAGCAGGCGGTAAGCCCCTAAAGCCTCCACCAGCGGGACAACTCCGGCAGAGATGGCCCTGCTACAACTCAGGGAAACCCAACCACCCAAGGATCTATACTTATTCGACCCTACACTGGCTGAGAGGGCCATTAACACCATAGATGGTAGGTTTTCTTTAAAACTTTAAACCATTAGTTTCGGCTGATGTGGGGATCGTTGGGTACGCTCAGCATCCTCATCGACCTCCACCGGCCACCCCCCGAGGTTCCTCCCATAATGGACTGTCCCCAGCGCCCACAGGCCCGGTGACAACACTGGACGGTACCACCACCCTTATGTGGGGATGGCAGGTGCTGAACTGCGCTACATAGCAGACCGGATAGCCCTGAGACGCTGATGTGGGGATCCCCCTCCTATCCGGCGAGATCCCCCCGAGACCCCCCAAGGACCCCCCCCATAGGGCCCCATCCCAACCATACATAACCATACCCACAAAATCGCAATATCCCGCCATTGCTTCACTTTGCACATCACTAGATCTTATCAATGACGACGCAAGGCCATTCCACAAACCATAAACGCAGTCATAACGTCTGCACAAAATTTTCGCGCCAGTCGCGACCCGGCGTCGCCATTTTTAAGGAGCTTCGTGATATGCAAATGTCCATTAGTTTCGGTCACATGATCGTCGTGACTCGATACATAGACTGAAAACAACAACATTAGCACATGTTCAGACTTTAACTTGTTCAAATCGGACTTACCTCAGTAGCCATTCGGCATACCCCCGGGCAGGACAATTATCCACTGGATCTGTGTGATGCTGAAACACAATCCAAGAAGTGGATTAGACCAAAATGTCCCATGTCTCGACCCTCAAAATTGTCAAAATTTAAAATATCACCCCTTTGTGTATCAAAATATACTTACAATCCGCCCGTCATGGTGATCACTACGTGTAGGATCGTGCCGTTAGGCAAAACGATGTCCACCTCGTAGACCTCCATGATTATGCAACATTATGACATCACGCACCCCCCTTTTATAGCAGCCCGGATCAAAATTTTGGCGACACAGAAAAAGAGAATTTTTTTTTTCCTTTTTTCCGCCCCCCCGCCCATTTTTCGGCCCAAAAATTTAAAATTCCCTTCAATCAGCATCAATAGAGTTCTTTTCAGGACATTTGAGACAAGTTCGAGTCGACCTGAGCAGGTCATACCTGTATTAATCCCAATAACTTATCTGATTCTCGCCATTATGGTGCAGCGCCAGCCCGCTACTACCACCTGGTGGAATTTAGATAAACTAACCTTAGCGTCCCTGGATACAGAACCCGCGCTAAGCCAAATAAATCAATCGAGCTCTGTACTTAGGTTTTGTACGTTGACAAAATGATATTGATCTCACGTCCTTTTTCTGTATTGACCATGGCCTGTCTGCAACCCATAACAGACAAACTATGGGTTGATGAATTGTTTCCTCTCCCTGCTGTTTCCTCAACAGGCCTACCACCAACAGACGTCGTCTCCTTCAGCGCCAGAGGCCAAACCCAAGAGGAAAGAACCAGTACCATCAAGTTCGGAACCAAACGACACCAAAACAACATGGCAAATTATAACCAGTAGCTCGCCATGGCACCTTTCAGGCCACAAAATGACAATATCACCATAAGGACATCTAAGCCTATTTCCCGACAGCACCCAAATTGACATTTCAAGAAACACCAATAGACACTTTTTCAAAACCAATCTTTGCATAACCATATTTTAAACCCAAATTGCTGAGACACAATTGTGACGTTAATTTATGATTTTTGATGAATTTTATGAGAGACACACCGAAATACCCTTCTGGCTTGCCTCTCTAGGTGCTATAAAATTCATCACCTTTACCACTGTTTTTTTTCAAGCTCAACTATGACATGTATTTATGAGTTTTAGTCAAATTAGTTATCCATAATCAACAGGTTGTATACATCCCATTTTTGTATACTTTCATGAAAATTACCATGTTTCTAGTCAACAGTAACACTGAATACCACCTCGACTTATACCTTATACCCGACTGTGCAGCAGACGCTACACAACTTGAGTTATGAGCCTTGGTAATGTGGAGCCAAAGACTCATCACCCTTGTGTTGATCGTTGACCCCTCAATACCAAGAGTCACCAAACTTGGTTAATTTTCAACTGGATATATTTCATTGCGTATTATTGTATAAAACCAACATGTTATCAAATCAGAAAAATTTTCATTTTTCCCACAATAACATACCGGTACATATATATTTTAAGCATTGTACATATCCCGGTATTTAGAACCTGTATATATACATTAAGTCACTTGATCCACACAAAACCCCTATTTTTGTAATCCCATATAGGAACCTTTTTATACCGCATATAATGTCAAACCCATCAGGTTTTTCACAAAACCCAGTATTTGCTAATAACACCCATAATCGTCAATGGACTTGGCAAGGCCTCATCTTTTCTACTTATTTTTCTCCCTTTACACTCGTGCAGAGACGAGTAGGAATGTGGGGATTTGTCAATGGACCATTCTGGGTATTATTATCATTTTTCATATTTACTACATTCTTCGCCATATAAAGCCTAAGCTCTGCCCATGATCCACACTCAATAGTCTCCTGTACTCCTCAATAGGAACCAGGATCCATTACTCATCACAAACACACTTCCTCCATGACACTCTGTGACATAAGGTACAAGGATGTAATAACATTCCAACCTTATCTACACACACACAGTCTAACTGGAGGAAGTGTGACTCACCCGTGGTGCCATATTTGGAATGAGAGGATATTTCACAATCTCCTCTCAATCCTCATTAACATAATCTACCCACAGGTGGCACTCTCTCCTTATGACATGTGTCACTATTTTATTGAGCCACATGTACAGAACATTTCACAACACTGTGAGCTGCTCAGGCCCTCAGTATATACGGTAGCTTGAGCAGCTCCCAGTCATCTATTCCAAGCATCTATTCTGAGCTATTCCATCATAAGCTCATCTCTCCCAACTTACACCTTACACCTATACCTAGAACCTACGACAGGTTGAGCTATAGGATCAGAGGCAGAGCTTAGATCTTGGCGAGTGTTATCATTGTTACCACCTTTATGAAACACTCATGTCAGCTATGCAATAAAAGGATCAACTGAACTTCCCTGGATTCCGTGTACATTCACTTCACCACATGTAACCGTCCGTTGACAGTTACAACAAAAGGCTTTAACATCTCCTGTCTCCAGCAGAGGGCGTGACGGTGCTGCCTTGCTGGTTGCTGGTGACATGGTGAGCACATCCTTCAGGTGTTCAGGTTGTCACCAGCGGTCAGCAATAACTGCTGAGTCACTCAGTGTTTGTGAAAGTGCCTCTAAATCCCTTTGCCGGTACCCATAGTGTCCTAAAGCTGTGTGTCCACAGGGCGAAAGAATTGGTGAGCGACAGAACTCCCGATGACAAAAGCCATTTTATCGTCCATTGCCGACGATAATTTCTAACATGTTTGATTTTTGTCGTCGGGAATGGATGTACTGTCACCTGCGGCTCCTTGTAAAAACTAAACTTGTTTACTCAAATACACTTATGGTGGTTCACTCTTTAGTTTTACAAGGATCCCTAGTCGATTCAACAAACCTGTTTTAGAGGGTAGAATTGGGGACAGGACACATCGCTTTACTAAGGACAGAACGTTTTTGGCTCAATGAGACACAAAAAAAAATAACCATAGGAAACAAAAATGTTTAAGAATTTGGACCAGGGCAATACATACCATTTTGCAGGATTGTGAAATGCCCTTCATGCCATGACAATCCAGTATGAAGCTGCCTGGCATAGCTTAACAAAATCATAAAAACAGAGAATAGTTGTCGCTTGAAGACAAGATGGCCGCTAACAAAGTTTCACTCAAGATGCAGCCTCTTAACTCTCCCCAGCCCATAGTAATCAAACTTAGCCTCTGTCACACTCCAAGGTCAAACCTTCCCACCTCCCTCCCTATCATCACCCACCTGCACCACAACCGGAAGTCCTCAGACACGAAGTAGTGCTCAGACAGGAAGTGACGTCAGGAGGCATCAGTGTCAGTCTCACCTAGGTGTGAGGTCACGTGGGTTCGCTTATCAGACTGCTACCCTCACCCTTCATCTCAGCCTGAGAGTCTCACTCATCCTGCTGGGTGAAGAGGGTTAATAGTGTGGGACTTTGGGGGTAGGGTTTCAGGGTGGGAGGGCCAAGGCTATTTCCTATCTCCTTGGTGACGTTTGTCCCGTCACCATGGTTATCTGTGACTTGGCAGCAGGAAGTCCTTAGCTGCACCTGCGTGGGAGGGTGTGACATGTGTCACTTGTCACACTGTCAGCTGTCACTTGTGACAGCATAAGGTGGGCGGTCTAGTCCTTTAACTCCCGTTATGGCTGTATACACTGTAAACAATAACTGTTGAATCCATCCAGGATCCTAGTAAAAATGAACAGTGTACCATTGTAATAGTATACCAGTGTAGTTTTTTACAAGAAGCCTCAAGTGGCAGTGCAGTGGTACACAAATGTGCAAGGAATCTCTGTGTAAATAACGACGGATCTGTGGCAACTTAAGGATGAATAATGCACCATTATTTTGACAATTATTTTTTTCTACAGTGTAGTTTTTTATCCATCCTGCTCACAGGTTATCACGATGAATGAGTGTCACACTGATGAGTAACTTGGTAGCACTGCATTTAAGCAATATGCTGACCCCAGAAGGGTTGAAACACTCCACAAGGAACTCCATGATGCACAAATGCAGTGGTGGTGCATCATTTATAGTTAGAAGGATAGTCTAAAAACAGTAGGGGTCTCTAAGACCTCGAATGACTAGAGGCAACTGGAGACTACTGTGGACCACCCTGTTGCCAGAGATCAGGAGGGTGTTGCTCCTATTGTAAAAAGAGCTGTGAGTATGTGCCCTCTTTTCTAAACAAGTCATGCAGTGCTTCACCTAAGTACTTGCACTCACCACATTAGTCTGAAAAGTCACCTGCCTTGTTTAAAATAGAGAATGCTGCACTACCAGGTACCAACTCATGCCACACAATCTATAGTATGGTATACTGACTGACTTCTCCCAAATAGGTACCTACTCAAATCCCCCTTTTTAAGCACCGTACTTGAATGACCACTTGTGAGCAACAAAAGGGACAAGTTATAGCTACATAAAAAGAAAGGACTGGAAACAAGGCATTTTTAGCCAGCTCTTCCTTTTACTATAGGAGCAACACCCTCCTGGAGTTTTCTTGGGGCTTCATTGTAGAAGCTACACTGCTTCACTGCAATGCAATTATTGTGGTTCACTGTTAAGTTTTATGAGGATCCCTGGTGGATTCAACATTTATTTTCAGAGTTACCGTTTTGGCGCCCTGGGGTTGCAAATATGGACCCAGCTCAAATAAGTACTTGGGGCACAAGGTTATCGATAACAAAACTGTAAAAATGTCATCAAAATTATGAAGGATTCCTTGTCCGAAAATTGCCAGAGATCCATCATTATTTTTCACAGTGACGTTGTTATTTTCACAGAGATTCCTTGTACCACCACAATGCCACCTAGGGATTCTTGTAAAAACTACAGTGGCACCCTGCTTTATAATTACAGGGGTTCACTCTTCAGTTTTACAAGGATCCCTGGTAGATTCAACAGTTCTGTTTTAGAGTGAATCTGAAGTACTGAAATGGTCCTTGAATTAATGCTTGCCTCAATTACGGCCAGGGTATTAAAATCAATGAATGCCAGCATACCTAACTTGGCCACTATACCGCCATATGCATGTATATGGTAATGTCCATTGTTTATGGTCACAATACAGGTGATGTCCCTTTGCATGGAAAGTGACTTATTTAGATGACATTCACATATAGAACAATGACAATCCCTGCCACACAAATATAAAAACACATCACAATTTTTCGCTCTTCTATTTTCCTCTTGACTCCCGCATTGGCCACCCATGTAGCATGACGGGTGTGAATTAGATGAGTGATAACTCTTTGAGTATTGCTGAGGGCTTAAATGCACTGCCGCCTTGCCTTACCGCAATAAATAAATTGTCATTTAAGTGACTCACCCGTACCAAACTAATGCATCCTTCAGACCGTACAGGGCAGTTTTGCTCCGAAATGGTTGGCATGATGCACCAATGAAGGACGGGCTAGTTATTTGCCAGCACTGCATCAGTGCATCATGCTGACCAATGGACATGACTTCTTAAGGCTTGATACCCCCAAGACAGTGCTAGGGGTGTGAGTGATTAAGCCGGGTTCACGGGGTGAGGATGCCCGTATGATGGATACTGAGTAATCACCGGCGAGTGTCCACACTGACCAGTCATCGGGATGGTGACCAGCGCCAGTGAGGCTTAGGGAACTAGCTCCATCAGCAGCCTAGAGAGGAGCCATTTACTTGATAGTCAATACTACCTGGGTTTTATAGAGGGCCTAACCTTGTAACCAAAAAATGTCGTCAAATAATTATTAAAAGAATAATAAATATTTCATTATTTTCATGTGTTAAGTATTGTTATTTAAGAAATAGGGGTTTGTATTTGCCAAAAGGTTATTTGACATTTTCTCTGTATTGCCCCACCTTCCGGGCTCATCAAGGGTCAAAGGCCATAACAAAAAACCGATATGCATGTAGATTTTAACTGAAATTCTGTGCTGGGAGGTATGGAAGGGCCTCATAACCTTGACCTTTATTAGAATTAAAATGAATTGGTGTACAAAAAGGATTTTGAACTGAATTTAAAGTTAAATCAGTGATTTTTATAGCGGGGACCTTTTTTGTTGTTGTGTACTCACAAACCGGAAGTGGGTAGTTGAAGATGTCATTAATTGGCTGTGGGGCTAAAAGTTCAATTAAACAGTGAGTTTCTTTTTATTTTCCTTTTCTTCTTTGCTTGATTAAAAGGGGCTGTGACATTTTGTCGCATTTACCAAATACCTTTAGCCTTGTACACTGAAAACTTATAGCTGTATAAACTAATCAGTGAAGATCACTTTAGTGTGCTCAGTTTGACGCCGTCTGGGGGGAGCACCTTGTCATCATTTGGGTAATCATATGTGATTACAAAGGGTCATCATATTGATTACCTTTTACAATATAGCTTACATGCTCAGATTGATAGGTGTACAGCCCAATTGGGCATTTTGTCAGGTTTCAAATATGTTTATAATTACCTCCCCCCCTCCTGGTACTGGTAGGTCTTTATCCTTGACCCTCCTAAGCATCATGATTGGTCACATAATATATATCAATATGTATAACAAGCAAGAATTGAAGTCCCCCAGTTGTTACTATCATTTCAGAGACAGGAGGGGTGTCTATGTGTAAAACATTGCTAAATCATTTAATGTCATTGGAATTTTTGCCATTTTTTTCTTTCTGAATCAATTGAGTCCCTATGAGATGGTTTTATGATAACCTTTCATTTTACAGACATTTATTGTCTGGATTAATGCAACTATAGTGTGTGTTAGACACAAACCTCTGTCCAAATTTGGGAACAAAAACTAGTTGATCTTCCCTCATCCATGAAGAATTTGACCGTTCACTGAAGGTGTGCCAGATTCATAGCAATAGCATGCGAGGATTTTTGTAGGCACAGACATTATGCTGGCAATCTTGGGATCTCTTGTGCAAAAGTGGCTAGCCTCACATAGCATCATTATAAACATTTTATGGAACTAGCTGATCTGAGCCAAGGGGTAGGCACCGCCTTTGCTTGGCTTAGCGATGCACAAGCAAAGTCTGATGCCTGAAGGTAATTTCTTAAGGAACTATGATTGCTTAAAACCATTTGACTAGAAAATGCCAGTGCCATTCCCATGCAGATCTTGATACGACTTGAAAGTTACAGTGAAATAAGTTAAAAAATGGCCTCATGATACCAATTTTCCCAAGATATGTTACACTCGTGCATACCTAGCGTCATATAATGAGACTAGTAAGCACCAGCATGACCCTGAACCTGGCACTCTTCAAACATATGTTTCAGACTGCAAAAATGCAATCTATGCTTGAAAAGTGAGCAGTATTTCCAGTTCCATTTCCTGATCCTCTGACTGGAAGCAAGGCCGGGTGGTAGTTATATATAGTATACATCCACTATTCCTCAGGGCACCAGAGTAATGCTATGTAACCAGATAACTTGTTTTTTGCAGGGTGCACGTAATATGTGAGGTATTGTACAAATGGCAAAATCATCTTCAGGACCCACAATGTGAATAACCCTGGGTGCAGACTGTCCTACAATGCTAAGGAGGAGTCATTGTGATTCTAGGAGCACAAGAGGAGGCAGCTAACAATTAATACGCTACTTACTGAGCCTCCGCCTACCCCGCCCCGCGTCTTCTGTCTGTCTGAGCCCCACTAGGGGGCGTGCTGAGCGCTTTAAGGACTGCGTTCTTCCTTAACCCCTTTAGGGTCAGAAAGTGGATTTATGCCATTTATAGGCACACTAGGAGCAACTTCTGCTGACGTTTGCACTGTGTCAATATTGCTCATTCAGACCTCCTTAAAGAAAAAGACTTATTTTCATGATGCCTTATTTTTGGCACAATTTCCGTTGAATAAAAAGAATCTGCCATACTATCTAACACATCTGCTTCTGTAAGACATCCCTGCTGCAGAATATGACGTCACAAGAGACCAGATGCATCAGGTGCTGCATTGTTTAAGCATGGAGAGTGTCACGAAATACGTATTTAATGGTAAAAGTTAAGTGTATAACCACCTTTTATCATGCAGGGTAACCCAATGGGACTATTCTAGTGATAGTAATATGAAAGCAAATATGACAGCAGGATTTAACGACACCTGTAAGCACCATTTATATTGAGAGAGACAGTACGGTGCAGTCAATACTGGGTTGCACCTGGTCTCCTGTGACGTCATACTCTGCATCAGAGAGGTCTCCATTCTGCCCTTACAATAGCAGATGTGTTAACGAGCATAAATTTTATTCAATGAAAATACTGCCAAAATAAGTCAGAATGAAAATAGGGTTGCCTTTTCCTTTAAATTAAGTGCCCGGTACTTATAAAAATGAAAACCCCTGTATCCCCGTCACATATATTAGACCGGGGCCTAATTAAGCACCATTCTAATAATTAGATTGAAATCTAAACCCTTTATTCCTGGTGATCAATTGAGACCAGTGCTTATTTGAGACCCCCCTCGGCTTAAACGAGCCGAAGGATTATCCTGTTCGTCACCATAATACATGAATCCCTGGTGACTGGCTCACAATTGTTATCGGTTTACAGAGGCGTAGGAAGCAAATCTTCATTGGGGGGGGCCCAACGGGGGCCCCACCTCGACGACCTTGACCTATAGCTTGACCTATAGCGCCTATATATTCCTATATAAAATTTGTATAGAAAAGTAATTTAATTTTCCCTATCCCATTACTATATCAATCTATTTTGAGATGCAAGGTTTTAGCTTCTTGTTCAATTTATTTATGAATTCTTGTCAAATTGTTGGTGGGGGCCAAGACATACTCAGGCCCCACCTCCTTTAGGTGGTCAAAATGAAGACTTGAGGTCATCATCCTAAGTCGTCAGTTTGAAGACTCTGTATTGTCAATATTGACCACCTAAAATTGTCATTTTAGGTTTTGTGAAACTGAGGACCTAAAGTCGTCACCACTGATTAGTTTTGGATCTTCCAGGTTTTCAGTGCAGGAGCATAAAAGCATTAGTTAAGGGTACGATTGGGGGTTGGATACATGCAGGGGCCAATCCCAGTGTTAGAGTGTGAGGTCAATGGGCTGGGTGAGGGAGTGATGGGGTGATGTTTGTGAGGGGATTGAAGGGTGAGAGGTGAAGGGAGTGTGGATGGGGATGGAGCCAAATGGACAGCAGTGAGACATGGCTGGCAATCAGAGAGGATCCTGTTGACAAATACCCATTGTATCACTACTCTATGGGTCCTGCCTAATCTTCCCCTTCCATTGACACATTTACCACATATCTATCCAGGAGCGTGTTGCTCCTATAGTAAAAGGAAGAGCTGGCTAAAAATGCCCTCATTTCCAGTCCTTTCTTTTCATGTAGCTATAACTTGTCCCTTTTGTTGCTCACAAGTGGTCATTCATGTATGGTGCTAAAAAAGGGGGATTTGAGTAGGTACCTAATTGGGAGAAGTCATTCAGTATAATAATCTATTGAGGGTGTGACATGAGTAGGTACCTGGTAGTGCAGCTCTCTATTTTAAACAAGGCAGATGACTTTTCAGACTAATGTGGTGAGTGCAAGTACTTTGGTGAAGCAGTGCACGACTTGTTTAGAAAAGAGGGCACATACTCACAGCTCTTTTTACAATAGGAGCAACACCCTCCTGGCCTCACCATTAGTACGGGCATTGAAAACCCTTGATGAGGCCACTGTGGTATACTGTGTAATACTGTTAACCATGGACACAATATTTGAAACTTTTTTATAAATTTCACTTCTATATTTATGAAAATTTAAATCCGCCCTCATTTCGTTTTCCACGTCATGAGAAGCGATTTCTTCTTCTTCATTTTGTTTAAACAGGGTTATATTGTACAAAGTAGAGACTATTATGGGTTGGTACCAAATAAATTACAGCCTACACAAGAAATCTGTGTGTCATATGGAGTAGAGATAGTACATGTATAGTCACTCCTATATTATAGGCCTGCACCTTATACCGTGAAACTACGAATGACATAAATTCTTTTAGTTATTAACTATAAGCGTCCTTGTAACTGATAAAGTATGTACTGAAAACACCCATGAATCCTATAAGCAGAGACTATAAACGACCTTAAACCTCAGCCTCTCTGTGATTCATGGTTACAGCTCTTCCCATGCGCCCCCTAGTGGACACTGGCGGCAACTTAGTGTCACCTCCTCCCAAATAGAGGACACCTCATGTGTGCATGGCTTCCCTAACCCCTCAACTACTGGAGGGTAGTTCTCAAAATTCTACAACTGCCCTACTTCAAATCTCAGTTGGGTCCCTCAATCTAATACCATTACTACCTACCATTAAAGCCTTGCGTTTAGTGGGCAGTAATAATTGCTCTGATATATCCCTGTGGACAATTGTATAAGGCCTGACTGCTGACAGCACTGACAAAATCACCGAGCTTAAATCTTAAATGGACTTTTTGTCAGTATTAGCTCTCATCACATGTGGAATGCAGTAGGGTCTTAACGAATCTGGGTGGTCATGTGACCAAGAATGAAGTAAGGACATCATGACGTCAAGCACAGCGATGGCAACTGCCTGTCGGCCACCAGTTAGCAGTGATAATGGTTTTTAATAGATTTGGGATGAAGTAGAAACCAAGATAACATACTCCAGGCGATAACAGAACTAGAAAAAAACACAATCCTTGTGACACTCTCCATGTGCTCTCCATCAGGACTGACAACTGTCAGGTCCTTTTTATATACAAACATAGTTGTGCTATGTTAAGAAATACCCTCCTGTGCTGCTCCCTCTACTGCACATATTGACACCAGCAGGAAGGGATGCCTACATGTATGCTTCTTTATCCCTACCTCCCTCTCCACTCAGACAAATATTCCCACACCCTCTGTTACCTCTGTACCTAATGCATTCCCTTCCCCTATTCCGGCCTCGCTACCTCCTTAGAACTATTAGGAAATGGGCATACTCCTATTTTTCCTCTTTTGATAGGCATCGTTATTTCAGATTTCACCCGTAGTCCCTAAAGTAGATAATAGCTTTAGGGCCTTGGTCTACAGAAACCCTGTAATAAGGCACATAATTAACAAATTACTTGTATCATAATGAGCCCTGCATGTACATTGACCCCTTTGAACAGAGATCACGTGCACATACCTCTAGCTCGCAGCACTGATTACAGACGGGCCTTAATGCTATGGGAGTTGGGATCAGTGTGAAGGCTAGAGGCAGGTGATTATAATCAGGCTGCTGCTAGAAGCCGATGATTTCAGCGAGCCTCGTTTTCAGGTCGAACTAGGTCATGAGGTCATGACATCACATGCAGTGATGGCGGCCGGCTGGCGGCCAGAGTTGACTGCCCGTGTGCAGTAGTAGTGGAATTAAAAAGATTATGGATTGATAGTGAACCAAATAATCATACTACAAACTCTAATAGAACTAGAAACAAGGGCTAAGGATACTGTCCTTATGCTGTCCGTCAGTGACTGACGGTCGTCAGTTGGCCGTGAACCGCTGGTTTTGTTGTGTTTACATCCCGGAAATCACTTCCCTTCTAGCATCACGGACTGATTTCATTTGGACCTTAATGCTATGAGATTCTGTAATCAGTGCTCTGAGCTAGAAGCATGTGATTTCAGGGATGTAAAGGCCCCTGTTTATAGGGATTGTTCCACTACGTTGTTTCTGTCTATTTTCTGCTAATACGACTAACTATTTCCACACATTTGCACTATTAAAAGCGATCGGATTAGCAGGAAATTGAACCTTGTTCTCGAGGCCAATTATAATCTAAGAGTTCTGTGGGTGGAGTCTCTATGAACTCACAGATTTACTTTGGGGGTGAAATTTCTTTTTATGCATTTAATTCCTTGATTGATTCTGTGGGTGCAGTCTCCATTTATGCATCTAGTTATATATGTGCGCAGTATCCATTCATGTGTTTAATTCTATGAGTGGAGTCTTAATCATTATCAAATATTAATCATGCTAGTGGAGTCTCTGTTTTGTATATTTGATTCTGTGGGTCAGTCTCTAGTTGAACATCTAATTCTGCGGGTGGCTTTTCTATACGTTTAATTCTGAAAATGGAGTGGGGACATGTAGAGGCATTGAGGATGTGTAGCTCGGGGATGCGGGTATAAGGCCATCAATCTGGCCCTGGAGGGTGTTGCTCCTATAGTAAAAGGAAGAGCTGGCTAAAAATGCCCTTGTTTCCAGTCCTTTCTTTTCATGTCGCTATAACTTGTCCATTTTGTTGCTCACAAGTGGTCATTCAAGTACGGTGCTGAACAAGGGGGATTTGAGTAGGTACCTAGTTGGGAGAAGTCAGTCAGTATAATAAACTATAGAGCGTGTGACATAAGTAGGTACCTGGTAGTGCAGCTCTCTCTATTTTAAAGAAGGCAGGTGACTTTTCAGACTAATGTGGTGAGTGCAAGTACTTAGGTAAAGCAGTGCACAACTTGTTTAGAAAAGAGGGCACATACTCACAGCTCTTTTTACAATAGGAGCAACACCCTCCTGGCTGCTTACCATGTGACCCGTGGCTTCCGAAGATACAGTGCAGTATTAATCAGTCAGAGGACCTAATGACGTGGACGCAGCACGGACGCAGGACGCAGACCTCTATTTGTCATGGTAGGCCCTAAAAGAAATCTAAGTTTCCAGTAACAGTGTCTCGGTGGACATTTTTTTTTATCTTTTTACTGAACCATATTTTGGTCTATATAAAATCGAGTCATTGATGATAGATTTGTTTTCTATCATGCTATACCACCCAAAACCTAATTTCTTGGGCAGAAACGTTAGGTTCTATGCTTGGATAAAAGAAATGCACAATATATCAAAGTTGTGAGAATAATGTGAGAAATTATGAAAAATGTCACGAAAAGGAATATGAAAATTTTCTTTCAAAAATCTAAGTTCAGCCCCTTTTCATACGATAACTAAGGTGACCGGAAACCAACATTTTATTATAATACACCTATACAGGGGAGTCCTCTCCCTTCCTCTCTATAAACGGAGGGTGATGTAGAATTTACCTCTTGTTTTAAGCAATCAGTATCACATCCACTGGGACTTAACCCGACAAGGGCCGTTATACACTGAACCCATTGGTGGTCATGATGCACCAATGAGATGTAGACAAACCTGCTCTCTAGCCCTTCACCGGGGCATCATGCCGACCCTCTGGGAGTATATCAACATGACCCCTAACTCTTTAGGGCCAACATAGGGGAATAAGTTATCATGGTACACAAATACTGGAGGGTGTTGCTCCTATAGTAAAAGTAAGAGCTGGCTAAAAATGCCCTCATTTCCAGTCCTTTCTTTTCATGTAGCTATAACTTGTCCCTTTTGTTGCTCACCTCACAAGTGGTCATTCAAGTATGGTGCTAAAAAAGGGGGATTTGAGTAGGTACCTAGTTGGGAGAAGTCAGTCAGTATATTAAACTATAGAGCGTTTGACATGAGTAGGTACCTGGTAGTGCAGCTCTCTCTGTTTCGAACAAGGCAGGTGACATTTCAGACTAATGTGGTGAGTGCAAGTTGAATGGTGAAGCAGAGCGTGACTTCTTTTGAAAAGAGGGTACCTACTGACAGCTCTTTTTACCATTGGAACAACACGCTCCTGTCCTCTTAAATAACTTGGTACTGCATCATTTAGACACTTTGGGCTTGATTCACTTATGAAGGGTTTTCCATGATGCGCCCTTTATAAACTTTGTACCGTTAAACAGCAGAGACAGAGATAGATTAGACACAATTGAAGACATGAAAAAACAGGAGCCACAAATGTGTTATCTGCTGTTATACCACGATTTCTGGGTTACTCAGTGCTTTCTGCTGGAAATTCCCATGCATATACCTGTCGATATTGCACACCCTGTAGGCTGTAACATCAATTTTGTAAGGCGCACGGGGTGCGGGTTATCCATGGATAACCCGCATGCCTCTCATGTCCCTCCATGTCATATGTTACATGTTAAAACCTACGATAATTTTCATTGCCAGGGTAGGGGTCGAACCTGCAGCCTTAGATCCCTAGTCCAACCCCTATGCATTGCGCCACAGGGACTGACTGGTGGTGGCTGGCTAGAACCAGGTCTGGATATGATACAAAGCCCGGGAAGCACTCAAAAATATCCAAGCCGAGACGGCCGCTGAAGGAAGAGACGCGGTGGTCTAGTGGGTAGCGCATTGCACTCAGCCGTCGAAGGTAGGCGGGTCGAATCCCGGTCCGGATGCGTCTTTTTTTCACGACACGGTGTATTTTGCACAAACGCATTCAAACAAAGGCAAAGCCAAGCCTAGCAAGCCGAGACGGGGGCTGTCACTGTCCGCTGCCGGGCGACGAGGTGTATTGTACACAAACATAACCGCGAGACACATTCAAACAAAGCCAAGCCGAGACGGGCGCTGTCGCTGTCCGCTGCCGGGCACCGAGGTGTACCTGTACACACACTATGGCTGGCTTCGAGTCCCAGGGAGGGGGAATAATTTTTGTTTTCAACTTGAATTTATTGGTATTCTATTGATTATTTATTGGTTTCGTGGTATAAAATAAGTAGTCAATGGATAATTCATGACTTGTGTGTGTTAGCAAAGGCTAATTACACTCGGGCTATGCCCTCATGTAATTGTCCTTCACTAACACACACGCGTCATGAATTATCCATTGATTTTTTGTTCACTATAGAAAAAGAAAGACCTCGGAAAGGGGCCTTATGAAAAAGGGTTATTGAACTCCCTTTTAAGTAGGGGCTATTATAGGGAACAAAATTCAAACTTGAAATGCATTAGGTGGAGAAGTGCAAAACTTCAATTTGTTACAAAGACTAGTTTGAGGTGACAGTTATTTGATATGGTCTGGACATTATGTTGCTGTGAAGCCTAATAGAATGTGCACCGATGCCATAAAGTAGTCGTAAATTGCCAATGGAATCTTAATGGTCAGGTCATAAGTTACAAGTGGATTCTTCACGACACAGTCACGTGACCATGAAATGGACATCTTGTTGATTGCGGCCCTTTGCATTCCAAGGGTAACCATGAATCACCTACTACTGTCAATCCTTCAAACATAGTAATCCAACTTTACTTGGTAATTTGAGGATTTGGAATCACTTTTCAACACAAATTAGTGTCGTATATATATATATATATATATATATATATATATATATATATATATATATATATGCCAGTGCAAATAATGATATACCCCCTCCCCCCAAAAAAAAAACAGGTCGTGAATTCAAAGCCAAGGACTGAATTTGGTGAAATTTTATCGGTTGATTTTAAAGGACAATGTCAGTGTTTCTATATATTCATTTATCATAAAACCCTGCTGCTTCGTGTACTATGGACCTTATACAAACAAGGGTTTCATTGCAGTCTCAAGTTCTTTTCACACAAAACTAGATATATCAAGATATCTGTATCTGTGATATATACCATATGGTCAAATGCACCGAAATGGGGTCACAGGGGGACATTTTATAAAAATATTATAAATGCTTGGAATGTTCTGAAATTTTTTGTGTACATTACTGATGCATTCAGAGTCCTAACCTGAAAATTGGGAACACTAATATGAATAATTGCCAATTTCAGCATTAATTCAATTTTATAGCATTGAATCCTATGGGATTCTGGTCCAAGTAGGCTCATTTTTGGGAGCATGGTTTATCTAATTTCTTATAGCCATATTCATATTTCATTTGTTATCCATGATGCTGGGCCTTGTCTCTCTACATTAGTAATATTATATAGCCACATTATTGTGATTCTGGATGTTAAAGGCATAATAGATTGTGTGGCACGTATGGTTCCATGTGGCACGTACGGTTCCATGCCACTTATAACTGTCTTTTATCAAAAGTAGTTTGTAGAATATTTTCCTAATTTATGTCATGAAGACATTACATATAGAGAATATTGTGAAAATAATTTTTTTCACTAATATGCTATTTGACTATCAGAGGACCTTGAGGGTATGTGGCACGTATGGTTCCCTCAAAACTACCCCAAAGTTAATTTGATTCACATGAATCTAGATAAAAGGATATTTGTTTAATCTACCAATTTCTTTTCTTTTCCATCTTAAAGTAAACATATAAGGTATTCTAATTATGGTTTTTAACCTTGTTTATGCAGTGCCATCCAGCTGGTATAACAGAATATAAAGTGTGGCACGTATGGTTCCCTTTTAGCTACACCACAGGGTTATTGTACCTAGCTTTTTAGAGATAAAAGGAATGATTGTTACAATGGTTAAATATAATAACATAGGTCATGGCACATTGATAGATCGAAAAATGCCTCACTTCTCTAGGAAATTTTGTTTTCTATTGAGGATTAAATGGTAGAAATAGAGAAAACATGCTAAAAATACCCCCAGAATACACCATATATCACAGGCTGCTGCTCTAGATATTGCTTATAGATGGGTAAAAGTAGGGTAAACATGAAAGCTATTTATCGGCATGATCCAATGGAAATGGTAGAATTGAAATATATTTAGTTTTTAATCCAATTTACCCCCTTCCCATGAGGAAATATCAGTTTGTCCCCATTTCGGTGCAATTGACCATATATGATATTTCTTTATTGAGTACATCACCAGACTATTTGTTCTGAGGAATAGGGTGTTGTAGGCGGAGACATAGGCTACCATATATGGGATATCATCATGTCTACATGGGAGTTCCCCTTGGTCAGTGAAGCAGCAATACACATCATGAATGTCTGTTTGGGGCAGATAGATGGATGCTGGAGGCTGTTGCGAAGAAAATGGGAAATCAATTGTCACATCTTCCAATTCCCCCAAATTCTCCACCAAGATTGGCCAATTCCCACCTTATACTGTAATGGAATCGACTTGCTCTGAATTAGACTGCATTGAAAAAGTTAGGGGAACTGGTTCCATAATTGATTCCACCTGAATTTTCCCATTGTAGGTAGGCCAGGGAATTAGGGGAAGGTCTAGCCGAGAATTGGTTCTCAATTGGAAAGCATTCACCAATTCCTGACCACTCCTATGCCACTTCAATGACCAATCTGGCAACCCAACAGGGAAATAATTCCGTAAGGTCAGTCAGTTCTGTTTTGGGAATACCACCTCCAACAGAACCACAACCCAATCTTTTTGCAACGGCCTCCTGGTAGAAGCAGCTTTCCTCCCTGAAACTAACTGCCAACTCTGGAGGGCATTCCTCAATAATGCTGGTTACCATTACTGAGAAATGCCAACCATTTTCTCAGATTTGACCTCGGATGAATTGTAACTAATACAGCCTGATGGTATTCACCCTTATACTAGTCCCAACGTTTCACAGTTCTATATGTAGAGTTGCAAGTCTTTACGTCCCTCTTGTCCCACAAGAATGCAAAGGAATCCTAGCCAAATCATCAACCTTATTGCTATCATCTGTAAGATTGTCAGGAGAATGTAAAGGAATAGTAAGTAGGCAGTGAGATCTGGTGTGAGGATGACACACTGACCACTCCCAGACTCATCCCTTACCATCCTCACACATCATTACAGCATGAATGGTGTCAATAAGGCAGGAAATAAAAATAAAGGAGTCAATACGCCTCTTTTACACCCACCCCTCCTGACCCTGCAGTCACGACCTAGTAAACATAACTTCGTATATGGACGTTGTAAGACGTATATCTATGTAGAATTTTGGTTGCAACTACGTATTTTTGCTTGGTATATGGATGTTCAAACGTTTAGGTTTATCTACATTCTAGATACGTAGATATATAATAAATACATATTTCTACATATTTTTGCATTTTTCTACTACCCTAGCTCTTCCACATCTAATGCCTGCTTCCTACCAATGCGCTATAGATTCAGACAAAGATTTGTCTATGAAAAGTCCATTATGTCATTTTCACTACCTATATATTATGCTCTTGAATATAGATAAATTGACTACCTGGATAGCTCAGTCTGTAGAGCAAAGCTTTTCAAATCCAGCGGTCCTGGAATCAATCCCAGGCCATACCTGGAAACGATTTTGATATAGGGAGCATTATAATTTTTTTTTTATTTTTTTTTAAATTTTTAGGTAGCTTTTTGGTACAAGAAAAACATAAAAATATGTAGGAAAACATATTTCATGTGCTACATATCTAGAACGTAGTTAGACCTTAACGTTTTAACGTCCATATACCAAACAAAAAAACATAATTCAAACCAATTTGGTAGGAACCAAACCTAGTTATACCAAAGATCTACATAGCAGTTTGGTATGGCGTTTACTGGGGAGGGGCTATAAATGGCCTGAGAAGGACCTTGGGGCTCTGTGCAGGTTCAGTGTGAGAGTTATTTGTCCAGCCTAGTCCCCCACTGTCCTGTGACCTATGCTCAGTCCGATTCCGCTAAAGATGGCTGCTATTGGTATCCCAAGGCCCCTGTCTCCCCTGGAGGGCAATGACTATGTCTATGTGTTCAGTGTGTCCTTAATGATATAATGCATAGCAGTCTACCTGGGTCTTTGTCTCTTTATAATTTTGTTCCCATACCTAGAAACCTGACCCTTATCCTTGCTTGGATTAGGTCCTCTTTTTATTCCTCTTCCCTTCCTCTATTCCCCATTTTACACATCCATCTGCTTTTCCCTGATTATCCATCATTGACCACATCAGTATACTATTTTGAACTGACAACCCCCTTTTCTCTACAACTGTTCCCTGTGAAACACTTGCATCAGGATTTGTAAATGAAATTTGTTAGTAGGCACTGAGATCTGGTGTGAGGATGACATACTGACCACTCCCAGACCCATCCCTTAGCGTCCTCACACATCGTTACGGCATGAATGGTGTCAATAAGTCAGGAAATATGCCCAATAAAGGAGTCAATACGCCTCTTTTACACCCACCCCTCTGGACCCTACAGTCACGAGGGGACATAAATGGCATGAGAAGGACCTTGGTGCTCAGTGCAGGCTCAGTATTAGAGTTATTTGTCCTGCCTTATCCCCAACTGTCCTGTGACCTTGTCTCAGGTCAATTCCACTAAAGATGACTGCTGTTGGTATCCCAAGCCCCTGTCTCCATCTGTATTTTTTCTATAGTCTGTGTACTGACTGATTCAGGTTGGCAATGGCTCTATCCATTTACTCAATGGGTCCTTAATGATATAATGTATAGCAGTCTACCTGGGTCTTTGTCTCTTTACAATTTCTTTCCCATACCTAGAAACCTGACCCTTATCCTTGCTTGGATTAGGTCCTCTTTTTATCCTTCTTCCTTTCTGCTATCACCCATTTTACACATCCATCTGCTTTTCCCTGATTATTCATCATTTACTACATCAGTAGACTGTCTTGAACTCACAACACTCTTCTTCCATCCCCATTTTCTCTACAACTGTTCTCTGTAAAACACTGGCATCGGGATATGTAAAGAAGATTGGTTAGTAGGCAGTGAGATCTGGTGTGAGGATGACTGACTGACCACTCCCAGACTCATCCCTTACTGCCCTGACATGTCGTTACAGCATGAATGGTGTCAATAAGTCAGGAAATATGCCCAATAAAGGATTCAATACACCGCTTTTACACCCGCCCCTCCTGCCACCGCAGTCACGGGGGGCTATAATTGGCCTGAGCAGGGCCTTGGAGCTCTATGCAGGCTCAGTCAGTGTGAGAGTTATTTGCCCAACCTAATCCTCACCATCTCATGGCTCCTAGTTTGAAGAAAAATGCCTCTATAGATGGTAGCTATTCGTGACCCCAGGATCTACTGGACAAAGACGGAGCAGTCATTTGCTGTTATTTGCTAATGGTAGTTTATAATTTTTTTTTAGGTTCAAGCTGTTTCCTTCCTCATGGGCCATGCGGAGGCTGAATCATCCGCTTTTTAAAAATTGCATTTACTATTTTTCAAGTCAAAGTGATTATGGATGACTTGAACCATGACTTCCTCTTCATTGACATTTTACTTAGAGTAGATCAACGTCCATGAGAATAGGTTTGACTGTATTTTGATGAGAGATATACAGAGTCTAATTAGCAAGAAAAAGAAATTTCATTATAATTATGTGGCTAGGGTGATGCAAAGTTCTGTGGTGAGATTCAGAGTTGGACCTTTGTGTAAATGAGTGTGATACAGGGTATATAGTTAATTCTTTTGAACATCCTTGGACCCTATTGTGTTAATGACAAACTATCACTATTTACACAGGAAGCTGCCTATGTTATTCATTTCCTTTAACCCATTAAGGGCCACTAGTAATTCAATGCATCATGCCCATTGGTTACCATGATGCATGAATGTAGCCCAGGCGATTGACCAGGACTACCAATGATGCCACATGGGGCTACACTGCAAAAATGGTGTTTAGATCCTAAACACAATTCTAAACATATTCTGGCAACGTTTTTGTAATCACATTAACTTCCTAAACATGTTTAGTCAAACAATGTGATTAGCTCAGGTGTTTAGATATTTATATGTTTAGGTTTAGAATTTTTATGATATGAAATTTTGTGTTTAGGTGTCAAAATGTTTAGATGACAATGTAGAGTTTACAGGTGTTTCCATTAAGACAGTATAAAGGATTATCTTTTATTTGTTTTTACTTTCTGGGGGATATGAATTGTCAGGTATTTGCAAGTGCAAAGTCTCCAAAGATGTTAGTCACAAGTACATACACACAGACGAACATGCTGCCTTAGAATGAGAAACTTGAGAAAGTATGAAAGCTTGGGAGGAAGGGTGTTGCTTTATCCTTTACGAAATGACATGCAATAGGTGTCTGCCATGGATATTATTGATCATTGTAGACTAATGATGGCAATGTTAAGTGAATTTAGTCAATCAACTATTGCTGTTTCTTTTCTCATGGAATTCTATGAAATGAAACCATGATCAACATGCAGTTTGGGGATATTTATCACAACAAGTGATCATGGTCATATGCAGAATGTCCATTGAAATGAAGTGCTGCTACCTGGTGTGTATTTGACATCCAAGTATCTAAACCTATTAATGTTTGAATCTAAACACCTGGTATTCAATGTGTTCTAACTCTAAACAGCTAAACATGTTTAGCAAAAATGTTTAGGTATTTAGAATAAAAGTGTTTAATTCCTAAACATGTAGATAATGAGACACCTACCTGACCTATATGTTTAGGTTTTAAACATGTTTAGACCTAAACATGTTTAAAATCTAAACACCATTTTTGCAGTGTACAGTTCCGGAGGGTCAGCATGATGCACCGATAAAGTGCTGCCAAGCTGATTTGCCGATTCGTCAGCACTTCATTAGTGAATGATACATATTAATAGACAATTGTTGGATCCAGGATCTGGAAAAAGATGGGGCGCCACCCAAAAGGAGGGGGCCCACCCCCTCTTTTTGAGCAAATTTTGGGGTCCAAAATATCTACACTGAAAACATGGAAGATCCGAAACTAGTGAGTGGTGACCACTTTAGGTCCTCAAGTTGACGGTACCTAAAACTACAACTTTAGGTAGTCAAAATGACAACTTTAGGTCGTCATCCTGACGACCTGAGTCGTCAGTATGACAATACTGACAGTACAGAGTCATACTGATGACTTAGGTCGTCAGGATGATGACCTAAAGTCGTCATTTTGACTACTTAAAGTTGTAGTTTTAGGTTTCGTCAACTTGAAGACCTAAAGTGGTCACCGCTGACTAGTTTTGGATCTTCCATGTTTTCAGTGTAATTAAACTCTTAAGTACTGGGAAAAAGGGGGTGCGTGCTTAATCCACCACTGTCCATTAGATATGATGCATTCCTGCATCGACAGCTGTGGAAGGTTTAGATTAGTGTAGTAGGTCCCATTGTGGATCAGAACCCTGAGAATGTAATACCTACTGACATGAGAATGGCCTCATTTAATCTGTTTACACAGCATTAGGGGGACTCAGGATTAGGTGTGTTTTATGAGCAGGGTTAGCGCTGACACGGGTGTTATGGATCCCTGCAGACACCCGTATTCATGTTAAGGCTTAATGATAACAGGAGGAGAAAGATGATTTCATTGATGCTTTTGAATTTTAAACCCTTCAAGTGCCGCCATTTCATCAATGCATCATGGCTGTTGGTTGTGTGAAGAGGTGTTGATAGGAGGACTCATGTATTGTCTGTGTAATGTAATATGGTTAAGTCCTAAATCCTAGTATAATAGTTTGTATCATTTCCTGTCCTTTTGGGGCTATCAAGTCCTGTCTTTAGAAAGACAGGACTTGATAGTCCTGTCTTTCTAAAGGATTTTTACAGACACATAAAGTAAAAATAAACATTTTCAAGCTAGGCCCAATTGAGGACCAGTTGTCAAGCCTTATACAGTAGCCAATATGAACATGCCAACATTTGGCCATTCTACTAAATTATATTGGTCCAAGCATGGCCAAATACTCCATTGCCACTTGGGAATGACGATGACAAGTGATTCGGACAGCGGTGTTTTTTTCATACATTGAATATGCTGGCTAAAGACAGAATAAGTTGTGCTCAATGACTCAGGGCCCGGGATTTTTATGAGAATATAATCCTCTCGTTAAAACTAGTGCAACCTCATCAAAGTATCTGACAAAGATGTCTCGATTAGCTATTCAAGTTATTCCTAGTTTCCCTACCCAAGTTTAGCTGATATTTCGACGTGAGTCATAATTATAAGCACCATACAAAGCGCTGATTGCCTAACTAGTATGAGGCTAAATTAGTGCCTGTGGGTGTGCTTAGGTGTAAGTTTAGAATGTCAAATACAATGAGCTCGATCAGGAGGCCATTTCTCACGGTACTACGACTGCATACAGACACTTAGATTTGACAACGTAAAGGTTAGTGCCAGTGATTGTGGACACTGCATTACGACTGCTCTGTACGATCAGCACTTAATGTAGTAATTACATTGGATTTGGTAGGGCAGTCCTAGTGCTGCAAGCTCGATATACCCCCTACTAGTACTACGAGGCTGTAATGGCAGTAAGTTCAGGGTCCCCACTACGATTGAAGGTGAGCAGTCGTAGTGTGTTAAGAAATGGCTGCCAGGCAGCATTTAGGATAGCAGGGGCTTATATTGACATTTTAGAACAATGGATCTAGGGGTTGAGTCTATATTAGAGTTATAGATAGAGTCTTCTCTCTAGAACTCTAGGAATGGAACTGCTCTTCACTTCACCCATGTCACTGCCTGCACATTGACAGCTCATGAGGTGATTCCTGCATCTATCAATAGATGGTTATTATGCCCAAATCATTCAATAAAATTCCCATTTCTTTTCTCTGACTATGACTTCTCTCCACTAAACACCTACATTGCTGTTCAGTTTGGCCAAATTATGGTACTGGCCTGGAAGGCATTTCTCAAGATGGTGCGACTAGACCCCCTTCGAGTCGTAGTGAGATCCCTCAGTTAAATGCTATTACAGAGCTGCATTTAGTGGTAGCTAATAATTGCACTGGTACGACTGCCCTACCAAACCCTATGTAACTACTGCCTTAGGTGCTGATCGTACAGAGTAGTCATAGTGTTTTGCCTATGATCACCCACTCTGATATCAAGGGTTTCAAGTGGTACTGGTTGTGTCTAGTCATATCATCTTGAGAAATGCCCTCCAGGCCTTCCTTCATGCATCGTTCCAATTGCATGGGCTTCTTCAAAATAGGTAGTCTTGAGGCATCAGTACAATGCATGGATTATTAAGTTCTAGTATGTCGATTCCACAGCGCTGCATTACTGCATCATGCAAATCAATATCCACGATTCATCAGTGCAATAATAGCCGTGAAGTCTTAAGGGATCAGCGTCCTAACAACCGCCATCCCATTTGCCATGGAATTCAGGTTTTTGCTGTCCGCCATTATCCTTCTTCAGTTCCCAAATTTGTATAGAAGCTGACAGCTGCTATTGATACTGGTGAATGCGCCAGTGTCCCCCTGCTTCAGGATTCAGCAATAACTGACAGCAAAGCCTTTACATCATCCTGCAGTAATTGACCAATCATGTTCAATTCATGCCACTGTAATATGAACAGTCATAGAAAAAGGCGCCCTGCCTTGACTTATTCCTGCGATTTTGTATAACTGCCATTCGTGTTAAAAATAAGCATGTTTGCATGGGGTCCAATTGGTTGTGGACTCATGTTCCTGCTTACAACTTCTGATCTGTATGTCTGACATGCCTGTCAAGCTCCTTTTCTGATCTCTTGTCTGCCTTTCCTATTCGGTCCATGTCTTTTTGAAGCACTGGTTGGCTGCCTTTGTTAATCCTACCAATTTGTTGCAACTTTTGCAATATCCTGTATCATCTGATTAGCCCGAATTCGTCTAACTAATGGCAGTGGAACCAACCTCTAACTGTGCTACATCTGTCTACATGTATTGCTTCCTCCCCTCCCACTGCTTCCTTGCCATGTTAATTATTGCTTTCTAAATATGGTTTACCCACACTGTAAGAAATAACTGTTGAATCTACAAGGGGAATCTACAATGAACCATCGTAATTACACAACAGGGATCTAGTGTATTATCTCCAGGTGGCTGTGTGGTGGTACAAGGAATCTCTGTGCAAACGATGTGAAAATAACGAAGGATCTCTGGCAACTTTTGGACAAGAGATCCTTTGTTATTTTACAGTGCATCCTTTCCATGCATCCGAACGTCCTTCCACCCTTCCCTTCCATGTTGTTTCCTGGCTTATCTACATATATACATACCTCCTTGTATGTCTGCCTCCCTTCCTACTTGATTATGCCCCCTCTCCTTGTGTACCTTGCTTCTTGCCCTTGTAGGCATAAGTATCTTCCTACATGTTCCATTCTTTCATTCTCACTCTACCTGGCCTTTATGCTCCCCTCTTCTGTGGTTCTGTCTTCCTCATTCAATTCCTATACTGAGGTAGTGGATCTTTAAATAGGTGCAGCCATGACTGGACCTGGATCGCGGCTATCATTGATAACTCACTAATAACATTAGATGGGTACCACCTGCCATCGAGGGACCCAGAATGAATAGTTGTGATAATTTCATTAGCTTTTCTGCATATTTGGAATACACATGAATCCCTTCTCCACTTGTACCTGAGTATCTGCTATTGTATCTTCCTCCCTTCTTGCATTTTTATCTCTCTGCCACAATTTTTTAATTATCTATTCTTGCCTCTCGCCCTCCTTGACCTTCTTGATGCCTACTTTTTCTCCTTTTACCAGCCCTCCCTCTCTACATTGCTTCCCTATGCCCATCCCTTTCAATCCCCCATACATCTAATGCCCATTTCATCTCCATTCCCGCCCCCTACATTCCCACGTATCCACACACTGACCGCTGCAGCAATTTTTTAATTATCTATTCTTGCCTCTCGCCCTCCTTGACCTTCTTGATGCCTACTTTTTCTCCTTTTACCAGCCCTCCCTCTCTACATTGCTTCCCTATGCCCATCCCTTTCAATCCCCCATACATCTAATGCCCAATTCATCTCCATTCCCGCCCCCTACATTCCCACGTATCCACACACTGACCGCTGCAGTAATTCTCTCCACTTCTCGTCATTTCTCGCCGAATGACCACGAGATTGTTCATAAAAACAGCGCCAGCAGGCAATCAGAGCCAGTGGAGGCTGTGCACACACCCTCCCAGTGGTGGGTCAGGGGGTGGGCGGCTGGTGTCTCCTTTGTCCACTAGGGGGCAGCGATAAGGTGGCTGCGCGCGCAGATTTGTAAGATGAGCATTTAATTAATGAGCATGCGCGCTAAATGGGCGCTCGTTTTATGGATCTGAGCTGCAATTTCTAGCTGTAACGGGGGCCGGATGACTGTGGAGTTGTCCATTGGGAAGGCGGCTGTAGTAGAGTGGGGTTGAATAGGGGTTTGTCAAGTCTCAGTGTCCATATAAAAACCTGGCACTGGGTGGTCGATAACTCTCTATCTACTGCCTAGTTTCAGATGTCTGATTTGCTAGGTAACTCCTTTAAGGACTACTGATGAAGGAGTACAACATGTTCATTGGTAAGTATGATGCATGAATGAAGTGCTAGTAATTATGTCCACAATCGTCATTCGGACCCTCCATGGGTGTATCAATCCCATTGGTTCAGCACGATTACGGAATGTAGCCCTGGTTAGTAACCTGTCATGGCTTTGTTCTTGCATCGTGATATGGAATGGGCTTGGTGCATGAAAATATTATCGGTACATTAGCAATGGTTTCATCAGATCATGCTTACTCTTGCCGGAGTGATGAGTTTATTTTGTAATGGAGTTACCCTAAGACTTACGATTCCACATTCATTCTGAAATTGGAGATTGCTCTGTATACAATATTCACTAAAACCCAAAGTCCACTGGGCCTCCTTCAGCCAATCAAGTCATACAAATGCTGTATAAAATCTGGTGAGAGTGAATGATTGAATGATATTATGGTATATTATAGTTTTTTTATTACTAGTATGTAGTATTCACTTATGTTTAGGGAGAGCAGATGCAAGAGAACACACATTTTGAGTCTGCGACTGGTAGGTGACCACTAGTTTGGGACTGCATAATGAGAAAACTGAAAGGGATCTCACTGGGAACGAAGAAGAAACGACCTCCTGCATCATATATGTGAGAAGTGAACATGGCAGTTAGGGTGAGGCACCGTGTGCCTAATGTCCACTCGCTGTCACTTCTCTTGGTGTTTGAAGTCAGGTATTAAAGCCTGTCCCCTCACTCTCTTTCACTCTCCACCCCAAATTCAGTGACCACAGGAGCGTGTTGCTCCTATGGTAAAAAGAGCTGTCATTAGATACCCTTTTTTCAAAAGAAGTAACGCTCTGCTTCACCGTTCAACTTGCACTCACCACATTAGTCTGAAAAGTCACCTGCCTTGTTTGAAACAGAGAGAGCTGCACTATCAGGTACCTATTCATGTCACACACTCTATAGTATATTATACTGACTGACTTCTCCCAACTAGCTACCTACTCAAATCCCCCTTTTTTAGCACCATACTTGAATGACCACTTGTGAGCAACAAAAGTGACAAGTTATAACTACTTGAAAAGAAAGGACTGGAAACGAGGGCATTTTAGCCAGCTCTTCCTTTTACTACAGGAACAACACCCTCCTGCCCTGTCACATTCAGGTTCTGGGTAGTAATTGAGGCGATCTAGGACAAGGACAAGTCCTCTCTGGCTGGAGGAGATGGTTGGCTGGGTGATAAATGTCAGTAATTTGTCCCGACGTCCAGTGGTCACTATAAGTTTGCATGGATTGTGGCCATGACCGGGTAAAAGGTCTTGTTGATAATGTAGCCCTCCTTCTACTCTCACCGGTCTGAGACATAACGTTGGAGAAACAGAATTCCACCCTGACTCTTTTAACAAGTCCCTGTTTGTGTCACTACCTAATGGTTAATTACCATAGCGTCCCGTATAAGCACCCAGGCGGTCATTAATTTCAACCCCACTCAATCCGCGGCGCTTACATGAGACAGGTGCTTATTTGAATACTTGTTTTAGTGCTTAAGATTAATTTCAATGCCCCGAGACCCCCGGCGCTTATTTGAGATCGCTTAAATGGGCCATTATGGTACCTTTTTCTGGACTTCCATCTCATTGACTGCTCCCAATTTCCCACTTCAGGTTTAATAGGTCCTGATTTTGTTTTCGATTTTGCTCTACATTTTTCTTCTTACTTGTCAATGGTTTTGTGAATTTGAGAAATTTATCCCTCATTTTCTATTGCCCAAAGGTTAAGAGCCCCACTGTCTCTGCCCGCATTATCCTCCCCTTTGGAGAGCCTCGAAACAAGTACGATGATATTCTGTACTGAGACATTGATAAAAATAAGCTTTCCATATACAATTGTGAATGCTGGGCTTCCCCAGCCCGCGTAAAAGGGTCTGTATCTCCTCTTTCCTATCCTCTCAGATGTATGTGGTGCACATAAACTCTGCGAGCACTGACACATGCCTTTTGAAGTTGTGTAATGTAGTTGTCACCAAGAATATGATATTAATTATGGATATGGCATTAAACATCTATTACTCACTCACTCACACACTCACTCATAATAAAGGCGAGCTTCCAATTCCCCAAAATAGCCATATTAATGTAGTTCCTGCTGTCCCCAGCAGGTGGCTCCGCAAAGACGGAAGTAACTGCATAGACAGCCTCGTTTAGACTAGACGCTGCTGGACTGCCGGAACTGGCACTTCTAATTAAACTGGAAAGGGAGGGGGCAGCGTTTAGTTCTGCTTGTCACCACTAGAGGGGGAAGGGGGAGGTACCTTAGTTAGACTAGATGGTAATGTTAAGATCAGCTGGTTGGCACTGCTGAGTAATGTATGAGACTGATAGGTACAGCAGCCATTTTGTCAGCTGTCATGTGTGTGATATATCAGCTTAGTGAGATCAATCAGCGGGGTCCTGGAGGGCAGTTCTTAAGACCATGGTATAAAACAGAATAAAGAGCCACATAGTACTATGTAAGAAGAGCGTTGCTTTCCTATTTACTAGTGAATATTCTGAGACTATCAAAATATCACAACATGATATATTCAGAGTGAGATTCTTTTGTTCTAAGGTGTGACCATGGTTTAATAAGAAATAAAGCATTAGGGGCCTATGCCTCCATATGCCTCCAAAGTGTAGATATACATCACAAAGATCATGGCTACTTTGAGTAAATCACGATGCAGAATAATACAAACCTTTGGCTAGACTTCATGTGAGGACCAACCTTCTGTAGCATCAGGACTTCCATTTAGTTGATGAAATGGTCAATATAGAAAAGAATTCTGACGTGTCTAAAACGTCACAGAGTCGTCTTCTGGTCTGGTAGAGATGCTCAGATGTCAAAGGAGATTCTTCTTTTTGGTTTCGGTTCATCTCTAGCTACAACCCCCCTAAATTAGTTATCTAGTAATTACCATAAGCCCCCCCCCCGCACATACACACAACCACACTCACAGACACATCCACCTCAACTGAGCATTAAATTCTGCACATATAGCTATGTATCTAGCCACACTCTATGGGCAGCCATTTTGTCCCCTAGGCAGAAAGAGGAACCTACATATAGGTAGGGAGATGTTGCTGAGCTATAGATGCCTCTTATAAGAGTGAAGGGAGAGCACGTAAGGAGGGGGAGACGTAGGGGTGAGGGAGAGAGAAAGGTACAGACAGACAGAGAGGGAGAAGGTGAGGATGAGAAGGTGAGGAACAAGGACAGGGAGGGACAGACAAAGAAAGTGAAAAGGGTGAGGAAACGAAGGACAGGTACCATGGAAAATGAAGCGGGAGGCAATTTAGCAGTAAGCCGATGCACAGGCTAATAGTGTACCTTAAGGGAAGGAAAAGGAATTAATGATGTTACCAATATAGGATGAATGCTGGGCTGACTGCAGGTTGTAAGAGGCTGATAGATGCACGTAAAGATATAAGGAGACATGGATGACAAAGAGAGCAGTCCAACATAGGCCGGCCCTGTCTGACAGTGACAGACAGAACCATCTTATACTGACAGTACAAATTGGGCACAGAGACAAACTGGTTACTACAGACACTGACTGGTGATGAGGATGGGGATCTAACTCTTAACTATATGCCGGGCCGCTTATGCATTAATGTTTCATGCCAATTGGTCGTCATGATGCATTAATTCGCGAGTAATTAGCCAGCGCTACATTTATACATCATGACTACAAATGGGCATGATGCACTCCTGCATCAGCTGCCCTTAACAGGTTAGGAAAAAGGATATTTCAGGGTAAATGAATTTAACAGTTTGTGGTTAAAACAGTCCTTTCAGTAACTTGAATGCAATAAATTGAGAAAACAAATGTAGCTGTCATGGTGTTTGAGGTAAGATGTTACCATTAATAAATGGATAGCCCTTTAAGAGCTGATCAAGCATTATTGCATTATGCCCATTGGTCGTTATGACCCATGTTGTGTCTACTCACCATGTTTGTAGTCATGGACCAATAGAAATGCTCGAGGGTGTTGCTCCTATAGTAAAAGGAAGAGCTGGCTAAAAATGCCCTCGTTTCCAGTAATTTCTTTTCATGTAGCTATAACTTGTTCCTTTTTGTTGTTCACAAGTGGTCAGTCAAGTATGGTGCTAAAAGAGGGGGATTTGAGTAGGTACCTAGTTTGGAGAAGTCAGTCAGTGTAATATACTATATATAGATAGAGTGTGTGACATGAGTAGGTACCTGATAGTGCAGCTCTCTCTGTTTTAAACAAGGCAGGTGACTTTTCAGACTAATGTGGTGAGTGCAAGTTGAATGGTGAAGCAGAGCATGAGTTCCTTTGAAGAGAGGGTACCTGATGACAGCTCTTTTTACCATAGGAGCAACACGCTCCTGGCCAGCAGTCGGTTTCTTAGCACACTCCAAATTGCACCCTCCAATTTGTACCAAATATTCCCTAGGAATAACCTTGATCTTCACAGTCACAGGGTTGTTTGCTATTGCAGTGCCTTAAGAAATCACCTCGAGACTCATCGCTACATAACACTGACCAATATAGGCACTAAAACATGTTCTTAAAGGGTTAAGGTAAGAAGCAATGGCAGCTGAGTGATATAGGTGAAGTGGTTGTCATGGCTACTGTCTGCTGCCATTGATGTTTGTTTATGATCCATAGAGGCAATGGGTCTGAGGGCTAACCTATTACTGCCACTGGGCAGGAAAGGATGGCAACAGGAAGGCAATATGAGGTAGAACTCCCATTGGTTCATTCCATCAACATCAGCAAAAATATGCCCGTTGCATATGAAATACAGCTAGAGTCTTAAGACATTATGCTATGAGGTGTACTGGGGTTTCATTTTGGATGGTTTAGTACTTTTCTATAAATAACAGCATTGCCTATTAGAATCCCTTTTCGGCTCACCTATGCATATGTAGTGGTTCGTCTCGTTAAGTTAGATTAAATCATAACGAAGAGAGAGAAAAGTTTCCGGGTAGGCAACCGAGCTTTTATTTCATAGCTTGCGTTACATACGATCACAGCCTCAGAGGACTACATGCTGCTAGTGCATTCGGTTACCCTTTCGGGTAACAACCTGGTTGAGCAGTGGGTAAACCACTACTGAGGAACCTAGGGCTAGGACCAGCCTTATATAGGGGAAAAGCCCGCGAAACTCAGACCGGCCACGTGACGTGTGGCGGACGAGTGGTAGGCCCCCTGGTGTAGTGGATACGAACCCAGAGGCAGGTGCTGCCACCTGCCATCCGGATTCCCCCACCACACCCGAAGGACCTAGGTCTGAGTCTCACGGGTGCATGAACGTTAAAGTGTAAAATACCATACCCCTACACTGCCCCCCTTAGACAATAACTTGGGGGTAATTAAACCGCAGTGTATTAATAACCTAGTAAGTGATTGTTTACAATACTAAAAAGGGGTATTAATTACACTTGCTCGATGTGAAATAGGCTATAGTATAAGACTATCCTATTTCTGAAAAATTATACAATAATAGCATCGAGTGTCGTTCATGTTATTTCCATCACTAGCTTATAACAACCATAAATGATAAATATACAATTATCACAGATTTATAGTAACGTTTTGACAACAGTAGGGTCCTGAAAAGGACCGGTGGTTGTTAACAATGATCGTATTATGGTTATTGAACCCGGAAAAAAATTTTCGACTTTTTAAATTAACAGCTCTGTCTACTTTACAGAGTGAATTAAATATTAATGATCAGATATGGACAATTAATCTGATACTATATGAACACAATTAGGTATTAACCTGAGTAATACAATAATAAGTTTAGAGAAATCCGTTGGACCTTCTCTTATTTTATAGAAAAATATTTATACTTTTGAGACGCAGCTCAGTTTATACCTTAGTGTTTTATATTTACAAGTTACAGAAGAATTATAGTCTCTTAATATATTGAGACCAGGAATGACCTATATAGACAGTATAGGTCTAGGATTACCTTAAATAACTTTTAGGATTCGCAGATCCAGTATATTTATAGGTACCCTTATATAATAATATATCTTTATAAAAGATATTATATAGTTATAAATACAATTTTACATACAATATAATAATATCAACAAAGTTACTTGTTTTCATGATTGGAGGATGTAACAGGAGTCGGATGCTGCTGATGGCTTGGTATGGGCGAGCTGAACCCTGATGCCTGAAGTGCTATAGTAAAACTTGTTGGTGGGTGTAGCTAAACCCTGATGCCTGTAGTGCTAGCTAACTGGAGGTTATAGTAGATCCAGTTGTAGACTGTTGATGGACTCTATGGGCGTAGCTAAACCCTGATGCCTGTAGTGCTAGCTAACTGGAGGTAATAGTAGATCCAGTTGTAGACTGTTGATGGACTCTATGGGCGTAGCTAAACCCTGATGCCTGTAGTGCTAGCTCACAAATAGTAGTGGTGTAGTAGTAAATCCGGTTTGTAGTTCAAAAGTCCATATTAGTGTAAATTGTCCATGATTTTATAATAGGCACAGTCATTACATTGTGGCACAGTACAATTATGGTGTTTACAGCATTCGTACTCCTCCTCCAGAGTGACTTGTTTGTTTTCTCCTTCTGTTTTCAGTTTCCGGATTAGGGTACAGTTTGGTACCCGAATCAATACGGGTTGGATAAAAAACGGTTTCTTATCCAACAATGCATGGGTAATAGAACCCCGGGACACACAATTATGTCCGATCTTCATGCAACAGTTTTTTACTGTTCCATGTTCTCCTCGGGTGGCTGGTTTGGACCCGGTTGTTGAGCCAGTGGCTGAACAGGGGGGTTCACACCAGTTCCATCCGTAGGTGCCAATGCGGGGACAGCAGGTGTAAGTTTCACCTTTTGGCGTGCTTCGAACAGCTTCAAAGCATGCTCAGGTGTACCGTCCCAGTTATCCATGATAACTCCGAAGACCTTGAAGAACTTTTGCTGGTTCTTCATGTTCGTTGCTCGTTCTAGGTCGAGCATCTGAGAAGCTGTTTCCTTCTCGGATAGGGCCTCCTGCCGCAGATTAGCAGCTTCCTGCTTATCTTTGGCAACATCCGCTTTGATCTGAGTCGAGATTCGGTTGATCTCTGACTTCTGGATCGCGTCAATACACTGGAGAGTGCTCGACACGGTCCGACGATACATGTCCAGGTGGAGGTTTTCCAGATGGTGCTGTAGCGTCTCAAATTGTTTGCTCTGGATATTGCAAGACAATTTGTCCTCCTTCTTGAAGAAGGTCTCCACTGTCTGGATCAGCTTAGGCCGATGAACCACAGCACCAGGTGGGGGTACCTGACCCTGAGGCTTCGGCTGTGCTCCAGACCCACTCGCAGTGACAGCTACCTGCGTGTGCGAAGAAGCAACCGCAGTAGTAACCGCACTAGCAGTGGTCGAAGAAGGGCCTTGAGTTGGTAATCCCTGAACCAGGGGCAACCGTGACAATTCCCTTCTAAGGTCTTTGGCCGTCAACAATGGTGCGGGTGGACGTTGTCTCACCACAGCACTCATTGTAGGTCGGGGAGCTTGACCTCCTACTGTCGGCAGTTCCTGCTTGACCCTCCCGTACTGATCAAAGATTTGCATCTCTGGTCCGGGTGGGCCCATAGCAGGGTACTGCTTCGGGTCTTTGACATTCAAAGGCGCGTGTTTCCGGGCGGACTGGCCACTCGGTCCACTGACACCAAAGAATGTCGGGTTCTGTGCACCTCGTGGAGTTGGTGCTCGCCCATAATGGGAAGGAGTTCCAGTAGGAGATGGAAGATGTGGCTTCTTCCTTCCCCCATTTGTCTGTCTCTCCAGCGCCTCCAGTGGTGACCTGGCTCGGCTTGGAGATTCAGACGCCTGTCTCTTCCTATCTGCTACAGAGGGTCCCTGGCGGTAATCCCTGCGGCTTCGGACCTGTTCTCCGGATGGAGTTACATAAGCCCCACCACGACGGCGGGCCTTGTTGCTTCTCCATTCGTTTAACAGATCGTACTCCTCCTGAGCGTACTCTAGTTTGCCGGACCCGGGAGTCTGGGCAAACCGAGCCTTTAGTTTCTGGTTAGTACCAGGAACCGTAGGCGCAAACTGCTTCGTACTCGGTGTGAGGGAAGCCAACTTCTCTGCATTGAGGCCCCTAAGGTTGCCATAGAGTTCGGAGTGAATTTTCATCACCCGATCTATGGCTGCCTCCAGGCCCTCTCCATGCGAAGTCACATAGTGCCGGACCATGTCTCCGCGTCGGGGGGTGACACATCCTGTGCATTTAGCACATTTCTTGCCAACCTCTCGGTCGCAGACATATTCCGGCCTCTGGTGCATATGAACCTCCACGAGATGACGAAGGAACGCGTCTTTCTCGATGAAGAATTCAACCTCACCCTCACTTTGAGTACAACGTTGGAAGGGACAATCCTTACGATCCTCCCCGTAGTACTCATCTAGAGCAAACTTGAGCTTGCCCTTCTGGTCATAATTGTACAGACCATTGGGCGAATTCTTAACGAATTCCCAATAGATCCAGTACATATTGGCCGGCTTTCTATCAGAGAGCTTCTTGCGAAGCCACTCCTCCATATCTTCCTGCCCCTCACAGGTGATCCGAGGGGGCAGTCTCCATACGGATTTACTCCCCTTCAGGTGTCCCCTGTGTAGAGGAATGAAGTCGGCAAAGTTGCTATTGGCGTTAGCCCAGATAGCAGCCTCTTGCTCGTCAGTCGGAGTGACATCCACAACTGGGTCAACCGGCTCCTCTCCCTCTGGGTCGGATGGTACATCCACAGGTTGCACAACGGGTTGTTGACCCGCGAGGACCTGGGCTGCAGCATCTTGAGCGTCTCCACTCAAATCGGCCATTACGTCGTGTAGCTTGACGATTGGCACACCGAGCTCAACTTTTACGGTTGGGACAGCCGGTTCAGCTTCTGTATTATCAGCTTGAACGTCTATCTCGATAGGTTCAGGTTTGCGTTGGTCAACCTTCTTCTTATTCCTCCTGCGGGATCTGCCGTTAGTAGAAGTGCCAGGCTCGGATGCGTCCGTCTCATTGCCGGAGACATCCGAAGCCTTAGCGCCCTTCTTATTGGCCGAGCGTGGAGACACCCGACGGGTTCGGGTACTGTCGTCTACACTCGTGCTGGTAGAGGGTTCGGTTCCTGACCGCTTCCCTTTACCCTTACCTTTGGTGGGGGTTGTTTTACCCTTTCCACCAGCTGCTTTCTCCTTTACTTGCTCAGTCTTCGTAGGGGTAGACTGAGCAGTTTTAAGGGAAACATCTGCATCAGGTAGGGCCTTCTCAGGTACTACTGCTGCGCCTCCCAAGGTAGGAGCTTCAGCAGGAGACATGAGACGGTCCATCCGATCGGCCATCTTGGCTGTTACTTGCACGGGTGCGGGTCCGGGTACTAACTCCGGATGCGCCAGTGCATACTGTCTCTCCAATAGACGTACTACGAGGTCTTGTATTACCCCGAGTCTGTCTAGTGGAGACACACCAATACGGGCCTCTTCTGCCTCAATGGTTTGAGACGTAATAGGGACCCCTGGACAGTAATCCACAACAGCGTTACCTGCTGCTTCATACTCATCCGCTGTGCTTAACAGTAGGATCTGGTCTCTGTCTATGTATCTAGAGACCTCATCTGCCTTGACACCGGTGTAACCCGTTTTGTCAGACACATAGGAAGGCCTATAAGAGGTATTCCTTCGGAAAGCCATTTCTGCGTCCCAGACGGCTTTACGAAATCATAAGTGGACTACCAATCCTTTGGCCATCTGATGGTAATCCATCAACCAGGACTCCGGAAAGGTATTAGCCCACTGCGGATGAGCACATTCCCAGATTGCGTTGACAACACGCTCGTCAACCTCTCTGGGCGTCCCATAACAGGTGGGTATCAGCATTTCCTCGGAAATCGCTAACATCCGTCCGTCATATGGACCGGCTACATCATGCCATTCGGGACTGTCTGGGAAGGGCAGCTCTAGGTGCATTGGCCTGTCAACCGGAGAAGCAGGTCCCAAAGCACCGAATGAGGTACTCCCACCAAGACGGGGCGGCAGTTGAGGGGGAGGTGGCATCAGAGCCCTGTCAAGAGACTGGGCTCCTGCCGGTTCTCCACTCAAACCTTCGGATGGAGGGGCTACATAAGGCTCACCTACATCAATTTGTTGTTGAACGCCTCGGCGTTCAGGACTAACTTGTCTGGAGTTGTCGGATGCGTCGTAGAACGATTCTACGTCGCTATCGTCTACTCCAGAGAAGTACTGATCAACATTCATTTGTTGATCCATTTGATCACAATCAGCATCGTATAGCTGATCGTCGTATGTATAAGTGGGACTCTTGGGAGAACCACTTCCATACTCTGGCGGGGTGCTGGCACCGGCACCGCCGCCAAGACGGACGGCCTCTTCTGCCATCGACAGAAGTGGCTGTTCGGGGATAAAATATCCCAATCCACCGGATAAGCAGTGAGTACTGCTTACCCAGTGAAAGGCGGGTGCCTTTTAACGAGGGCACACCTCGGAATATGGCTGTCACGGGCTATCAGACTCCAACAAGAGCAAGACCACCCTCGGCCACGTCTTCTTCCTTCGCAGGAATAAGACAATATGGCGGGATACTCGAACTTGAATCGCTGCGCATGATCAAACCGGCGCCTCACGTGACCATTCGAAAATGGGTCAACAACTTTCCCGCGTGCCCTTAATTAGGTCACGCGCCCTTACATAAAAACAATACAATACCCGATCGGTCGTCCGTCCGTACTCAGGGTTCGACTATGACAATTCGCTAGGTATTCTGGAGTTTATGGATAGCATAAGCATATCCACCGGATTATCCGTCCAAAACCATGGGTTCATTGTCATAGGACCTTTTCCAGAGACTCTTGACCGGCTCAAATATACATTGAACTAGGTTACAACATATAACAGTACACAGTACAGGACAACACACTCGTTGTGTTAACAGGCTAGGTTACGGCAGTCTGTAGCAACCTTGGACTGCGTCTAAGAGGTTTTGAGGCCTCTTTTATTGACCTGGTATCCATAAGAGCCTTTTCCAAGGTCTTCTTAGCCTTAGAAGGACCTTTCCTCTTATTTTTACCTGCGCCTGCCGAGACTTTTTGTATCTTCCCCTGCTTTCCGGATGTTACGACAGGGGGCACCACCCTCTTCGGGTCTGCAACCTTCCGTGGCCGCCCGGGTCCTCGCTTTCGGGTCGGTACCACTTCGAGTTGCTTAACACGACTCTGTTCCATTACTTCCAATAGACCATCGCCGTACATTTCGGTGGAGGTATCCCTCCCCCTCCATGGGCGTAGTCTCGCTACATTTGACTTGTAACATTTACCAAGCTGTGATTTAATAATCACTGTGCAATCACTAATAACCTGAGTTATAGTGAAAGGTCCATCCCAATTACTGGCTAATTTCAGGTTAGCTAGAGGTTGGTGTAGACGCAGTACTCTATCCCCTAGATTAAAAAATCTAGCTTTTAGACCTGTGTCATAGCCAACTTTCTGCCAACGCGCAGTTTTCTGCAACTCGTCTCTAACCCTCTCATAGGCTTGTTTGAAATTATCCCGTAGGGATTCTACAAACATCACCTGGCAAGGGGCTTCCGGATTCATTCTTATTACGCCGAACACCAAATCGGCTGGCATAATCAAATCCTCTCCAAAAACGAGGAGATTAGGAGAACAGTTTGTGCTCGAATGCACAGTGCCATTATAGGCATGTACCACGAATTCACATTGTTCATCCCAATCATCCATCTGCTCATTTACCAGAGACTTCAATACTTGGATCAAAGTCCTATTGAATCTCTCTACTTGTCCATCGCTCTGTGGTCTATAGGGATTAGTTCTTGTCTTGCAGATCGCCAGACAATTACACATCTCCTGCCACAGACTAGACTCAAATTCTCTGCCTTGGTCACTATGTAACATGAGTGGGACACCTAGGTGCAGCACCCACCCTTTTACAAAGGCCATAGCACAAGTAACAGCCTTATGATCCGGTAAAGGAAACACTCGGGTGTACTTGGTATAATAATCAGACACGACCATCATACACGTGTTGCCACTAGGAGTGGGGGGAATCCCACTAATAATGTCAACAGCTATTCTAGCAAACCTTACACCAAACAGTTCCTGGGATAATGGCAGCTTGCCTAACCCGGGTCCTGGTTTGTTCTTACAGCACTCGGGACAGGTCTCCACCCATCGGGTGAGATCTGTACTCATGCCGGGCCAATAGTATCGTCTGGTCAGACGTTCTAGAGACCGTTTCTTTCCAAAGTGCCCACTAGTTCTATGTCCATGACAGAAATACATAATATCTCGTCGCATAGCACTAGGTATGACAACTTGCAAGGTTTTGTTCCTATTAGAATGGTTCTTCCATCGAAACAGAATACCATCCCGGACTTTTAGCTCGGCCCATTGAGCTAAGAATCGTCTCATCTCTCTGTTCTCCAATGACACTATGGGTCTTGGGGGACAGATACCCTGATTAAGGAATTTAATCAAACGTGATGTGACTGCATCAGACTTCTGGAACTGCCTGATGGTCTCCAAGGACCAATTCAAGACATGTTCCGGATGGGTTTCGAATGGAACTCGAACCCCTGCCAACACAGCATTGTGTGCTCCACAATCAGTGCACTCAGCATTTGCACATTTCCTCACTGGGATTCTAGACAAAGCATCTGCATTCAAATGCTTTGCCCCGGCTCGGTGTTCAATCTGGCTGTGATTTAGACCGAATTCGGATAGGTGCGCTAACCAGCGACCTATCATCCCCTCTGCATCTTTGAAGTTCAATAACCATCTGAGGGAAGAGTGATCAGTCCGTAGAGTGAAATCACTCCCCCACAAAAAGTGCTTGAACTTCTTCGTATAGACCACCACAGCCAACAACTCACGTTTAGTGGTACAATAGTTTCTTTGAGATTTACTCAACGTGTTACTAGCGAAGGCTATAGGAACTTCGACCCCATCCTGGACCTGAGAAAGGGCGGCTCCTATGCTTTCATTACTAGCATCAGTATCTAGAATGAAATGATCATTCTCCGTGGGGTATCTCAACACAGGTGTGATAGCAAACAAATCCTTTATTTTCATAAAGGCCTCGTCTTGCTCGGGTCCCCAAGGGAATCGTTCCTTTCTGATCCCGGGTGTCCAGTGGGACAAACTCTGGATAGGAAAGGCAACCCTTGAATATCCTGGGATAAAGGCCCGGTAGTAGGAACAGAATCCGAGGAAGGACCTAACTTCTTTCGCATTCGTGGGTGCTTGCCAATTTGACACGGCATCCAGTTTCTCCGGATCGGCTTTAATCCCTTCATTCGAGATTATTCGCCCCAAGTAATTAATAGATCTTTTGAAAAGATCGCACTTCTTGGGTTTCAGCTTCAAACCATTAGTTATGATCCTTTCCAGGACCATACCTAAATTTTCCAAGCATTCTTCGTATGTCTTTCCAAAGACAATCACATCGTCTAGATAGACGAGACATTTCTTCCATAAAAGGTCACTTAATAAAGTTTCCATCATGGCTTCAAATGTCGCCGGTGCATTGCACAATCCAAACGGCATCACATTATACTGGAATAATCCAATATGACTGGAAAAGGCCGTCTTCTCCATATCTTTCGGATGCATACCCACTTGCCAGTACCCGGATTGTAAGTCTAGAGAGCAATACCATTGCTTACCTCCAAGGGAGTCTATAGTCTCATCGATCCGTGGTAAGGGATATGAATTCTTCTTGGTCATACCATTCAATTTCCGGTAATCTATGCAGAAACGGATGCTACCATCTTTCTTGGTCACCATGCACACAGGGCTAGACCAAGGACTGGTTGATGGAATTATTACATCCTGTTCAAGCATTTTAGCTATCTCCTCCTCAGCTACCCTTTTTTTGGCTAGTGGGAGTCTTCTATAAGGAATCTTAAAAGGTTCATTCTCACCAGTGTCAATCGTATGCAGTACTTTATCGGTACGCCCCAATTGTTCACTCGGTGCTGCAAAAGCTTTACGGTACTTGTACAACAAGTCAGTTAGAGCTTCACGTTGTTCATCACTTTCTACATGGCTTTCGGCTACTAGAGTGTCTAGTTCCGGGCTCCTTTCGGGTGGGATAGGGGCTCCGGGTGCCGAAACATGTTTACAGTCTTCTATCAATTCGGATAAGACAACCGATCCAAGGATCGTATCCTTCTGTACATAGACAGTCTTGTTACCGGTATTGGATATAGGAACCACCGTCCAAGCAGCGTTAGCTACTAGAACATCAGCGGATTCCAATCCGATACTTGACAACATGGCCATGTCTGGCTCTACAACTCCAGTTTTTCCTGAAAACTGTCTGTCCGCTCGACATAAGACATCACAGGCTGTGCCTGGTGGTATCTTAACAGTCTGGGCTACACTGGCTACACTGCTTACTTGCCTAAGTACACATTGTACTTCGAGATGGTACGGGTCTCTCACTTCCAATATTCCCCTCTGGGAATCTAACCGTGCTCCATATAATGCAGCAAAATCCAGACCGAGTATACCATCATCCGCGATGTTCGCCACAGTAGGGGTAAGGATGAAGTCCTTATCTTCCTGTAGACTGAACCTCATACATGTTCTACCGAACGTTTGTATCATGCTACCGTCGGCCGTACGAGCATTTCCTTCCGTTGTGAAAGTTTCATGATTCGTAGGCAAAAGATCGTAGAATCTCTTGGCAATACAGGAGTGGCTAGCACCCGTATCGACAAGAAACTCAGCGGATCTACCACTCACAGATACAACTGCGTACCACCTCCTACCTTTCAAGTAGGTAGGACTACTTGCATACTTAGCAAGTTCCGTCTTAGCGCCGAGGTCAAATCCACATCCCTTTAAGAATTCGAGACAAGGATGACCCGGGGGGAACTGGGCACACCCCACCCTGGCCAACTCATTGGCCGCTCCCTCTGGACTGATATCGGGTTTCCCCTCTGTGTTCTTCTGCCGGTTCTTGACACCTGGTGTACTATCAGTCTCCCCAGCCTCATGAGTAAGGAACTGATCAGGCTCCTTAGCTTCACTGCTGGGCGAAATCGCTAGAGGATTCTTGCCAGTACCGCAAGCTGCGATAGGCTGGCAGTCATGGCAATCACTCACTCTGGGGGTAATCCGGTTGCCATTGTGGACACCCCCTCTCAGTTTTCCTTCTTCACTGAGTCCTCCTTACCCGGATTGCTCCGGTAACGAGTGTTTCTATAAACTGGCTTATCTGCCTCACACTCGGCAGCATAATGCCCAGTTTCCTGACATCGGAAGCATGTCACAACACTCCTATCAGGCTTAGGCCTCCTAAGATTTTCAGTAATCTTCTTTACCAAATTGTTAACCAGGTCCTCTGATAAAGAAGGACCCGTCGTGGGTTTGGTATCGGGTTGAGTCACAGGAGGTTTAGAAGTGATCACTTTCTCCTTGACGTAACCCGGTTTCTTTCCCCAGTTCCGGTTGTACCGGGGGTTCCCTTGGCCAATGGCCCCAACGTTTTCATCTTCGTCAGGTTCCCCTGATTCGGATGAATCGGTTTCGGGTATTCCCTCCGGGATTATCATTGCTGACATCCGTTTGGGTACCTTCCCGGCAAAGATACGGGCCTTTCGATCATAATGATCTAGGGACTGGAACAAATCTGTCAAAGAGGCATCATTCTTCCAAGCTTCACAGGCTACTGTCCTGTGTTCTTGATTCCGCAATCCTTCAATGAATTGTTTAAACATCTCATCTAGGAAGCATTCATCATCTAGTCTCCATTGAGGTCTGGCTTTATGCAACAGTCGTTGACATTCTAAGCCGAACACTTTGGCAGACTCCTTGGGCTTCTGAGTAGTATATACATGCAAACTGAGCGCAATGGATTAGCTACTAACTAGGTCATGACCTACTGGTAGACCGGAAGTGACCTAGTTTCAGCCAATCAGAGGGCTGGATTTGACAGGAAGTGACGTCATAAGGTCATGACCTAGTTTTTTCGACCAATCAGAGAGCTGGATTCCATTTGACCTAGTGACCTGACCTAGTTGCATAAATTAAAAGAATTGTGCAATACCTAGAGCTGACCTACTTACAAACCGGAAGTGACCTACTAACCTACTTGCAAAAACGTATGACCTACGTATGAGGGTGTATTGTGCAATCCTTGAAACAAATTACACAATAACCATGACTCATTTTCTGATGCAATGTTCCTATGAATTTACGCAATACTTATGACTCACTATTTTGATATGAGATTAAATGCAACAAAGACACAACTCGGTTTTTTTTAATTCAATCTTTTTATTTTTTTCTTCCTATCAGAGTACATGCTAGGTATGAATCATTATTATCAGATATGCTTTGCAAGCAGAGTACATGGATATTATATGGAAAATGAATTCTTGTTGCAGTACCAACTGCACCCGGTCTTGGCTGGAGTAGGACTTTGACTACGGTCCTCTAAGGCCCGCATTCTCTCCATTAAATCCTTCAAGGCCTTTCTTCCTATGTCGTTCTCCTCCAGGGCTACCACTTTGTCCATTAACTCGGCCATGATGATGAGAATCTTGTCTATTACTTCCGCCGTGCTCTGAAGCCCGTCTATCACGTCCAGTTCACGTTTAACTTTTCCTTTCACCAAAAGATTGCTCACGTCTGCTTTGACTGCTACTTCTTCTGGACTCATCTCGAAATTCATTGCCTCTTCTTCTCTCTTTTTCTCAGGAAGGGCCTGACTATTTTGTCCATTAAGTTGAAGGGGACCTGAGAAAACCTTTTCACAGTGTGGTGTGGATCCTTGGTCCGACATGTTTCTATGAGGAAGTTAATGCAGTGGGCTCCACACGTTTTAGCGTAAAAGTTTTGCACTTGTTTTCTGCTGAACGACCCGTGACCATCTGACGACTTTTGCATGAACCTCTGGTGATATATAGTAAACGGAGGTAAGCCATAGGGATCAAAGTAGAATACATTCCCGTTATGAGAAACGTAAAATGCCACCCAGTGCTGACCAGGTTTAGAGCTTGGATCTGTGTTACTGACGAAACATGTAGAGGGAATTGGTTTTTTAGGACATTGATTACTGGCAAAAGTTCCCAGGTAGAACCGCCTTGTGTGTGGATGGTTTCCCAGTGCACCTGTTATGTCTGAAGTTCTCATTTTTTTCTCAGTTCATGTGGTAGTCTGTGACAGGAAGACAGTCAGCCGTTAGTTGGATGTTGTTGTCGTAGAAGGAACACAAGACGGCAGATATGGCGTGAGTAGTCGGGGCGGCAAACCTAAGGGAAATGCCCAGCTTTCCTTGCTTGATGAGATTTATACGACTGTCTTCAGGTGCTCTGTCTGGGGTGAGGTCGAAAACAAAGAAGGAATATCCATCTTTGAAATCTTCCAAAGTTATGCCACAGTCTTGCCCCAAAGCCGACAGCCCACTGTCTATGAACATTTGACTGTAGGCTCTGATGCAGTTGCCTGTTTCGAAGTCGGTCTTCAACTCAAACTTTTGATCGTCATATCTCACACATATTTCCTTCACGTTGAAATGCCTGCAGTTGAAAGGATTTTCTGTCTTAGTCCCAGCAGCTGCTGTTTCCTTTATCATACACAAGACTATCCTGGTGGGGATCTGAGTAGTGTCAGGTTGAGTCCAACTGTAGTCTTGTGAGCCGCCGTCCAAAGTGTGTTTAGTTACTTTACACCTGGCTATGTGATAGTTGAAAGGGCCCCAATGTGGATTCCTGACACTGCTGACGTGAGTTTTCACCACCTCGTCGTCGACACATTTTTGGAGAAGTGTCATTTCAGCTTTGGTGATTTTGACCCAGTAGTTTTGATCGGCTGCTTGCATCATGTAGTAATTGGGCTGATTTTTTTCGAATATGAACTTGATTTCACAGTTCGGAGGCAGCACCTTGCACTGTTTAATTAAATCCAGGTGCGGCTTCATTACTAAGGCATGCTTGTTGCGGGCACTGAACTCTGCTCTCCGTGCCGTCCATCCAGCATTTTCGACCGCTCTGGCTTCCATGTGACCACAGGTGTCTTTCATGTACTTTTGACACCCTTTCAACCGAGTCTCTTTGTCTTCTTTGTTGCAACAAATTGTGTCCAAAATGTAGGCCTTGAGACCATAGTCTTCATTGTTGCCGGTGACTTTCTCCCCATTTATCAGCAACTGGCAGGAAGCAAAGAGAGCGTGTGCCAAGTTGTTGACTGGAGCAGCTTCTATGCCTACGGCAAGGTGAGTTGTTCCGTCTGCCGCCACGGCTTCCAGTTCCATGTACAGCTCAGTTTCTGAGAGGTCTGTGTACAGGTTGCTTGGTTCGAAGGTGAAGTCAAATGATTCAGTGTGTGGAGTCAGGGCATTGTTGGTAGTTTTGGTTATTTTTTGACATTTTAATATGTCCTTTTGAGTGACAGGCAAGGCGTGTAGGTCTAGTTCACCTACTGCACATACCTGACCCTTGGGATGAAGGAGACTCATGACTAGAACAAGGTCCTTCCTCTAGCTTGTCCTCTGCCTCTGCCGCGTTGCCCCTTACGTCCTCCGCGCTTGCCGGTTGCTCGTCGTTTGACTGGAGGAGGTTCAGATGTACCTTTTATGTATCCTTGAGCAGAAGAAGCAGCCCTTTTGAGTAAGTTCTTCCCTGTAGCTTTACTTCTCCTAACTACACTTTTCTTGAAGTTTTTTCCTGTTACCACGTCGGACAAGACTCCAGCTCCTGTAGTAAGCAAGGCTTTGCCTGCAGATTTGGCAGCCGAGCGTCCTATTTTACTTAAGAGGGGAACAGCTCCTCTCAGTAAACCACCTATTAACGAACCAAGTCCGTGCCCTCTTTGTCTGCCCCTGCCACCGTACGCTGGTAAAGCACCGTTCCCAAACTGTGATTTTCTGTAGTATTCAGCGTACTGACCCCTAGGGGCCAGGTATGGAGGTGTTCCATAGTAGTGAAGCATGGTAATATACTCCTATCCTTGAAGAGGTCTGAAGGCAAGTACCACCGACACTGATCCGCTTTCAAATGGTATAGGTTCCCCAGTCTTGTCTCTTAAGTATATCCCTATCTGTCTGAAGGTGGTTTTAGTGACTGGCAGATATATCAAGTTCTGGAAACTTATGGTCTGCATGTCACCGTTGTAGCGATTTATGTTGATTTGCCTCAGAAGGGGTGCTTTAGAATCACCCACAAGACTGTGCTTGACTATGTCAGAGTACACGAAAGCACATCGACTTTTGAACTGAAGGTCTACCACGTAGGGGCTTTGTGTCTTTCCACTTAGGAAAACACTTCCGTCAAAACCTAATTGTTTCCCTAAGTTTTCTGGGAGTTGCATGACCACACCAGGAGGCAAGGAAACTACACTTTTCATTGTGTATTTGTTGTAGTGAAACACGGTGGCTTTGTTGTTTTTCCTGTAGTTTCTTAGTTTTCTCACCAACATGCTCTGTAGTTTATTTATGGTCCTGTTCAAGTATCCTATCAACTCTGAGTTGCTTTCCAGGTTCACACCTTCTAAGGCAAACATATTGTAGATACTACCTTCCTTGAAGTAATACTTAGACAGGTATCTGCTAATTTCCTTGAAGCGTGTACATATTTTCACAGCCTGTAACTGACTGGGAGAGAGCGGAGAAACATTAGCAGAGTCTGTGAAGACGGCCTTTTCTTCAAAAAAAGAAAGAGACCTTTTTTCCCTGTCATCCATAGACATCACTTCAGCCACAGCCGACGATATTTCCCTTTTCTCTCTGCCTGCCGTGTCACGCTCCCCCTCAGCCTCCTCCTCTTCCTTTTCCTCCTTCTCTGGCGTGGGTTGGTTAGAAGTGAATCCTCCAGATGGCGTCTCAGTCGCAGCAGCAGGAGTTGGTGGACTTTCACTTGCAGGACCAGCAGGAGGAATGGTTTCAGTCGATCCCACAGGGTTGACATGACGTAGGTTTTTTGTTATTTTTACTCCTCTCTTCAAAGCAGATTGGGCTGATAAATTTGATGTAGAGCTTGAAGCTCTACTGAAGACACTATGGGCTCCTGGTTTTTCCAGAGGAAAAAATTCTCTTCTGCGTTTGTTCAATAAAGCTACTACAGAGCGGAGGTTGTTTGTCAGGTCGTTTTCTCCCTGTACCAAGAGGATGGGTTCTTCTTTGACGTTGTACCACGTGGTAGGACAGGTTATTTCTTGAAGAGCACACTCTAACTGAGTAGGAGAGTTAATGTATTCTGCCAAAATTGTATTGTAACTAGTTAAAGTGTTGTCAGGAAAAACGTTCATAGATGAGTTACTAGGTAAAGTTAAGGTAAACGCCATTTGTTTATGTTTTTGACAGGTTCCCAAGAGTTAAACTTGTCTCCATAACCCTTCCACTTGATCAAGGCTTCTCTTTTCTTGCCTTTTCCTCTGTATTTTACTATTTTTTCTATGTTGTAGCGTCTTCCGTGACGGACTTGCACCTTCTGGACCTCAGGTTCGTAGAAGCTTCCTTTTATCTCTTCTCCAAGGAGATCTTTCAGGTGGTACCCTTTGGGAGAAATGTTGTCGACTGTGTATATTTCCTCAGTCCAGTTAGGTTCGTACCCTCTGTTAAATGTTTTCTTTGTTTTCAACATTCGCACTTGATTTTTTCTCTTCAACTGAAGAACAGGAACTTTTTTCTTTTGAGGTTGATCGTACAACCTGTAGAACAAGACTTCAGAGTTGTCTTTATTTATGTCTGAAGGGGCAGCTCCTAAGGCTTTGTGGTAAGTCAAATTGTAGGACTTAACCAAGTCGGGCAGCAAGTCAACCCATTTGTAGTTATTGAAATGAGAAAAACATCTCCACATTTTTCCTTGTAAGGTAGAGTTGAACCTTTCGGCTAAGGCACACTTCACGTCGTCGTTCTCTCCTGTGAAAAAATTGATTTTTTGATCTTCACAGTGTTTTTTGAAAATTTTGTTGACAAACTCTTTGCCCTTGTCAGTTTGAATTTGTTGAGGTTTTCTTTCTTTGCTCATTTTTTTGAAAGCCTCTGTCACGTCATCAGCTCTCTTACTTTTCACAGGTTGTCCAAAACCATACCTTGAAAAAACATCTATTCCCGCTAGAATGTACTGGTATCCTTTGTTTTCCTTTGAAAATTCTCGCATGTCTATGAGGTCAAGTTGCCACTGTTTGTCTATGCCCCATGTTTGTGTTTTTCTTCTTGGAAATCTTCTCTTGTAAGGTTTGTGTCTGGTGTAAGCGTCTACATCTTCCAAAGCTTGTTCTATGTTTTTTTTCTTTGTTTTCTTGAAGTGATGACGTTGAAGTTTAGAAACGCTGGTGAAACTTCCAGGTTGTTTAGGATCTGTGTAAAACCTGAGCACATCTTTTTTCAAAGCCTTGTGCGCCATATAAACTTACGTCCAGTTCCTTTTTGACTTACTTTCCTCTTCTTTATAGGGGAAGCTCTTTTCAAGGGACTGGCAGCAAAGGAAGGACTGTGCCCTGCAAAAGCCGACTTGTTTTTGACAAATTTTAAGGTGGGGTTCAGCCTTTTAACTGCTCTCATGAAAACCTGGCTTCCTTTAGGTTGGTCCTTTTTCAAAGACTTTGGTCGGGCAGCAAAAGCTAACAAATCTGTTATGTCAGTTCCAGGCACACGTTCCCCGTTGACATATATTTCTCCGTCTCTGTTCCAATTCAAAATTTGACTTCCGTGACGAGATAATTCTCTGTATAGATTTTTAGCAGTCGTTCTGTAACTTGCAGGTATTCTTTCTTTTATGTCGGCGTCCATACCCTCTGTGTTGTCTTTTGCACGAGGTTTAAAACCTTCCTCCCCTTTGAACTCGTCTACACTGTCTCCGTCTGAATCGTCAGGAAGTGGTGGATCGTCTCTAGTCTCTGTGAAAGTGTGGTCAGCATCATCGTCGCCGTCGTCGGTGTCTTCTAAAGAATTGTTTACACCCCCAGCTGCTGCTGCTGCTGCTCCTGCAGGACCTTGTCCTACTGCTCGACCAAAATAGGGACCTTCCCTACGTTGTCCTAAGGCCTTGGCTTTTTTAGTTAAAATTCCCGACTTTATCATAAGTTGATTGTACTGCCTTAACTTTTCCTTCAGTTTGAGGTTAGGAGAGTTAAGCACCTCATGTGCTTTACTCTGAAGGTGGTTCAGGACTTGAACCAGGCTGGAATCAGGAGTTAAACCTTCTCTTAAAAGTTGAGTGCTGTAGTACTGGTCTTGAACACTAGGTCCAGGCTGGGGAGGAGAGGAAGGACTAACAAAAGAAGATTTTTTTTCTCGGGGAACAAGATCCGCCCTTACGAGGGCCATCCTTGAATAAGACATGATTTTTTTATCGACGTGCTCCTATGAGACCTGTTATCAGGGGTAAGGCGAGGCCCAAAATGGTTCCCAAAAATCCTCCCTTTTGCTCAAAGGTTTTCCTCTTCTGCTTAACGGTAGCCTTGTGCCTTGTGACTGACTTGAGTTCTTTCTTGTAGGGTGATAAACGTTTGACTGCGTCGGACTCGTTACGCAACAGGTTTTTGTTCATTACGTTGACGCAAATTTGACTCATCAACCTAATGACCTCATCGCTGAGACCTTTGATAATGTGGGAACACTCTGCCGAGGAACACTTGGATATGTGTTTCAACAAGTGGTAATGTTTCCTAATTGTTTTAAATTTTCCTCCAGAAGGAGATCTTTTGGTCACCATTCTATCTTTTTCTTTTCGAAGCTGAAGCTTGAGGAATGAAAACCAAGGTGTTCCAAGGAGTTGTTATGCTGTTTCTTACCCTAAGCTCGTTAGGTGTGCTCTGCTTAAAGTCCAATAGGATGTATGAATGCTTCTCTTTGGTTTCTGAGTTATATACCTCCGTCAAAAAGGATTTCTGTCCTGGAAAGGCCTGTTTGCTGATGTGCCCTATCTGACTCATGTCTCTAGGGTTTTTAAAAACAACTAGGTAGTGTGCATTTAAGCTCAAGGTTCTGAAGGCAGGATTGTTGAAAAACAAGTTTTGAGTAACAAAAATTACACTTAAACTGCGATGGTGAGAGCCCACAGTGAAAAGTTTCATTATGGTGGGAACGTACTCGGGATCCATGAGATCGTCTATTACGACCAGTCCATGTTTAGTCACGTCTCTTTCATCCTCGAACAAAAAGTCTTCTGAAAGAAGACCTTTGTTAAACTTAACCCCCAACTTCACCATTTCGTCGAATCCATCTTGCCATTGACTGTAGCAGTAGTATATGTCGTGTATTTTTGGAGTAACAAGCTCGTCTACACCTTCAATCAACTTGAAAACAAGTTGACTTTTCCCACAAGAAGTAGGTCCAGCTATGATCATTGTGAAGGGGCTTTGTAGACGTGGGTCAAAAATGATCTCCTTTTCCTTGTGATCCATGTTGGACGATATCTTAGACCAAAGTGACCAAAGGAGCAACCTCGTCCTCTTTTAAACCAGTAGAACCCTTGTTCAAACCTTCCACGTAAAGAGCTACATCAGAAAGTCCCATGTTGTATAGACTGGCTATTAGGCAGCTTGGATGAGATATTTCTCTATATTTCCAAACCATCAGAACTTCGAACACAGGATTTGTGACTCCTTTTTTCCCTGGAACAGGGGTGGATATCAGGTTAAGCTCGTGGTCGCTCATTCCAAGTTGAGTTCCCAGTTTCCTCCAGTCAAGCTTTTCAAACTTGTCTGCCAGGTTGACGAACAAAGTATCAACTTTCCACTGTTCTGGAGGAATTTCACAATGGTCCACTACGTTGAAATATCCCATGTACCATCTACAATAATCAGTTAGATCGTAACGACCTATGTCACTTAATGCATGTCTCAATACCATCCACTTGCAACGCACGTTCTTTCTACTCCATGAAATAAGCATTTCTCTCCCCATAGAACGAAGAGACGGTATTTTTTCCATGTAATCCATTAGACTTAGTCTAAGTCCTAAGTAAACTCCTAATCGAGGGTAGTCTTTTTCAGATATTTTTTCACTGACCTTGAATAACAACTCGTCCGAAAGGTGAAACTCCATAGCGTCCAAATAAAAAGTGTTGAGCAAGTAAGGCAGGCAGGTAGGAAGGCAGGCAGGTTATGACAGGCTAGAAAGCATACAGTTGACTTATATAGGGTAGGGTAGGGTAGGGTAGGGTAGGGTAAGGTAGGGTAGGGTAGGGTAGGTGGGTAGGTGGTTTAGGTGGGTGGGTAGGTGGGTGGGTGGGTTAGGTGGGTTATTTTGGGCGGCCAGCCCGGGCCAACAAGCCCCAAACCCCCCATACTTGAGGGGTGCCCCCACCCCCCCACCCCATAGTTTTTTAAACCCAACCCCACCCTTTCCTACCCTACCCTACCCTACCCTACCCTACCCTACCCTATTTTATCCTACCCTATTCTATCCTATTCTATATATCTCTCCCGTTCCCTTCCCCCTGTTTAGGTAAGCATGTTACATCGTTCTTCGTTCGTTTAAATTTGTTATGACGTTGAGTGTAAAGCGAGCTGATTGTGGTGAAAACAGTGAGTAAGGGAGATAAGCTGGGTGCACCACATAGCCAGATAAAACCAAACTTTTTCTTTCTCCTCTACACTGAAACGATCCAGGGACGATGATGGGATGTGAAATATGGGGCAGGAGGAAAACAAAGTTTTGGTTTCTAAGCACTCAGCTAGAAGTTCCAAAATAGACATGAAGAAATGAAGACGCTGGTTAAGTAGGCGGGGATTTTCTTTGGCGTGATGCTCTTCTGCCGCTTTCAATGCTTCCACATGGAAGGGGTTTTTCAGTGGGCCTTTTCCCTTTCTTCCATGCTTCAGGGCATAACCCAAGGTTTCCACCGCTGAAAATTTCGACAAGTTATGACTCAAAACCATTTTCCTCAAGGTTTTTCTGTCTTTGGATGTAAAACTTGATTGCACTGAAGAAAAAACTAAGTATAATTTTTTCCGGTGAAGAACACATTCTTTCAAGTATTTGCACACGTACCTGAAACAAATAGAAGAGCAACATATAATTTCATTTCTTTCCCTCACATATGTCAGAACTTGAGTGTCGTCGGGGTGACGTTGTTCTAATACACGCTGCAGGGAGTAACGCGACATAGTAGGTCGAAGGTTGTTGTGTCAAATAACGATGGTTTAGTCCCCGTTTAACCTTTATAGGAAACCTGTCAGTCTTTCCTTATCGCAATTTCCTGAAATGATTTATTGCTCAAGGACGAAACAAACGTCAGGGTCAGTGCCTGAGCGTTCTGAAAAGAGGGGAAAACATGTGGAAGGGTGGGTTTGGCCCAGGGGCCTTACCCGGAGGATCATCGTTTATTTTTTGTTCAGTTTTATTAGGAGGACCAAAAATTAGATACGGGGTAGGCTGTTACCACCTTCAGCTGACCTTTTTCATGGGAGGCAGTTATTTCAGTAATAACTCTCACAACATGACAGCATCCATGGTAATTGTGGCCAATCTCTGTCCTGAATCCTCTTTCATAGAAAATTTTTGAACCTAAAGAGTGTGTAATTTTGTCTGGGTGAAGTAAAGTGGCTTTAATTAAAGCCTTCACCATAGTAGAATCGATGAAAACTGAATTACCAGGCCCTCCCCCCAAAGGTTGATCCCTTAGAAAAAAGGGTTTTTGTCTGTCTGAAATGAATTTCTTTGAACTTCCAGAGGAAATGGAATGTCTAGACATTAAGTGTACCATGGCACCATGTCCCAAAAGAACACCTGAAAAAAAACTTTCCCCATTTTCTGAGATAAGTTTTTTGACAGAGGGTCCACCAGGAACCAATGCAGTGGTTTGGTTGTGCAAAAAGCATTGTTTGAAGTTACAGTTAGGAGGGATGTAAAGATCCCTGTTCAAATTTTCAGGACAGAATTTCCACACAGCCCACACCTTACCTTCTTCTACACCCCTCCTGATGTCTGAAATAAACACCTCCTGACGCCTTTTGTGACCTACGGTCAAAGACAAAGGCAAAGGACAAAAGTTAGCCATGTCTGCTTGAGAGAAGCTAGTTCTGATGAATGACGAATGGTCTGCGTTAATTACAGAACGGTAACAACAAGACTCGTTTTACAAGCCTCACCCTGAACGTTGACTGAACGTTATCACGTTTTTTATTTGAGTTAAGCTTTTTTACTTTTTTCCAAAACAACACTGACTAAGTGTAAAACATACTATGAATGGAAAAGCACGGTTATCTACGACTCATGGACGTGGTTGTACGTTATCTGAACGACAAGGGAACGTCCCAGCATCGTATCAGGATAGTTACTATAAAGTAGACTTGAGCTGCTCGATCTTCATCAAACCTTTTCTGACGTTTGTCTGCTGTTCGCCGTCCTGCTCCTGCACCTTCCAGCCCTGCCACCCTTTCATCTTCAAGGAGAACAATGCCTGGTCGCATGAAGACGGGACTTAGTGTCAGGAGAGGAGGAGCTAAAAAACTGGCTCCACTAACTTTTACTACTTCTAAACAGACAGTGGAAAAGGCGTCGGGCATCGCCCCTCCTCCTACCTCTCCAGCCTCACCTGATAAACCACCTGCAACTCCTGCTCGGCTTCCAACTGAAGTGCCTGATGCAGGAGAACAGGAAGCCGCTCTTGCAGCTCTTCATGGCGAAATCACTGATTTCCTGGATCGCGTCCGGGATCGCTCTCCTCAGGAAGCTGGCGACGGCGATTTTGACATCAGGGAATACATCAATCCCCCGGCACCTTTGAACTACCAACCCCCCACTGAAACACCTACGTCCGCCTCTTACTCACCCGTGACTCCGGAGGAACCTTCTCCCCAGGTCAGTCCAATTAAGGTTATAGACCTTACAACCTCATCACCGGCAGTTAAACCCATAGAAGTGGTGGACTTAACACAAGGGACACCTTCACCTGCTCACCGCGGGGGGTATTCGCAGGTAGAGGTTATAGATTTAACCGGCCCTTCTCCTCTGTACTCTCTCCCGGTTCCAGTAGAGGAGCTGCTTCTTAAAAGCCCGCCGGAAAAAAGAAACTGTTCCAGTGAGAAAGAAGGGGAGCCTAAGAAAAAAAGACAGAAGCGCGCCTACCACAAGAAAACCCCTGTCTCTACCCCTGCTTCAGATTCCTCAGCGACTTCATCCTATGGTGCCGAGCCAATTGGTTCTGTCCCAGGTGTTCCTTCTCCTAAAGACAAGTCACACAGGCAAAAGTTTGGGGAGGGAACTGCCCCCAGTTCTTCCAGCAAGCTTGTGGGCTTTAGGTCAGTGCCTTTGGTGGTAAAAAAGTGGCCTGCTCGATTTGGTTTCCAAGAAAAGTCACCTGCCCCCAACCAGGTTTTTTATCCGGAAGGGGATAACAACGCCTGCATAGAAATATACAGGGAACCTAGCATCAGGGGAGTATGCTTGAGAACCTACCTGGACAAACCTTACGAGCGGTGCTTGAACCTAGAGGCGCGTGAATTCAGGAACTTAGTGGACCAGATAGAGTGCATCCTAGGAAAGTACAAGGAGTTACACCGCCTAGCTGCCCTTGGAGAGAGGAAGGTGGATAATCTTTTGTTGTCCTTGAACCAAGACTGCACCGACCCCAGTGGAGGCCGGGCTATGGTCCTGGTAAACTTGTACAAGGGAACTCCTAAAGTTCACATAGGAACAACCAGCTACGTGGAGGAAATGAATGCCTCGGTGTCTTCCAGCTTCAGAATGCCCCCTTCAGCCACACACTGCGGACACACTGTGTCCCCCTTCATTCTGGAGGACATAAAATCACGAGTTGGTCCCTTCCTAGACGAAACGACCGATTTCTACTCTGGGTAAGTGGTCAACTTTGTATAGTGTCTGGTCAACAGCTCCTTGTTAAGTGCTTTTACATTATGATGTATATCAGCTAATTTGTAGTTAGATTTAGATGTACTCCGTTATTAGTCAACATAGCCCAGCGTAGGTTTAAGTTCCATATGTACTCCATGTATACTTAGGTTAGGTTTTTAGTTATAAGTTTGTATATAGAACATAAAGTGAAACAAGAAAAAGAAACCTTAAAAAAAAAATGCCGCCCAAAAAGGTAAAACAACTTTACACCGTCAACTGTCCAATGTGTAACACCCCTAGACCTCCACGTTTGGTTACTGTAGAAAACAGTGGAAAAACTTTATGTAACTCAGATTCTTGTAGAAGAGAAACTTTTTCCGACAGCTTAGAACTTCCAAAAGAAATAGAAAAAAATTCTTTGCATAAAAGCAGTTACCGTGACAACTTCAAGTCCATAGCTTCAGGTTTGGCTGTGCTTGGTAAGCTTCAGTCCATTTTCAACGTCAGAATGACAAGTTTCAACAAAGACTTGGGAGCCAAACAGGTAATAGAGGCGCTTACCTCTATTCATAGAAATCAAGTTATGGCTTACAAAGTGGCTGTCTCTTTTGGAAGGTTGTTGTCTTCCTCTAAGGAGGAAGAAGAAGAAGAGAAAGTCATGTACTTTCATGCTTCTGCCAACAACTCGTCTTTGTTCTATGACAGTGAAAGTCATAGAGACCCTTACATTTTTATAAGGGACGACAAAGACTTTGCAGAGTGTTTAGATTTAATAGAAAACAACATTAAAGAAGACACTCAAAGACCCTCTACTAAATGGAGTGTAATAGGCAACGTGAACGCCAACATCACACTGATAAGGGCTACGGGAGGAGAATATCTTTTAGGTAAAATGAAAACTGTTCCACCAGGTTTAAGACAAAGAGGAATGCAACACTTTCACAGAGACCCTAAAACCAAAAGGGCTTACAAGGACAACTTGTGTTTCTTTAGATGTCTGTCTTTCTTCCTGTATGAATCTTTAGAAAAGACTCAAGAGCTTTTCCTTGAAGCCTATCCAGGGGTGAACAAGGAGACTTTTGAGGGCGTTAACATAAGAGATTTAGACAGGTTAGAAAAAATGTTTGAAGTTAACATAAGAATCTTTTACCTTCCCTCTTTTGGTAAAAGAAAGGGTCGACCTAAAATTATAAGGTCAAACATGTGTTCATCCAAGAAAATCATGAACTTGAACTTACACAGAAACCATGTAAGTTTAATAACTAACATGGGACTGTATGGTAAAATGTACCCCTGTGAAAAGTGTCATAAAGTTTTCACTCGTAGCTTCCTTTTGAAACAACACAATGGGGTGAAAAAAGATTGCACCAAAGTCAGCTTCAGGTACAAAGGTGGAGCATACAATCCATCCAAAACAGTTTTTCAAGTTTTAGAGGAACTGGGAATAGTTTGTTCACCTGAGAAAAAAATATACCCCTATAAAATTGTGTTTGACTTTGAAAGCTATTTCGTCCAACCTGAAAATTCGTCCCCAGAAAATGCTAACACTGTGATAGAAAAAACTCACATACCCCTTTCTGCCAGTGTAGCTTCTGATTTTCCTGGGCATACAGAACCAGTGTGTTTCGTCAGAAATTCCAACAGGGACGACGATCCTTTGGTTAAAAATGTGTTGGAACACATAAACAACTTGGGGCAGTTGATAGGAGAACAGGTGAAAGAGAATTTTAGAGATGTTTTAGACGAACTAGACTCTCTAGAAGAAAAACAAAAGGAACTAGAACATAAAGCTAGCAAAGTTTTTCCAGCAAAGAACAAAAAAAATCCCCCAAAAAAAATCTCCCATGTTCTTGAAGTGAAGGAAAAACTTCTTACCTACATAGAAAGAGTCCCTGTTCTAGGTTTCAACTCTGGAAAGTATGACATTAATTTGATAAAAAAGGAATTTCATTCTTTTTTTATAGACACAGACAAAACAGAAATGAAAACCATAAAAAAATGCAACAAGTACATAGCAGTGTACACAGACCATCTTCTTTTCCTTGACATGTTTAACTATTTGGCACCAGGTTATTCCTACGCAAACTACCTGAAAGCCTTTCTAAAAGGGAAAGCTGAAAAAGGTTTTTTTCCCTACGAGTGGATGGACAACATAAGAAAACTGAACAACAAAGCTCTTCCTCCACGCCACTGCTTCTACAGTTCTTTGTCGGGTGGTGGAATAAGCAAAGAAGATTATCTTGAATGTAAGAAGGTCTGGAAAGAAAACAAAATGAAAACTATGAAGGACTACTTGATATATTACAACAACCTGGATGTTAAACCCTTTGTTTTAGCCATAAACGAGCACACAAAATTTTTTATAGATCGTGGGGTAGACATGTTCAAAGACGGTTTAACTTTGCCAGGTTTAACCTTGAAGTTTCTTTTCAACAACACTGCACCTAATGCCACTCCTTACATTCTTTTTGGTGAGAAAGAAAAGGATGTTCACTCCTTGCTCAGACGCAACTTAGTAGGGGGTCCCTCTATTATTTTTCACAGACATCACAAAAGTGGAGAAACAAGAATAAGACAAAAAAAATACGGGTCACAAAGCAAAGTATGCAGACACATAGTAGGGGTAGATGCTAACAGCTTGTACCTCAAGTGCATGGGTGAAGAGCACTGCACAGGTTATTATGTGGTGCGCAGGAAAGAAAACGATTTTCAAGCTGTTTGCAGTCAACAGATTAGCTACTCAGCCACAGAATGGTTGCGATACAAAACTGTGACAGACAAAGTCAAGATATTACACCAATACAACTACGGGGAAGTAGTATTGGGTTCAAGGAAAATAAAAGTGGACGGATATGATCCAGCTTCAAAAAAAGTATACCAGTTTCACGGGTGCTACTGGCATGGTCACATATGTCACCTTACTAAATCAGTTTTGAGAGACCCCAATGGAAAGGCATGGTTAGAAGAAAAAAACCAAAATACCATTTTGACTACCCTATATCTTCAATCGTTAGGTTACCAAGTAGAGGAAAAGTATGAGTGTATGTGGTTGAAAGAAAAAACTGAAAACTTGTGCAGAGAAACAAAAAGTGAATGGGAAATTAAAAGACCGTTGTGCCAAGGCAGAAAAAGTCAGGATGAAATACTGAGAGGGGTTTCTAAAGGAACAACTTTTGGACTTATCCAGGTAGACATAGAAACACCTGAACACTTGAAAGAAAAATTCAGTGAAATGACACCTATTTTCAAAAACTGTTTAGTAGGAAAAAAAGACGTAGGTGAACATATGAAACGTTACCTGGAAGCAGCAGGTAAGCTAAAACAACCGCAACGCCAACTTATAGGCAGCTACCACGCAGAGGGAATTTTGTTGGGAACTCCTCTCTTGAAGTGGTACCTGGAAAAAGGTTTGGTAGTTACGACAGTACACCTTCTCGTAGAATACACTCCAGAACAGACTTTTTTACCCTTCATGGACGAAGTAACCAAAGCTAGGAGGAAGGGCGACGAAAATATAGACTGTAAGATTTTGTCAGATCTGTACAAACTTTTGGGAAATGGTTCATACGGAAAAACCATATGCAACAAACAAAACTTTGTTCAAACAAAGTATCTTCACCCCTCTAAGGCAAGACGTTTGGCCATGCACTGGTCAGTGCAAGATGTGCAAGACATAAGTGACAACACGGTAGAACTGTCCTGTTTGCCCACCTCCATCACCTACGATCTCCCAGTTCAAATAGGGTTCATGGTATACCAATATGCCAAACTTAAAATGTTGGCTTTCTATTACGACTTTCTCCTTGAATACATAGACGAGAAAGATTTTGAAATGTGTGAAATGGACACTGACAGTTTTTACTTTGCTTTAAGTGCAGAGAAAATAGAAGACGTAATTATTCCTGAAAAACGTGAAGCTTTCTTCAGAGAACGTCACAAATGGTTGCCCTCTGAATCATGTGACAACAGTCACCACAGAGAGACCTATGTTCAGACCAAAGTATTGGGTGAGCTGTGGCTGCCTCAACCATGTTGTAAGAGCCGTCTGGCGTTTGACAAGAGAACCCCCGGGTTATTCAAAGTGGAGTGGGAAGGTGACGAAATGACTGCCTTGAACTCCAAATGTTACATAGGCACAGGAGTAAATGTGCCCGTTAAAATGAGTTGCAAAGGTGTAATTCAAAAACAAAACCCCCTGACCACTGACAAGTACAAAGAAGTACTGGACAGTGAAAATGTTGTCACGGTAGTCAACAAAGGATTTAAAGTAGTAAACCACAGCGTTACGACTTACTCTCAAAGGAAACAAGGTCTAACCTATCAGTACATAAAGAGACAAGTATGTGAAGACGGTGTAAGCACCCTACCCCTTTCTATATAAAAAAAATGGTTTCTTTTTCTAGTTTCACTTCCAGTTGTACATTTCGTTGAAAGAAAAAAAAGTTTTAAACAAATTGTTCAAATGAACAAATTTCCTTCATAGAAAACAGTGTTAAAATGGAAAATGTTCATTTGAAAAATTGTTCAAACGAACATTTGTTCAAATGAACATTTTTCCCCATAGAAAACAGTGTTAAAATGGAAAATGTTCATTTGAACAATTGTTCAAACGAACATTTGTTCAAATGAACATTTTTCCCCATAGAAAACAGTGTTAAAATGGAAAATGTTCATTTGAACAATTGTTCAAACGAACATTTGTTCAAATGAACATTTTTCCCCATAGAAAACAGTGTTAAAATGGAAAATGTTCATTTGAACAATTGTTCAAACGAACATTTGTTCAAATGAACATTTTTTCCCATAGAAAACAGTGTTAAACTGGAAAATGTTCGTTTGAACAATTGTTCAAACGAACATTTGTTCAAATGAACATTTTTTTCCATAGAAAACAGTGTTAAACTGGAAAATATTTTTTGTTCAAATGAACATTTTTCAAATAAAAAAAATGTGTACTGTATCATGAAAAAAAACTAATAAAAAAGTAAGAAAAGTGAACTGTATCACCCAAAAAATAAAAAAAACTTTTCACAAAAGTGAACGCTGTACATGTTCACGACAAAAAAATAAAAAATCCGGCGCTGAAGAAATTAAGTTGGAACAGAAAAAAAGTGGTACCAGATTTCTTAACTCATAGCGTCACGTTCACCAGACTATTAGTATCTGGTTAGATTTAAGCAACCATTTTAACATGGAAAGTTTAGAAGCTATGCTTGTGGAGCAAACCACAGAAACTCCACCTTATGACTATTACATGCGTCCAGTTTTACAAAGTGTTGCTTCATATAATCAAGCTTCTTCTATAACACCTGACAATGATATAAGTTCTGTAGCATGTGGATGTTCAGAGAATTTCTTTTGGGAAATAATACCTGCAGAAAACATTGGTTATTTTAGAGGAGCTGAACCAGACACTGTTGACCACTGTATAACTAGCGTTAAAATGTACAAATATTTCTCTTCAGCTTTTTGGGACGCCTACAGAAACTGCATGTACTATTGTCGAGTGAAAAAAGTTAACTTGATAATGCATGATTGGTGTATAGGAGTATATCAATTGCACACTGAACCTGGCTGCCCAAGACACTACACAAGGTACACTTTAGGAAGTGTAAGAAAGTTTGCTCTTACTCTCCAAGAGTTAGAATGTAATCCCATAGTAGGAGTGTTTTGTCAGTGTAATTGTAAACTGGAAGTATCTGCTATTGCTAAAACTATTTGTTTCACATGTCTGCAGGTCTCTCTGGAACTTCATGCCTTAAGTATACCTGGAGTGAAAAATCATTTCTCCTTTGAGGTAAACTTTAAGGATGGTTTTTTATCTGGTCTTTTACCTGGACCCAAAAACAGTCAAACTTACTTCCTGGCCCAGGCTTTGTTCGAGCATGCTATATCTAACATAGCCAAACTTAACAGTTATTGTTTCCACAACACATGGAAAACAAGTCTTACTGGCCAAAGCTGGTATCAAGCAAGTAAATTCACACACAACAAATGTTTTTGTAGTATATGTGCACGCCCCGGAAATGGAAAATCTGTCTTCATCTGTAAATATTGTGTCTAATAAAAAAATATAATCTGTTATGTGAAATAAATGAGTTGTGTTTTATTTTAATGCATGAGTCATAAGTATTGCGTAAATCCATAAAAGTATTGCATCAGAACATTGTGTAAATTCTTACAAGCATTGCGCAATGCACCCTCATACGTAGGTCATACGTTTTTGCAAGTAGGTTAGTAGGTCACTTCCGGTTTGCAAGTAGGTCAGCTCTAGGTATTGCGCAATTCTTTTAATTTATGTAACTAGGTCAGGTCACTAGGTCAAATGGAATCCAGCTCTCTGATTGGTCGAAAAAACTAGGTCATGACCTTATGACGTCACTTCCTGTCAAATCCAGCCCTCTGATTGGTTGAAACTAGGTCACTTCCGGTCTACCAGTAGGTCATGACCTAGTTAGTAGCTAATCCATTGCGCTCAGTTTGCATGTATATACTACTCTTCTGTGTTCTTTTAGTGAACGTCAGCCAAGGGTCTTCTCCAACTATATTCCCATATAAATATGAAGCAATCTCTATGAGTTCATCATACTTCATATGGGCTGAGAGTCCTGTTATTTGAGAATCTCTCCATTGTTCCACGGCTCCTTTTCCGTTGCCTTCCTTTAACCAGCATACTAAATAAGGCAGAGCTTCCGCTTTACCCCATCCATTGCAGTTAAAGACATCTGCGCAGCCTTGATACTCCTCCTTCCAAGTGTTCTTGGCATTAAAGGGGGTAGGTATCTTAGCTACTCTACGAGCCGGATTCGTGGATCCAGTAAGGGTTAAACCCTTACTCCATTCCATGATCTCCGTATCGTCCAGACCTTGATTGTAACAATCAACACCTAAGTTAGCAATCGCTGCATTAGAATCATGCAGCGCTTGTAACCCTGGAGAAAGAGATACTCGGCGACTGAGTCTCTTTTTCCTTGGAGGATTCGTACCATAAGTACTTCCAAAGCCTCCGGATGGTGGTCCTCCTCCACCTCCTGATCCCCCTGCTCCGTATGGAGGCACCTGTGAAAAGGTGTATCCACTGGTTTGGGGAGCCGGCCCTGGACCATTGGTGGGTTGTGTATTTCCACCAAAGCTAAAGAAACCACTATTGGGATTAGTGTTTCCTCCTGTTCCATACGACTGATTTCCATTATTGAAACCAGTCCCACTGGCAGAGGGTCTGCTCCTGGAACGATCGCTTGAGGGTCCGGATCCTTGATCACATCCGGATTGCCCCCCAGCTGTACTGGAACCTCCGGATGCTCGTCCGGTTGTTCCTCCGGACGTGTTCCGGGTGTTACCATTGGACGGATTCGTTCCTGTTTGGGACTGATTCCATCCATACTGGGCATACGGGCCATTTGGTCCCCCTAAAGGTGACTGTTGTGGCCATCCGCCGTCAAAGGTGGAGCTTCCTGCCGAGCGGCTTTGTTTAGCTCCACTCGCAGAATTATCCCCTTTATTTCCCGTACCTAGACCAAGAGGTATAGAGGTATTATCTGTAAATCTAACCTGATGACTCTTTACTCCTTCATAACGAGGTACAGTTGTCTCTGTTACCCCGTCATTGCCCCTCAAAGAGAACATCTGGTTACTTGTCGTGTTTAGGGCAATTCCTGAAACGGTGAAGTCTGATTCAAGAGTGCCTACTGCACGACCAGTATCTTCTAGATACTTTGACATCTGGATAGCTTTAGCCTCCAGTTCGGAATAATCATCCATCATTTTAGTCTGTTTAACAGCCAAATCTGTGGATTCGCGTATCAATTGATCTTTGAGTTTTTCATGCTTATCGGTCTGTTTTTGGTACGTTTCCCGAGCATCTTTGAAGGCTGATTCTATTTTCTTCAGCTCTTCTTGATACTTGCCGTAGGCCGATTGAGTTGAATTTAACTCTTGTTTAGTTCTATTCAACTCATCATACGAGGCTCTGTATTCCAGATCCGCCGTATATAGTGCATCACGATACTGTTCGTGCTGGAGTTGAAAATCTTGCTTTTCTTTCTCCATCTGATCCAACAACAATTGTTGTTGGCGTCTACAACTCTGGTCGTAATCGAGACGTTCCGATATCAACTGTTTGTTTTCAGTCAGAATCTTGTCTCGGGTTCCGGTCAGTGTAATAAGATCCTTCTGGATCTTCTCGTATTCAGCTCTCATGTCTTCAAGCTCGTCCATTTTGTTCTTTTCGAATCCACATTTTTGGTGTTTAATTCGAGAACTGTATGGAGTTTCAAACATACCTGCACTAGGCTTTGGTACCTCAAATGGTAATTTACCAAATTGAGCAGTACTTTTATGCATTGGTGCAGGTTTCGAAGTACCTCCTGGCATGAATAAGGAGTCTCCAAATTCATCCAGTTCATGATGTAAGTTTCTTCTTACATCTTCTAACCCATCAGGGTAGTGTTCTAGTGGATCCCTCCACTCCGTACCTTGGGGTGGTGACTTGATTTCACCATCCTCCATCGGGGAGTCTAGCTCGCGATTTGGGCCATTTCCCCTAACTGGGCTCAGCTCAGTCATTTCTGACTGCGCTTACCCGAAGACCAACTGGTCACGGCACCAGTGTAGTGGTTCGTCTCGTTAAGTTAGATTAAATCATAACGAAGAGAGAGAAAAGTTTCCGGGTAGGCAACCGAGCTTTTATTTCATAGCTTGCGTTACATACGATCACAGCCTCAGAGGGTAAACCACTACTGAGGAACCTAGGGCTAGGACCAGCCTTATATAGGGGAAAAGCCCGCGAAACTCAGACCGGCCACGTGACGTGTGGCGGACGAGTGGTAGGCCCCCTGGTGTAGTGGATACGAACCCAGAGGCAGGTGCTGCCACCTGCCATCCGGATTCCCCCACCACACCCGAAGGACCTAGGTCTGAGTCTCACGGGTGCATGAACGTTAAAGTGTAAAATACCATACCCCTACACATATATATGACATGCTTTAATTGAAGATTTATAATGCAATGTAGTTACAATGTATGCCTACATACAGTGCTAACATTATCCATATTATATATTATCCAACTGTAGGGTGGGCGGAGGGTCAGGCTCATTTTGCCTCCCCTTCCTGATGCTATAGTAAATGTCACTTTTCTAGAAGCCCCCCATTCTGGATAGGGACAATGTGGAAATGTCTAATAACTTGCTCAAAGATGATCTTGGATGGGAGCACCCCCTATATAAAGCATTAGGCTAAATTTGTACTCTTTAATGGGGAAATCTATTGAAAAACTATTGTACCCGCCTGTTTTACCTTCATGTCAGTTCTATCCATGCCTCCTTGTTTAACCTCACCTTTAGGAGAATTGCCACCATTCAACTGCAAATCAACATTTTAACAAGATTCTTTTTTTTAATATATCTACCATCTTCAGGCTATCCTCTCAGTATTTTTATGTCCACCTATACAAATAATTTCTATTCAAAACAAGCACTTCAAAAAGCCCATTGTTAGGTAAAGTATCATTAGAAAAATAATGATGGGGGAGAAAAGTTGGAAACTGTTACAAATAGCTCTAAACTCGGAAAACAGGATGTTTTGGAGTGAGAATGATAGTGCCAACCCCAAGAGATCACCAGGCAGCTTTTTGGGGCTTGTTTTGGGGCATGTTTGCCTAGTTTTCAATATAAAATCAACAGAGGGCTCTACACATGTCACTTTTCATAACTTTTAAGTTATTTTGCATGTTGTGGCTTTACTTCCTAAGAGCATTAACCATTGGAAATTGAGAAAATCAGGGTGATTTCTGAATTTTCAGGGACCAGTGAGTGGTATCTTATATTTATGACTGTGTTAGGCTCTGGGTAAATGGTACCTAAACTAGTCACTAGGTGGAAGATCTGTGCCATGCCTGGGTTATGTGAAGCATGTGTGTTTCCAGTATGCAGACTCAGATCTGTCAGAAGGTGTTCAGTGGTGACACATTTTCAATTAGCTTGGGTTGTACTTAGTGTACCAACTTGACACAACATGTTTATCAAATGTTAATATTAGGCCTATAGGTAGGTGCATGATAATTGTCAATCAAATCGTATAAAAGAAAGACTCCGGCCACCCTATAATCAGCATATTTATCCAAAAGCACATAGCCCTTGTACTAGCTTACCCTCACTGTGCCACAGTATTTCCAACAATGCCATTGACCGAGTTTATCCATAGCTGCTGTGATTGACCACATAGGACCAATAGCATGTGATTAGGTCTTCTTCTACACTGGTACTCCAGGCTAGCTAGTCTCTATACCACTCATCAGGCCTCCCTTCTCCTGACACATACTCCCTTCCTAAACTAGTCATTGTATATATTATTCAAGAGATGGTAAACGAATCAATGACAACTCCAGAGTAACTGCCTTTTTTTTCTCGCTGTGCACCCAAAAATTTTAGCACAGCGACTTTCGCACAGCGAGGAAACCCTTGTACCTACATAGTGTAAGATACGATAAGTACAGTCCATGCTGACAGCACACACATAAATCTTCATTCAACCAGAACGACTATATCAGGGGACAGCGTGTACTACCCCGAATAAGTACCAGGGTCTGAGAAAAATTTAAAGCACAAGGCTTGAATAAGGACCACAGTTGTAGGGGGTATTTGGGGAGGATAAATGTATGCAAAATGAATAAAATCTGGATTTTAAACAAAAGGCTTTAATTGTTTGGGGTCTGAGACAGAAGGGATGAACCAAACATCTAATAGCACAGGGGTGCTTAAGCCGGTCTTTATGGTACCAATGCATATCTGAAAAAAAAACACTGCTTGGGTAGATGGAGCTGTGATTGGACATTGTCCATATGTGGAAGGAAATGTTAGACATATTATTTCAGAGTGGTCGGTGTAAGTCTTATTGATCATCGTAATGAATGCTGATGGTTTGTTAGATCTTTACTCATATCTAGACAACGCTGAGATCCTAAAGGGGCAGTAAAATGGCCTCTTTTAGTACTTTTATCTTACTCTACTCAGATCTCTAAGAACTCGCTCACCACTAGAGCTGCTACTTTGTCCTCCATAGCAACCACCCCCTCCCTACTCCATAGCAACCAGCTCCCGCCTGCTTCTGCTAACTTATCCCCATCATCCCTTCCCAAAATGTCCCCTATCCCCACCCACTCCCATCCTCCCCCCTACCCCACACAACATGTAACCCCCTCTAGTTACCAAAACCGCTGTGTCCCCTGCGCTCTGAGAGACCAAACCAAGCATTCCGTTACCATGGTTACATGGCAAAAGACTTTTTGTGTTCGTCCTTAGTGAAGCTGCGTCTACTTTCACCCTGCTTACATGTTTGTGGTAATTGGCCGTTAATGGCTTCTGATAGTCACCACTAGAGGGGAGTATCAGACAGCGGCGCCCCCACATGAGCCGCACCCAAAGCTGTCTGGTAGCCGCACACTGATTTATGGGTAAATGAGCTTCTCGGTGTCTCAGTAGCTTTCACTTGAGTCTGTACTTGCAGCGTCTGTACTTTACGTCCCACTACCTCATTGATGAACTGCTGTCCTATTTCATTGACTCAAACATTTCAATTTTTCTTGGCGATTTCTATATAGAATGGAGGTAATGTCACTTCTAGAATACAATGTAAAGAGCAAGTAGTCTAAGACACTACCCAGCATTTATAAGGAAGCCAGATTCAGATTTGGTTTATGTGATTCATTCGAATGTAAATCCTACTTTACAGCTAATAAACTGCTTTTCCCATGCATCATGCAAACCAATAGGCATAATGCTACATGTGCCTATACATGGGTAAAAAGTGAGGGACGTGATGCTTGTGATGGAGGGGTTTTAACATGTATAGGCACTTGCATTCCTGGATCAGTGGCCCTCAAAAGGTTAAAACCTTGATAGTATCTGGGTAGTGTCCCATCCTTACTCTACCCCCCCCCCCTACCCCTACATCATGGAGGATGTCCTCATACATCACCTTACTACTTGTACGGGGGATGGGTGGAGCACCAATTGAGGGGTGGACGGTGTACTAATGACCTATACAGCAGGCTACTGGGCCGTCTTGTTAGACGCTCACTGACTCAGGGCACTGGGAGGAGGTGGGAAGGAGATGCGAGGGATGGGAAGGAGTGGGGAGGATCTGTAGGAGGTATGGATGGTGGTTTTGAAGGAGAGAGGGTATTCTTAATGTCAGAGGCTTTGGTACGCTATGTAGACTAAGTAGGTGAAGAAGTAGGTATACTGAGCAAATACCCCTCTCTCCCACACTCTGAGCCCGAATTGTAAATAGACAGCACATAGCGGTGTAGTACATACAGTAGAACCCCAATCAAGTCAATAGGATTGTACTCACATGAACTACTTGTTTAGAACAGTATTACAGTGCAATGCACAGTAAAACTAGCGCGCGACGATCACAGTGCACTGTCCCCACGTCCCTTACTCTGTCTGTCTATCTGTCTGTATCTGTCGCTTTGTGCTTCTGTTTCTATCTACCTGTGCGTGTGTCTCTCTCACTTCACTATCTTAGCCACTATGCTATGCTGCTGTGTCTTCCATTCCTTTTTGACTTTGTATTTCCCTGCGTCTCCCGATGTGAGTATTATATCTGTGAGTATCCATAATTATTATGTCATATCATATTATTATCACATCTCTGTTTCTCTATCTGTCTGTCTGTCTCTCCCTCCACAGGGCCAGGTTCTCTCTCTCTCTCTCTCTCTCTCTCTCTCTCACTCTTGTTCCCCTTTCTCTATCTAGTTGTTCCTCTATGTGTTGGTTTGTTTGTTTACCTGTACGTCTCAGTCTCTCTGCTGCTCCGCTTCATTTCCAGACTTTCTCACTTATATCAAAAATTACTGTAGTCCGCTGCAGGACCACAATTCCTCACGCATTACAAAACTACGCCAACCCCCAGCTCCAATCCCAGCCCTCCGTGAACCTCACACATACACAACCCTACCCCTGTCCTGTCCCACCTTTTCCCACCACCCCTCCCCAACCTGAACTTTTTCTTCTTTTTTTTTGTGACAAACCATTACTTTTAACATTGCTGCTGAATCCTATACACGTGTCCTATTATAGAGATATCTGTGTGTGTGTGGGTGTGTGTGTGGGTGGGTGGGTGGGGGGGATGGTTGAAGGCCAGGTGGAGGGGGGTAAGAGGTTGGGGGGGGGTTGAAGGAGAACAGCCGTCCTCATTAGACTCCATGTGTCCGGGTGTCATCCCTGGCACCACCAGTCCCAAGTAGGTCAAAATGGCATCTGTACCATTAGATCCTTACATTCCACATTTTGTATTAACCCTGCACCCTTGAAGGGCCGCTGATGCAGATGTGCATCATGCCCATTGGTCGTCATGATGCACCAATGAAGTGCTGGTGAGACTGCCCACCAGCACTTCATTGGCGGAGCATACCGACTCTTCAGGGTCCAAACATAAACTCCCGGAGGGTCGGCATGTTATGTTTTGCTAGACAATAGTGTGGTTCAGCCAGGGTTTGGGCATTTTAGAAATAAGAACGTATGGAATAAGTACAGCCCATATATGTCATAAAGCTGCCCGAATGCATGATAAATTGTGGATCAACACAGTAAAAGGTATGCCCACGTACGCCCTCGCGGGCGTACCTTTTATCGTGTTGATCCACAATTATTGAAGCAATGGATTTCAGCAGTAAGCAATTAATCTGCATAGACACTTGTCATAGGATGTGGAGTTCAAATTCAGCCTTCTCCCTTACTGGGACAGTAGTCATAGCTATTTGGGGCTGGATATCATGCAATGAATGTTAGTCCAGACTGCTGTCAAGCCATGATAGTCAGTTTTACATATCCAAGCTGTCCTATAATGATACTGTGTACTAAATATGTATCTGGATCTATCCCAAGATACATATCTACCGTCATGTATGTTTGATGTCTGAAATGTTTGCCACGTAGCCATATGTACACTCCCAATATATATATATATATATATATATATATATATATATATATATATATACTGCTTATGTGAATGAACCTGTGGCCACAAGCAGGGGCCCATTTCATATACTACTTATGTTACAAGATCCCATAGCCTTACCCTAGGGCCCATTTCATATACTACTTAGCTTACAAGAACCCATAGCCTTACCCTAGGGCCCATTTCATATACTACTTAGCTTACAAGAACCCATAGCCTTACCCTAGGGCCCATTTTGTATACTACTTATGTTACAACATCCCAGGCCACATCCCCTAACCTTACCCTAGGGCCTGATTCTATTCTACTTAGATTGAGCATTAATATGTAAGCTTTGTGTTCTGATTTGTTCTAGTGTTCCTCTGACTGTCCTTTTTCCTTAGCCCCCCCCCCCCACCTGCCCCATCACATCCTTTACAAGCCTCACAACGCCTTCCAAATATCTGCTGGATATTTAGGACCCGCTGAAACTCCTTTATTATTTGGGAAAGGACTGTGGGATGTATTATGGTGACTGACCAACACACTTCACCTCCTACCCCCCCCCAATACTTGTGTATAAGCCGCATACTATACATGAGAATTTTGAACTTTTCTCTCAACTATTAAGAAAAATAACTGGAAAAGGTAGGGTTAAGCTCTTTTGAACGTAGCCTCCTACCTGCTCTATAGTAGCAGCAAAGGTGTTCTGACACCCCCCCCCCCCCACCTCCGCGTTCCCCAATCCCACTCCATCTAGCCCTCCTGTGTCAATACCCCAGTGTGTGCCTAGTGGATATGGGCTGTGGTTGGAGGGTGAGAGATACAACGGTAATCGTGGACAATGAGGCCCAATCCCCACACCCGACCGGGCGGCAAAAGGCATTGCCGCACGGGGACTATTGGATGGCAATTATAGTAATCCCTCGTCCTCCCACCCTTCCATCTCTCACCCCACCGCTGTAAGAGAGTCTATGCGTCATACAGTTAGAGTCTAACCCGACTCTCAACATGTTCTTGATAGGCATATAGATAGTTATAGATTTCGCTAGAAATTACAGGGAGGAGGGGGGAGGGTGTGAGGTCATTTTAATTTCAAATTTACTCGGAGTTTCTCAGACAGGCTGCATCCATTAAACATGATTTCTGTATAAGGTGCGGCTTATGTGTGGCTCCGCCATATAGAATTAATTTCAACCTTTTAAGGGCCGATGATGCAGGAATGCATCATGCCTATTGGTCGTCAAGATGCACCAATGAAGTGCTGACGAGACTGCTCGCCAGCACTTCATTGGAGCATCACGCCAACCGTACAGGATTGATACATATACTCCCAGCAGGTCGGCATGATGCTCCAATGATGTCCTGTGAGCAGTCTCGCCAGCAGTCCATTGGATGATTGGTACACCATTACGACTAGTAGGCATGATGCATTAATGCATCAGCGGCCTTTAAAGGGTTAAACTCAGGATGCACCTTATATCAAAGGCCCTACATGTGAGGTGCTACAGTAGACCTATTATAACACAGTAGACCTATATATATATATATATATATATATATATATATATATATATATATATATATATATATATATATATGGCACCAATGACACAAAACAAACACCACGACAGTGAAAACTAGTAATTAAAAATGCTACAAAAAAAGGTTTCAATTTGAAGTTACATGTGTGCACCCTATCACCCTGTGAAACAATCCAATATGATAGAATAAAAAAAAAACTGTTAAAAAGTACTTGACTGGAAAAAAAGCGACAGTTTAAATTTAAGGCCGTAATCCCTCATGGATCCGTTCCGTTTGGGCGTTGCATGGCAGGCGGCACCGTTCCGTTTAGTGTGCTCGGCGATCCGTGTGGTACTGACGGGCAGGGCTGGAAGTTCTCACGTCTCCAGGGTCATTAAATGGGTGTGTGGGAAAGGGGACGGGGGGATGGGAATTGCTGCTGGGTAGGGGTGTGGTACGAGGGCGTGTGCTTATAACAGAGTTAAATATGGGAAATGGCAGTGTAGATATAGTCAGTTTTATATAGGAAACTCTTAAAAAAGACGTGGTTAAATTAAGAGGGTGAGGGGTGGAAACGATTTTCTTTTGGTGTTTTCAGCCTCTTTCAACCTGATCTTTTAGGGAAGACATTTTGTTGGATTGGCCAATTATAGTTAGGTGGGATGGCATGTCCTCGATTCATCGCGCCTTCCATACCCATGAGAGAAGGGGAGAGAGAGAGAGAGAGAGAGAGAGAGAGAGAGAGAGAGAGAGAGAGAGAGAGAGAGAGATGGAGGTATACTAAATAAAGGAACAAGAGGAGCATAGTCAATCATTGGGAAAGTGGGAATTAGTGCCTAAGTTGAATAAGAGCTAGTGAATAGGTGAGGAGTCTGCAGGCTGGAGGGAATGCAGGAGGGAATGACAAGAGAAGATGGATAAATGAGAGGATGGAAGAGAGGGACAAAGAGCAGGCATCAATAATGCCCATGTCGGTTACAGTTACGATAGATATTTCTAGTGAACATGAAGTCGTATCGAGTGAGGATATGGGGACGCAGTAGCACGATTCACCTATCCCATTCAAGGGGAAATGAGGTCATTAGTGAGCTCCAACTACAGACTGGTGCAACGTCTACTGCACCAATGTCAACTTATCATATCATAAGTGAGTGAGTAATAGATGTTTAACGCCATTTCGACAACTAAGGTCATATTCATGGCGAGAACGACATTACACAATTTCACAGGGGAATGTGTCAGTGCCCACGCATATGTGCACCACACACATCCTGAGGGGATAGGAAAGAGGAGAAATAGACCCTTTTAACTGGGCTAGGGAAGCCCTATCATATCATAAGACTTCCATTGTTCTCTGGCGCTGTCTCTGTAGCTTTATGCCCTGCTCTCTGTCTGTCTGTCCCTTGCTCTCCGCGTCTCTTAGTCTAGACTGTTTCTCTCTCTAAATTCACAAATATAGGGCATAGCAAGAATAACAACCCATACCACATGAACATACAATTGAATGGTGAATCTACCTTAAAAAAGACAAAGGGAGAGGAAGGAGCACTGAGAAAAACCATCTTACTCACTTGAGTCTAGATTCAGGCTCAAGCAATGCCGCCAAAATGAGTGTGAATCGAGACTCACCCTGAACCTTGCATTATACTCAGGCAGATCCTAGGGTAAACTCTGGCTTTGCCTGAGTGTCATGCAATGATCAGGGTGAGTCTCAAATCACACTCATTTTGGCGACATTGTCTGAGTCTGAATCTGGACTCAAGTGAGTAAGATTTTTTTTCTCAGTGAGGAGCCATGTGTGTGTGTGTGTGTGTGTGTTTAGGGGGGGGTCTCACTTAATGTAATAGGACCATGAGAAGGTTGGTGTGTCATCTTACTCATATACTCACTCACTCAGTCTCAGCCTACAGGATAGGACAACCTAAGGACAGCATACTGTTAATGCCTGCCAAACCTCCCACTTTCTGTTTTTTCTAGGTCTTTTTGGGGTTGGGGAATAAAGACTTTTTAACCATTTTTGGTGTTATTTGAAAGAAGACATCATGGGGATAATAGAGGGCAAATTTGCATATGTCAGACCACAATTATTTGGATATGATGGCCCAAAGTTGAGAAATGGCCCAAATTAGCCTCATTCCACCCCCTATACCATCAAGCCAAGCAGTAAGAGACCACCATATTGTTATTTATTCCTTAGTGGTTTGGAGGTGATATGTCTTCTTTTTTCTTTACCCTAGCCATTCTTCTAACTTGAAAATAGTAATGTAAGGGGCGTGATGAATCGTTTATGACATTAGATCAGTTATGAATATATTATCCTCCGACTTCCTATCAATATCAAGGGGGTCTGTATAGGGGATTTTTGGTAAAAACATTTTTTGCATACCACACACCCATTGCAGGCTATACACATTCAAGCATTTTTAAAGTTAACCTGAAACCCCCTTAAACAGGACTAGTGTATATACAGCCTATATTAATCATTTCTGGCTTATCTAACCCATCATATGATGTACATCTATTGATGAGGTACCATGTAGAAAAACAAAATGAGTCTCTACATGCCTTGGTTGCCCAAAGTAAGGGGCGTGATGAAATGATTTCAGGTCCTATAGCTACCCTGTTACACCCAAATGCATGCACATTTGTGGTTTATATGATACAAAAAGGCCCTGGCTTTAATTTTAAGCACATATAGGGCACCCCCAGCCATTCTGCTACTCCCCAGCCCCTGGAAAGCACTCTTTTCGACAGCCCCACCCTTGTTTTCAATATTTTGCAATCGATTTTAGGCCAATTATTCACAATTTACATGCTTTTCTCTCATTATAATACATCCTCTATGTGTTTCTCATTATTTTAGTATGTTAGATCACTGCTGGGTTTGGTTATATTGGCAGAGTAGCCATGATATTAAAATGTGTAGACGATTCATCATGCCCCTTACAAAGTAATGAAGATCATTTTAGAGAGTGCGGGAAGGTACTGGGGAAAGGTATATTTGCATGATCAATAGCAGAGACTTAATTGAAAACCCTACCGGTATTGAACATCAACAAATCAAGTCAAGGTATAAGCCGATAACGAGGCTACTATGGCCTCCACCCTGAAATTAACCCTTGGGCGGGCAGCATGATACCTTGTGCATCACACTGATTTGTTGTCATGATACACCGATGCAGTACAACAGAGGTTTAGAATTGGCGCATCCTTTTAACCGACCTTTCTGGGTTGGACCTGCACCTTATGATATATAAATGGACCACTGGTTAGTTATGCAACAGGGCTACATTCACACATCTGTCAAAATAAACAGTGTGCACCTGATTTTAAAGCAGACTGCAGTACCTAAATGGTTAGAGGGTTAATACTAGATAAGCAGGGGGTATAGAGTGAACCTATCAAGGCCCACTATAGTAATAAATAGACATTAGATTTATGGGGATGTTGATAAGAAAAGGTTTGAGGTCACGTGATGGCCGCCATGTTGATATTAAATCTGAGCATAGCAGATGACATTTGTACAAACTCTGCTTGTTACCAGTGAGTGGTAACGTTAACCTTAAAGCTGGGGGTACATGCCTGGAACAAGCATCCTATAAGGACCGCATATAAGGTAAATTACATCATGCCCCTCGTCATAATCATGAATGAGTGTAGACCTTGTGAGTCAGTTATGGTAGCTTCGTTCATGCATCATATTGGTCCTATTGGAACAGTCGAAACAGTACGGAAAAGCTGAATAAAATCTGGTTAATTCCACCATAATCTATAATTCCCGACTGAACTAGTTCGAGTGGGATGCATCCCCCGCATCTCCCAAGCTGCTGCGGGGTTGATACAATCCCGAAGGATCCGCATGATCCTGTGGGGGAAAAAGGGTTAAAGCTGGTTGAACAGGCTGGGTATCAGCGCATCATATCATTAACCCTCACTGTGCCATAATCAATCACACCTGACCTCCATAGCAGGGTTATGCCACCCACCCCAACACACAGACACCCCCCACCCTCCCACACACACTCCCTGTCTAACCAGCCAGCCTGCTGACAAAACACCCTCAACATCCTAACCTCCTGTCAACACCAATGTCAGTGTCAGATCCAGTATTTGGAAGAGAAGAGAGCGTGACCCAACGTAAAGGAGTGCACCCATGATTTTTTGGCATTAAAGTACGAGCAAATGAAATGGTAGGCCCAGGTAAAATGAGAGAATACTCGCACAAGAAGATACAACTACTGATGTAATGATCTATGTTTGATCATTGAATTAATTGTCATATTTTCTCAAGATTAACCATCCTTTCTGGGTAAGATATTTGGAGTATATACCTATCGCTCTCTAAATATGAGTATCTACGTATTTTCTTGTCCATATATATATATATATATATATATATATAACCTTAAATATATATATATATATATATATATATATATATATATATATATATATATATATATATATATATATAATGGTCTCTGCTCAGAGGCATAGGAAGCAAATCTTCATTTGGGGGGAGGGGCCCAGTGGGGACCCACCTCGACCACCTCAAATTGTCGGCTCAAGTGCAATAGTGTGTATACACAGCTATAGAAAATTGTATAGAAAATTGATATTTGATGAATTTTTAGTTCTGATTTTAGGTCCAGCCCCCATTTCCCCTGGCCCATTACTATATCAATCTATTTTGAGATGCAAAGTTGTAGCTTTTTGTTCAATGTATTATGAATCCTTCATAATACGTGAGATATATGTATAGACTATTGTATAGAACAGCTTTTGCGATTTCCATCCCCAAAGTATGATTTCCCTATACTACCGACCTGTGTATAAAAACAAGGTTGTACATGGATGCTATTAGTGTGACTGTAACAATCCTTTCGTCATGGATTCTTCCTTGGGGGCCCAAACATACTCAGGCCCTACCTCCTTTATAATTGGGGGGCCCAGCCCCCCTGGCCCCCCTTTTCCTACGCCCCTGACTGCTCGACTTTCCCTCTCACTCATCAACCTTAATTTACCATATTTTACCAATTGTGCCTGTTCCCTACTCTATCTCTCTCCTTGCCCACCCCTTCTTCTGCTATCCTTTAGTTGCATCATCCCTCTCTCTTCCACCCTGTATTTTCCTCATCCTCCTTTTTCCCATACCACCCCATTCGCTCCCATGCCTCCTCACTGAAAACATGGAAGATCCGAAACTAGTCAGCGGTGACCACTTTAGGTCGTCAAGTTGACAATACCTAAAACTACAACTTTAGGTAGTCAAAATGACGACTTTAGGTCATCATCCTGACGACCTGAGTCGTCAATATGACGACTCTGTACTGTCAGTATTGTCATCCTGATGACTCAGGTCGTCAGGATGACGACTTCAAGTCGTCATTTTGCCTACCTAAAGCTGTAGTTTTAGGTATCGTCAACTTGAGGACCTAAAGTGGTCACTGCTGACTAGTTTCGGATCTTCCATGTTTTCAGTGCTCTTACTCTCTCCTCCCCCCACCTCCACCCACTTCTTCCTTAGAACTTGCCTTTTATTTAGCGGCAAGAACACGAAATGATCAGACCTTAATCCAATGATAATATTCCCGTGGCATAATGAATTACCTTGCTGTTTGCATGCACCGCGGTGCGAGCTCGTTATTATTTAAATGAGTTCCGGTCATGTTATAATGGATTAGGTGAATAAACATGACTTGCACGATCCATTTACTCTGCTTATTCCTTTTTTTCATTAGGAGAGGGAAATAGGCCAAATATCTGCATTCTATTTATAGTCATCCGTTTTTCTATTTGCAAACTCTACTTAAGCAATTGGCTAAAATGTACCTGATACCACAGGAAGGTAATTCTCAAGATGGTATGGCTAGACTCCTTTAAATTGTATTGGGATCCCTCAGTCTAATGCCATTACAGCGCTGTATCTAGTATCGCAATGGAATTACTTCCCTACCAAACCCTATTTAATGTCTACATAGTGCAGGAGGCCATTTCTTAATGTACTACGACTACAAACACCTACTACGATCTGAAAGACTAGAGTTTAGTGTCAGTGATCGTAGGTAGTGTCCTACGACTGCTCCGCACGATTAGCACTTATGCTGTAATTACATAAGATTTGGTAGGGCAGTCGTAGTGCTGCATGCACATCATAACCTCTACTACAAGTCTGTAATGTCACTAAATTAAGGGTCCCCACAACGATATGAAGATAAGCAGTCATACCGTAATCTCCCGCGTATAAGGCGCGTCTTATACGCGAATCAGATCGTGAGTGGGTCTTATACGCAGGAAGGTAATTGCCTTGAGTTGGGGGTGCGCCTTATACGCGGGGTACCTCCACTTCCCAAACCAGAAAGATTCACACATACTCCTGTATTTTCTTTAACCAAAGAAAAGGTGTAGTCTAACCCATGGTGCTCAAAATACCCTTAACCTGCTGAATGAAACATGCCATTCTGCTCACTATAAAAGTGTTTGGAAATATATGTACAACCCACTCACTGAGAGCTTTGTTAATTACACTATTGACCTTTTAATTGAGAGAATCCATGCAGCATTATAATCAATAATCCTTCCATAGTGTGTGCTGCCACCTGGTGTTATTCTAGGAATCATTTAACTCATTAACTACTATTGATGCCAATTGTCTTCATATGGCCCACAACTGATGTTATTTGGCATCATTTTGAAAGGTACAATACTGTTCATTTTTTGAAAGAAATAATGCTCTGATTTGCATTATTTGTTAACAAGTTATAGATAAGATATGAACACATAACAAATTCGATTTGAATCTACCCTCCCATTGATTATCTAGGCCCACACTGTTATAACAGGGAAATAGGCCCGTATTCTAGAGACATGGCATGCTGGGATACCAGTAGTTTGTAATGTAGAGAATAGAGAATGACATACAGCTCATACAACACCAGGTGGCAGCACACACTATGGCAGGATTATTGGTTATAATGCTGCATGGATTCTCTTGGTTAAAAGGTCAAAAATATAATTAACAAAACTCTCAGTGAGTGGGGTGTACATATATTTCCAAACACTTTTATGGTGAGCAGAATGGCATGTTTCATTCAGCAGTTTAAGGGTATTTTGAGCACCATGGGTGAGACTACACCTTTTCTTTGGTTAAAGAAAATACATGACCAGTTGGGGTGTTGGTATCTATAGACAATATTTGAAATGCCCCCATAGGTTGGGTCCCTTATGTGGACCATGCTCCTTCAGTTAGGGGTGCGCCTTATACGCGGGTTTTTTCAAATATTAGACTCAGGATCAGCAGGTGCGCCTTCTACATGGACCTGCCTTCCCTGAGTTGTGGGTGCGCCTTCTACGCGAGAGATTACGGTAGTATGTTCAGAAATGGCCTCCTGATCTTACAGAGCCACATTACAGAAGGTACTAGGGTAACTGGCAGGTACCCCATCCAACATGAAGGGTCATATGTAAACAAATGTAAACACCTTT